>JAOXNO010000052.1:38304856-38356085 GCA_028565335.1 Limnodromus scolopaceus | reverse complement strand
CCACCTGCAGGCTCCAGTCTGTTCTCTCTTTGAACAGCCCTGACTGAAGAAGCTTCCTTTTTCCTTTTGTTTTTGAAGATTTTTGATAGGGAATTACTAGCCAGAAATAACGCTGCTCTGCTAAGCAAGTAAAGGACTTGGGAAATAGATTCTCCATCTCCAAGAGGGGCCTCGGTTTTCCTTCCTGAAGGAGCTGAGGGCACCTCAGAGCAGCACTGGGGCTGCCAGCTTCCCTCTCTGCCAGGACCAGCCTCCCACTTGCAAAGTGGCCATGACCCCAGAGATCTCCCATCTCATCGCTGACCTGAGCCGACCTGGCTGTGTTTCGGAGGCTGTGCAGCGCGGCGTGCGATGCCCCACACACCGCTGCCACTCTTCATGCAGCTCCAGCAGCCCCGGGAAACGCGGTGGGAAAAGCCACAACGGCAGCCTGAGGTTTCCAGCACGGATTAGAGGGTGAAGGCTCCCCAAAGGCCAAGGAGCGGGAAGGAAAAAGTCACTCTCCAGGTTTATTTTTGTTTGTATTTTAATAGTAGGGCTGCTAACAAGTGGGATTGTCTACGTGCTGCCATGGAAACAGCAGCTGTGGTCCCCAGCACAGTCCACAGCCATCTGCGAGGGAACAATTGTTGGCCTGTTTGTGGAAAATCATCCGGGGTGGTGCTGGATGGTGTGTGGCTGGCCAAGGGGAAGCCACACTGAGACACGACAGGACGTGCTTGTCACACTGAATAATGGGACGTACAAATGCCCGCAGACAGTATCGGCAGCATCCTGTCTGGAATCGAGCTGACGTGCAAAACCGGCGTGAATCAAATTGGTTTGAATGAGCGTTTGATTCCCAGGGGACGCAGCACTTTGCGTGTGATGCTCACGGACGTTCATGCTGCCGGCTTCACGTGCCAGCAGAAGTCTGTGTGTGCAAAGAAAAGTCATCTGAGAGGCAAGAACATTGGAGCATCTGGCAGGCTGCTGCTCCTGTGGAGCTGAATTTCGACTGCTCCGGCGTAGGAAACAGAGCCAGGTTAACTTTCTGTGTATGGACAGTTTGACTGAAGGCCACTGGGGTTACCAAGCTCTTGGCGTAAAGCACTTGCAGGACCAAGCATCATCCAGCATTTGCGAAAGCTGCTGGGGAGCCTACTGCTGGCTTCACTCGACCTTGCGTTGGGTTTCAAATCTGTGAAGAGCAGGTTCTGCTTCCAGGCAGTTGCTCTACCCAGAAAGAATGCACAAGAGAAATGGCAGAGGATGACCTGATCCACACTGATCTCCTCCCTGCTTGGGCAGGACGGGTAAGCCCAGCATTGCTCTGCTGGCTCATGACTGAACTGTGCTGGGACACGCTCTGATGTCATGAGTATGTGTTGCTGAGATCTGACACCACATGGAAAGCCCTACCAGAGGAAGGTGTCCTTCCTCCGCTAGGAATGGTTAAGGGTGCAACCTGCTGGCTGCTGACAGAGGCCATCTCTGCCCTCCACCCTTCAGAGGTCCTTCAGCACTGTTGATACCCAGCCCCGGGCAGACTTAGGTTTGTTCATCCTTGCAGTGTGCCTGGAAGGCCATCACAGGCAGCGTAGAGGCTCGGGACTTTGCCTTAAGAGTCCACAGAGGAGCTGATTTCTCCTTGTTGACAGCAAGAGGAGCTTGAACAGCCTCCTAATGCCTGTGCATTGAACCCTTGAAGCCGAGCTTGCACCGTGCTTCCCCCCGCCACCCCAGCAGCCGAGCGCAGCCCTGCCTGAGCCCGACACAGCTGGCAGCCATTCATTCAGCTACCTCATGAAACCCCTTCATTTCTGCTTGTCCCCCTGTCTGGCGCTCATTTTCCTCTATAGATCCCCACGACTGAACCTTACATACGTGAACATTCAGGGGGAAAGATTTTGAAGCCTCCGGGTTCAGACGCCAGAAGAGAAGACACTTGCTTTCCGGGAGAATTTGCAGTGGTTAACCTGACTGCAAACATCTCATTCAGCCAAGCAAAGAGGAGAAAAATTGCGTGGCTTTAATCTACTTCGTCTTCAAAAATATTTAATAAAAGAGGGAAAATAAATTCAGGGGGGCTTGTGGGCATCCTGAGAGCAGAAAAAGAGGTAAAATTAATCCTATCAATAATCCATGATGAATGATTCACTCCGCTCTTTTATTCACAGTTGCACATAGTTATCCTTATTCACTCGGAGATGCAGCACTCATGGAAATATATACAGACTCATATGCATATAAATTACGGAGCCCAGCGAGGGCTCCTACGCAGCCGGGGTTACAGCTCAGCGTATCTCACACATCGTAGATGGCTGCGGGACCTCGCTGCCGCCGGGCTGAGCTCTGGGTGCCGAGCAGCCTCTGGGCTCTTCAGAGCTTCAGGAGGTTTCCGCTCAGACACGTGCCATGGCTTGGCTCCTTGCTGCTTGCGTTTTCACTGCAAGTTCATCCCTCTGCTCTGGCAGGGATGAGGAGGGGAAGGGGTCTGTGTCACCCTCCCTCCTGGCAGGGGGCATTTATAGGAAGAAGGGCTATAAAGCCAGCATGGCCCAGTGTCTGGTGTGCTCCATGCTGCCTGGTGGGAGAGGTGACATCGGTGTCCCCAGCCCCTAGCTGCCTCCATGCAGCTCCCCTGCACTACGGCTTCCCTCTCTTTTGTCAGTTTATACCAGAATCTATTCTCTGATTTCAGCGGTGTGGTCCCAACCTCCTGGCAGCGGCATCCAGTGCTTCTTGCAGCTCAGAAAGACAAACACCCAACTGCCCCAGGGTGCTGTGAGCTGGGAAGCTGGCTCCTCTCAGCACTGGGGGGATGACAGGAGGCAGAAGATGTAATTCTGCCTCCCTGGCACATCTTTTTCTTCCAAAACTTCTTTACAGGAGAAAAGAACCAAGTAGAAAATTGTCATTAGAACCAGGGTTTTTAAAAACCAGTTCAAAGAAAATGATTATAAGTTCTGTCACATTTCTGTGGCCCATGAAGAGGGGATTTGGATGGCCCAGCGCTCCGAGACCCTCTCCCAGGAGGAGTCAGAGGAAACGCCAGATGATGCTGAAGAGCAGAGGACACAAAGCCATCAGATACCACCCAAGCTCAGGGAGCACCATAGATGCGTGCACTTCAGAGGAACCCCCAAAATGTACACAGGGCTGGCAGCAATGCCAGCCCACAGTGGCAAGCCTGAGGAGACAGACGTGGCTTTACTGGAGGGAGGAGAAGAGGCAGCCAAGGAGGACACAGCCCCAGCCCAGGCACTGCCTCCCATCCTTCCCTGAGGAGCTACAGCAGCACAAGCACTTCTCCAGGTACCCACATCTGTGCAGGCTGAGGATGCTTTATTATAACAGTGTCATTTCACCTCCCTCATCCTTAAATTTCTGATAGATTGTTTAGTAGTTCCATGCTCATGAACTGCAAATGCGGAATTTGTCTCAAAAAAAATTGTCTCCGGTAAAAACAAAAGACAAATTTGTCCCCTGATACCAGACTTATTTAATATGCCACCTCACGCGACTGGAACCAGGAAAGGGGTAGGTGGTCTTACATATCTCTGGCCATTTCAAAGCTGGGGCTGTGTAGTTGATGGAGAAAGAGGTTTTTTGCAAAGACAGCTCAGGCCACCCATCGTGGAGGGGCTGCTCTGCTCTGTCGGGGGGAGCCCCTGTCCCGCCGGCAGCTGCCTGGCCCTGCTCCAGCTGGGGCTGACATGGTTGCCCCTTGCTCTGGTTTCTTCTTTGGTCCCAAGATAATAAATACCTCAAAATGTCACTCTGAGAGGTGACAATCTGAGAGATTTTGCAACCCTCAAATGAAACCTGAATTAACAATGTCTGTATTAAGACCAGGGATAGTTACACTGTTAAAAATGAATGCGAATGTTGTCCTTTAAAGCTTAAATTCAGAACTGCCTTAAACTGGATTTAAGATTAATATATCCAGGTGGTGTTATAAGTAAGATATGGTGAATAAATCAAAGTGCTCTGCAAACAGTGAGACTTCAAACCATAGATGTCAGAGTTGGATTATTTAAAGCCTGTCTTTTTAGGTATCACTAGTGTGACCCTCTTCTTGTTGATCACTTCAGTTTTGAACTGCTTCCCATCTCTATCTCAGGCTGAACACTTTTATCATGAGTCCAGAAACCTGGATGCATGGCAATGCTGTAGCATCCAGAGCACTCCCTGGACCAAATAATTAATAATGTAGAGAAAGGAGGTAGTGACAACAGTGAGATATAATTCTAAGTAAGGACAAGCACCACATCAGCTGATGCTGTAAATCAGATGTAGACCAGAATTTTCCTCCTGCCTCACCTCTGCACAGTGAATTCCCTCACAAAATGGACCGCAATCCAAACCACTGAGAAATCCGAGGTGTTCAGCTACAGCATTTTGCCTTTTCAGCTTAGGTCTGGGTACCAATAGATGCCATGGCCCAGGCAGAGTGCTTTCTTCAGAGGTAACCTCCCAGAGAAAGCGGGGAAGCTCACATTTAAAATGGAATAGAAAGGAAGAAGAAGTCCTTCCCCAGCAGAGTGGGAGGACTGCATGATCTAACGGAAGGTGTAACCCTAAGAAACTTAATTTATTCAGGCTCTCTTTTTAATAAAATCCATCCCACACAACTGGGCAAAGGAGACCATGCTGTGTTCAAAGGGAATGTGCTGCGCACACCAAAAAGCCTCTCTGTTAAGTTGGTTTTATCTCCCTCTCTCTTTCTTATATCTGTGCCTGAAAGCGCAGCCAGTGATCTAAAGCAGCGACGGGAGTTACTACTGCAGAAGCGAAGGCAGCGAATTCCACTGCATAGTGACTGTGATTCAGTCCCGATGAATCACTCAGACACTTTTTTTCTCAACTAGATCTTTGGCTTTATTGTTGTTACAGAAGGAAAAAAAGGAGGAGTGGGGGAAAAGAAGAAAAAGCCACTGCCTTATCTCCCTCTCTAATCCTTTCCAATTTTTCTTTTTAAAAATTTAATTAAATTTTTGTAGTCATCCCATTCAGGCTGAATAAACTCTTTGATAATCCTGGAGGGGAATCTGCATTAAAAGGAAAAGATGCAATGTAATGTGACCAAAACTGATGGCAGCGTTGGGGTTCAGCATGACTTGTTCTTGGGATTCAGAAACACCCAGCGATGGAAGGGTCTTGCACGCTGCCTCCCCCGTGCATCAGAGTCCATTCCACGCTTCATGGTAAAGCAGAGAGTTCCTGCATCCTTGGACCAGGAGTGCAGAGGAGCAGGGGCAGGCAGCCTCACACAGCTCAGGCGCTGCTCACGTTCAGGTGTCTTTACAAAAGGGACTCTGGGTTTTTTTGAGTTCTGCGAATGACTCCCTTGGCTCTCGGTCCACCCGGCCCTGCTGCAGACAGCAAGATACTTTGCTGCCGTAGGCTTTGCCTGGATGGAGAGATGGCTCCGTAAACATCTGGTACTCGTGGTGTAGAATATTCCTCTCCTCCAAATCCTGGTGATACGGGCAAACCAAAGGGTCGGGAGGGCAGGAACTGGATGGCAGAGACAGCGCAAGCAGGACCTGGTGCTTGTGCAATGGGTGGGTGCGGGCTGGGATCGCTGCCTGGTCTTCCAGCAGGACATAACCAAACTCCCACCAGCACAGCGTGGTTTACCCCCATCTCCAACCTCTGGGGCTGGGGAGATGGGGGCCTAAGATGTAAAGACCTTCCTCTGACTGAAAGTTTTGAATCTGCCTTCTAGCACTCAGGTTTCCGAAGCGTGTTTCTCTAAGGCTGCTGGAGCACAGCAAGGCTGGGACGGGAGTTTGCTGCGGGGCCAGCAGGAAGGGGAGCGCTCAGTTCTCTTTTCCATCACTCTCCAACTTGACGGATGCAGGTGAGCAGCTTTAATCCTGACTCACAGCGCTGCTGGTCTTTGATCCAGTGAAGCATTTAAACACCTGCTAGGAAAGTGCATAAACCATTTGACTTCAGTTTGCCTGCTCATCTGCAAACTGCTTAGGCTTAGGGCTCCACACTGATGTTTTCCCTTTTATGCTATCAGGCTCATTAGTAGCTGCTGCTGGAGATCCTGACTCAGAACCACGGAGAAGGCAAGTGAGCAGCTGCTGAGGACTCAGGTCTTGTCAGGAAGAGCTACAACTGCTTGCTCCATCAAGCCACATATATATAAATACAGTATTAAAGCTAGAGACTGCTAGAGGCTGTAATAATGAGTTGTCTGGAAAGCTTTCGTTAGTATTACAGAGAAGAAAATGAAGGCAAACCAAAATGATTTCAGGAACGCTTTAACTTCCAGTTTTAAAATGACCCTTCTCAGAGCCACCCAGACCAGTCTCATCCACTTTGTCCTCAGTGATGAAAGTTTGAGAAAATCCAAACTATGCCAAGGTGTTCCTTCATGGATTTGATCCCAGTTTTACTTTTCTTAATGTTATTCTGTATCTGTCTTTCAGTTACTATAGTGATGAACAAATGCATGCAACAAACAGGAGGTCTGGCAGCCTGGGAAGGCATGTTTGCCTGCAATGGCTGAAAATACCGCCAATTTTTTTGAGAAATCAGTTGAAAGATCTTTGCCAAAACCCCTCAGACCTTTAAAAAATGGGTCCTATCAAACAAGTTGATAATAAGTTGTGTTCAATATACATTTATTTTTTTAAACTTTATGCATCTTGTCAGCAAGCAACATACATTGCATTTCATTGGGTGCTCTGGTTTCTCCTGCATCTACACACTACCGAAGATGTCCCTTTTCCAGGGCAAGGGCCTAAATGGTGATTCATTGGCATGAAACAGGTAGCTACAAGCCAAATTACTTCTCTGAACTTGTGTGTACTCTGGATCACCCTGTTCCAGCGCAGTTCTGCTCTGAGAAATGACAGCCTGAAGATCTCGCAGTGCCGTCCCTCAGGGTGACCCACAAAGCCCGAGAGGTGTTGTAAGAGTGCAGAGGTCTGCCTGAATCCATGCCATGGATCTTGCTCAACAGATTCAGCCTCTTGGAGTCAGATCTGCCAATGCTTGTAGCCAGAAGTTACATCAAGATGGAGAGACCAAGCCGGAGGGCCTTGCCCTGTGGATTGGGTTTCAATTTGTGAGTTATCCATATCAGCAGTGACTGTTTCTAGGGCAGAGCATGGAGCCCATATAGTTACACCAAGGGAATGGAGGACCCTACTCTCTTGCAGACCTGGAGGTACCGGTGATGTAGGGAATCTGGCAAGACCCTGGAGCTGCAGCAGAAGCTGAGTGCTGGTAGTTGGAAAAATATCGCTTCATTTCCAAAAGCAGGGCTGGTCAGAAATCCTGCAGCTGTCAGTACCGAGCCTCACGTTTTCATGAGATGTTTACAGGCACTTTCCAAAGGAGAAACTGCACAAAAGCACTGCAGCTGGAACCCCCAAAAATACAAAATGCGGATCCAGATGTGGAAGGTGAGCATACCTGAGGATGGAGCTGCTCAGATCCTGCTTTTATGCTCAGACCAATACTGCAATAGGTATTAAAAAAAATCAGATGATGACCTGGTTGTGGTGTCCACCTCTGCCAAGCGTGAGGTTTGTTAAGGGTCACAGGGCCAGACTTGTCAGCTGCCAAACCTCTAATAATGTCAAAGGAACTGGGCTGACAAGTGAGAAACGCACTTGTAGTGTGGCTCCACTTCCCTTTGCCATTTCCGCACTCAGACAGACAAACAAACAAACACACAAATCCCTGAAGTTGCCTTTAAGAGCCGGGAGAGAGGGAGAAGCATCCGAAAGTCTTTGCCAGGATCAAGGGAGCCTTGTCCCGCTCAGAGCGCTCCGATGAAAACTCGGGACACGTGTGCGGGACAGAGCTGCCGGGAGGGGGAGCGGGCAGAGCCACCCCGCACCTGGGGAGGGGAGGGCACACCCAACTTGGGACGGACCCAACTTTTCTCGGGGCGGGTTGGGAAGCGATCTCTGGGGGTGTTGCGGAGCCGGGCATCCCCTCTGCCCTCCGGGGCGGAGCGGAGCGGAGGCGGGCGCTCTCCGCGGCCGCGGAACGGCGGGGCGGGGGCAGGGCGCCCTGCGCTGCCGCCGCGCCTCGGCAGGCAGCGCCGCAGCCCTGCGGGCGGCCAGCGCGGATTCCCCCCCTTCCCTTCCCTTTCCTTTCCTTCCCCGCATCTCACCGGAGGTCGGCTCGGCCGGCCCCGTCCTGCCCCGCCGCGATGAGGAGTCCCGCCCGGGGAACCGCGCCGTGCGCCGCGGGGCTCTGGCACGGCGATGGTAAGTAAGGCGGGGGAGACCCCGCAGAGGGGCGGCGGGGGGTAGCGGAGTGGGGGGTCCCGCAGCCCCCTCAGCTCTGAGGAGCTTGACCCGAGCTGCCTCGGTGCCCGGCGGTTTTGTGAGGGTCTTAGCTCGTTTTGTGCCCGGCTGCGGGGGAAAACGCACCTGGCCGGCCCGGCGGTGAGTGCCCGGTGCGGGAACCGGGGGCGTCCCGGCGGAGCCTCGCTTCGCCCCGCGGGTGTGCGTGGGGTGACACGGGCGTCTCTAAGTGCCACGGTTGCTCCTGTGGGGAAGGTCGGTGTGTGTGTGTGTCTATAATGGCACGGACAGCCGGCTGGGTTAGAACGGTTTTGCGGCGGTGTTTGTTACCGGTGTGCGTGCCTGCCGGCTGCAGTGCCGCGGCTGAGGTCCCTTCCAACCCCATGTGATTCTACGATGATGATGATGATCCTCGTGGTGTTGAGCAAAGTGCCGGAATCATCAGTAGCCACCCGCGGGAATGTGAGAGACATCACAGCGGCTGGGACAGAGCAGGAGCCCGGTGCCACCGAGAAAGTTACCGGGCAGAGAGGCTCGTCGGGCTCTGCAGGAGTAGGAAACTTCACTTCAGTGAAGATGCTGAAGGAAGGTGGTTTTCAGGAATGGAGCTATGGGCATCCAGGCAGCTCTGTGCTCGGACAGTCGCGTCCCCAGTGCAAAGCTTTCCCTGTCACATCTGAGCCACCCAGGCTCCGTATCAGTTCCAGGCTGGTGTCGCTGAGGCTAAGCGTTTCGTCACTGCTGAACGCTTGCTCCGACTCACTCCGAAGCCGAGGAAAGTTAGCAGGAGTCCTGCTCACGTCTAAGTGCTTTGATTCAGGTAGTGGGAGTGGAGCCGGTTTGTGGATCTGACACCAGGAGACTCGGAGTGAAAACCTAGTGTCGTTTCCTCAAACCCCCGAGGCATCTTTCCTAGCTCCAAAGCAAACTTCCTCTGTGGAAACTTCACAGAAGGGCGAGTAATTAAAACATTACACAGCTGCAAGTTTCCACTGCTTCAGGGCAGTGAGGAAGGAGCTAGGTCCTGCTTTGCCAGCTTTAAGCTCCCAGACAGCAGTGGCAGTTGGCCTGGTCGGTGCTTTGAAGTGTGTGATGTCATTATGACTTCATTTCTTTTTAAAAGTGAAACGCTTTTCTTTTAATGGGAAACTGCCCCGTGTTTGTTGAAGGAGAATGATTTTCTCTCTCCCGTGTTACAGCCCTTGGCTGTTTTTGCTTGGGATAGCAAAGGCAAGGTAGAGTCTTCTAGGAGATTATTTGGACTTTGCTGTTGTAGCAGCAGATGATGGATAGCCCGGCTGCGGTCACTCTCCAGGGGTGGCAGCTCGGGATGCCGCAGCAGTCTGTGGTACCGCTCTCTGGGGGAAGACCAGCAGTTCGGGAGCCGCAGGTGAGCCCACCCCTGCTCCCAGGCAGGGGGGACCCGGGGTCCTGGCTCCCCACAGCGTTCCTGCCAGGAGAGGGAACTCCTGCGATGTGCAAGGAGCAGCAGCAGCAGCCTGCCTCTCCTCTGGAAAGGTCTTCACTGCTTCCTTTCTCCTCTCCCAGCCTGACCTCATACTGTCCGTTGAAAAACAAATGTATAAGTGAACCTGTGTGTTTGCTTAAGTAATAAGTGCTTACACACTAAGGTATCTTATTTCCTTAAGCAGTCCCCTGCTGGGAATAGACATAAATAGTTTAACTTCCCCAGGACTTTGCAAACACTGATTTAGAAGTACGAGGAGCAAGTGCACTGACTGCACTTGTTGGCTCATTAAAGCCCTCTAGGAAGTCTCCAAATCGTACATGCAGCTCCTCTGTGCCAACTGTGTTCCTGTGAGTGCCATCAGTGGTTCTTTCTCCCCCACCTCCTCCTCCCCATCCTCTGGAGCCAGCTGGCACGTCTGGCTTTCTGTGTCTGCTCCCTTCTTTCAAGTAGTCCCTATCTCCAGGAATCTGAGGCAGGACAAAGAGCAAGGTACTCCTTCAGGTAAGGGTGCCTCCCAGCATGGATCTAAGTCCTTTGGGTGAGAACTGTCTGTTTGTACCTGGTGGAAGGGGCAGATGAATGCAAGGGTGATACGGCTTGACGTGGGACAGAGGACTGCAGACAGGGTGTAGTGAGAGGTCCTTGGAGAGCACCTCTCATGCTTCCGTGCTCCTCTGCTCCAGGTCTGGAGAGAGCAGGAGACAGTGCCTGGTGGGGGGGAATCCAGATCCCAGTCCAGCAGTGGACTGGGGCAGTGGAAGGAGCTGAGTTCCTTGAGGTGAAGACCACAGTGTCCTCTGTGGGGACTGACCAGGCTTCCTAATGTCTCCCACACTGTGGGAGCAGCAAGTGAAAGATATGGAGCGTATGCCAGGAAGGTGTGAGGAGGCAACATATTGCCTTGCACATCAAACTGTCACACTACACAATATGGAAATCTTCCCTGTGGGTTTGTGTTTGAAACTCAAGCTGTCATTTGAGTGAAAAGCAGGGGAGGGCTGTCCTTCCAACTCTTGATGGTGTATAGGAGGGGAGAAGTGGGGTAGGATTGCCCCATGCCTGGGTCGGTTCACAGATGCAGATGCGCAGATTGCGTAAGTGGAAGTAACCTCAGTAATTTCATTGAGGAGCTATGCTCATTTAAGCTGCCTGGGGCTCTAGCGTAAGGACTGCAGTGCACGTTGGTATAAATACTGAGAATTCTGCAGCTAAACATCTCGGGTGACAGTGTGCCAAGTTGATAGAGCCTCCTGTGTCAGGTCATAACGATCACTAAGCTCCTGAGGGTTAAAGAAAATCTTCCCTCATGAGAAGACTACTAATTAATTATCTACTTAGAGTTCCCTTGCCCGTTTGCTGAAAAAGACAGTGATGAGTGCCAAGTTAGAGACCGTTCTCTGTTCTGATGTGACGGTTCCTGTGCTTGATTCCTCAGGTAGTCTCTCAAAAAAATTTCCAAGTCTAAGACAACCAATATACCAAATTAAATGGTATGGATGGTTTGGAAACCCAGTTGATTGCTCTAGGAAGTGGAGTTTTTCACTCTGAACACTGATTGTAGGGATGCTGAGGAGCAGGAAGGGCTCTTTCTGCTTGCCCTGCAAAGACCTCCAAAATTTTTACCCTATTGGGCTCAGCTGGTGATGGCAACTTCTACCTTCAGGCCTGCGCTTGCCCTCAGCTGTCTTACCGGCTCGTTCCTCCTCTGCGCTGATATAGGAAAAAAAAATAAAAATGTATGGCATCATTTCTCACCATGGGGTAGGAAAGTAGGGCAGTTCCTTCAGGTCTCCAGACCTGAACACCAGCGTATTTTCTGCTCCTGCCTCCTGCGCGTTTGTGGGAATAAAGCCATAGGAAAGGAAAAACGCACATTTAGCTTGGGGCCAGCTGCAGCTCTGAGGTTGCTGCTACGTGGGACCGCTGGTGTTTCGCTGGGCTGCATGTAGTTGCAAAGAACCTTGTTGTGCAGTTTAGGGGGAAGAGGAGGAAAGTGCTTCGTGGCTTTCACATTCAATCTCTTTGCACTTCTGCTTCCTGGGGTTCCCTCTTCTCTCTGGCGCATTTTGTTGCGGAGCTGCCTTTTTTCTGAAAAAGCTGGTGGTTGTCAGCATGATCTAACCTTTGCCTCAGCTGATGCAGAGGGTGGATTACTTCCCACAGGAGCCTTCATGTGTGGGTCAGGAGATGGGAGAGGGATGAGCCATATGCTTGTTCTCTTGGCTAATGTGAAACCGAAACCTGTGTTTTCAAAGCAGCTGACTTTAATCTGGTCTTGTTGTGTAATTCCATTAGATTTATTTTTATTAGACCAAATAATCTAATTTGGGCCCCTCCTCAGCCCTAATGCATTCGAGCGGCTGCAGACACATGGGTTACAGTGAGAGACAGCCAGCAATGCACGGTGGAAAGCAAATTACCCTGTAAGAAGACAAATTGAACTTTGACAATTTTATGTGATTAGGGGAACAATTAGAGAAAATAGCGGGAGGTGCACTCACCCTGTGGTTTGTGCACTGGTGGAGATGGGTGGTGGAGTCGGGGCTGCTCTCCAGGGCGAGACTCATTCCTGAGCACAGGGCACGGTGGTGTCAGCAGCAACAGTCCATCCCAGTCCTGTCTCCAGACCGGGATAGGAAGATAATGGTGAAAAGCCACTTGCTGGCCTTCTCTGCTGGTGATACTGGGGTGTTTTTCCTCTGTCCTGATGCAGACAGGAGGGTTTGCTTATTCATAGGTGATCTGGGTTCTACAAACCCATGACTTGGTTTTGTCTGGTGCAGCAGGGGTTGGATCTGGACCTGTTCCACAAAGTTGAGCAGGAGAGCATTTTCTTCTGGGTTCTTCCCTTTGCTCCCAAGGTCCCTGGATCTGTATTTCACAGAGCTGAGGCAGGAGATCAATGCCCTCAGTATATCTCATCCCCTCCTACTCCACCTCATCTCCTCCGTCTGTAAAGGTACTCACACCCACAGCATTGTTTAAAGTCAGTGAGCTCTGCGTAGGCTCAGCACCTCTGAAAATCAGGCCTGTGTGGTCCCACTCACACATGGACCCGTTCCCAGCCGCATCCCCACGCTCCCTCTGCCTCCCTCCCGAGCTGGGTGCCTGTCTTCTCGTCTCTGGCTGGGACAGAGTCGTGTTCAGCCACACACTGTGAAGCTGAATTTGTGGCCAGTGGCTACTGTTCAGTGTTTGCATCGCAGCAGCACAGCTTTACAGCCGCAGGCGCCAGAGCTGCTGTTGGCTACAGCTGGCAGCAGGAGAAGGACTTCATCCCAGCTTAGAGCAAGCGAAGCAAAGGGCCGGCGTGGGGTGATGACAGGGCACTTGCTCAGCCATCTGCTCAGGCTCCATTTGCTCACGTTGCTGTGAGGCTTGCTGTTTTCTTTGACTTTTCCCCCCCTTTTGGTTTGAGATGGCACAGACAAGTTCTGCCCTTATTATAGTTCCCAGGGAGACAGATTTGATGCCATACTTTAAAGCGGGGTGAGGCACAGTCGGCTTTCACCTGGGCCAACAGTTCCACCTGTTCATTTGCACGGCACCTCTCCTGGTGGGAACCCAGGCTCGGGGTCCTCGTCAGCTTCTTTGTCTTCAGAAACAAATTCCTGAACCATGTCCTCCTCTCTTATTCTTTGTGTGTGGGGCACAGCAGGAGCGTCTGACTCTTGCTGCTGTTGGGCTTTGGCACTCCTGGAGACATCTATGCTGAAGGTTTCTACGTTTATGCTTGAAAATCCTTGAAATAAGTAAACTTTGACGTTATTTCTTTCAGTATCTGAGCAGCCATTCTCATAGCGTCCATGAAAAGCTTGTGATTCTGTCTTGCAGAAGGATTAATTTGGACTGATGGACAGCAACAAATGAATCCATCTCTCTTATGGTGTACCATGGCTGCTTTAACATTAGGAAGGTCACAGGTGCCACCATTAAAGCTTTTCTCAGAGGTCTCCCTGAGAGAACTTGAAGGGTGCAGCATAACGTTTGGATCCAACAAATGAACTCTTCCATGCACGAGTCCTTGCTCATCAGGCAAGAAAGTGTTTTGAATCTAGTGGGACACCTGAGCTGAGCGTGTACAACTGGGCCCTTGTAGTGAAGTGATTGGCAAGGTGAGACCTGGGCTGGTTTCATATGCACCAGAAAACTTGGAGGACAACGTTTGTGATAATCTTCTGAAGTGCTGGCCTCTTTTATGGTGTGCTGTGGCTGCTTTAACGTTTGTGAAGTCAAAGCTGCCGCCGTTAAAGCCCGTCTCAGAGGTATGCCTGAGAGGACTTGAAGGACTCAGCTGATTTTACATGAGTCAAAGCAGTGGAACGTGCTTCCTTTTTATGGGCCCTCCATGGGGATGTCACAAAACCATGTTTTCCTTAACAGGAAAAGCTACCAAGCAAAACTTCTATCATTCAGCAGAGAACGGAAAAGGAAATAAAACAAAACCCTCAAAGCAGGCGATGTTGTACCCAGAAAAATAAGTGAAGGTAATAGCAATGAATATAAATTAGAACATGTAGGTGTCTGATAAGGGAGGCTAAAGGAATTAGTGAAATAGTAATGAGCGGGAGGGTTAAAGATGAAGAGAAAGCATCTTCCAAGCACATAAGGAATCAACAGAACACTACTCCTTTGCTGGGGTCAAATGGTAGAGTCATAACAGGAAAAGAGAGCGTTAGATTAAACTCTGGCATATGGGTTATTCTCCAAATCACCTGTCTCCCTGGTAGGAAGTACCATCTGCCGTTGCTATCATCAGACTTCCAGGTGAGAAAAAGTATTGGCCAGGTAGTCAAGGAGCATAAGTTGTCATTACAATAATACCTTGGTCTTAACCTGCTACATTTTTTACTCTGCACACTTTACTGGAGACAGCAATGCTGTTATTTTGTTCTTTTGGAAAGTATGCTGAGAGAAAAAATGGGATTCTCTATATCACTGGTGGTGCTTAGCAGCAGGGCCAGGTATAAGCCCCTGCTCTGCAGAGCCCCAGCCACTTGCCTGTGGTCTAGCAGTGTCCAGGGCACAGGGGATGCACTCTACATTACCATGGCACTGCATTGATTTATGCCACTGAAAGGGGGCTCATCCATGGAAAAACAGATTCCAGAGCTGAAAATCTTGTCCACCCTGAAGCTGACAGTAGTGTTATCACTAAATTAATCTGTGGATTTTTAAAGCCAGAATAGGACTTCTCTGATCATTTTGTACAATCTCCTACCTACAAAAGAAAGACATAAACAAAAGAAAAACTGCAGCTAAGGAAATGTCTTCATGATTAATTCCAAAATATCAGATGGGGAATAATAAAAAAGAAATAAACCAGTTGTTTTCTTTAATAATAATAAGAGAAGACAAAAAAACCCCAAACCCTGTTTAAATCCTCACTTGACTGTGAGGATTTCCAAACAGCCCATATAACAGTGTCTGGAAAGACAGAATGGAAGGAAGTTATTTCAGGCAGTGGTTTGACCCTTTTTTTGCCTTTTCAGGGCAAACTCCAGGCTGTTCCTGGGAGTTTTGTTCTGTGAGAAGACACACAGTCTTCTTCTGGTTGGTGAGATGCCAGGTGGAGCGTGTACAGGGAGAAGAGACTCAGGGCTCTCTGCTGGAGACCAGACCTGGCATGCTGCACTGTGCCTCGCTTTGTGAGCACGGCTGTTGGAATTGGCAGGACACCTTGGGAAGTGAGGTCCTATTTACTGGGCAGAAGATGAATAGGGACCTACAGGAGGAAGAAAAGGTGATGCTGGCACTGCGGCATCCTCCTGGGATGTGGGCAGGGTGCTGGAGGCTGAGTGCACAGTGGGTGAGCTGTGTTTCTGGAGTGGGTGAGCTCCCGGAGAGGAGCCAGCCTTCAGAGCCACCCTCTTGGGTGGTGATGCCCTTCTCCTCCCTACCAGCTGGGTAGCTCCTTTCCTTCACTGCCTTCCCCATACCCAGTGCACTTTGTGCCATCATTCACATGGGGCTGAGCTGGCTTTTAAACCTCGTTTAGTACAAATGGGCATATGCTAAGCTTTAGAAACCAAAAAGTCCTGAGGAACCTTCCAGGACCTGCTCTGAAGCCAGTGTTTTCTGGGATGAAACCAGGAAAGTTAGCTCATTGCCTGCTGGAGACACGACCTCTTTGGTGTCTTAGGAGGGTATCGCAGGTCTGTCCTGCCTGACCTTAAGCAAATTACTGGTATCCTGCTACTGCCAGCAGGAAGAAGTAGGAGAATTTTGATGCTTCACCTTTTTGCTTGAAATGTGGCGGGCGCTGCTTGTCCTGCAGGACAGCTGGCAAAGGTGGAACAGCCAGGTTCACCTCACAGTGTCGTGTTATACCAGAAAGCCCCGCAGCATGCACGGGGACCAGAAAGTTTTCTCGGCTTCCATAGGCTGAATGAATCAGAAAATACTCTGATGTGCACAGCCTTCATGCCTGGAGAGGCAGAAAAGGAAGTCAGGGGCTGGATGGGGCAGGTAGCAGGTGACTGAATGTTTGGGGCTTGTAGTGCCCTGCTTAATTCTAGGAGATTTCTAGAAAAAATATATATTTTTTCTAGGAAAAGAAGACTTTTCTGAGAAGAGAGAATACAGTCAACATGCTGTGGGACACTTGTAATGCACAAGAGACTCTTCTGTGTTGGATTTGCTTGTGGTGTGCAGTGCTATGGGTCTGGACTTCACCCCTCTGCCCTCCTATGAGGGTGGGTGAGAATTTGGTGAAAGAAAAAGGGAACCTGTGGCAGAGAGACCCAGTGTGCAAGCACGTATGAGACAGTTGCTTGAAGCCAGGTGCTGCCGGTGGAAGCTGAAGTTCATTTTCCTTCCTCCACTTCCCATTCTGGAGTTATCCATGTTCTTGGGTCTGACCCTCAGGTCATTTCGCACATGGACCTGCTCTCAGACACACGGGCAATTCGGCATCCGCAATTTCCAATATTTCAATAGAAGCCAGGCACAGGGGAATGTCAGAGAAGTGGAGGGTAAGCAGCTCATTGCTGGTGTGAGTTTAAGAGCCTTTCTGGTCAGGGGAAAATCACAGGAGCTGATTAAAAACTAACTACAAAGATGCCTTTTATGAGTGCATGATTTTCTGTGCTTCTGCTTGGCTGCATTATCTTATTGAGTGGATCCCCTCTGTTATAACTCATGAAAGAAAACAACCAGCCCTATCTGCCCTTCTGTTTACATTTAATAAAATAAAGCAAGCATTACTTGCACAATGGTGATTAAAAAATAACCAGGAAAGTAGGAAATCAGAAGTGAATTTTCTTTCTTCTGCCCATTCAGTTCAGGATTTCCCAGATCCATTGGGTAAGCATTACCACTGAAGGAAGTAACTGCTAAAAGAGAGGAAAGAAATGGGCTCTTCATGAGGCACCGTGGTGTGTGAGACCTGTGGGTGACAGTTTGTTGTGAAGTCAGGGCAAAGTGAGTGCAAATATCTGTTAAGACCATTGTCCAAGGTAAGTTATTAGCTCATAGAAGAAAAGTACGTCAGGCAGCCAGCACTAAGCTTTGACTCTTGCTTTTCTTGTCCCCATCTCTCTCATTTCTTGTCCCTATAGCATTACAGAGCCTTGACTAAATCCCCCTTAATACTTGTGGCAATCCCTCGCAGAGACTCCAGTTCTGTCTTTCCATAACTAAAGCCACAACCATTGACCCCTGAGACCCTCCTGTGTCCATAGTTGTGGTTGTCCCCAGTATTCCTTCTCTGGGCAGCTGCTGGAATGCCCTTCCTATATGCTGTGCATGCACCAGGCCAGTTTCTCTTTGCATCTTCCTTTCTACACATTAGAGTGCTCCAACAGGGAATATCTCCTTGCTCCATGGTTCCCTTGAGCATCAGCTCTTGTCCAGCTCTCTCTTAAACTGTACTGGCCTATGATGGGTATGAGATTGTCGGTTCAGTTTTAGGTCAGGCACTGCAGGGACAGCAGGAGGAACTGGGCTCTGGTCACTGGGGATTTTGCGATTCAATGCAATGCGTGTCTTGCACACAATGTTTTTGGGGTCATACCTGGTACTTTCCTGAGGTGTCTATTTTTGATTTATATGGGCACATTAGAAATGCTGACATTGGGGTATGGGTTGATTTTGCTTAGAATTGTTTATAGCTTCTTCAACAGTGACTTTACAGATATTGTTCTGAAATTATCACAGTAGGCGGCCCGCAATGGTGTTTTACGTTACAATGCCATGACAATGGGATGCCAATAAACTGCCACTGAATTCACCATAGTATCATTGTTTGGTTGGTAAATAGACATTGCTTGAAAAAAAAATCTCCTACTCAACAAATTGTGTTTCCGGTGAATTACTTGTGAGAATGATAGGAATTAGGGCTATAGTAAGGTCTAGCTTCTTCAAATTAACTATTTTTTTTTTTTTAGAAAGAAGGATTTGGAGCAGGGACTTTTTTCAGTGTAATCATGAAGATAGAACTGTCAAAAGAATGAAGACTTGACTAAGTGCGTTTGCAATGGATCAGTGCTTGCTGGCAGCTTGAGTCCTGCAGTCCTGCTTGCTGAAGTTGAACCCAGCTGCAAGATGTATTAGTCCAACCTGCCCTACTCAGGTGGAGAGGGAAAGAGCAGAACACTTCAGCATCTTCCCCCTCTCAGTTAAATGAAGGTTTCCCTTTTCCTTGAGCTACCAGCTCTTGCTCCATTACGTTTCCCATGCGAGGGCTCAATCCTGGCCCCACACCTGGGCCCAAGCTGCAGGGGATGCAGCCCACCGTCCCTTTGAGCAGGTGATGCTGCTGGAGCCTTCCAGTGAGGACCACAGCAGGCGCTGGGATAAACGTGGCTTTGGTGGAGCAGGGAACGGCAGCTCACACCGTCCCCTTGATCATCCACTGCCATGGCCTGGAGCAGGGCTTTTCTCATTGTACTTGAAATGAGTCATTATTTAGGCAAAATTCTGGAAAGGAGGTGACGCTGCTGGTTCCCACCTCCCACCATGAATGTCCATGAATGGGGCAGAAGAAAAGTCTAGATAGGGATGCTGCTGGGTGAGGAGGCAACAGCGCTGGGGAGCTGTTATGGCTGAGGCAGAGGGGCCAAGGTGGCAGGGTGTGGGAGCTGCTCTATTGGAGGGAACAAAGCTTGTGTCCTTTTCTGTGAGTCCAGAGAGGTGTTTGAGAGCCTGTATTTGCTCTGGGAGAATTTTGGGATGGACCCTGCACCGCTGCTCCTGCCATCCCGAACATGCCGGGAGGTGGCAGCTCCTTCTCAGCAGCACAAGCTCCCTGCTGGCCCCTCTCACAGGGTGCATCCTGGTGCATGGTGATCCCTGTGGCCCGGATTGGGACCTCAGGATTTACTTTGCTCAGCCAGGGCATTGTCCTGGTTTTGCTTTAAAGCTGACAAGGTCATAAGGACCAAAAAGGCACTCGAACTGCCTTTAAGAGGGGAAAGGATCTTGGACTAAGGAGATAAGGAAGCTCCCTGGTATCATTCATACTTCACCAGAATGATGGACATGACAATAACTAGAAAAGTGATAAATGAAATAACTCTGGTAGCAAGTATTGGCAGGGAACTCCTGGTGAAAGAGCAAATGCTGCACCTTGGTGCCAGGAGATGGAGGCTCTATTAATACCAAAAAAGATTAGTTAGAAGAAGCAAAGGTGAGGCATGTGGATTTTGATTTGGGTTATTATTCTTCGAGATAGTAAATGAAGGAAAATAACATCTGGCAAATAAATTGGATATCGGCTCTGACACCAGCCCTCAGGCAGTGATGTGAAATCTTGCCAGAAGACCCATCTCAGGAAGTTTTCAGCCCGGTTTACAAGCTGCAGAGGTGACAAACAAATCTCAAGTGTCTGCAGGTCTGGTCAGGACTGGATCCCGAATCCCAGCTTTCCAATGCTTCATCATTTTACCATTCAGTTTTGCCACGTCCAACAATCTACCTCAGGCCTTTGTTGAACACCAGCTATTTACAGCCATCTCCACGGATTTTTGCCTCGCTGTGCTGATGCTGTTGCAGTGCTTCATCTCCTCTCCCCCACCCTTGTGTTCACACCAGCCTTGCCCTTCGGTGTCTGTTCTTAGTGCGTTCACATCTGTTATTAAGGAGGAAGCCTCCAGTATTAATAGTACACAGCTGTGATTGTAATAGCAGGTGTCCCAGAGGATCAGTCAGTCCCTCGCAAAGGTGGGTTTATGGCAGTGCAGACATGGGTCTGGGTTGCTCTGGGTCTCCCTTTGCTAGTTCTTCCTGGGCTGAAGTGCTGAAGGCAGAAGGAAAAGGAGACCTGGTTTGCTGGGGTTTTCTGGAACAAATACAGACGTTGCTGCGTAGTTCTAGGAAAAGGCAAAAGTTAAGGAGGTTGTGCAGAGCATGGGCTGTGTATGGATGTGCAGAAAGCTCTGAAACCTCCTGGAGGGATGAGTAAGCCCTGGGACGTAGCAGAGGAGATCCTCAAGTGTGGTCTGCGAAGGGGAACCTCTTGAACACACATCAGCTTTCTTGGCATCTCTCACACTTCCTAAATTATCTCGGGGAAACATCCTGGTCAAAAGAGCATTTCTGGACACATTATTTGCCTATCAGGGCTGACAACATGGTGAAGTGGATGCCGAGAGATAGACAGGGTGAAGAAGCCAGAAGGTGTCAAGTTTAGCTTCCTTACTCGGTCTCAGGGTTTTGGACAAGGCTGACAGCTTTGTCTTCAAGGAAGAGTCTTCAACTTTGCTTTAAGCCCATTTTGGGGAAGAGCCTTTAATTCCATGACAGGCTTTGGCGTTGCCTTCCCCAGAGGACAGTTCTGGGGACCCAACTGGCATCTCGTGTGTTTCCAGGTTGCTCCCATTTGCGGCACCAGTGGGGTGTCAGGGCGTGTGTTCAGTAGTCACTCTGAGCCAAGCCTGTAAGCCAGGGACACCAACATTTGCTTGGTGAGGAATGAAACGAGCTTTGAAAGCTAATTTATATTTCAGGTTACTTTATAGTTCTTGGGTAAATTGGGTAATTGCACGTTTTGCATTAGATGTAACATAGTCCCAGACCTTCCTTGTCTTCTACCTATGCTTGGTGGCCCTTTGGGGTGGATTTTGGAGCCCCTACCTTGGTGGGTGGTTGCTGTGGAGGCTGAGGGGGCACAGCCCATGTGCTCCTGTCCTCTTTTGCTAATCCCTGTGCTGCCCTCCTCTGCCGGAGCCAGCATCACACCAAGATTCACTCTTGGCAGAAAGGCAAGGGAGAAGCTTGGGGGCAGATGAAGCGTTGCCAGTAGCCGAGCCTTCCTGCTGTGTGGCACTCTGGTGATGAGTGGGACTGCGGTCTGTGAGCACACGCCGTTATTTATTATTAGCAAGAACGATAACAGCGGCAGCAGATTGACTGCATCTCTGGCTCATCCGTGTATCCGCATCCCGAGAACTCCCTGCCTTCCCCCTCGGCATCGCCGCCTGACAGATGAGCTGTGAGGTATTTGGGGATGTTTGGCTCCGCAGCGTTTCCCAGTCAGTTCCCTTCCACAGCCACATCCCTCCTCTTTAGCAAACATCTGATTCTTCATTACTCTTTGGGACCCTGGACATCTATCATTACAGCTTTTGTTTATTTAAAAACAAACATACAAAAAAAATTAGCGACAAGAGCCCAGATCAAGGATCCAAAAATAGGGAACCCAAGAGAGACTGAAAGCTCTGATCTTGGCACATGAGAACATTTTTAGGTGATGAAGACTTAAAAAAGCCCAGCTTAAAGCAACAACAGCGAGAAAAGCACCCCAAAGACGTCTGCGAAGAAAAATGGCAAACACAGTGCGCAGTGATTATCATCCTTCGCTGCAGCTCAAACCCCAGGCGAAAATACTGTCAGGCGCAGGATGCTGCTGGCATGGCATCAGGCAGCCGGCGTGGGGCAGACCTTCCTGGCCCCCCGTGGCTACCTGCGCCTCCTGACGCGTTCCTCCGGGGAAGGTGTCCCTGGTGGGGCTGTGCAGTGGCAGCCCTGGTCCTCAGCACCCTGGGATGGCAGCCGGGGCTGGACACGAGGTGCTCCCAGGATCAATGGCAGTTGCTGCAGCGTGGCTGAGCATGGATGTGGGGAGGGAAGGTGGGAAGATGTGTTTCATCTCCCCAGAGGGCTGCGGCACAGGGAGAGGCACACGGGAAGCTTCTGCAGCTCTCCCTCCCCGTTGTCACAGCCTGTGCTTGCAGTGGTCTGCCCTGGCCTGCTGGCCCCAAGAGGTTGTCTTCCTCCAGGAGTTCCTGTCCAGCCCATTTCAGGTGGAACTTTGTGCCCCTGTGAAGCACCCAATGACCTCCGTGTCCCAGGGAGACCTCCTCAGCTTGGCAAAGGGAAGAGGGTGTGCACTGGGTGGTGGTGAGGCTCGTGGAGGAACCTACTGTTAGAGATTATTTTCTTCTTCCGATTAAATGGGGAATTAAGAGATGGGTGGGCAACACCAAAAAAAGATTTATAATCTAAATCCCAGAGAATTTGTAGGGCTTGCTGTTGAACGTGGAGCAAGACTAGTTCCTTCCTTTTATGGTAGTGAGATGGATTATCCACGTTGCTTGTGGACATCGTGGGGAAAGGTTCTTCATCCCTTCAGCTTTCCTCTGATCAATCCCTCTACAAGAGCATTACATAGACAGTAAAAACCTAGCTAAAGTTTAAATTAATTTGCCCTCCTGCACTTTTTAAACAATGAATGAATTAGGATTTCTATTCTCCTTGGCTTAAGGAAGGGGCTCCTTTATCTGCTCCGCTGCTGTGTTGTTAGTAGGGGAGGCACTGCCAGACTATCTGGAGCCTCTTCTCTTGTAAACTTGTCTCCTCCTCTATCGGGCCGTTGCGAGCAATGCTAAGCCATGACAGAAGCCATTAGTGGTGCTCAGAGCAGTTGAGAGAAGAGCGTGGTCTGGGGAACACCATCTTCCAAATTCTGCAGTGAGCAGCTGTACGTGAAGTTACGCCTTAACGTAGTTACGAGTGGTAAAGCTGTGCCCCCACACGAGGACAGATTCAGGCTGACAACACCGAGTGCCCCATCAGAAACACAAAGCACCAAGTTGTTGCGTGCCCCCTCTCGGTCATCTAAGTTTGTCAAAACAGTCTTAAATGGAATGGTTTTTGTGCTGGCAGGCTACGTGTTGGATCAGGTATTGGGTGTCCTCCAGCCAGCGCAGCGCTGGGGATGGAGTACAAGGCTGGTGCAAACACAGTGTCGTGTGCTTGGCCACGTAAGGAGCATGAGATCATGGGCTCCCATCTCAACATTGAGATGCCATTTTCACTGCTGGCAGTGCACACATCTCATATGAATGAATATGAAGCCATAGTCATCCATCCAGGCTTGATTATAAATACAGACAGTTTTCCTAAGCAGATTTTAAGATCACACTGTATCAGGGTTTCTGCTGAGCTTCCCCTAGCACGTGGCAGGCTTCCCTCTGGGGAACCAACAGTGTTTGCAGAAATCTGCCGCTTTCACTGGCACGCTGGACGTGTGAATGGCCTTTCTGGTGTGGTCCACTCCACTTGAATTCAGCCATGAAAATTTGCAGGAGGTCATTATGAGCACGTAGCTCCTGGTGACATGTTTTCGTACCCCAAGTGACAGAGATGCATGCGTCTCATGTCAAGAACTGGGTGCAGAGAGTCTGCTTCCTATCAGTCTGTGGTGGGGGTCAACCTTATCACACCCGAGTGCCCACATCTCCTGACTGAGACGTTATGAAGATGGATCGAGTGCAAGACTCAGAAATCTCTCCCCTGAGACTTTCTCTAGGACTCATGCTGTATTCATCATGATTCATCATGAAGTAACTGTTGGGAAAGGATCTTCACACGAAGATTGATGGACCTGATGACGATGAGCTGTGCTTAGGCAGGAATCACTGACTGCATGAGAAGTGGATGGAGAATGATCGGTTAGGAAGGTATTGCATGGGAAAGGACATGAAAGTTATACACATAAAAACCAGGGAATCAACAAATCCCACGAACTAGTGCTGAAAAATGACAAACATGGTCTCAGCAACCTCATATGGAGGAAGGTGATGTATAAGGCAGGGGGAGGAGTCCTTCCTCTCAGCACTCTTTTCAGGTTTGGAAATTGCCCTTCAGGAAAGGTAGAGGAGAGATCAGGGAGAGGTCTCAGAAACCAGCAGGAGAGAGGAGCAGAGCTGGGGCAGGCTGGGCTCTGTGTCTGTGTGGCTGGGGAGGGACTCATGGTACCGCTCTTCAGATGCAGGAGTGTCCGCGGAAAGGAGAGTAATAAACAGGTCTCATTGTCTGAAGGTGATAGGAAAAGAAGCCACAGCAATAAAATGCAGCAAGAAGGATTTAGGATAGACCCTAGAATAATCCCTACATGTACTCCCCCTGGGAGAGTGCATAAGGAGAGTGTGGAATCTCCATCCCCAAATGTCGACTGCAGCAGGTTAAAATATAGTCAGTTCTGATTAAACAGCTCCTCAGGGTCTCTCCCAGCCCTTTTCCTCCATCTGATTTTTCTCTTCGTGGCCTAAGAATCTGTTTTACAGTCTGTCTGAAAAGAAATGTGGAGCTGAAACTGCTAAATTACAGACCTAGCAGGTTTTCTTGGTAGTGTTGTGGGGTTTTTTAAGTAACAAATGGAAACTTCCTGTGGGAAAAGTCTGTTTTCAGTGTAATCTGTTTTTTTGTGGAAAAGCCAAGATCACAAAGAAAACTCATGGAGAAAAACTGTTCACTTACTGGATCTGCAGGACTTGATGGTGATCAGGGGTTTTATTGGTTTCAGTTGGTGCTGACAAAAGATTTTGATGCCGTTTTGCATTAGGATATTCTTCCTTTCAATCAAAATCATGGTTAAATATAATAAACCAAAGACACAGATAACAGGGGAGGAGATTGTCTCAGTTCAGTGTTTCCTGCTTCCCTGTACAGGGGCACTTTGGGCTTGTTGCCACGGGTGTTTTTAAAGGGTGCATTGTAACCACAGGTACTCCTGCCTTCTTCCTGAATGCATCCAGGATGTGTATTCAAATACCTCTTGGTGCTTATTCAGCAGGTGTTTCCCAGCAGCTTCCCCCTCCCTGTGAGCCCAGACCTACCCGGGAAGCACAGACAGACAGACAGACTTAGTGAGTGATGCAGATAAATCTGATTTGTGCTGCTCCTTTTCCCGGTAGGCTTTGGCAAAGCCAGTCCTTCTGTCTGCCCTCAGCTGGGTCCTGTCCCAGGCGAGGCCAGAGATGCTCCCTTGGCCAGGGGGAGTCATGGGCTGCAGGAGCAGCGCTGCATGTGGGGCTGGGGCAGGGAAAAGCTGGGGAGCAGACCCCGGGCACTACTTGTTCAGCCAAGGTAAATGCCATGATGATATGACTCTCCATTTCTCTCTCTCCCTGTAAGATGGTTTTATTTTTTTTTTTTTTAAATGTTCACTATCCTTCACTAAATAGGGGGCTTTTATAAGAACACGTCTCTAATTCCTATCATTAGTGACACATGTGCAGACACAAGGTTTTGGGTAGTCACCAATCACACCACTTACTGCTTATTGTAATGTCCCAACACTTTCCCTCCTCCCTCACCATCTCAAAGCAATTAGCAGGAAATTCAGCTGCTGCCTGAATGGACACATTTTCAGCAATCTTCCTTAATTCTTTATTTACTGTAAAATAAGCAGGAAAAAAAAAATGCAAAATCAGTTCCTCTTCCGAGGATGGCTTAGTTCTCTCATCATATCTCAGACTCTCTCTCTCCTGCCCTTTCCCCAACTGTATCCCAATTTCTGAAGAGCTGTGATGAAAAGCAGGCAGGAAAACATCTGATTGCTGCCCATGAATTCCTCGAGTGAACACATTTCAGAGGTAACTAGTGTGACAAAAGCTGAGCTATTCTCAATAAGCACTTCAAGCTGATAGCATCCCCTCCTGCATTAGACAGTGACTTGTACTAAGTGAGCTGAAACTTCGCTTCTGGATCATTCATAGCACGACCTGATGTCACTTCCTGCCATGCAAAGAAAAAATACCCAATCTATTGCTTTTAATAAGGAAGGTTTTTAGCAATGGGAATGGGATACAGTGAAGCAGGAGAGGGACTGAGCGAGTGAGGGAGAAGCAGCAGAGGAGGAGGTGAAGTGAGCTGGCGTCTGCTGTATCGACCGGTATCTCCCTCTTTAAACACAGCCTTAAACATTACTTCTTCAGGAGTACTCTCTGCTGTGAGCAAAGACATCAAAACCTGGCCTCACAGGAAAGGGATCTCGGAGATCTCACTGACGTTTCCTTTTGATGCTCTGCACAGTCAAACAAACAGTTCACAGATCTGTGCGGTTGCGGAGTTACCCCTGAGCGACCACCTTCCTCTGCTTTCAGAAAACAGAGGGGATGGGGAGGAAGATGCCTGTGTGGCTGAAAAGCTTTAGGACAGCTCGGGACAACTGAAAGGCTCAGAGGGCTCTCCCCTTCCCACTTTTAGCCTGCCCTTCTTCTCTTCCACCTCCTTCTCTCCTCAGCAGGAGCCCAGGCTGGAGCAGGAGGAGGAGCAGGGTGCAGCAGAGCAGGGCTGCAGGCTGGCACCAAGGGCTTGCCAAGGGCTTCTGGGGAAAAACTGGGACCATGCTTGTAATTCAGAAAGGCACCTCTATCTGTCTCTGCTGAAGAGAGGAGATCATCAGCTCCAAATGTCTTCTCTCTGTTGGACTCAGAGGTCTATAGAAATTAAAAAAAAAAATAAAAAATCTATGAAAGAGTGATGCTCTCCCTGGGGTGCAGCCCACCAGTGCTTCAGCCTGTAACTGCGGTCTTCTTCACCTCCTTTCCCCTTGCCTTGCTCATTTAAGGTTTGCCTTTAGACATGAAGAAGGCTAGGTCCTTATTTCTAAGGCAAGGAGGAAGGGAAGAGCTGTTTTTCTAAATGAAACACGTAGTTGGGAGTTAAGCAGCTCTGATTTGTCCTCCCAGCTCTTCCTCAACCTCCATCTCTGAAGCACGTACGCTCCTGACTGCCCTTCTCCTGGCTGCTTGGAAGCTGGCAGAGCTCTCTGAGCTATATGCTGACACTTTGGAGCTGCTGTTACTGCTTACAGCTGACTAAAACCCTTCCAAAAGAATATTACCTTTGCTATAGAAATGCAAATAGGTAGACATTTTGATGAACTATTCTCTTGTCACTGGTGGCTGTTACACAGGGTTGTCTTGGCTGGAGCTTTGTTTTTTTCTGACCTCTGTAACATGTCCAAGTGCCACCTGGTGAGGAGGCTGTTGTTCACCAGGCATGTTCCTAACCCTCCACCAAATCAACAGCTTTTGTTCTCATAACTGGAGTAGCTGAGAGAATTGTATAGAAAAAGACATAAATGGGTTTAAAAAAAGGCACCCCAGAATGCCGAAGCTCAGACCATTCCTGCTTTTGAAAATCTTTGGTCTGCAGCTGTAAAATAGCCATATTGCTGGATAACTTATCTGTGAGTGAATGCTTTATGGGTCTCATGTCCTATTCTTGTGGTCCCCATGTAAAGATTGGGGAGTAATCACCTAAATCTTGTTACCTGTATGGCTTTTGCGTGTGACCAAGAGCCACATGTGCATCCAGAGATGGTGCAGAAATGAAACTTCCCCAAACTTCAAATGGTGCTGACATGTTTGGAATCTCCAAGGTCAAGGGTAGGAAGCACACGAGCTAAGGTCCAAAGTCCCAATGAGACACATGCACAGATTGTCATATTTGTAAATTCACAGCCCATGTGGCTCTTGGTCTCATGCAAAAACCCTACCTGTAACAAGCATTTAGCTTCAACAGCAAACTGCAGTGTCACCTTTCCTTCTGCCTCTGATGTAGACCATGTGCTCTTCAGGCTTTTTTATTATTATTTATCTTTTATCATAGTTGTTTTAAATCATATTGTGCCTGTAGGAGCTTCCTGGGCTAGATGAGAGCAGGGTATTTGTTCAAAGGCAGCGCCGCTGTGCAATGAAATGTCGAGGTGCGGTTTGCTGTTCCATGGGCAGGAGATAGCTGGTGGGCAGGGCAGGCAGCGATTCCTCCGAGAGGGCAAAGGGCTAAAGGCTGCACCGAGAGACGGCCCTAATGCACCCGAGAACAACAGTCCTGCCTTCTCCTTGTCCTGAAAGTCAGTGAAGAACAATTTTGCTAATACAATAAGCTGAAGCAGCTGATTCGTTTTGCTGTGACTTAAGGGGGCCGTTATTCATGAGCATCTTCCAAAAATCTGGAAGTTTCATGCATTAGTATGAGCTAATTATGCACCTGAAAAAATAATTTGGGAAAGAACAGTATTTATGCATTCAGTCTATTTTACCTGCATACCTTGACTGTTTTACTATTTATTTGTTTTCTGGAAAGCAAAAAAAAAAGTTTGAGGCAAACAGCTTAGTTACTGTTAAACTGTTTTAAGCTCCTGAGCGCTTGTGGCTTGTTAGGATTCATGGATTCTTTTGTCTTTATCCCTTCCATGCTGCTGAGCACAGAGAAACCGAGAATAGACGCAACCCAATGTGAGAAACTGATGAAAGAGGAATCATGAATACGGATGTCAAAGTGACTATGTAGTGCTTTGTATTCATAGAAACTTTTTTTTTGTGAATACATAATATTAATATCCATAACTATGATAAAAATCAGTAAATTGATACCAGCACTCAAAGATCTGTGAGCTACAATTAATTTCTAAGGGTTATATGTAGAAGTTATGGCCATAGTACCATTAGCTGGATCTCTTTTGGTGGTGGAAATCACATTTAATTCTAATGAAGGAAATAGAATTAATTAATGTAGTGGGAGAATCAACTCTACAGCTGAGATTTTGATTTTCTTTTTTCCCCCCAAAGGAAGAATTTCTTGAAAAGACAAGTTAGGACCCACTGAGAAAGTGCAGTATTGCTGGAGCCAAGAGATTTTAGGGTAAAATAAACTCCTAAGCAGAAAAGTGTAAGATGACAAATATATGTGTATGGAAGCATCTCAAAGGACTGTTGAGAGCAAACAGCTCATGCGCTGCTCAGGGAGATGGGTGATGGGAGAAGATTCCAGAGAAGCATAAATCAGACTTCCCTTGGATCCATCTGGAGAAGATGACAAGTTTCATCCTGAAGAGTTTTCCCAGGAATGACAAGTAGGAAGGAAAAATAGACCAAAATGACAAATTATTAGTTTTGAGTGACCGTGAAGGCTTGCTTGGCTTGGAAGTAATTTTTACAGATGGTTATTTTGGCTGTGTTTCCCATTGAGAGACCATAAACTTGTGTCTTGAACATATAACAAGCCTTAGATGACCTTCTCCTCTTTTTTTTGACTTTGTAGTGTAGGGAAGAAGTGGCAGTCTTTGAACTGGTATCTAGTAGTACAATGTGAGATGAGCGAGAGTATGGTCTTTGGAGGGCTGCCATCTCCTGCTGCACTTGGCAAATCCTCTGTAGAGGGTATCTATTTCTTGACCCTCATTCAACCCTTCTGTGAGGTCTGGTGGTTCATATTCTCTAGCAGGGACCAAGCCAGCTTGTGGAAGCTGATGGCAGTGTTTCTTGCTGACTTTGCAATGAATGGTACAACCTAAGGTGAAACTGTCTTTTGAACTTAGACTCTGGGAAATGGCTAGTGAGCCCTGAGAAGGGTCTGGTCACATACCGCAAACAAGCGGTCCAAGACTGTACCTTAGCATCAGGATTTACCAGCTTTTCCGGTGGGGTAAGCTTGTTGCTGTACCAGAACACAAAACCTGTGCAGCAGAAGAGATTCAGCAAACTTTTTAGCTATGAAATATATAAATAAGCCATATTCAGTAATCTATGTTTGAAGGAATTGTTCGTGAAGCCAGTATCATTAATGCTTTTTATCCAGTCTCACCTCTTGCAAATGCAGTGAGATTCCTTCCACCGTGGCAAAGCATTACCGCTGAGAGCTCATTAGCTTGCATTTGTAAGGGAGTACTTGGAAGTATGGGGCACTTCAAGGAAACGATGGAGTTTGTTCCAGCAGGAGAGGATTAAAGTTTGTTCCCCTTTCCAGCTGCTGTCCTGAGGAAACAGCTTTTTGTTTTGCATTTTCTGGTTTCTTCGTCCATGAGTTTTGGCAGGTCTTTAGGTCACAGGAAGCTGAGGGAACTGCCAGATGCTTAAGAACTTAATTTGTCGTGGTGCCACTCACATGTGTGTCCACAAGGTTCCAGGTTTGTAGGAAGGCGTCCATAGAAGCACTCTCATGGTACCTCTGAACTGAGACCGCCAAATTCACTTAGAGTGCTGAGGCACCCTCCTGATAGGAATGGTGCTTCTAGCTCCATGTTTTGCTGCCCTGTTTGGACTGATGGTGAGAGACTTGGTCTTACCTGAAGCTCCCCTGAAGTTCTAAGCTGTCAGAGCTTTTAACTTCTAGTATTTTCTCGGTGGTTTTATTTCCCATACGGTTTCCTAAGGAACACAAGAAGAGTCAGAAGAGGTTTCTGCTTTTTCTCCCCTCCTGGGAGCTTGGAGTTTGGAGAAATACAACTCCAGTCCTTAGTGTATTGTAGGGATTTTACTTTTGCATAAACAGGAAGTAAGTCTTAGTTAAAAGCATGCTATGCAGTTGTTTTAGAGCCATCCTCCTCCAAAAAAATATGTTGCTGTCCAGAAGATAGAAGTCAGAAACAGAAATTCACAAAGTCTTATAAAAGCTTCTTAAAGTTAGACAAGTGTTAGTAGCCACAGCTATTCCAAAGCACAAGTTCATTTGCTCACAGAGTGAATAAACATTTAATGGTAATGGCCATCAAGAGCTGTGCTGGTATTTAGTTTGTTGAATTTGAAAGACTTTTCTTGGTGCTGGAGGGTAAGTTATGGCCACCATGTGGCTGGAGAGCATGAGCTGTATGACAATCAGACAGCAAACCGAGAATTATAAATTCCAGTTTTGGAAAGATAAATTATATATATATATCCAGAATTATAAATCCCATATAAATTCCATCTCTTGTGGCATCTCTGGAAGAAAAGCGACCAGCTCACCTGGTGGAGGAGCTGCATGTCGCAGCCTTGGGCAGCAAGAGCCACAACATCCATGAAAGCTATGGAGAGGGAGATTGTGGCTGCCAGAGCAGTGCTGCCCAGGCCACACAGAGCCAGCCACGGGCTGCATTAGCCACTAGGTTGCCGTCACTTGTGTGGCATAGCCCTGACATGGGAACCACATCTGAACTGCCCAGGAGCCAAATGTTAAACTCAGCTTATCTAGAGTGTGTTAATAAAACTGTTTTGCAACCATGGTATCGTGTTTTTCATGGTTGATTATCTTAATTAGAAGAGAGTAAGGCCCAGTAGGTGACTTAAAGGCACTCCAAAATCTGGAGTCCCGTTTCATACTTGTGGAAGGAGAGGACATTACCTGTTGGTAACGCAGATGTTGTACAGGCTCAGAGTAAGGAAAAGCTGATTTATCATCCTAGATCTACTACTAATTTGATTTTGTAGTCCTGATCGTGGCCTTTAACCTCCCTGTGTCTGCCTTTCTCACGGTCTGCATGAATGCAGTACTGTTAACTTTCCTTCATTTGCTAATTGTGTGAAGAAGTTCCTGTCTGTAATCCTGAAGATTGTCCATATGCTTTGTGAGGTGCTGGAGATGGGAGAGGTTGTAATCCCTTCTTCCCTCTTAGCTGAGAAAAGCTTAGTTATGAGAGAGCCAGGATGGGGAGTACAGGCTGGAGAGGAGCTGTACCTGGTTTGCCTCTACAGTTCTTCGGGAGAGCATTGTTTCTGTTTATACTTCTGAAGCTATTCTTACTTCATTTTTTTTAAACGCTGCAGTTTCTTCTCAGATAATTTATCCAGACTCATTAAAAAAAGATTTCTGCTGTTGAGTGGAAATGGCGGCATAGGCTGGCTCCAGGGCAGTCAGGCATGAGATGTGTGTGGTCCCAAAGCTGCCTCGCTGCACGAGCAGGAACGTACCTGGGAGGGCGGTCCAGAGGCCAAAATCAGAGCCCTCAGTTCTGCCCCACACAAGCGGTGTAGCATGTTTAAGGAGGAGTAGCCCTTGTGGGAACTCTAATCTTAAAGTCCCTGCCTGGGCCACTCTCCTGAAAGGATTTGCAGGTTGCCCTAAGAGCCCTTCTCAGGCCTGATGGATTCACTGTCTGGCCTGGTTGGTTTCTGGTGTTTCAAGGATGCTGCATTAAACTGCTGCATCGAACACTGTCCCATCCCCAGCAAGTTTTGATTCAAATGGATAAAAAAAGATGGAAGGGGAAGTAGACACTGAATGACTAAATTACTTTCCCAAGGGTGCAGGAGACCCACAAGATAGGTGTTTTGTGATATACCTGTCCTTGGAATAGCATGTGACGGAGGGAGGAGAATTTCTGAAGGAATTGCCCATCTGGGGACTTGGCCATGTCATGCCATCAGCAGTTCTTGGCTGTGCATAAGGAATGAAAACCCTCCATTTTCATACTTTCCCTGTGGTCTTTCCTCTGGTTGCTAATTCTGCTTGTACCCATGTCCTCAGGAAGCTCTGGCAGGGACTCGAGATTTCGCATTAGCACCATGTGAACCAAGCCCCTGCTGATTTTCCCTTCTAGCCCTGGGAAAGATGTCCATGGACCGTGGATTGAAATGCCTCTCAAGTGATTATCTGTTTTTATTTCAACAACAGTGAAAGTTTTTCCCTCTCATCCAGGCTGGGTTGTGGACCGTAACTTTGGATGGAAGGAGTCTGGCACAAACATCTGGAACTTGTTTCCCGACAAGAACATTTTTTTTTGGCTAATTTAGTACTTTACAGCTTCTTAGGACAAGTAGGTTTTTTTATTTACTTTATGATAGACTGTGTAAGTATGAGTAAAAGTTGGTTGTTTCACCAGCAGCAAGGAAAATATAAAAAAAAAAGATACTTTGCAAACACCCACATAGAAGTTTTTAAAAGCAGTCTCAAAATACTAAACTGCATCTGTAGGCTGCAGCTACTCCTTCTCCACCACTGTGTATCCCTGTACTCCATAAAGGGAGTACAAAATGACAGGAAATCACAATACCAACTTTTAAAGCCACTTTTTGTGTTTTTATAAATAGCTACACAATTTGCAGAGCAGTGCTGTATCGTTCCCTGCATTGCTATACTCGCTGTACTGCCATGTACGTGCCTGGAAACAACAAGGAGGTGGAAATTATATAGTCTGGAGCGTCCTACAGATGTGCTGGGCAAGGTGTGAGTTCCCCTCTGCATCTTCTTAAAGGAAACGTGCCAGCTTTTGCTTTCCTGTTCCTATGGCACAATTCAGATTCTCTGCAGTTGTTCAGACCAGGCTTAGCCCCCAGGTGATGCATATTCAGTACAACAGGTGCATGGCATAAGTACTGAGAACATGAAAGAACGAAGCTTAAACAGCTGGGTGAAAGTATGGGATTACTAGTGAAACATGACAAAAGGTGGCTTGTAAATGAAGAGGACTTACAACCTCCATGACCAGCAGAAGCTCTTTCCCCGGCATCAGACTTCTGCCCCAAAAGGAATCCACAAAAGACATGCTGTGTATCACATTTTTCACAGACAAAAGCTCAGAAATTTGAGGTCTTTCTTAAGCTGTTATGTCTGGTTGTGACCAAACCTTTTCCTTGTTTAAAACTACAGAATTTCAAAATAAAGACTTTCAGTGATGTTGCTTGTGCCCTGATGCCAGGACTGTTCCTGGTGTCACAGACCATCCTGTCCATGTATCCCCACGGTCTGAGCATGTTCCAGCCTCCAAACCAATTTAGCACAAGAGGAACACACCGTGGGTCCAGGTGAGCTCAAGAGTAAGGAATATCTCACTCCCAATAACTACTGGGAGTGTGTGATTGAACACCTATGTATATACTGGACAATTTCAGATATAGATTAATTTTAGATTAAGATAAAGTAATATGACTGATGAACTTTGCTGACAGTATGCAGATTCTTTCCTATACTTATTTTCCATTTGTGGACCATTCATTGCATATTTTTGGTTGCTGATACTGCAACTATTTTTCTTAAGTTTCATGGGATCCACGAGTCACACGCTGTTGATTTCCTTTGCCCAGTTGGACTATTTTAGTGACCAAATCAGATTTTCATTGCTAGCTCTTGCCATTGCAAATTCAATACTTAATAATAAGTAGTGCACAGTATTCAGTTAAAAATTTGCTGTTCCCAGGAGTTTTCTTACCAGATAATTTATTTGCTGGAATCTTCACAGGAGTGGCTATAACTGCCAGAAAGTCAGAGATTCTTTGTACTTGGAAATTAAAAGTGGAAATTTCAAATCTTCTTATGTTGCTCATGAGAATTGCAAAATGCTTTCAAGATGATTTTTAGAAGTTTCTTTCTGAAAATTTCAAAATCAAATGGCATGTTATTCCTGCTTGGGCAATGAGGAGGTGGGAGATTGGGCATCGAGAAAAAGTGGCCAAATGAAGCCAGGGTTTAAAAGCCTCCTGGTAGTGGTAGCTTCAGAGAGACAGAATATGAGCTGGACCTTCCGGCCTCAGCAGGAGATGGTCTGGAAGGGCCGTGATCCTTCAGCCTAAGCAGGTCACTAGGGAAAGTGTCTGGAAAGCATGCAGGACCCAGCAGACAGATTTGATCAACCGTCTTCCCAAAATGCTTATGGCGGGATGAAACATCTGGTGTTTGACAATACTAGTACGTTGCCTTGAAAACATTGTGTTTGGAAACGGTCCCGCTCTGGGGCGTGTGGGACCCTCACCACCTCCCTTGCAGCCATGTCAGTCCACACTTCCAGCTCCTGAGGACCTCAGCTGAGCTGGCCGTTTGTTGGCCAAGGTGGTGGCTGTCACATTTGCTCAGCACTCGTGTCCATCACTCACCACTAATGAATGTGTGAGGCAGGGCTCCCACCCGTGGGGTCTGACTGGAGCAGCTGGTCTCACTGGGGGACTGTTTACGGCTTTGAGTCAAGGCCGAGTGGGAAATCAGCTCTGTAAACACTGCCAGAGGAGAGTGGATATTATTTATTTAGTGTGATAATACAACAGCAGTGGGTTAGTCAAATAGTAATTAGCAACAGGTCATGCTATAATTAGAGAGTCTGTTGCAGTTGGCTACCTCTTACTGAATGCCACCAGTAAGTCATCAAGTATTTGGGGTAAGAAGGGGATTACTTTGGGAAGCAAGTGCTTTCAGGCACAGTTAGGACTGTTGGGGAACATGCAGATCTTTTTCTTTGCCTCTCTTTGTCCTTGCAATTATCGTAACATAAGGCTCTGAAGTGGCACCTGCTTCTCTCTTAGTTGCATGAAATCTTGAACAAAAGCTCCGAACAGCTTTCTTGAGTGATTAAATCTCATCTGAAAGAGCTTGAAGTATCATGGGGTACAAAGGAGTAATTCTTTCCTCTCCTCTTACAAAAGGGAGAAGAGGAAAGCTTTGCTCCTCAAGCACAGGTTTATATTTTACATGTCTTTTTTTTTTCCTTCTTCTTGCTATTTTAAGAGTCAAGTTTCCACAGTTCTATTGTCTGAACACCAGAAGTTTCTCTTGCTTAGACAGGCAGTGAGATTCTGGCACCTCATATGTGAAAGGAAAGAAAATACCTCAATCAGTTAACTGCATTCATGGTTTTTTGCTGAATCTTCCTTCCCCTGAATGATTTGCTGTGTTTAAAGAATGAAGGACTGAAATCAGTTACTAGAGATGGCAAGTAACTACTAGGTAAATGCCACGCACATCAGTCTGGATATATTACTCAATCTTCACACCCTTGGATACTCCTGCAGTGCCGTCGCATTGCAATTCCATCTTTTCAGTCATAGCTTTCCCCTCCATTAGCCAGACTGGCTGGAACGGCTCCCATTTCTGCTCTCCGTTCATCAGATCTGCTCACAGGCTTTGCCTTGCCGTTACCTGCGGAGATTTGCCTCCCGCCAGGAGTGTGTTTGGTCGTGCTGTGCTGCTCGACTGCGGCAGTTGCAATCACTACAAGTCAAATATGTGCATCTTCTTACTTATCTGAATTTGCCTGCTTTCATCTGTCAGCCCCTAGAACGTCTTCTGCCACCGGGATCGTCCCATCACCAGTGGCCTGTTTCTTGAATACGTGCTTGCAGGACATACTCAACTCCTTCCTTCTCCTGGCCTGGGATAAATTAAATTGATTACTCTCCAGAAGTATCGTATGTTGAAAAAAACATCTCCCGATTCTTTCATAAGGCTTGTGGCTTTTCTCCTATGCATTTCCAGATATCTAACATCTTTCTTATATGTCAACATCAGCACAGATGTATTACAGCAGCCTGGTACCTTTTTTCTCATTTCAAGATGCTCCTGAGAGTTTTATTAGCCACAACAGATGGCTCCAGGCACTTCCATTGAGCTGGCGATGAGCAGAGATCTCCTTCCGAGGCGGAATTGCCCCTGTCCTGTAAATACTGCCTTTATTTTATTTCCAAATATGTTGCCTCACCTTGGCTATTGTATCCAGGCAATCCCAATTGCTCTGTGTGAGTATGCTGACCTGTTAAATTTATCAGTCCCTCAGATCTTGGTCACCAGCAAACTCTAAGGGATGATTTCAAGGGATTTTTCCCTGACATGGAGGAAAAACTGAGTAGCAGAAAACCCAGTAACAGATTCCAAAAAGGACCGTGCTGAAACCAGACTTGTTAGATTATATTCTGATGTTTGCATGTACATTCAAGACCTCTCACTATAATGGGTTTCGTGCTGCTCAAGTCCTGTACGGCGTTGGTGTTATCCTTGCTTCTTGATCAAAACCTCATGTAATACCAAATCAAATGCTTTTCTGAAATCAGAGAATACAGCGATTTATTACAGCAGTATTGTTGTTCATTATCACTGAAAATATCAAGATGGCAAATTTATTCTCCTCTAATCCACACTCATTTGCCAAATTCTGTTCCCCATCTTTAATTCTAGATGAATTGTTTTCTTTATGAGCCATTTTATTATTGTGCTGGAGAGCAATCTTGGATTGATAGGCTTACAATTACCTAGATTATCCACTTTATCCTTTCAAAATATTGATACATTTTTTTGTTGACTCTGATTGTCCAAGTTTACTGGAAATCAAGATCAACCATGTGTAAAGTTCCTTACCCAGCTCTCTTGAAAGTGTTTTTGAAGAAAAAGATGCCATTATCTGGACTTGCTAATTTTAAAGTGTCTAGCATTAGTAACTGCTGTTTAACATTTTGTTTAATATCTGTGGGGATGGAAAAGTTCATCACCACATAATACGGCTCCCAAAAATAGAACAGAAGTATTTATTGGCAGTGTCTGCTTTTCCTGAATCATGGTCAACAACTCTACCATTTTCCAGCTGATCAGCCTAACTTTCAATATTTCTTTACTTCCCAAGATTATCAAAATCAACATTTTCTGCAGCCTACAGATTTGTCTACATCTGTTACTGCTTTCTGACCATTCCCAAGCTTTTACCATATATCCACAGCTACCAGCTTCCCCTTTCTTCTCATTACAGTATTTTTTGAAAATACTACATATCTGTCACATCCAACCCGTGCCTCCCTACAGGGTTGTTGTCATGGAGGCTTCTCTGTGCTGCAGGTCTGTGACCTGGTGGTTATCCCTCTCTCTGTTTACATCCTTCCTTCTGTTTTCACTCACTGTTTCCAGCCATGTTAAAAAACATTAGATATTGTCTAAACTCTTTAATGCACACGTCTCTCTCTTCATATATTCCTGCTTTGCCTTTTTTTTCTGTTTGTTTCTCAGGAATGTAAAAAGCTGCCACGATCACCATTTCTTAGTCCAGTGAACATTTAGTGTAGCACCATGATGTCTTATGTAGAAGCCTTGGCAAAATGCAGTCACACTCACCCATCCTTTCTTCCACGTGATGCAGCAGGATGAGGGAATAACCCACAGAACCAGCTCCACAGAGCTGATGCCTGCTCCATGGTAACTGTCTGCTGCTTCAGCACATCTCGTCCTCAGTGGGATGCACATCCAAAAGTCCCTCCAGTTTTACCAGAAATGAGGGGTGAAGTTTTCTGCTTTCAAGTCCTGACAAACTTTCAGTTCCTCCTTCCTTTGGGGATCTGCTGATTCCCTGCAGAGCTGAAGCAAGCAGGGGGATTAGGAAGCCTGCATTTCACTGGCAACACAAAGCAGGATGCTGTTACTGCACTTCCCCCGGGAGGGAAGCAATGGCATGGGGTACATCAGAGAGAGCCTGACAGAAACCAGCCCGAGGACATTATTCATGGAGTAGCAGCTTGAAATGAGCAGAATTCGAAGAATGCACTTGCTCAAAGTATGTGTGCTGGTAGAAATAACTGTACTCTGTGAAACCACTGAAAATGAGCCATGTGACATCTCATAGCTGCCAGGTGTCTGGTGCCAGACACAATTAATGCCTGGACAGCTTGTTTTACCTGGAAAGTCTGCCTGATGAGAACTCACAGCCCACCTAAAGCACATCCTGTCATTCTTACTTTAGAAATAGCCATTTGAAAGCAGCTTGCCCTGTGAGCACATTTATCTTTTCCCCCCTTCCCATCAGGAGTGCCTTAAGGGTCACAGCTTTGGCCCACCAAAGAATGACCTTCAGGATCAGTCCTCAAGGTCTCATAGCTCCAAGTTTGTGTTGGTTTCTTTACTTTTAATGACCTGAAAAGCATTGAGTCAATTGATAATTTAATTCAAAAGACATTGAAACCACCAGCAGCACCTTGGAAGGTGCTGAGCTCTGTTTGTCAGGGAAAGGCACTTCCTCCACTGTCACGCTTCCTAAACAAGGGAGCACCAGACCCAGCTTCTACTTAACACCAACCAACACAACTCCTGGCCCCAGGCTGCCCTTTATAGCCCAGCAGGGCCAGGCTTGACTTACAAATATCTCCTCTGTGATAGGATCACCTATTGCTTCCACCTGGGATGATGAGCTGGCAGAGCCTGCAGCTGGGGCCCAGGCTCTTGTTTGGGTCCCCTTGGCCTGGGCAGCTGCCTGCAGCATGATGGCAGTGAGCACAGCTGCGAGCCCACATTGATTGTTTAAACTGCTTTCTCCCAAGAAAAATTGCATACCTCGGTTGCTCCCCTCTGACCAGCACCAGAGAAGATCACCGCTTTGTTGCTGCAGTATGTAAGTACCTACAATCACCTCAAAGTAGTTGTTTCTGCTAGGAAGTATTTGGAGCAAACTCCTCTGTAGGTAACATCAGTGCCTGTGTGCTGAGAATGCATTATAGCACATTCCCTCTTGTGTCATCTCCATCTTTAAAAAAGTAATTAATTAATTAACCTTTTGACTTTCCCTGATGGTATCAGCTTCTTAACCAGAAAAGATGATGGCTGTGCGCTTTATATATTTTGTACAGATCTGGAGAATCACATGGTCTCTTGGGAACTGTGATCATTTTAGCTTGCTGCTCAACTAACTAATTTTTTGAAGTGAGCCAGAGGCAGATCAGGTTTAAATGAACATACTCAGCCAGTTTTCCCTCCAGAAGCTGTCATCCTTTAATGGTGTGTGAAGAAAAGGCAGTAGAGGCATGAGTCAGTTGGGGTGGTTACGTATATCTGCAGCTCAGAGCTCTGGGGGCTTTGTCTCTGCTTCATTTTCTGAGATATCCCACGGAGCCATGGCGTTTCCACCCAAGTGCAGGGGCAGGAGAAACCTCCTGGCTCTGGTCTGCCTGTGGCAACCAAGAAAGCTGATGAGAAAGCTTGAATGTGGTGCAATGAGTTTAAACTGTGTGGGATCAGCGCCCTCGCTCAGAGAGATGAGTCTGTTGGCAGCAGCTTCACACTTGTATTAGCTTATTTATCTTAACCCCCCCTTGTGTAGAGAGTTTGGGCGGTTTTTTGTTTGTTTATTTTAAGCAAGGACAGTGCTCGTGTCAGAGCAGGTCTGTTGGCAGCCGTGGGCAGGGGGGGTTAAGGTTTGTGCTTGTAGGTTTGTAGCCATGGGTTATAAATTTCCAGCTACGCCTCTGTGAGATGTCCTCTGCTGCAAAGTTATTCAAAGAGATGCACCCCAAAACTTTCCATCAATGGTCAGTTTGGTCAGACAGAAGTAACAGGGAATCTTTAATGCTGGAGGTCTAAAGCTTCACCTACACCCTTTGCACAGCTGAAATCACAGAAGATGCGAAACAGCCCTACTGATTTCTTAGTCATAGTTACACAGGAGTAATTACAACAAACAAAGATATCTAAGCCAGGAACTATTCTTGTTTCTGCTGAAGTCCAGGGGTTGCAGAACCATAAACGCAGTGACTGGCATGTCTCAGCACTGGGCTTCAATGCAGGAGGTTATTTCTTGCTTGCATTTCACAGGCTACAAAACCACCTTATGGCAGCAATAAAGCAGAGGAATTTTATTCCAACACAATAAAGTTATAGTCATGCATGACCTCCAGATGGGGAGCAGAACATGCCCATCACACAGTGCTCCGTGTAGGAAATTGGGCAGGAGTTGAAGGTAGTGCAAAAGGTGAGTTATGCTCGAGTCCCTCTCATCGTGCTACAAACGAATCACGGTGGCCACCTCGGAGGGCTCCTGTCTGCAGAGCATGATGAGGAATCTCTCCTGGCTTGCTCATCTGCTTTGACTCAAGGTTCCCCTCCTTGGCCCGGGTGACACAGTGATGCCCAAGTGGGCTTGCTGGCAGGACGGGAATCCAAACAGGAAATCTGTTTTTACAGATGAGAAAGGTTTGCCAGCACGGTTGGCAAAGCAAAGAATAATATCATGTATTGAAACGCAGCAGTTGGGAGTGACTCCAGGCTCTCCCTGTGACATTTCAGCACTGGGTGGCAGGAGGGAGATAGTTCCTTTCACTGCTCTTTCCCTCAGCTGTCTCATGGTGGCAACTGCTGGCACACGCTCATTAGCAGAGCTCAGAGCAGCGCAGCGGTGTGTCTCTGTGATAAGATGAATGCCCGTGGTAATGTGCATTATCCACAGGCCGTTTTCTCTTTGCTTTGGAGCAGGGTAGCTTTCTAAACAAGGGGCTGGAGCCTTAGGCTGCTGTAAACCAGAGGATTGCCATTGAGTGACGCAGTCACTGCCCATCGCTGCCTGCAACGTCCTTGTTGGGGTATAAGCCAACCTCTGCCGTGAGACCACCAGCACTTCTCTCTAAAGTTTATTTTCAGGAGGAGGGACCTATACTGCAAGTGGGGGCTCACCAGAGTGGAGTAGAGCAGCAGCATCCCCTGCCTTGCCCTGCTGGCTGTGCTGCTGGGGATGCAGCCCAGGAGGCACTTGGCTTTCTGGGCTGCGAGTGTACACTGCCAGCTCATGCTGAGCCCAGCACCATCACTAACTTAGCTCTGCCTCTACAGACGGTTGCAATCACACCATGACCTGCTGTTCTCCACGGCTCAGGGCAGCCCTACACTTTACCTGAGATCCTTGCTTTTACCAATTCTCTCATAATTGGTATTGAGGGTATTGGTAGATGAGAAGCTCAACGTGAGCCGGCAATGTGTTCTCGCTGCGTCCAGCTCAGGGTGTGTGTTACCTCAGTGCCATCACACCGTGTCAAAGCTGAAAGATTCCCATATTTCCTGACATCTGTAATGTGCATTTCTCTGCTGCGTGTTCTCCTTGATGCCAAAGTGAGTTTGAGTGCAGGCACAGAGGGCATGGCTGGTGCCTTTCTGGGACAATGGTTTCCACACCCTGGGTCTGTGCTGGTGTAAGAAAAAGAGTAGCTGGAAAGTGTGTTTTCTGAGGAAGGCAAATTTGCAGTGAATTATAGGGTAGTTTTATGAGAAGTGAGCAGGAAGAAAATGTCGTAGCCCTGTATGAAACCCCATCAAACACACTTATGGGTTTTTGTCCTTTGTATTGATGAGGAGCAATGACATTGTGGCTTGTCCTTGTAAACCCAAATCCAATTGGGACAGTGTCATGGAAATCACGCCCGTCTGTGTTTCCACCCACACTTCTGATGCACTTGCTGAACTCAGCCACTCTTCTTGCCTTCATTTGTTGATTGATACTTCTTGCTGCATCTTGGTCCTTTTAAGAGACCCACAGTCTCATGGTGGATGATTTTCTTTGGCTCCTGTGCTGAAGGTTTGATATTGCAGTAAAAGACTTGGAGCGTTTTGGTTACTAAGTAATGATAATTGCTAAAGGCGAGAGCAGGCAGTTGTGAAATTTCACAGTACTACTGTCACAGTAAATAACCCCTAAGGTTTTATAGCTGCTTTCTCTCCTCAGACCTCTTATACAAACACAGCACAGTGTACACAAGGATTTCATACAGGTGTCTCTGCATTGGAACAAAGGCACCCTTGAACTGCCTGTAGAAACGTTACTGCTGTAAATATTTGGTCCAGGAGAACAGGTAGGCAGAATTGCTTCCATGTGCCCTTTCCAAGGGAACAGCCATGATATTTTGGTGTCTATTAGTACTTTTTTGGTACTCAAGCATGGAATTTAAACTTTTGTTTTTGAAAGTGCACAATACCTTGGTGTAAGGTTGAAAAGACACAGAGGTCACAGCTGAGAGGCCGTGAGGGCCTGCCTGATGTGAAGAAAAGCCCATCTATCTGCAAACAGGCAAGCACAAGATGCTGGCTTCTGCTGTGACTCGTGTGCCACCTGTGACTCCCGCGTCCCTTGGGAACGTGAACCCCTTAAACTTGGTGCCTGTGGTTTGGGTTGTCAAGCCAGAGGCTCTCTCTGTGAGTTTAAAGAGCTGTTTTGTAAAGTAACAGTTTGGTGAAAAGACATTTCTTGTGTCTTTTTCTATTTAAAGCTGGACTTCATTTTCTTTTTCGGGTGAAGTGTCATGTCTATCTTTTTATTTTTCTCCGTTTAAACAAAGTGGTGCATTTTAACTTGCTGGAATAACATTTGATTGAAACCAGTCCAGCAATCTGTCTCTGCTGACAACCGAGGGACTTCTTTTCAGCTTTGTCCTTCATGAGGAGAAGAGGGTCAGCAGTGACAGAGAAGGCAAGAAATGCTGTGGGAGGGGGCAGAGCCTTTATCAGAAATGGAGCTGTTTTATCTGGGAGCGAACAAGCTGCATCACTCTGGTATTTCCTATTCCTCAAGTGTTTTCATGGGCAGAATATTCTTTTGCAACACTTGGAGGGTTTGGGACTGCTCTGCAGTGATGAGCAAGAAATTATCTTTGGATTGAGGTGATTGTCACTCCACAGCATCAGTTTAATGTGGCCTGGGAAGATCTTATCCAGTTGGTCTCTGCTAACAAATTCTGTTTCTCTTATAACGCTGAAGATGGAGCTGCGATAAAAATCACAACTCCAAATATAAAATGTGGTGGGAATCGAGCAACAGCTTTTTTATTCAATCTCATCTTTAATTTGGAGGATTTTCAGCACAGGAAGCAAGGAGCCTCCTAAAATCACAGGTTCAGATAGTAGTAGTAGTCTTTATTATGCTAGAGCAATGTCTCTGGCCTCAATCAGGAATCACAAATACTGGATGAAAGCTAAATGACAGAATGACAGTCACAGAATGGTTGGGGTTGGAAGGGACCTCTGGAGATCATCTGGTCCAAACCCCCTGCTAAAGCAGGTTGGACAGGATTGCGTCCAGTGATGACTGCCTGTACTTCCCAGAACTGATACTCTGAGGTGTAGAGGAGGACAGCAGTTTCTAGGGGAAGGCTAAACAAGCTTTCCAAACATCTGCGACATCTTTTTTTATGAACCCGTTGCTCTCTGTTACTCAGTAACAACGGGTGTCTGCAGGAGATCTACAATGAAGTCAGAGGTTGCATCAAGTCACCGTCACTGCACACCAAACTCCACTGTAAGAAGACAAATCTGGCAAAGGATGGGGAAAAAGGGCATTTTTTTTTACCGTGCATTTATAAAGAGAAGAGTAAAGTCAGAGAACTGCAGTGATAAGTCCAATTCTTTGTAGAGGGCATGAGACACTCAGAAGCCGAATTTAGGGGGTTATTTTATATCCCTTTCTCTCCTCTGTGGTGCAATAGAGCAGAAGGAACAGTACAATATTCATCTGTAGGTAGAATGAAATAGGCTTTTCAGACTGCTCAGTCCACCCTAGACACAGCTTCATTTAAGGTGTCACAAATGATGAAGCAGCACAATCCAGCACTGCAGGAAATGGGGGTGTAAGTTTTTCAGGAGAATGACTCAACTCTTCTGTTGTCATTGGCTGAGCAGTGACAGAAAGTGGAACTAGATGGGACTTGAGTGGGATGGAAATAAATTGGATGAAGAATGTGTCAGTGTCTCAGTTAATCGGTGCCTTGCAAGGAAAATGTCTTGCAAGGCTGATGTGGCTATTGCTGTCATCTGGTGGGGCATTTTCATATCTACCAGGCAGACGAAGACCACCACGTGGGGCAGGTGAGTTTGTGGTCACTTAAGAGACAGGATTAGCTGTTGTCCAGCCAGATAACTCCTTATTTTCTCTGAGAAGTGAATTCTTTGTTAATAACTTACAGCTACTGAGTAAAATTTTCCCAAGAGTCCTTACAGCTTGGCTGGGAAGATAGGTCAGTTTATCCATCTCCTCCTTGGGTTTCCCCATTCTAAAACCACACCACTGTGGAGGTGAGAAGGAGAAGGACAGAAGTAGGGGAGCATCTGCTAAGGTGACTTGGTGGTGTGTCAGGTGAAGGAGCGAGGCATAAGGACGCAGCTGATCTCATCTTGACAGATGGATGGTTTCTGATTTCCCTGAATGCCATCAGCGCAGCCTTGCCGAGGCTTATTACTGGATTGCCTTTCCCAAGTCAGAGCCCGTCTCCTCTGCAGTGATGACTAGGACTACTCATACACATATGGTATATCTGCCTTGCTCTTTTTTGGTGCCAGTGATTAGTGGAGAATGAAATAAGATGAGGAGTCCTTGCCTCACAAGGGAAGCCTATGGAGCTGTCATGTCAAGCCTGCTGGAGATGCTGTGCCTGGATTTTTTTTTCCGTTGAAAAATGTTGTGCTTTGCTGAAGTGAAAATACTGCCAAGAGTACTGACTTCAGTTAAGTTTCTCTGAGTGAACAGTTCTTTGCAAAGGCCTTTTTTTTGTTTGGTTAGTTGGTTTTCTTTGTTTGAGTTCCATGTTTGATTTATTATTTTTTTTTAATTCTAATGTAGAAAGTTTCGGTTATTGTAGAGGTCTCTGTGACAGCATGATGGTACAGACAACGTGTAACTTCATGTTAAGATTACAAAATTTTGCAGAAAAATAAAGCAAACAAGATGGCCCCCAAACTGGAATTTTGACATACAAATTCAGTGAAAAGTTTTTCTTTCATTTTCCAGGCATTATCAAAATTAATTTTGTGTTGACACCTGAAAGACTTAAACCATTTTGCTTCACTGCCTGAATTTAGCCCCTTGTGGTAAGCAAAGACCTTAGGAGGATTACTGTGGTGAGCTTTTCACTGCAGTCCTTGGTACCAAATCCGAGGGGAACACATACCAGAAGACTCATTTTGAGATGTTATCTGGAGTGTGGAGACTCAGCATGATCCTCCTGTCTGGCCAGCGGAGTGGACCTGCCTCAGAGCCGGAGCCCCACTCGGGTTCCGTGTCAGGTTGTGAGTGGGGCTGCACTCGGCAAGCCCAGGATGGAAAGGCTCTGGAGCCCAGGAGAGGAAGACCATGGGTTTGCAGGACTGTTGTCCTTAGCCCATGGTGCAGAGCAGGGACTGCTCGTGAGCGGTTGGAAGCTGGGTGTTCCTGTTCAGGAAAACATGACCTGGCTGCAGTGGTGTGTGTGGCTCCGTGTGTCTGTAATCACCGCCATGCACAACAGCAGAAGAGCTCTTTTGTGCTGAAGAGAACATATACGTGATGGGCTGGGTGGTAGAAGGGTTGAGTTAGGAGGTCAATGTTATCTTTCCTAGGCAGAGAACAGCTTCCTAATTGAGTATGAGTAATCACTTCAATAACCAAGAATAGCACCAGGCCCTCTATGTGAGCCAGATATATTTACAGAATAACTCGTGGTGACTTTTTTATTACATGGTATTGACGTCATTTTTCTTTCTTTGTTATGACTCCAGTGACTACAAGTCTGACCACTGCGGTGTCATGGGGAGAGCAAAAGGGAAGGGAGATCCAATTTTAAAATCCATTACAGAAAAGCTGGCAAAAACTAAATAATGTCATTGGTTTAATGTCCTTTCATGATATGTTCATTATATGCTTCCTCACGTGGGGAGAGACGAAAGTACCAACAGCCCCTAGAATCTCCTGTGCAGCCGTGGGATGTTTCCGACCCCGGAGGGCTGTGGAGTGGGGTGCTGTAAATGCATTGCCCATGCAGACCCAAATGTTGCTGGTTTCTATATTTACGGTGACAAAAAAATGGTACAAATTAATTTAAAAGTTTTCCGGGGGGCTGCAGAGCTTAGGAATATGTGAAGAATTATAAGAAAAACTAAAATGTATGTGAGGTATAATATAAGAAGTGTGGTCGCTGGCTGTCCCACGGCGTATGGGGCGGCTGCCAGAAACACGCCTAACGGCACAGTGAGATGTAGCTGGGTCTCTGTAGGCAAAATTCCTAGTTCTATCAAAATCCTCAAGACCTTCATTTTTTCCTATTTTGTACCAAAAATGGTATTTCTACTGTGTAAACAAACACAAAACAAATGAAGAAAATATTAACGGAAACAATAAGTTTTCCTGTGTTTTAATGTATAATACTTGCTGTGACTGAAGGAACAGTTGTGCTGGTGCCACGTCGAAACTTTTCGTTTTGATGAATAGATAAGACAACAATTCTGATTGTACTGAAATGGTGAGTTTTGCCTGTTTTAGAAACTTAGCCGAGACACTTCTTAAATACTGATACTGAAGGGGCCCTGGGGGACAGGGTAAGCGGAGATGATGACTTGCTTTTGAAGGGTGCTACATGGCAGAATCAACCAGTGCTCGCAAACCGTGCTGGCAGGCGGAGGAGATGGGTCAGGATCTCATGTGTTTTGACTGCAGTTTATCAAGGTTCTGTTTGTTTCATATTTATCCTTTTTGAAACGACAGGACAGGGAAGAATGGGTTCCTGTCCCCATCTGAAACAAAGCACTGCATCAGACCTATCCTGACATATTTCCTTCATTATAAATTGAAATTACTTTATTTCAATACTGCCGAATGAATTATTTTAACTAAGTGGTTACTTAAAACCTTTTTGGAGATGAAATAATTAGGTTTCTTTTTGTCCATTTGTTTGATCTCAAAGCCTATTGGTTGTATTTTATCATCTTCCAGGATATTCTTTCTGCATCTCTGACAGGCAGCTGTCCCAGCAGCCTGCAAGGTATTTTGTTCTATGGAAGAACTCCAGAGCAGGGGCACAGGCGAGGTGGCTTGGGTCCCTAAATTAAAGCTGGAGGTCAGTTCTTAGGCAGAGGTGGCTTGATCGGAAGCTCTAGACCCTTACATTTGCAGAATGCAGCAGTCTTTAAGTTGCCAGATTCCAGAGTGCCTTTAGAAACACCAGTTGAAGGCTTAAGCTGCAAATAGTGGCCGAATTCTGAAGGTTCCCACCCTCAGATAAAAACACCCTTTTGACTGGAGTAAGTTTTGCTGGTGAAACTATGTCTAGTCTATACCTGCTGAAGTACTAATTCTGGTAAACACTGAACCGGGCCAGGGTAGTGGGTGTTCATTTGCAGTGCAAACCTGGCATCGCGTCTAGGAAGTCTGAGTCAGTATTATTACAATCTTTTCTTTGAGTCCAAGTAACCACAATGGCATCATTTGCGTTTGAGTTATTATTAATAGCACCATGGTGGTGGCATTATCCGTGGCTCTCTGGAGACACAACACAAGGGGCAATCAACAGTCTGAAGTGCTCAGAAACTTACCCCATTTTTTCCCACTGAATTAACAGCAGCAAACACACAAACGCTTTATTAAAATGGTGCATTCATTTCTTCGAAGTCATGATGGAATTTTGATAGAATTAAAAATACCATTAATATTTATATCACTTAATGTTACTGGGAGTAAGTACATTTATTTATTGAGCTGCAAATCATTTAGTTCTTTGTAATTACAGTACTGCTATTAAGTATTCATAAGGCTGTACAATATAGTGTCACAGGAAACCTATTTTAATTTAGTGGTAAGTCAATTTTTTAATTTTGTGTAAAAACAGAAACTAATGTACCAAGCATTGTCGCTTGTGTTTTCCCAGTCAGGCTTTGCAAGCCTTTTTCAGTTCATTGTTTTTAAACCGCTTTTTGTAGCTTTGAAATTTTGGAAGTTACCAATGAAAAATCTTAGGTCCGGTGCAGATTCCATGTGTGCATGCTAGAACATGTCATTTTGAATGTAGACATAGACTGGAAGAGGACACTTATATCGCGGTGCTCAGCTCCTTGTTGTCACCAGAAGTGCAACATAACATTTTTTCATAAACTTAATAAAAAGTTAGTCTCGGAGAACAAGTTTCAAGAATGGTGCCTGTATTAGTAATTTATGTTGCTTGCATTTGTTTCTAGAAATAAGACTATTTCAGCTGTGAGAGTCTTTGAAAACACGTATACATGGATTCCTCTGAGGACATTGGGGGTTTCACTTGCAGAAGGGCAGGATGGATTGGCCGAGGGTGTTTCTGGTACAATGCTTTTAGTTTGTGTCTTTGGAAATTATTTCCCTACTTATCTCATTTGTGGCAATTAGAGGGAAGGAGGTGCTACCATTTTGGGGAGGCATTAACACAGAATGGGATTTTTCAGCGAGTGACATGAGATGTCTGCAGTCTCAGATGGGATCTATAGCCTGTGCGTTGTTTCTTATGACTTCTGCCTATGCTGCTTCTCCTGACCCCTGTGGAAACTGAGTATTTGTGCAGAAGAGCCTTTTCCCCGTGCCAGCCCAGCCGCCCTTCAATATTTTACTACCTTGCTGCAGTTGAAACAATCCTCTGGGAATCTGAATCCCAGAAGTTCCCAGGAGAAGTGATGATCATGGAGTGGATTAAAGGTTGATCTTAGCCTCTAGGTGAAGAGCTGGAAGCTCATAAAAGGGGGAATGTTTTAGTTCTTTTCAGTAGAGACAGTGTCCCACTGGGACCTTGAAGCACTCTGTTAGCCCTAGCTTATGCATGAACAGCTGGTGTATGTACAGTCACACAGGGTTGTTTGTCACTTCAGCTTGATTTCATGCCTCCAGGCATGCACCTTAACATTGCAAGATACAAATATGTCCAGGTAGATAACAGAAAGTTGTGTTTTGACAGCTCTATGCAATGATCATTTTGACATGTCTACGTAACTTCTGTTTTCAAGAGAAGCCAGGCCAGAGGGGCAAAAAGCAGTGAATGGGTGTCTTCAGTGGGGTAAACGTGCACCTGTGAGAGAGCCTTTCATTGATAGCTGTCCTTTCTCACTCTCTCCACTGCAGGACAAGGTCTCTTCTGTGGACACTGAACTCCCAGCAACCTATGCCTGTTGCCTGTGATGGAAGAACTTGATGTTAATGTGAGGTAGGATAAACTACTCAGCTCCTACTGTACTGCATCTGGTGAGCTGCAGGGCGGCAGTGGCCGTACAGTGTGTTTGCAAAGCTGCAGGATGGTATTTGCTGTTTGCCTGTAGGTGAAGGTATCTGCTCATGCAGCCATTGCTGGTTTTTGTGTTTCCTGGAGCTTCCATGAGGATGTAGTGTAGCTCTATTTGTGTAAATGTCAGACGCGGCATATCCAAGACAAGGACTTCCTTGCAGTAGGATGGACAGGACCTCATCAAAGACCAGACACAAGCCCATCTGTGCTTGCTGAAAGTCTGATCCTGGGTTTTTTCTTTTTGGTGTAATGGTCTAAAAACTTACAGCCTCATCTCTGCTGCTTTATACTGGGGCAAGCAAAAAATTGGTGTTTCTGAAGTCATTTCAAACCCATGGGCACACTACTGGGATCAGTGAGAGAGAAATTTCAGTATGGATCATTTTGATCCTGGAAGTGTGATGCCAACATAAATTCTTCAGAAAGGCTGGAGATCCTGTTTGTAGCTGTTCCCGGGGCACAAAGCTGGCATCAACTGCCATTCTCCCTCAGGTGTGATCTGCAGGGCTTTTCTGTAGGACTAGGATTTGTCCCTTTTGTTTCTCGGCCTTTTGACTGGCCAGGCTGCCAATGATGCTGAAAAGTTGGGGGATCAGGGTCTTACACCTCAAAGGGGGTCCTGTCATGCGACCATGTCCTCATGGCTTCCTAGCCCTTGGGCTTTCAGGTTGGGACGTACCTCTGTGCAAGCCACAACCCACTCTCTCCAGTTGCATGCACAGAGTGAGATAACACATTTTCAAAGACAATTTCTGTTCTTAATGAGCCTCCTCAAAGTGCTATACTATCAGAGAGAACATCTCTAGTCTTCATTCACCTACTCGAGTATCGGGAAAGTCACCAACAACTCCGGGTTGCTGCTGTAATGCACACTTAGCAGGTCACATTTATAACCTGGTAATCAATGCTGAGAGGTAATGTGTTTTGCTTAATGAAATTTGTCTTGCCTTTTCAATACTAGCAGTGTGGTTAAATGCGTAGGCTACTGCTGTTTCTCTGTAGAGGGAATTAAGGTGCTGACACCAGGCAATTTTCCCTACAATCTTTTCCTCCCTTTAAAAACACTAGGAAAAAATCTTCTATTTCTCACTATGGGGAAAAAAAGTCCCCCACTATACATTTAATCATTCATAGAATAAAGTCTGTTGTAGCCAAAGTATGTTTTTACATACCTCCTCTGTAACCTTCTGCAGAAAATGCCCATTGCACATGCCCAGGAAAAGATTTTATTTTTTTTTTTTTTAAGAAAGGGTCCCTCAGGAGACTGTTTTCTCCTGAAGACTGGTTAGTGCCGTCTCTGGTGTGGTCTGACCCTGTCAGGGCAGCGGAAGCATCTCTGAGGAGGAAATTCTTGTTTCGTGAACTGTTTCATCCACCTTCCTTTTTAGATGTTAAAAGGCAAGGCAAGGTAGTCCTAGGGATCTGATGAATAAAGGGGAATTCCATGGGAATTTCAAAGCTCTCCTGAATCAATATTGATCCATCGTTCCCCAGCTGTTTTGATCAAACACTGTGGTCAGACCTCACTTCGTTATACTTCATGAATGATTTCATTCTTTTGTTCCCAGAGGCTTTCTGAGCTGGGCTAACACAGTCCTTCACTTTGTGTGGCTGTTTGCATACACAGACTTTGTGGTATGCATATGTTTTTATTTTGACTCCACACTTTTCTAAACCATGAATTTTTGAGTTTGAGAGCTTTGCTTGTCAGCTACCAGTAAGTAGCTCATGTCTCTTCTATCTGCCCTGATTTCAGCTTTTTTTGCCGAGATGTGAAATGTTGAATGTTTTCTGTTGAAGCAAGGAGCTTCCACCCACAATTTTCCAGGACACACAGTGAGCACTCGGATCCCTGCTCCCCATTCCTGCGGGGCTCAAGGATGCTCCGGTGGGAAGCTTGTATGAGAAGGCGAGCAAAGCTTGGGGAAAACAGACCTGCTTCAATAACCACTCAAATATTTCCACTCAAATATGAGAAAAAACTTCTTTACAGTGAGGGTGACAGAGCCCTGGAACAGGCTGCCCAGAGAGGTTGT
>JAOXNO010000052.1:38209033-38304756 GCA_028565335.1 Limnodromus scolopaceus | reverse complement strand
CTTTGGCAGGGGAGTTGGACTAGATGATCTCTATGGTCCCTTCCAACTCTAAAAATTCAGTGAAATTCAGTGAAACCTGGGGACAACAGCAGGATGGCGGGGAGAGGGGCAGGTTGACTTTGTTTTGAGTTGAGCCCTGTGGAAACAGCATGTCGCTCTTCGGACCAGAGCAGCAAGTGCCGCAGTTGTCCTGCTCCGGCCAGCTGGGATGGCCATGGGCACAGGGCTCCTGCCCTCGACGGGTTTCGATGAAGTGCCCCAGAGAAAGCCAAGTGATAAGCGCCTTTACATCTCAGTAGCTACCTGAAGCATTGCAGGCGGATTCAACTGTACGCAATGCTTTATTTCTGTGGAAAAATTTGGTTATGAATTTTTCAAAGGCTGCAGTGTGAGGTTAGAGAGACATTCCTGGAAATTGTAGACAGTCTGCATTGGGACTTGTATTTATCACAGCTGAGGAGGGTGGCAAACCTCATTTTCTCTAATTCTAGAGTTGAAAAATAAATGACCTCCCAAGTATTTCCGATTTATATTTTATAGATTTTTTTTTAATTTTGTGTGACTTGGTGATTGTTATTGGACACATTTATTATAGGCAGTAGGTTAATGAGATACTGTCAAGTGCTTTGGAATGAAAACTCCAACCCTTGAATTGGTTAGATTATAGGAAAAAAGAGTTGTGCTCTTTATTCTCTTCATTTCAAATAACTTTATATAAATACTAGAGTACAGTGGTCCTTCCCACTGCCCGGCTCTAGCGCAGCAGACACATAGTGAACTGTAGGCTGTTGGCTGCTGATGATCCTGAAAATGCCTTCACAGCTACCCTCGGTGGCACAAACCTCGTCTTGAAGGTTGTGATGTACCACTTTGAATCTTCTGTTTGGAGCCGGAGCTGGTGCAAGGGTTTGAGCGAGCAGGCAGCTGCCCTGCCTGCTCATGACGAGGCATTTGCCCATGGTTCTGGTAAATTAGTACAAACCTTCAAAACATGTTTGCACTTTTCTTTATCAGTTTGGTTTGTGGGGTTTTTTTTCTGGTTTTTGGTGTATTAGGTAATTTCACTTTCATACAAACACAATGATTTTGACCGCCCTGGAGAAAGTAGAAAAAGGCTGAATCTCTTTGGGCACAAAAGGAAAATAGGCAGAGGGATGGCGTTGGTGCTGTCTGTTTTACTGTGCCTGTGCTTGCATTTCGGTGCAGAGTAGCAGTACGGTGAATCCCCCAGTCATCCCTACACGCGGTGTATCAGTTCAGATCACATAGCACTTAGCAAGGGGACTTGTGAACGACATTCCTCTTGGATGATACTAAACCAGCAGCTCTGCACCGTGTGCTCTGCAGTCTGCAATGAGGACTAAAGGTTTTGAAGCATGAGTTCAAACCGTGCAGCTTCCGCACTCAGGTGTGGTGGGGACATTCAGGCAAGGAGACTGGGCTAAATCTAGTCCAAAATGTCTCCCATGTCCTGCTTAGAGTGGAGATGTAGGGGCCTCAGTACCATCTGCTTTGATCTGCTCCTGTTGTGCCAAATTGCCTGCTAAAACAGACATAGTTTGTGTGTACAGAAGCCACCTGGGAGTCCACAGGCTCTTGTTTTTCTGTGTACAAACCAGGCAGTTGGCACTTACAGAGAGTGTGTAGGTACACAGTAACTTTGCCTGTGAAAATTGTGAGAGGAGCTTCCATGTGCCAGGAACAGCACCTGCAGATCTCGCTGAGCAATCTGGAGAGGCCCAAACAGCGTGGCCTCTGCTTCTCCTGGGTACTTGCCAGTGCCATGCACAGGGAGTGAGCAATGGCCTTCTTAAAGACTATTAAAGTCTTCCGAGACCTTTGGTAAGACTTTCATCATCTCCCTACAGAGCATTCCCTGTAGCCAGGAATGAAGTAAAGCTTCCTATCACCACACCAATCCCTCCTTATCTGGTAGCAGCTAAATCTGACCCCTTCACGTTGCTGAGAGCACAGGTAGTTCAAATCTATGCTAGTTCTGGATGGCGTGGTTGGCCATTTTCGTGCGTTTTCACTTCTTTGAGCTCCAGCACTCATTGTTGATTCATTCATCCCATTGCTAAGGGTGCTGCATGGCAAGCCCAGCATTTCTAGCTCCTGGGCTGCTCAATTTTAGCTGACCAGGGACCATAGAGGACTCTTCATGATGCAGTTCTGCAAGTCTCCTACTACCCTACAGCTACGGGGTGCTCAAATGCTGCTTTCAATGGACTGCTTGGAGATGCTCTGCTGACACAGTTTGAAAACCATCGGATCAAGCTTTTTGAAAGAGCTTTTGTCACAGTCAGGCTCTAGTGTAGTTTACAACAGTGCAACAGATTGAGAAGTTGCAGTTACTAATGAGAGGCAATCTGAACGCTTCTCAAGAGCTGCAAACTGATTTTTGTGTGCTGGCATCCCATTGAGCAAGCACCTTACTGTTGCATGCTAAGTATTGACCATACAGTTCTGTTTCAAGCAGCTTTTCTGTTAGCATTTTAACCCAGGAGGCTGTGCTCTGGGCTTTGGCAACCAGTTTGTTTTGCAGTTCTCACACCAAACTCTTTGTAGGACGTTGGGCAAATCATCAAGACTGATTCTCCCCGCTGTGACAACTGGAGTCCCATACAAGCTCTAGCAGCCCTTGTTGCTCCTCAAGTCCATAGGTGGGAGGGGAGAATTGGAAGTGCAGCTGCCTGGCATTTACAGGCAGGCCTGGGCAAGCAAAGCTGTGGTTCTGTGGCCGGAGCTCCTCTTACACCCTTGGGCAGCACAGAGAAACCTCTGCTATTTGACTGGAGACTTCTGAGTGTGGTCAGGGCTGTTTCGTGTACTTCACGCCGTGTAAAGGTTTCTTGCTTCCTCAGGTGCTGGAGAGAGGCTGTTATGCTCTTGAGAAATAAGCTTTTGAAAAAAAAATCACTAGAACGTCCAGTGAAAGTAAATAGCTTTTGTATCAGCTGTTTTATTGTAGCTGTTGGTGAAAGCAAACTCCCTTTGCTAAATCATCTATAGAGAAACAATGTATTATTTGACTTTGTCACAACAGTAATTGCTTTTTATTTTTAAGCTGAGCCCCCCAAACAACTGAATTTTAGATTGATGTTAATTGCTTCCAAACTTGGCTTTATCAGCTTCAGTTTTCTTGGTTTGTTCTTGAAGGTATTTTTGTGGCTTGAAGTACTCCGAAAAATGCAGAGCCCTCCAGCAGTACTGTGTGGGGTTCATTAATCTTGTCTTGACTTTGAGAAATGAGAAGCAAGTTGAGGGAAGAAGGAATCAAATTGGTTGAATTAGTTGTGTTTGTTTTGAAGCAACGAAAATATTCCATTATTTAACCCAGCTGCTGCTCCTGAAGTCCTTGTACAGAGGCACAGTGAATGTTATTTCTGACAAAAGACCTTCTCAATGATATGCCCTCTTGAGTCAGGTTGTGTGTTTGAGTGAATCCCAATTCTGGAGCTTTGCTGTGTTGCCCCGAAAGGCTCCTTTCTCCGTGGACCACAGCAAGCGGCGCTGTTGATGGCTGGCTCTGAGGCGGGTTCATTATCTAAAGCTGGTACGCTGGCAGGATGGCCGACTGCAGAAAGAGGCAGAGAAGGTCTTGGGTTTGCTCTCCCTATCCAGACCTGGGGGGAAGCACAGGAGCAATAGTCAGCACTGGGAGAGAGAGGGACCCAAAGAGCTCCATCTCTCAACCCCTGGGAGGAGCTGAAGGATGTCCTAGGAGAGGAGTTGGTGTGTGTCCTCAGTCCCTGTGCTCCCCTTGCTTAGGACACTGACAGCTGGCGATGAGGACTGAGGGGACTGAGAACCGAGCTGGGAGGCAGGATAGGCAGAAAACTGAGTTGAAAGCAGAAGTGGCTGTTTGGGCAAGGGAGGAGGCTGTGCTGCGTGATTGGAACAAAATATGTGTTCGATTTAATGACCCAAACCAGAAAATGAAAGGGTTTTAGGAAAGAGCTCGTGTGCTCCAAGTGCCCTGCTAGTGGGGATTCGTGGAAAGCAAACAGCTTAAGATTCCTCCAGCAGGTTGCAATATAAGTGTCTACTCTTATATATACTCAAGCTCTTTTCAAAACCTCTCCAGCTTCTACACTTTGAGTCATTAAATCATTGCTTATCTCAACCTCTTTGATCACATTTCTGTTTAGGTGAGAAATACCAGGCTAAAATGTCATTTAACAAGCCAGAATCAGTGTAGAACACTCTTCTTTTCCTAGTCCCCTTTCTAAGGGAAGATCAACTTTAATCCTCCCGTAAGACCTGCTGCATCCATCCAGAAAGGTATTTGTTCACGCATTTCTGTGGAGACAGACATACTGATGGAGAAGATTTTCTACAGAGCCCCACTTTGCCTGCCTGCATCCCCAGCCAGCAACGGTGCAGTGATCAGAGGAGCACGTAGATGAGAGCTGAGTGTTTTTCATCCCTTGGTACACAAGTGATATAATGTCCTGTTCCACTTGCTGAGCTGATGTGGATGAGTGCACTTTCTCCTAAGGATAATGACAGGCAGAACACACGGTGCTAGAAAAGAGCAAAGCAAAACTCTACAGATCCCTTATGGGGCAAAACTTAACAGTATTCATTTACGTCAGCTGTAGATACGGCCATATATAAGCTGTGCTGTTGAACAAAATGAGCCATTTTATGAGTAGCCCTTTGAAAGAAGGCCAGTTGCTGGGTTTGTAGGGTTTAGCCGCTGCGTCCCAGGGTTGCTGGGGTGGTTGGGCACAGCAGGGGCACCCGCTGGCATAGACTTTGCAGAACATTTCCCATCTGCAAGAAGAGGGGTGAAAGAGGAGGGCACAGGGAAGCGAGGAATGGTGTAGAGGTTCACTTTTGTATTTTTGTGCTACCAACCAGAAATCCCGGGTAGCCAAAAGAGCCCTGCAAAAGTTCTGTCTGCCAGATCCTGCATACAGCCCAGGCACAGCACAGCGGGAGCGATAGCTGTTATCAGCCTGGGTACTTTTCATATTGCTCAACTTTTTTCTCAGTTTCTAGGGAAACACTTTATAGCACTATATTTATCGGAACGTCTTTCAAAACACCTCCGCCAACACTTAATTAATGGAATTTTTAAGCCTGACTCCAGCTTCTGCAAATTAATAGCCTGGTCCTTTACGGCAGCTGTGGAGCAAGTGGGAAATATATATACTCTCTGAAATATATTAGAGGATGCAGAGGCAGAGGGGCAGCTCCACCATTTGTCTGTGCGTACTGAGCACCCCCAGGGAGGTAGGGCTATCACGCACTTCTGTGATGTTTCACTTCGCTTTTATTAGTGTGCCCTAAGGAATCTGCACAGATAAAAATGCCCTTCATAAAGAGCTGGGCTGTAAAAATTAACATTTTGGTGTCTTTCAGCACAGCCTTTCTTTAGCTTCAGTGTCTCTGCACAGAGTGGCAGCTAGTGAAGATCTGGAAGAGGCTGTGGAAGGCTGTTAAAATAGTCCAAGCCTGGGATATCCTGGGGCAGACCTGGCTCTAGGGGCTGGCAAAAATGGGCAGGTGCCCTAGAAAGCAGCAGATTTCCCTGTACGGGAAAATGGGCTGGCCCTCATTGCCAGCTGTTGCCCACGTTGGCTGCAGGGAAGGGCCGGGCTGGCAGCTCTGGCACCAGGGGCTTTCCAGGACACCTTCCTTGACTTCTGAGGGCTGACCCTCGGCATCAGGCTGGCAAAATTCAATTTGTCTCCATGTTTGGTATTTCTTAAGCCAGCCGTGCTCAGAGGTTGTGAGTAAGGAGCCTGGGAGGGAGTATCAGGGTGTCTTGAGAGACAGAACTGCAACAAAACTGGAGCTGTGTGGGAGGCAGGGGACCAGATTAGGCATGTAAGGGTTAATAGGGCACCATGAGTCATATTGACAGAGCTGTTTCCTTATAGAACAGTCATGATGTTGTGCCTAAAAACCAAAGGGTATTGGCTGTAGGTGGAAATCTTTTGCTTTCCTCTCAGTGAGTTAAAATTCCCTGAGCTGCTTTTGGAGAAGTGCAGAAACAGTCCCGGGGTCCTGGGTAGGAATCTGTTCTGGGAATGCTGTCTTGGGAACAGGGCTGTGATGCTGAGCTGCCATGAGTGTTACCTGCTCCAGATCCTGCTGCAATAGTATGTGCAGCTGCAGAACGAGCCATTCACTGCTGGGGAAAGATCGGTTTTGCTATCTTGGATATGAAAGATGTCACAGCAAAACATTTGGTGCTGTTTGCTTGGCCATGTGTCTAGGACCTGCTGTTGGGTAGTATAAATGAGTGTTGATAGACTATTGCCTTGGCGCAGAGTGCATCTACAATGCAAGTAAGAAATGTGTTCCTCTTCTTACCTAGTTCAGTCTTTCTGCTCTTTATTTTGCCCTGACTGTGCTGTGACAAAGAATCATCAATGGTGTGACTCCCTGGTCTGGCAAACAGTCATGGGGCTGAACCTCAGCCACTGTCTGAACTCACTCATCTGTTAACTGAGGACTTGTCATCACGTGTCCCCTGAGCAGCAACCTCTGCCTCCCCGAGGTCAGAACATTAAAAGTGGCCATTGCCTAAACAAAAGCTTTGCCATCTGATGGACAGGAACCTTGTGGAGATGAAGCTCTCAGGGAGCCTGTGTCTGTTTGGGGGTTAATCCATTGCAGGGCAGGTTATTTAAAAAAAAAAAAAAGTCAAAGAGAAAAACCCCAACTTGAGGCACATTGAAAAGCATAGGAAAGCAAGGGGATCCTCCCCATCCCATGGGAAGACAAAGTGCCATTAGTGCTGTGAACTGCTGGGCTCACATTGGCAAAGGGACCTGCAGAGAGACAATTACAGCTCTTGTGCTTGTATCCCTCAGGAGATACCAAATAACTGGAGGCCAAACTACCTTTAAGCACATGCACAGGAGGTGGAGAGGTGAAGGGTCTGCCTCTTGCAGGTGACTTCTTGCAGTTGATACAGTTTCTGCTCTCTTTTCAGTTGGTGGAAGCTTAATATGGCTTTATGCAACTCAAGTCTTTCCCAGGATATGGTGCCTGGGCTGCAGGGAGAATTTGATCTCATGCTTCTATTTCTCACATTTGAGGAACAGTAAATCCAGAAACTTTGAAAGAAAAAAGCATCCTTGAAGGAAAAAAAGGCATTAGAAAGAGAATCTCAGCACTGGAGAGGGCTGCTGGAGGCTGGAGCTGGGTTTCTGGCGCTGTGCTGGTGTATACCTGGGATAGACGGAGCAGCAGCTGACCTTTCGGCTGCGCCTTGGCGTTGCTGTAAGCTCAGAGGAGTGAAGGGGAGAGAAAAGGGCTCTGCTTGCTGAGAGATGCTGCTAGAGAGGGATGGGATGAGGTGAGCAGGGGGCTGTTAAATATCCGCCTGTTGATGGGTCAGAGTGAAGGAGAGAGATTGAATCAAGCAGAGCCTTTCCCTTCCCTGGGCACGTGAGCTCGTGCCTGCATGAGAGCAGAGGAGACATGTCATGGCTGTTTTGGGGTCATATCTGTCTTCTGTCACCCCTCCCAAGGTTGAGCATTTATCTTGTAGCCCGGCTCTGACTGTGGCTCTGTACACAGGCACAGAGTATGTCTACCTAACCATAGACACAGACGTTTTCCTTGCTTTTCCGATGCCTCCAAAGCTTTAATGCACCCAGAATCTGCTTGTTCATTCACGATGTGACTTTCACAGCCCAGGCACCCTCCCTGTGGGAGTATTGGGTCACTCTCCAGCAGAGTACAAGATAGGTGTAAAAGCAGATTCCAGCAGTTATAGCACTGGGCAAGAGCACATCCTGGTGACTCTCATTCTTTTAAAATAAGTCAGGTCCAGAAGTCAAATGTGTGTAAACAGAGCTTCACTTAGTCCCCGGTTCCTTAGCCTAATCAGGAAAATCCCTTGAGCTCCCAGTTGGCTCCTAGAACTCAGACAATGTTTTTCCCATCTCCTTATCTCCAAAGTTATATCTATTGGCATTTAAGTTCTGTTCAACTTTGCCTTGAAGACCAGGATCTGAAAACAAGTAGAATTTGTGTTTTCAAAGCCTCCTTTCCACAGAGACCATAAGGCTGTGATAATGGGCCAGCTCATTGTCAGTGGACTAGACTGGAGACCTGTCCAGGGCTTGCTCTTCTCGTGAACTTCCTGAGAGCACTGAGGACTTATCTGAAAACAGGCTGTCATCTACTCAACAGGGAGTGTAATAGGAAAAGAAATAAATCCAACAAAAGAAGGAAGGCCCTGGTTTGTGTTAATTTAGCCAAGACATTCTCAGGACTGAAAGCTGAGTGGTGAGGTGGCTGCCCAAGAGCTGTGACATGTTTCTGAGCAGATTCAACTGGGTTCTCAGGTATTTGGAGGACTAGGGCATGTAGAGGATGTCACAGGAGTCAAAACAGATTTTTAGTTACTCTGTGGAAAGGAGACAGTGGAAGATGTGGGCCATTGCCTTTCCAGCCTCTGCCAGAGAAGCTTCTTTGGGGATGATGCATCAAGATACAAACCTCCTCTTTGCTGGTAGAGATCCCTGGAAAATACATAGACTGCCTTATTTCTTTGGGGATTAAACTGCTTTTGTGGTATTTTGGGCCATGTTAGAGAGGAAGAATGCACTGCTTTTTTTTTTTTTTTTTTTCCCCTCCATTCTCAAGCAGCTGGAATAGATTTGGTCCCATTACGGCCATTATTTGCAATTTCCATTTTTATGGGCCATAATGGGGATGTGATTCTCAGGCAGAGCTGGCAGCTACAATGAAACATGGGGATTTTATTTCTTGCAATTCAGCTACTGTTCAATATGCTTCCCTGAGCCCAGCAGAGCTGGGTCTAGTCCAATACAGGCACCTCGTGTTTTTGTATGGCTTGGACTTTTCCCTCTAAGCCACACTCAAAGCCCTTGTTGATGCAGCCTTCCTGCAGCAATCTGAAGATCCGTTTCTGTAAAACAGAAGTTGTCACTGGAGCTCAAAGCTGTTCACTGATTCAGCTAACAGTGTCCCTCACCTGAAATAACTATTGAAGTTAGTAACAAAGTTTAAATGGCGAGAAAATTAATCACAAAAAATAACTTTCAGTATTCCTCAGTTAAAATGCCCTGCGTCGGTTTTTCAGCAGTCATGAATTAAGGTTTCCAGTGCTTTGCGATTGGCAGGTGCTATTAGGTTTCCAACAGCCTTGGAGACCCCAAAGCAGAGAATTTAAGCCCAATGGGAACATCCTTCCCTGGTTGCCCCGAGATGAGCAGCCCGGCTGCTCGGCGCTGCCAGGGATCTCCTGACCTGGGGTTGGGATGTAGTTTCCCTGCTCCGACGAGGAACAAATTACCTACAAACACAAATGGTTGTTGTTGTTGTCTTTTTTTTTTTTTTTTGAGCTTTGTGCCTCTGTGCTTGGTTGGTCCCTTTTCTGACACTTGAAAAGAGCATTGCATTTGCAAGTGTCATTTTCCAGATGTATCTAAGACCTCTTCCTCTTTGTTTGTCTCAAAACTTTACAAATAGGGCCACATGATACAGCTGACATGCCCAGGTTTTGTTCCTCTATGGGCTTTTAAACCCTCAAACTGATCCTGTGTTTCTGCTCTGTTTTGTCAAATATCAGCTCTCCAGGCCTTTTTTTTTTTTTTTTTCTAATATGTCTGGGCAGTAGGTTTTCTTTTCTAATAGGATTCTTAGTTTGTCTTCCATTTTGATATGTAGCTTCATGGCTTGTTTTCTGGTGTAAAGAATTTACCATCTGATGGTGCTGACACCATAAGCGGTATCATCACAGTGCTCTGGCTTTATCTCTTTTCTTCCTTTCTTCTTTTTTTTCCCCTCACAGGTCTTGGACCAGTTTCCTCAGTCAGTGACAGGGAAAATTATAGACCTGTGGTACCCAGCGTATCAGGGTGTACTTTATGTGCAGGTGGTCAGTTATCAAACAAAAATAAATTTTTAATATCAGCCTGCAGTGAGATGACTGGGAGAGACAACAGGTAGCTCCCAATTATGGATCAAACTTGAAGTTCATAAAACTAGTGAGTGGAGAGTCCACAGCTGATGCCACCAAGAAACCTCTAGATCATTTCACTCCCTTGTGGGGAAGAAGGTTTCTCTCTCTGCATTGCTCTTGCCTCCAGGAACAGCTGTTTCTAGGAATCTTTGTCAAGGGCTTCTGCAGATGAGTACAGCGAGACATTCCTCCTGGAAGCTCTTGTACTTGTTAGCCAAAGAAAATCACAACTGAACAAACACTTCCAGAGCTTCTGAGGCTGGCCACTACTTCTGAGTAGTGACTCCTGGGTGAGATCTGGGTTCTGTCTGAACCGAGTGTCTGCACTCACCAGCTACAGAGCAGTCCCAAGTGTTTGCTTTTCCTCTGTCCTGCAGCTTGCCTGGGTTGACATCCTCTCTTGTTTATTTGAAGTGAGAAATGTGATGAGGCTTTTGTGGAGAGTATGCAGAACGTGCACTTAGCTGGGGACATAGAAGGAGGTTTAAATAAAACAAGAAACTTAAGCGTTCTGTTCTTGAATCGAGGACTTACCGTGTCCTTGCTTAGAAAGGACACCTATTTGGAGCCTAAACACAAGAACAAGGTTCATGCAGAATGAGCTGATGAACATGTACTCTGGGGGTGAAGGTTTCTGGCTACCACCTCTGAAATTAGCTTTACCAAACTCTGGTCTTTATGGTAAAGCTCAAATTGAGGTAGCAGAGTTGGAAAGTGTGACATCTCAAAGATGGCTTTTGTCCCGTTTGACTGATGTGTTTTGTGTTGGGATACAGAGAATTGGTCGGACAGCTCAGGAATTGTGGCACTGGAGAAGGGACTAAGGAGACACACCATTCCCTGGGAACAGAAGGCAATCAGTCAGATACTTCAAGGGGTGCATACCTTGGGAGCTGGACAGATGAGCTCCATCATGCTGTGCTTTAAAAAAAACTCCTTGGGATGTACAGTCCTATGTTGCCTTGAAAAAAGAAGTGGAAGTACCTCTTCTTATTGTCTCATAATAATGAGGTGGGAACTGGTTTTGTGTGGCTCAGAGCCACATGGGGTATCCTAGGGGTGTCTCAAATAAAATATATTCCAGAAATCAATGTATTATCTTGTCTGAACCAAGTCTTCATTAGCAGGGGTAACAACAAGAAACTCTTTCATTCCTATAGATTCTTGAAACTGGGAAACTATCCAGGAAATACTAGAAGTTACACACCCAGTAGCTGTATTTGTCTTTTATTGCCTGAGGTGTAAACAAGTGGAGGCAAAAGTACACAGCCTGGGTATTTTAATATACAGCCTGATGCTGTATATGCATCTTGACTAAATGTCTCTCATTTAATAATAGTTCCCTGACTGGAAAGATTGCTTGCAAGAGCAGAGCAGAACCTCCATGGTTTTGGATTTGAAAGCCTCGCAACCCCTAGGCTTTTGGCGAAGATGGGAACAAAGGTTTTCCCTGGTTTGAAGATGAGAACTCTTGTACAGGAATAACAGTGAAGACTAAGAATGGCCATTATGGTGTTTTGATAATGAGTTATCTTTGGGGAAACAAATGTGAGTGGATAGAGCAGGAATTAATTTTTTGTTTTTATGGAAAAAGTTATAGTAAGACACGGCAACAAATACTTTTAGCCCAGGACCAGCAGCTCACTCCTGAAGCAGGCTGTGATCGGTCTCAGTCCACCCCAGTTTTGCACCTAGTTATTGTAGGAGGCATCACACAGGTTTCTGTGAGAAAGCTGCGTGCTCCAAGTATGTTTAGCACAAGTCTAAACTTTGATTTTTCCAGCTCACTCTGATGCCAGAGGAGGTTATGTCACAAATCTGCATCAAGTTACTCCCTGTTTCTAAACTGATGAGGTAAACTTGAGCTAGTTGTATGTGTAATGGTGAAGTCACTTATGTCTCTTTTGTAGAATAACTGAATTGCAAACATTCTTGCTTGAAAGTGCATATTAGACTCTGTCTTCAACATTTATAGAATATGGATGTAAAATGAAGACAATTAATGGGAGTGCCACTGGGAAATAAGGTGCTTTGTTCAATCAGATCTCCTGAGCACAGCTCTGGTGTATTTGTCGTTTGAACATACAGCCTGCTCTGTTTAAGACTTCTGTATGGCATGAGATAGGCAAGAGCCACTTATCTGAAAAATAGTGGATAATTGCATTATTAAGATGGAATATGCACCAAAAGCCAGGTTTATTTTTGTGTGTCTTTCATCATCTTCTATTCTTCATTAAACTGGCATATAGTTTGGTAGATGCAGTGGGCTTACTTCTGAGGAGCAATTCTAATTAGGAACTGATCAAGACATTTCTGATTAAAGGCATGTTTGATCTTTGGTTTTATTCAGCATTTACAAAGGAGAAATGAATGTTACAACATCTCTGCTGCACTTTGTAATGTGCCTAAAATCCTACCTATGCCTAAGGCATAGATTTGATTTTTTTCATAGCTATAGAATATTTGGCAACCTCATTAAAATAAGTAGACCCTGCATATCCAAAAAGCAGTGTTATGTTTATGTGAAAATAAAAAGGGAGTATTTGGCATGTGAAGGGTGGGTCATTGGGAGCCACATTTAAAAGCTTGGAAATACATTGTAAGGAACAAAACATGGTGCCAAGGTCCTGCAAACTCCAGGTAGGTGTGTAAGTTTGCGATTTGTCATTGCTCAGGGCTTTGCAGGAGAGCTCTCCTGCGGTCCTGTTAGTGGATCCCGAGCTGAGGAATTGCGGCAGCTGCCCTTCCTTCATGTAAATATCATTATTGTAATCTAATGCTAATTTCGTAAGTTAGTTTTAGCTTATATTTTAGGTGACAGTCTAATGGCTTTTAAGGATTGTACTTACATGCATCAGCCTTGCAGCAATATCCTTTTGTATGTGGGTGTAAATTATCTAACACTTGATCTGCTGCTTGTGAAAGAGCAGAGCCAGGGCTTCATCATTCATTGTATGAACAGTAGAGATGGATGTGGCTGCTGGAGTCCCATCTAGCTTACCTGCCAAGGGGGAGAGGTCCTAAGTTTAGGCAGTGCCTGGAGGCTCACAGGGTCTGGGTTTGTTTCCTACCTCTGTCGCACACTTCCCATATAACTGTGCAAACTGTTGACTCTCGCCTGAGGTCTCAGAACGTTATCCATATGAAGATCATGATCAAGCAGCACATTGTTCAGGATCAGTTTTCAGCCGCAGATCCAATTTCCATCTAGAAAAGGCAAGAATTTCTGCTAGTGTAAGCTAAGGAAATTGCATGGACTGGCAGAGAGCTCATTTTTTTCTGGGTTTGTTACTTGGAACCCCTCCTGCCTTGCCTGTCAGCCCGAATCTGGGCAGTCTCAAAGCCTGAGGTGCCTTCACAGCTGGAGCCGTTGCTCTGGCCCCGGTGTCTCCTGAGGTCCCGCAGCGTCTGGCAGCTCCAGCACGCACCCGCTCCCGGATGGGAGAGTGCTCCTCGCACACACTGATTGACTGCGCAGCCCACACACAGCAATTTTTAAAACATTTAAATAGCCTGTCTTCTTTGCTTCATCTTGACAATTGATTTTAATCAGTATTATCAGCTGCTTAAAACACTTAATTCTCTGAAGCACTCTAGCATTCAGCCTCCAGGAGATACGTGGAGCAGAGGTGCAGAATCAGTGATGTTGTCAGGAGTTTTGTCCAGGAGGAGGTGGCCTGAGGTCCTTGTTTCATCAGTCATGATCCTACTTGGGCTGCTGCTGTTTGCAGAAGCGTGGTGCGTTTTCAACCCCGCACCAGCAGTGGAAGCAAGTCAGTTTGTAGAACGTTTCTGAGGTCCAAACCAACATAAAAGGAGAAAACCTCATCCCTTCCCACCCACCTCTCTGTCGCAATTTATTTGGTTAAAAAAAAAAAGCACTCAAATAAACTACTCATATGACTGAATTATTTTGGTATGTGGAATGCTCTTTATTTCTGGCTTGTCAATACTTAATTAATTTCAATCTGTTTCTAAAACAGAAGTGAAGTACATAATTGATTTGGATCTGTTAGAAGTTGTCCTGCCATCTGCACAGTCTGAGGCGAAGCGGCGCAAGCACTGTAGCATTTGAAGGCATTAAAAGAAATTATATGCTTCTGGATTAATGCTGACTGCTGATTAATATTTTTAAGTGGCAGTAGAAAAGAATAGGGTAACAGCTGGAAAGCCATAGATCAATTAATATCTTCCCTGTTGTCAAGTCTCTATACTGAGACACGCGTTGTTAGGTTTACTCATAAAATAATGTAACTTGATTTTTAAGTGTTTAACACTCAGCCTCTGATTTTATGCCTAGGAATAATTAGAGGAGTAGAAAGGAGGAGAGGCAAATGACAGCTTATTTGTAGCTAAAGACCTACGTGAAATATCATGTCAGCTGGAGTTACAGAGGGAGAAGCTGTGGCTTGATTGAAAACAAAGAGGACCAACTCTTCCATTCATTCACCGTACACTGAGGCCACTGTTAAGAGGAAAGCTCTTTTCTAGGCTACCACTGTTCCAAACTTTTAATCTTTTTCAGTGAGAATTCTGCACATCCCATGTTATGAAGTGCTCACTAGGGTCCCTGGCTACCTCCAGGAGGTGCTCCAGGTTGGCTCTGCAGCCAGAGATATTTCTCTCCACTTTGGAAATGGGCGATCCAGCCTCCTTTGTATCAGCTGCACTCCCCTGCCCCCAAAAGCAAAGTATTTTTTTATTCAACCCTCACTGTCTTCATCTCTCTCACTCCCACAGGAGTGTCTGTGCAGTGCCCGTGATGCCCTCAGCACTGAGCTGTTTATTAGTGATTTTTTCCCACTGCGGTGGCAGGGAGGCCAGGGTGTGATGTGTGTAACGAAACCGGAGGAGCGATGTGCGTGGTCTTACCAACATGACTGATCTATGCAGTTTAATTGCTGCATAAAATATGCAAAAGCACTTGAGGTCATTTAGAAAAGTTGGGGTGTTTACAGGAAAGTAGAAATTGAGCTTGGAAAAATAATTACACTGTTTTTTTCTTCAGATTAATGACTATACAGAAGAGCCTTTTAAAATGTGTCCATATATGGATTTTAAGAATTCATTCCACATCAGTACTTCACCTTTTTCCTTAAGTGATTTCTATATTCCTACTAACCAACAATCATTTTGTCTGAATCTCATTTCCTCATAATAGCAAACCCATCAATCTCCGCTTTATTAAACAGGGAAGCATGCTTGGAAGCCAGAGCACTCAGATTTGATCAAAGATGTTATGCAAACCATTGATTTTAATTTAAAGCAATATCCACTTCTTCCATTATTAACAGCTTCGAATTACTGAGACTGAATAATTAACAAATTTTCCTACTTGATGATAGATTATTCAAAAGGCAGATGTACAGAAACATGCCCCAGGTGAACATCCTTCCTGCACCCCCAGTGATGCATATGCCTATTTAATTTTCCCCAGGGGAACAATGCAACATGGCACGAGAGAAATACTGATTGGAGATATCTCCTAAACACTTCCGAGGCTATTATCACAACAAAAGCTCCAGAGATGTGTGTTTCTGACCTGCTGGTGTCTGTTCAGAGCCCTGGGCTGTGGCCAGCCAAGTCAAATGAGGCAGACAGGATGCCACCAGTTTCAGGGCAGGGTTTCCTCTGTATACCAGATGGGAAATGTGGGCTTAAAACATTGCTCTGCCTCTTGGCTGAAGCACCTATCAGCCTTCAAGCAGGGCAACATCTGGTGAGATGTGGCTCAGTACTGGTCTCCTTTGGCATTTCCAGAGATTGTTTTGATGAGTAAAACTCAAAATCCCTGTGCACCAAAGAAGACCTGAGGTGGGTGATTCTCTTCAGTGTTTGTTGACTTGCACAGCTCTTTGCAGCTGATGAGGCTGGAAGGGATGGAGGTCTCTGTACCAGGCAATAAGCTTGTTCACTGAGGAAGGTTTCTGGCAGGACACAGCAGATCTAAGTCTTCACCTGCTACTATGGTCCCTTCATGAGCCCAAATGAGAGGAGTGCCTTTAGGATCAGAGCAGCTGTTCAAGGAACAGGACAAATCAAAATGCCTCACTCCTCCTCTGTACCTCCCTCCCTGGGATGAGGCCCAAGGGTACTCTGATACCAAGTGCCTCTCCCTGGTCAGCACAGCCTGAGAGCCAGCGTCCCTGGAGGGGACAGGGATCTCTCAGCAGGCAGCCTCAAAACTCCTAAAAGAAGAGCCAGCAGGCTCATTCGCCAGCCCCCCTCCCAAAGCACTGTATGGTGGAGGGGGAAGCCCCATCCACAGACGATGGCCAGCTCACCCCCCCGGCAGGGCTCGGGGAAGAGGGAGGTGTCTCTCTCCTCTGTACACACCGCAGAGTGCAGATGCAAGGTGCTCAAATAACCTGGCGATGAGAATTGTTTAGGAACAGCAGAAGGACGGGCAAAACTCGTTAAGACAAAATATAAATCTAACTTGGCCTGGTTCTGTATAGACTAAACCATCATCATCCTCTTTACCACTGTGCCAGCGTGTGTGTGCTGCCGTGCTCACTCGGAGGAGAAGGAACATCTTTTGTATGGTGCTTCTCGGTGGGGTTTGACGTTTTGTTTCACAGATGCAGCCGCAGAGCAGTGTCAGCCTGTTGTGCAGGATGATTTAGGCAGGTACAATTACGGCTCAGCAGTGAAGGTGCCTTAGATCCCAGCATCCCCATTGTTCCTGAGGCTTTTCATCCCTCTGGGTACCCAGGTAGAAGGCCTGTGCCTGAGACCTTGTTTAGAAGCTGTTTACTTGCAATTTCCCCTTAATTTTTGAAGCGTCTTCTTCTGCTGATGAACTTTATTAATGAAGGTTCTGCCATTCAGTTGTGCTCAAAATACTGATGCTTGGCAAGTATCTGACTTTTCCCAGCCATGCAGCAGCCATCTGCAGGCAAGTAGTGGGCCTTGAGGAGGGCAATTGGTGGGCCCAGAGCAGTCTGTGGGGCTCCAGAGGAGACTCACCTTGTGCATCCTGCTGTGTGTGGTGCCCATGGTGAAGGACCCACTCCCAGGTGCTCATCCTTCTCCAAAGGACTTTGCTGCAGTGCAGGTTCATGTGTCAGCAACTCCCAGCTTCCTGCCTCCCAAAATCTCCAAGGCAGGACTTAGCTTCTGGGGAAAATGAGATTTTTCAGGTCGGATGTATGTGGAGATGGATGGGAGAGAGGGAAGGAGTGACATCCTATTTTAGGAGCAGCCATGTGGCCAGTGACTGGTTCTGTAGGGTGGCTTGGGATTTTAGTGTTAGGATAAGGAATTAGAAGTCAATTACCTTTAATTTTGAGGAAAGAATCTCTGCATGCAGTTTGGAGTGGTTACTGGTGACTGAGAAGCACAAAAACTGATGCCATTTGCTTGATTTTGCATTTAGCATGTTACTATGAGACCAAGGAGGAAAGATGCCCAGAGATAGTGTTCACAATGTATTGAGAGTTCAAAAGACAGACCAGAGGGAGGAAGGCAAAGGAATCCACCAAGAGCTGTTTAACACAAGGCCACTGTGGCGCAGACCTTTACAGCATGGGAGGCACTGCTATATGTGTGTAGGCATTTCATCTCCTAGAGACCACTGTCAGACAGAGTGATGGATGAGGCAGATCTTTTTGATGGATAGGGGATTTTTTATGTCAGAGGGCAGGTAGTATGACTGGACCAGTGTAGGCAAATTTCAGGCAGCAATTGCAGTGTAACTGCAAGAACTGTGGAAACAAAATCCACTTGTTGCAGGAGTTGTCCAAGAACTAATGACCCAAGGTGTTAGGAAGCAGTGCTCTCCCATAAAAACTGGGAAAGCCACTTTTAGTTCAGGCAGAGCCTTGTCAACATTTCTGAATGCACCGAAGGATTTGTCCAGGGCTATCAGCTTCTTGGAGCCTTAATTGCCGTCATTGAAGTTGTGCTAAGTTCAGTAGATGACTCTTTCTAATTAAGTGCAAACTCTTTCAGGTGCTAAATAAAAACACATCTTGACTTTGCCTTTCTCCTATCTTAGGATCTATAATTGCCTTGCAGAAAAATAAGTGTCTTGCTGGATGCAGACCCATGGCTGCGTCAACCCCAGAGACATTCCTCTGTTAAGCATGAGTGGATTTACTGACGTTAGCACTGAAAAACGGCAGGGCGAAAGAAGCAGTCATGCCTGTGCCTCTGGGCTGGGATCATTAATTCCAGCACAGGATAAAATCCACTTCTTTAGTAGGTACCCTTCACCCTGAGCCACCCATACCCCCTCTCCTGGCACACTGGTACCCCAACAACCACCTCCAGAAGGACACCTGCCTGGCAGTGCTCAGAGAATTTTTGCCTGAAAACTCTGTAGAGAAGTGGGGTACACCCAACTGTCCACTCTACGTGATGTTTACTAATCTCTTAGTTTTAACACAGGAGGTTATCTGTAATTAAAAGCTACCTGTGCTCTCTCAGGTGAGAAAGCACTACTTGGCTTAGGGACATACATTGATGAATCCAGAATGTGTAGTTGCCTTGGAACTCTTTCTTATTATAGCCAGATAATTGCACTTTGTTTTGAGCCTGCATATATCTGCCTAGTGCTGTGTTTCTCTATGAAACTGGTGTGACTCCAGGGCGTCTCCTTTCCTCTTCTTTATTTGCTTATAACATCCTCACCCATCTGGATGAGCCTGTACCCAGTGATGTATTTCCTTGCACAACACTGAAAATTAAGGAATTCCTAAGATATTGTACCTAATCAATATGAAAAGTACAACTTCAACAGGCTGCAATCTGATCACTGGTGTGTCTGGCACTGGGGAGAGAAAAGTCATACTCAAAGTGACACTGTTTTCGGGGACAAAAATGGAGATTGTGATTAAGTGGATGTACTGCAATGCAGGCTTGGGATGAAGTCAGTCACTAGAAGCTTATTAACGCGACACAGGTAGCGGAGGCAGGACTTCAGCAGTCTCTAATCTTTTTTAGCTTTGTCAAAATCAGGAAAATTCAGTGAGATGAAGTGTAAAAGTCTGGAATGTATTTAGTAAATAAAAAGTGACCTCAGGGGAAGTCAAAGTAAAACAGAATAACAGTTCAATTTTTCAATTACCCAAACAATCTCACAACATTAATCCTGGGGGCCGAATACCAGCTCCGTACGCTGTGAAGAAATTTCCCTGATGAATTAGTGTCAACTGCTGCTCTTAATGCCAGTTTATTTCTAGACACACTTGATAACACGAACACCCGTTCTCACCTGTGTAATGCAATAGGGAAAGTTACACAAGCCGGCGAAGGTTTAGGATGCATTTTGTTCTGGATACATAATTAGAAATAGCTTTAATGGCAAAGTGGATCAAAATTTTGTAATAAGATCAATTTTATGAGGAATGGAACACTATTGCATCTGTGTATTACCTTCCTGCTTTGTGGGCTCCAAAAAAAACCCCAACACTTTTTTTGAAGCATTTAACAAGATATTTGTAGAAATGCAGACATAAAATATGTTCAATGTTATATTTTTATGTTATCCTTCTTTTTTATTTTTTTCCTCCTTTCTCTTCATTAAGTAAAAGAAGTTATTGATGTCAGGATAGGGAGAAGTTGGGCACTTCCTTTTAAAAATTTTTTATTTTTTTCCCAAATTCTAGAAAAGTTACAAAGTGAAAAAGAAAGAAAAAAAGAAAAGCCAGACTGCCTCTTGTTCTGGGGCACAGAGTGAAGGGAAGAGAAAACAAGGGAAAAGATTATGTAGGAGATTTCAAAATTCAAGATGTAAAATGCTCATCTTGAGGAAAACCTTGGGAAAAAAATGGAAAAAAGAAAGGAAAGGAAACCAAAATTCTTTTGCAGAGAAAATAACATTATTTATTGGGGTGAAAAGAGAACATTTTTGTCCAGGGGCTCTGAATTGGAAGGGACTTTTGGAAATTGGGCATGGTTCACTCCAGCTCTCAGAAGTGGGCTCCTCCACTGTACGTGTCAGCTTGCCCACCCCTGGGAGACCTGGGTGGCCACGGGCGCTGCAGGTATCCTCCGCCTGTAGCCTTTCTGCTGCCTCGCAGCTTTCCCATAAATACGAAATGCTCTTTGTTAATGGTCTTGGTGGGGAGGCTGCCTCCCTGCGCCGGTGGTGGGGATGCTGCTCTCACACTTGGCGATCCCCTCCCAGTGCTGCTGCATCTTCTTTTCTTTCCTTTTCTCTTTTTTTCCCTGTGTTCTCCCCAGTTCGAGTGAGGGCTTCGGCGTAGCGGAGAAGATCGTGCTGCTCTCCTTCATCTCCGCTGTTATACTGATGGCCATCCTGGGGAACCTGCTGGTGATGGTGGCTGTGTGCCGGGACAGGCAGCTCAGGTGAGCCCCCCCAGCCTCCCCCCTGCCCTCCCACAGGGAGGCACAGGGGAGAATCCCCACCTAAAAAGCCCTGTGCCCGCAGCTGAGGGCATAAACTGCCACGATGAAGGGTGTCTCTGCCCAGGTGTTGCACCACAGAGTTGTCAGACTCTCACACTCGCCTCAGTGCGTCCCCACTCAGATCAGTTTAGTATCCGTTCTCTACATTTTTAGCACTCTCAGTGTAAAAAAACCAAATAAATCAGTGAAAAACAGATCCATGCAGCAATTACTTGGAGAAGCAAGTTGGCCTCTACCCTTTTTTCATCTCAAATTTCCTAATAAGCCCATCAGAAAGACCACACAGATCAAGGTCCTGTTGCAGTTGTGGTGCTTTGCTGTAGCTTGACAAATGCTGCCAGTGATTTGGGGGTGGGGGAGGGTGGTCACAGGCAAAACTCCTGTCTCAAGGCTTGCTGCTACCCCTGGGAGTTGTCAGACCAGCCTCAGGAGCAGAGTGAGATATTCAACAGCCTCTATTCATATTCTGCGTGGGATTTTTAATGGCTTTAATTCTATTTTATTGTTATGATTTAAAAAGTACTCTTCAAGTTAAAATTACAGCTTCAGTCTAGATTGTTCTCAGTGCTTTCTGGAAGGATTTTTCTTAATTTACAAGTAAAAATAAAATCCCCCTCCTCCACCCCAAATTCTCCGATGCAAGCTGTGAGGCTGAGCTGCACGCAGAGGCCTGTGAGCATCTATGTGCCTCTTAGTGAGCAGAAAGATGTGTTTATGAAGTGGATATTTAGGTGTAAAAACCAGGAACGAGCTAGAGGTGACCATCTAAAGCAAGGAATACATTAAAGAGGACCTTTCAGGGTGATGGGGCAAATCAGACCCAAACACAAGCTGAAATCTCTGTCCACATGTAGAAGATGCTGGACAGAGACTGTTCCACCCTAACGTTGTGATCTGTCTTGCAGGAAAATCAAGACCAATTATTTCATTGTTTCCCTTGCCTTTGCGGACCTGCTGGTGTCAGTGCTGGTGATGCCGTTTGGAGCCATTGAGTTGGTTCAGGACAACTGGATCTATGGAGAGATGTTCTGCCTGGTCCGAACATCCCTCGATGTCCTGCTCACCACAGCATCAATCCTGCACCTCTGCTGTATCTCGCTGGACAGGTAGGAACAGAAGAGCAGAGAGAATAATTATAGTTGCTTTAAGTTTCTTTGGTGTTGTGCTTGTCAGCAGTAGCCAAAGGGCAAATGTGAACCTGCTGGGAACAGTAAGCAATAAATCTCTCCCGATAGCTGATTTTTTAGAGAGCTCTCTGAATCCTCACCAGTTTCAAAACTTCGAAAGGAATGAGATTTACATCGATAGAGCAAGCCGGGTTCTTGGCTGCTTTGCGGCACAGCTCTGTTTGCATTACTGATCAGATGTGGCACAGTTTCTTTGTCAAAGTAAAGAAAAGGCGCCTTAAAAAACCAGAAGGAGGTGCATCGTGCAGAGGATGTTGTTTCAGCAGGGACGCTGCTGTCAGGTGCTGCTCGCTGCCAGGGGCGGCGGGGAAGCCTTGGCTGGTGCAAGGTTTGATGTGTTGTGCTGAGCCCTTTCTTCCCAGGAACCAAAGCACTGAATTATCTGGCTTCCTCTCTTGTGTCAAAAACATATTTGACATATCTTTCAAGTGCTATCAGAACTGTTCTTCCTGCTGCTAGGAGCCATACGGGCAGATGAAAACCGATGTTACTAAATGACACATTGTGGCATATATTACTACATTATTGGGAGAAAAATATAAAGGGCAACTCCTCCCCCCACCCCAATTTTATGGGCTGTTTTTCTAAGCTGTCCATTTGGACATCTCCACCAGTGAAGGCTAACAAGGAGGTAAATAAAGCTGGTGAAAAGTGTGCACAGGCTTTGTGGGAGATCCTAAAAACTTTATTTTCTCTTAAACTTTTCTTGCAAAATTAAAATGAAGCCAAAATCCTAAATAGTTTGTGGCAAACAATTCTGTTTTACTGTTGTCTGCAGTTTTTTGGGATAGATGGCTGAACTTTCCATATTGAATAGCAAGAATTTTTCATGGCATAAATACTTAGAAGAAAACATCTTGACTGACTATTCTAATAAGCAATATTTAGAGCTTTCATTTGACTTCTGTGCAGACATTTCAATACCTTTTAAAATACTATTACTTAGTATTACTAATATGGCCAAAATAACCATAATCATTTTCATCATCGTGACAACTGGTATTTAAATAGCGTCTTTCATCCAAAGAGTCTGTACCCGGCCAGACTTCAAAAGATACTTGATTAACTTCTCCATTGACGGGCACCGCTCTTTTATTGTGGGAGAGAGGGGCAGTGGGACACGCAGTGTTGTGTCCAGAGAGAAGCTGACATGTAATAGCTACAGCATGTTTCCTTATCTGGAAGTTTTAGATGGCTGGAACACAAATAGGAAGCCCATTATCTTAAAAACGTTGACAAACTGCCACTTTGAGCCAATTACCAGTAAAGCAGATGTGCTCTGGATGTGGCCTTGTTATATAAAATGTTGGAGTTTGGTTCTCCAGGCTCTTAATTAAACATAGGGGGTTGTGTAGAGAAAGGGACATGCAGGGAAAATAGTGGTTTCCACCCTCCACTTCACCCCCTCATCTCTGACACCCGCAGGGGATGAGGGAGCTCCTGTGTGGGGTGCACAGAAGGGAAACTCCCCCCTTTCTCCTGCCTGTGACACCCTCTTGCAGACCCCCACCTCCCCCACATCATCACCTCTTGCTCTCGCTCCCTGTCCCCCTTGGTCCCTGCGCTGCTGGGACAGCCTTGTCTGGGGTGGTGAAGGGGTTGGGGCAGCCTTGGCTCTATGGCGGTCAAAATGCGTGGCTCAGAGTTAATGTCCTAGGGCTACAGAGCAGAGATCAGTTTTACACAGGAATGTTTTCTTACTATAAACAGACCTGAGGCAGTTTGCAAACACTCAGCTCAGTAGAAGGAACTGGAAATGGAAGGAAAAAACCCAACCAAAAAAAAACCCAAACAACCAACCCTAAAATGAGATGGATTAGATTATTCTGTAGTAAATGAAATATTCAGAGCAGAGTATGAACACCTGGAGAGGACTACAGCTCTGGTCTTCCTTCTATGCTCTTTTGTTCTCTGCCCAAGGTGTCTTGAATTCTCTCTGCCAGATGTGGGGCTGCTGTCGCCATGGGTGAGGGTCTCTGCCTACAGACACGCAGGGGTGGTTCCCCTTCTTTTGGAGAGTGGGAAATGGGGAGCTGATTCTGGGGACCCCCACTCCATCCCCCCATTCCAAGCCAGTACTTTAGTCACTAGAATATGACATGGAAGAGGAGAATGGCTGTCTTGAAAGAAAGCAGGAGCTGTAACTGTGTTTTGGAGGAAACATTCTCTAATTCTCATAACACCCAGTTCCACGTGTGTTCTGTGGAAGGTGCAGCCCCCCTGCACTGGGGTCTGAGGGTGACGGGCACTGCACTGTCTGGGATACAGAAACACACCAGCAATTTTTCACCGCTGACAAACCTGAAAATGCCAGTTGTCAGGGAATTATTTCAGGGGACACAAATGCTCTTTTTCTTTCTCATGTGCTGTTCTTTGCTCTCAGGCAGAGAGAGAGAAAAGGTTCTCCAGGCTGGTGGCTGGATGCAGCCTGACATGGATAATTATCTCAGCCTTTATCGTTTGCTTGGTGCTTTCACACTGAAGAATGGCGCCTCTGCAGACTAGCTGCAGAGCTGATCTAAATTTTAGATAAATCTCTGATACTGGTTTTTTTCTTGTTTGTCTTCTCAAATTGGCTTTATTGAGTGCTTGTTAGAGCAATGACCACCACACACAACACCATTAGCAGAGCACTAACAGCAGCACCCCCAAGGCAGGCTGCTCCTCTCCAAAGGCACTCAAATTTGCCATAGAAACTTTCCTCTGTCATCTAATCTCTGCAGAGCATATATAGTCCTCCTAGCCATACAGTCTTGCTGTAGAAATTCATCTTGGATGCTATTTTGACTCCATGGGTAATCATTTGGAGCTTTGCCACTGACATGAAAAAAAGCCAGGATCTCATTTCAGGCGTTTCAAAAGCTGCATTTCTCCTCCCAGTACAAGAAGGCACAATTATGTCTGTGTTTGCTGACAGTGAGTGTCAGCTGAAAGAGAAAGCCCAGGATCTCTCTGTCTCGTGTGAAGAGGAGAATCCCAAGTCAACTGCGTGGCTTTCATCACTTGCTGTTTGATCAGACACCTCAGTATGAATCTGATCAAGTCCCAAGACTACGGGCTTCTGGGTTCTCCCAGCACCAGATGTCCAGTTCAGACTGCCCACCACAGTGCTCAAGGCAGTCCAAGGTGCCTCCTGAAGCACTGGACCAGCTCTCCTGAAACTGCTGTAAATGAAAATATTATGTAGGTGTGTCAGCCCCTAGTCATATTCCTCTCTTAAAGTTGTATTTCTTCCTCTGATTGATTGACTGACTTGTTAACATGATTTTCAAAATACAACTAAGTAGGACACCAGTAGGGTACTGTAACCATTGCTGAAGTTATTTAACTCCACCTGGACATCGTCCTTGAGCACAGCAACAGTCCTAACCTGACTGGGAATTTCTGTGCTAAGTCATGAGCTCTTTTGCATCCCAAACAGTCTATTAGAAGAATTCCTTTCTTCCTGAATTACCACTGTGTATGTTATTTTACATTTCTGCAGTGCTTGCTCACTGGCACGGTCTGGCAGCCTGATAAGGTAAATCAGGAAACACTTTGTATAAAAGCAATTACTCTCCTCCACACCAGCAGCAGACCTTGATGCTTGCAGATCCAAAACCTGATGCCACTTACCTAGCAACACTGTCGGATCTAAATATTCACAAAGACCAAGGATATGAATTTTTTTCCTGCTAGGCCTGTTTGAGAAACCATTTTCCAATTGAAATGAAACATGAATTCTTTCCCTCCATCTCTCAGCGGAGGTATTTGGGTGAAAGAAGACAGGGAAAATGTAGACATTTTGATTTTGGCCCTTACGACATCCCTTCGGACATGCCATGGTCTCTTCCTTGCTGCATTGAAGGGAATGTTACACTTGTGCCACATCGTACTGCAGGTCACCTGGAGCCAGTGACAGTCCCCCTTCACTCCTGTGTCCTTTCCACAGAGGTAATTCACTTTTGCTGCCATAAATTTGGCTGCTGTTCCAAACCTCCTCGGCAACAGGGATTTTCAACACAGTTTGGGTGGAGTGGTGGATACAGAATAAAAGATCCATTTTCCACAACAAAAGTAGGCTGACCCCACCTTTTAAATCTTCCTTTTTCTCCTTTGTGATGTGCCAGCCCCTTGCTGTGACTGTCATGGGAGCATCACTTCCAGATGTGTCTTTGTCTGTCATCATTCTGAGAAGGGCAAGGAGGAAATTTTGACCTCACTTCTGTCCTAGAGATGAAAAGTGAAAATGTCCAGACTTCAGTTACATTTGAATAGATATGACAACAAAAATTTTCTAAATTCCATCTATTTCTTGAGCTTTCTTCTTCTTTTAAAAATTTCCAATTTTTAAAATCTTTTTCCTTTTGCAGACTGAACCCAAAAAGTTGTGCTCTTCCTTGTGCGTTATTAGTTAAAGTGTGTGTACCTGACAGTGCAGTCTAATAGAGATTAATGACTTGACAGGGTAACCATCCTCTAACCCAAATGAGCAGTGTACCCAGCACCTGCTGTTCACAGCAAGGATTTAACGGGCTAGAAAAGTCTTCTAATTTCCAACTACTACGTCAAATTTTCCTTATGACTTGGACTACAGGCTTTCAAAATGTATCTCTCCCTTGTCCTGTGCAAACATTAGTTGAGATTTGAAAAGTCTTCCACACAGTTTAATTTTTGCAGTATTCTGCAGTCATCTCCAAGAAACTTTCAGGTCAGTTCAAAATACTCAGTCTTTTATGAGTAAGAGCAACACGTCTTTCTTTTCTCCTCTTGTCTGCAAAGTGTCAGGCCCAGGCTTTAAAGGTTGCTAGCAGAAACGTGAATTTCTGTGACAAGTTTTGGTTGTTTTGGGGTTGGGTTTGGTTTTTTTTTTTTTCCCAGTGAGAACTGACAGTTCACAAACAGTGTTAAGAGGACAGAACACATGAGGAGATAGTGGTGGGTGGCCCTGAGAAGATCAGAGCAGGTAGTTGGATGCCTGAGTTTCTGTGCAAGGAAGGATGACTCAGCCCATCCTTGAGCTGTTCTCCATCACCACTGCTTTGCCCATCTTGGCAGCTGGGTTGGAGGAGCACTGACAGCACTCCTTCCTATTGTATTTAATTTTTGCTAGCTGTTGCCCCTCTGTTCATTCAGACTTTATGGGAGTATGGTTTTTCTAGCTGGTGGTTTTTCTGTGATTCACATATTTCCTGCCTTCTGTTTTATTTTGGGGCATACAACTGTGGGTTTTTTAAAAGAAATTAGGTGGTTAATCTAATCCTCAGGACTCAGTTTGGAAAGTCATTCTGTTCAACATTCTCAGAATGTGTTGCTTGAAAAGACTTTTATCTGATAATATCTTGTATCTATTTCCATTACTGCCTCTGAAAAAAAGAAAAAAAAAAAGCATTCAGGCTTTAATTCTCCAAGGCATTTGAGAAAATCTGGAGAAATCACCACAGGATAAACTGATCTTACCAGTCAGCCACAGGGAGCAAAGCACTGCAGAGACTGAGAGACGGTTTTATCTGAAAAATTACCAGAGGTACCTCGGGGCTCACTGAATCCAAATTTTGCTGTCACTAGGTTATGCTTTTTCATCATCTCTTTGGTATTCTAATATAAAAGAATATAAAAGTAAGATTTAGTCTTGAATTATTTATTTATTGCATGTTTTATGCATATCTATCCATTCTTTGTGCCCATACAATAAAAATAATTGCACTGCATATAAATAGGCCAAGTGGTTATGATAGAGTCTCCAAATACAGTTAACCTGTCAGGAAAGGCAATTTTCTTCTCCAATATTTGCAGTACAATTTGCAATACAATTATTTCTCAAAGTCTTGGGGGAATTAAAAAAAAACAAAACCACACAAACGAAAATCAGAGAAACAAACAGCTCCGAAGTTTCTGTATTCTTGGGCTTAGATGCACATCTGGCACCTCTGCTCCTCATGCAGCCAGAGCATCCTGCACCCCCCCTCTGCTTCCTCCAGTTCTCCTGCCTGTGTCCCAGCCCATGAAACTTTCCTCCCAGTCAGGGTCTCTGCTGGGCACTAGGTGCACTGTTTGCCTGGCGTGTTCGGAACATTTGCAGATTTGCTGTGTAACACACAACAAACCAGCCCTGGCTGTGTGTTTGTATGGGCAACCCTAATCTTACTGGAATTCAAACATACCACATAATCACTGCTAAATAAAGGCTAAAGCAAAGCAGATGTATCCAAAGAGTGTTGGAGCACCAGAGTGACAGATGCTCGTTGCACCATTTACAAACATTAATTAACATTAATGTACTGTTCAGACATCAAATTAGCACAGTCCCTTGAGAGAGATGATGTTTTAGAGACTCCCAACCTCCAGTGCTCTTCAGTGGCAGTCCCTCTGAAGAAGAAGCCCTCTCCTCCAGGGGGTGGGAGGGAGCCCGTGCAGGGGGCACAGGAGTGGCAAGGTCTGGGTGGTCGCTGGCTCTGCCCACCCTGCCCTTTGCCTCCTGCTCCTGATGCTGCACCACATCCCTCTCCGCCCTCATCTCTTTCTCGCGGTGCTGTGCAGCTGAGGCGCAGGGGGAGCGATGGGCTCACCAAAGGATGCCTGGGCCATGGTGGAGCTCGAGGCCGGGAGCACGATGTCTTTCTCAAGGACGGGGAGAAAGCAGCCGTGCCCAGCGGTGCTCTGTGAAACATCTGCTGGCTGGCCAGGGGTGGGGGGAGGTTATTAGTAGGGAGACTTATTAGGATTTAAATGGCTATCAGTAAGTAACGATTAGGCAGTCAGCAATCTGATTATATGACACAAATTCCAGCTATAGTTCTGAACCAGGGCGTAAATCCCCTGTGCCCTTTTCAGCTGGAAAGACGTCTGATCTCCTACAGCTCCCAGTTGCTTTGGTGGAGGAGCAGAGAGACGGCATGGGAAGGGGCTGAGCAAGGGCAATTGCAGACCGTCGCCAAGGGCTGTGAGACGTGACACAGGTCCAGGGAGTTATCCCTGTCGGCACTCAGCTCGGCAAGAAAACTAACTAATTCTGCAAGGATTTGCAGAATTCAGGTCCAAGAGCATTAAGAAAAATAGCGGAGCAGATGGCCATGGCACAGCCTGAGGGATGCACTGTCCTTTATTAATCTTTGCTAACCCTCTAGAAATACGGTAATTTATTTTGCCACTGTTGCTGCCAATAACCCTCCACACACACCGACCCACACGGGGACCATGAAGGAGTCCTCTATCTCTGTTTGGCAACATACGTTTGTTTGTATTCCTAGCTAAATTTATCCAGTTCCAATTAGCTGTTCTCTTTAGCATTTTTCTCAGTGTAATTATCTCAACACCAGCAGGCCGTTGTTTTTCTAATAAGAATTTAATTTTGTTAGATATAATCAATTTAGGACATTTTTTTTTTCTGGACCAGCAATGCATAACTTTGTTTTATTTGGCTCAGTCAGAGACCGTAGCTTATTTGCTCAGTGGGAAAAAGGAAAAGAGAAAGAGCTGTTCTCTCCAAAAAAATGTAAAAATCTGGTTCTGTGGAGGCCAGAATCTGGTTTCACTGAAATATCAGCAAAGCCGGTAGCGCTGTTTGAATTTCACACAGGCACAAATAAACTGAGATCCTGGCTCCTTAGACTTCCCGGCTTGGTCAGGGTTCAGCTGAAGGCTCTAGCCCAGCCTGGGTTCACCGAGGAAGAGGAGAACCACACTCAGATTGGGGTTTTGTGGAGCGCAATAGTCATAGAGCTCCAAAAAGACAAAGATTTTCCAAATTAGCCAAATCCTTATATGTAACTTGTGTCCTGCGAGGAGAAGAAGCTTCTGAAATAAATGTCCTTGTCACCCGCAAGAGTTGTCCATCAGTACAGTTCAGTGTCGTCAGGGTCTGAGCTGGCTGCCTAGGGGGGCAGCCCCCAGGAACCCCCCTGCCGGGCTCAGGTTAAGAGCAGAGTCCCCTGTGGTGGCAGATAGTGGGGTCTGGCTGTCCCCTCTTGCGTTTCTTTGGCTCCTCTTTCTTTAGGATCTCACAAACAAAGTGTTCCCACTTTGGTGTTCAAGGCACGGTTCAGCAGACACGTACAGGCACAGCATGGGTGGGCATGGTCTCCCTGACTTTGGGAGAGAGCTAATAGCACCCACGGTTTTCCCACCCTCTCGTCTTCTTTTTTTCTGAATTATTTAAGGAGGGTAAAAATTATTCAGTTATGATATTCAGTAAATTTTCCTTGACTCATTTTGGCCTCACTGATGATAAAGCATATGGTATGTATATAATTTTATACATGCACATGACACCAAATGGTTTTAAATGTGGGCCACCCACAGAACCAGTCTGTTTGGTAAAGGTGGGTGTGTATTTGTCTGTCTGTGATTTCTAAGGAGCTTCTTGCAGGGTATTGTCTACATGCCCGTAGCTCGAACAAAATTGTATTGCAAACCAGGGAGATACTTTTAATTTTTTTCCAAGGGCAAGGAATTACCTAATGCAGCTACATAATTGTATTTCAGTAATGCCCAGAAGGCAAGGGAAGAGCAGTGGTGGGGTTGCAGCCTCACTGATCCCAAAGCAGGAGCTGTGGAGTCCGGGACTCTCTGGAGATGTGGCCCCGGCAGCTTTTCCACTGCCATGGGCTTGAGGAAGCGCTTGGATGTCCAGGCTGAGGGGTGGCCAGATGTGCTGGCTGCTGTGTCCCCGCTTGCTTCTCTTCAGCCACAGAAACTGGTGTATGTTACCATTATTGGCCCAGCTGGTAACCTAGAGTCTCGGACCTTTGATTTCAGTCTTGACCACAGATCCCAGTCACAAATGGACTCTCATTGTGTTAGTACTTTGATGAGTATGCAGACAGTCACTACCACAAATAGCCGTCCTTGCCACAGACCACAGCTAAATTATGGTGCTGTCAGATCTAGGTCACCCCTCTGTTGAAATGCAATGCTGTTTTTCAGTCTCAGCCTTTCCTTTCTTGTCTACAAGAGCCTAGCAGCTATAAACTTGTAATAACTACTGGTGTCATCTCTTAAAAGTTGATGTGCTTTTCAAGAATCCTTTTTTCTATTTTTTTTTTCAATCTTTTTTTCCTGGAGCAAAGGCAGAGTATGATACAAGGAGCGTGCATACATGTGTGTATGTGTATGCATAGGATTTTTCATACAGGCAAAATGGCAACAACAAACACCCATGATTTACAACACTTGTATTTCCACAAAAGCAGATTCAGCATTCAGTTGTACAAGGCAAGAATGTGACTGAGGTTCATTTTCTGCCTATTTTCTCTTTGGCTTCACAGCTTCCCTCTTATCTGCCATCTCCTGTCTACACATATACACAAGTTTAACATTAGGCAAGCTGTCCCTGATGCTGCTGCTGAGGAGTGTGATATTATGTCTTCTCTACCCAAAGTGCTGAAGGCTGTTGGGTACAAATGTGTTGCTGATACACAGGCATTTATATCTGCTTTCTGGTTTTACATGTAGTGCTGACTGTGGAGAGGAGCTCGCCGGCGGGCGAAGCGCCAGTCCTGTTGGGAAAGGATAAAACATTTTGCTCTGACAGCACGTGGACATTGTGTCGGGGCTCCTCCGCGTGACTGCCGCAGCTCCTGCCGGTGGTGCTCGTAGGAATATGGAGGGAATTGCCCCACAGATTGGGGCGCTGAGTCACTGAACCTTGGGTGCTTTCTGTAGCTTTTGTGAACATGATTGAGGTGCACCTGCATCCCCTCGAAGACGCTGGGAGAATGTTTGTGACATGAGGTTTGCTTTTGGGAATAAATCCACTTGGCACTCATCAGTCCCCTCCACATCCACATCACTGGAAGACCAGGAAGCATCAGATTTAAATTCCTTGACATAGAACCACCAAGTGACACTGGGCAGGTAACAAAGCCTCAGTAGCCAGACAGATCCATGGTGGCCATAAGACTCGTAAGTAAGGCCATAAGAGCTATGGATTTCTTCTTCTGAGCCATCTGTAAAATGTTAGCACTTGATTCATTCATGTGGCAAATGTCTGATGTGGAAAAGGAGAAGTATTGTAATAACCTTTGCTTTATGGAGCTACTCAGATGATCTGCAGCTCCAGGAAGGGATTCTTGTATCTTCCCCTGCAGCGAAGAATGTCATAACAGAGGCAGAGGAGAGGATGTGTTCCACATCATCTGCTCTGCTGTAGGTAACAGGGAAGTTAACATTTTCAAGGAACTGCTGAAACACAGGTCTTGACTGATAATAGTAAGAATTAATATTTAATTAAGCTTGGACATCATATTAATCATGTGTATGTATTATGTTTTATATCCATCCATCACACTGTCATACCACTATGTAATAGATATTCTTTATGAGCATAGGAAAACAGCTTTAGCTTGAAAACGGCAGAAATGTAGAATACAAAAATGTCTTTATTTCAGGTTTTGACTAAAACTATTGATAATCTTAAAGATATAATTACTTTTTTGCTCAGTGAATAAATAGCTGCTTAAATGCCCAAACCATCACATACATCAAATCACCAGCTACTGCAAAAATTGGTGTGACTTCAATGACTTCTGTTAGTATACACAGATTTCTATTATCTGACTCTCTGGACCAGTGAATGGAAATCCTGCTGAGCTATGGAAAAGCGGACGATGTGCTTCTTCTGCCTCCCTTGCCATCAGCAAAATTGTCACCCACACTCTGATTGTAGAACCTTGTTACCGATAACGGTGTAGGGCAGGAGGAACTCAGCTCGATTTTCTGAACACAAGGGAAGTCACGGTAGCAGCATTTAAAAAAAAAATTAAAAAAAAATATATATATAATCTTTTGACATGTAAGTGGAGGAAAATTGCTGCTGAATCACTGGGAGGGAAGAAATATGAGAGCTTAAGATGTCATTTTTACAGGCATAATTTTTACTCTAATGGCCTTTAATAGCATGTACAAGTCAGCGTAATGCTGTCAGCTGCAGCAGAGATAGAAGTACAGAAATGTAATAACTCAAACTGCTTGGAAGAATTGTTTTCCTGCTGTAGTTAATTAGCAGTGTATCGTGGTTTCCCTTTTCTCTTTGTTTATTCAACTCGTGAAATGGTAGCTGGTGTCCTGGCTGCTCTTTCCCATTCATTTATTGAATTTTTTCTTTTGCCCTTTCTGCAAATAAATTTACTCTCTTGTGACTTGCAGTAACTTGCCATCAGGCATGTCACAAGAATCCTTTGACGTCCAGCACTGGGTAGCACTTTCCAGTAGGTGTCTCTCAGATAGCAAACAATTAAATATGCGAGATATATCTCCCATGCGTTTAGAGTCAGAAGAGCAGTTGCACATAATGCCAAGGGAAGCACCATCTGTCCTAATAAGCAGTCAAAAACATTACCGAAAATACCTGTTTGAACTCAAAGGTCAGTTTGTTTCCTGGGGGAAGGAAATCTGGAGAGCAGGGGGAAATCAAAACACAATAAGCTCTAGCAACACAGGACAAGGTTACACAAACACATTGTGGCTGTCGTGAGGAGGGTAGTTATCCTAGGAACAAAGAAATATTTATTCGATCATCTGAAATAGTTAAGATATTGAAATCTGACCGTGATGGTCCTCATTGTCTGATAGACTCAGAAAAATGTAGTTTGGGAAGGACCTCTGGAGGTTTCCAGTCTTCCTCACAAAACATGGCACAACTTAAACTTAAATCCATCGTCGTGTAATTAGATCACTCAGGGTCCTACCCAGTTGAGTTTTGTGTATCTTTAGAGCTGGACACCCTCACTTGTTCAACTCGTGATCTCATGAAGGAAACCTCCAGAACTAAGAAAAATCCTGTTTCTGTACATTATTCAGCTTCTGATTCTTCCTCGTGGGAGGGACGTGAGGGCTGCATTAGTGGGGACAGGAGTCAGACCCACTGACTGCCCTGGCTGTTAGCATGAGCTCCACGGGAGGAACATTTCACACAGTGCTCTAAAATAACAGTTACTGTCAAATATACCATTTCCTTGAAAGTGAAACTTTTCAGAGGAACAGGCTGATTTTCATGCGCACGAGAAACAAGAAGAGAATGTAGAAATGATCAAATTGAAATAGTTGAATGCTTGTTTCAACATTTTTTCCCCTGTGGCATTTTGAATCTTATTTCAAAGAGACTTAAAAAATGTTTTCTTTTGACACTTTGATATTAGTTCAACCCTTTGTGTGGAATATAAAATCTGATTTTATCAAAATAAAGCAATTCAGCTGACTCCACATGACTTCTAAAAAAATGTCTTAAGAAAATTTGGAAATTCTTAGATTTTTATGCCTGTTTCGCACAAAACTTTTAGTTCCCACTCCAATCTTGATGAAATAAATCGTGCACATCAAGGACATCTCTAATGCATGCACATAAACTGTGTGTATGTGTGCATTCACGTATGTCTTATTTTAATGTGCTGCAGGCATCTCAGGTTAGTGGTCCAGCTTTAGTGTGTGTTTGCTAATTTAATGTCTCTAATTCATGGTTCTACTGACCTCATAAAATCGACTTTTATAGGCACTCAGCAGTGAGGCTCTCTCTACGTACACGTTATGCCTTGATGTGAGGTTTGGCTCAAAAAAATCTCTGATGGAGGTCGTTCATTCCTTTTATGAATACTTTTTGAAACTGTCCACTTCTTCAATGCAGTGCTCATATCCTACGGGGTACCACATCGCATAACTTCTGTGCTCACAGAAGAGCTGAGAATTTATGGGCACTTCTTGTGTCTCTGGACCCCAGTTCCGTGTGGCAGCAGTGAGGACATCAGTACTGCCCTGTCTCTACAACGTGTGCTGAAATCCAGAACTCTAAAGATCAAAAACATTTTATTGGGAACCTGAGGCACTCTGTCAAGTCAGGAGCGCCAAAAATCCGCACCATGATGATATGGTTGCTGATCTGCTTTGCTTATGGGCATATATTAATTTCAGAGTGAGGAAAGTCCCAGTTTTAGGTTTGATACACCTTCCTGATGTAGAAATCTGATAGCAGGTGGGTAGCACAGGGACCAAACAGACAGAAAAGTTGATTTCATCTCTCTCTGAGAAGACATTTTCAGTCCACAGCCAGCTGTTATTTTGAGTTGTCAGGAGGAGAAAGGAGAGCACAGGGCACGGCCCCGTGGTGATGAAAAGACTAGAAGCCCCGTGCAGACATTTGCTCTGTCCTTGTGGCAGAGGTTGAAGCCCAGCCAGGAAAGAAGCTGATTCCTGGGAGGTAGAAAGGGAGCTTGGTTACGGAAAAACACACTTCATTTTACTGACATTTTCACAGCTTTGAAACACTCTGTTAATTTGCAATAACAGCTTTTTCAGTCTTGTCAAAATAAATGTCCATTGCAGTTAGGAAAACCCCAACATTTACTCAGTTACAGCTAAATGGAAGGAAGGTGGACTCATTTGTCGTGGTAAGGAGGGTGCAGACAGCTTTGTGACTAAGTGCCGAGGGAGAGGAGGGCTGAACATGAAGGCCCTCCCTTGCTCTGCGACCTCAGACAAACCACAGCATTAATCTGTGCCTCTTTTTCCCTAGATGGAAAAAAGAAAATACTGGCTTTCCCTTGCAAAGTACTATGAAACCTTATTCACTCATGCTGTGAAAATATCCTGAGCTCCTCGTGTGAGAGGCAGTCAGTGGAAATAGGCTATAGACTCATTTTTTTCTCTATTTTGAAAGGCAGGAGAAATGAGCTGGAGAAAACACTTTCCAGTTTTGTTTTTAAAAGACCCGGAACTCTTCTTTGATGATGGTTGTTCTCTGGCTTTTCTCCTTGCAGGTACTATGCTATCTGCTGCCAGCCTCTGGTTTACAGGAACAAGATGACTCCATTGCGCATTGCTGTAATGCTTGGAGGGTGCTGGGTAATCCCAACGTTTATTTCTTTCCTCCCTATCATGCAAGGCTGGAATAGCATTGGCATCATTGATCTGGTGAGTAGCTAAGGAGGCGCACCAACCTGGTGAGATACTCAGTGCTGTACGTTCTTTAAAAAGCAATATTCAAAGAAAAAAAGGTAAGAAAGGCTGAAGGAGAAACTATTGGTATTGATGCAGAGGGGCTGCTGAATTTCTGGAGGATGTTTTTACGGGGGTTTGAAATGACTCTGTCCTGGAAGGAGTGTCACAAAGACAGTGGTGGCTCTGGCAGAGGATTTTACCTGTCTCTACTAATCAATTCAGTGTGAAGTCCTTTGAAATCATGCCAAGCCCCATCTGGCTCCCGATGGGCACCTCGGAAGTCCTTGGTTCCCCTTGGCCTCTGCAGCTCTCAGGGACTGCTGGCCGCTGCCGACTGAGCCCAAGGGTCTCTCCTTGCCGTGCTAGCAATGTTTGGAGAGCCGGGAAACCCAGATTTCCCCAGAAGGGATGATGCTTTGGGCCAGTCCCATCAATATCCCGTGTCTTGGTGTGAGCCTTTAAGGGGAAGAGAAGGTGAAGTTCCCCCCTGCAAGTCATTTCAGCAGGAGTCAGTTTTCCCCACCGCAGTCTGGCTTCACTTGCAGGATCCTATCTACAGGCACGGAGAGAAGAGCTGCAAATCTGCTCTCCTTTCAGTGTGGAGATGCAGGAATTAAAAAATGGCAAACTGTGAAAACACCTTATTTAGAAGAGCTTGTTTAAAGAGATGTGGTGTCTCCTATGCCAAGTCTCAGTCAATAAAATATGAATATTTTTTGGCTCATAGAGAATAACAGGTGCTGGCTGCCAAGCCTCTAGACAAGGCGATAAAGCCAAAATAGCTTCCAGACAAGCACCTTTAGGACATGCAGCTGGTAGAAAAGGGAGGTGCATTTTGTTTATTTAACTAACCATGTCAGGTATCTGATTTCTTCCACTGATTTATTGCCCCCACCTTTTCAGAAAAGACTTGACACTCAGCTGACTGTACTTGCTGTTCTTAACACCAGTGCAAGCCCTGCCCTTCCTGGTAACTTGCTGATGTTCACTGGGCAGATTTCAGTAGCTGTATGTTGAGAGGTAGCACAGGGTTCAAACACCACCTAGTGAAAATGCTTTATAGTTTACTTTAGAGTTAAACTTCCTTACATGCCCAGTTAAATAATTTTGATATTATTGTTTTAAATAGGAGACCAGGTTATTCTCTTGTTGGAATAAACACCAGAAATTATGGGTCTGATGGACCTGTAGCAACATTGTTCTGTAGCAAGAATAGCCTCAGAGAAGTTCTATCTGTCTCAGTTATGGCTCCTGCTTCCCAAACTCACATGGAGGACCCCTTTCTTCATCTGCTCTCTTTGTTTCCATCACAAGTCATTGACCAGATCTCAGCCTATGGACTCAACCTGCAAATTTCTCCTGTCTGGGCTGCTCCCCACAGCCCCTGTGCCTGTGAAGCTCAGTGTCACCCCAGCCTGAAGCTGCCCTCAGCTGCTGAGGCCACTGTAGCCCAGTCCCTTCCCTGTCCTTCCACCTGTGGGACTCAGTTGGGTGAAACTTGTGCATCCTTGGTGTGAAACCATGCCTTGATGAACAGAGCAGTGAGCACTGAAACAAAGCACAGCACAAAGTGACCTTATTTCCCCTCTCTGTGTCTGGCCTGGGGTGTTAGGCTGATTTTCACTGCCCTGTTGTGGCATGCTTTAAGATGCCGGAGCTGCAAGATGGGCTGGTCCAGCAGACCTGGGGAGCAGCAAGGCTGGAGAACCCATGGTGTGAGCACAGGCAGGAGAGGCAGCAGTGGGTAAGGCAGGTACCACAGATGGGAGAGGGGAGGGAGGAGAGAGAATCAGAAAGCAGTGTGGTACGTTCTGGCAAACAGACTGCTGGTAATGGAGGACGCAGTGCTAAAGTTCTTCCCTTCTTCTGTGTCCTCATCCTTCTTCTCCCTGCACCAGATTCAGCAAAGGCAGTTCAACAAGGCTTCCAACTCCACCTACTGCATATTCATGGTCAACAAGCCATACGCCATTACCTGCTCCGTGGTGGCCTTCTACATTCCCTTCCTCCTGATGGTGCTGGCCTACTACCGCATCTACGTCACGGCCAGGGAGCATGCCCGCCAGATCCAGGTGCTGCAGCGCGCGGGGGCCTCCACTGACGGCCGGCAGCACCACCCGGACCAGCACAGCACACACCGCATGAAGACTGAGACCAAAGCTGCCAAGACCCTGTGCATCATCATGGGGTGCTTCTGCCTGTGCTGGGCCCCCTTCTTTGTCACAAACATAGTGGACCCTTTCATAAACTACACGGTGCCAGGGAAACTGTGGACGGCTTTCCTGTGGCTGGGCTACATCAATTCAGGGTTGAACCCTTTCCTCTACGCCTTCCTGAACAAGTCCTTCAGACGTGCCTTCCTCATCATCCTGTGCTGTGGTGATGAGCGATACCGAAGGCCTTCCATCTTGGGGCAGACGGTTCCCTGTTCCACCACCACAATAAATGGATCGACTCATGTACTAAGGTGAGTGTTTCTCAGATGCTGCAAAATGCCTGGAGTCACTAGAAAGAGTACTTCTCTAGAGTTTTCGTGAAGTATTGGTTTCGCTTTGCCTTTGAAATGTATGATCAATTAACTGTTTAAAAAGGTGGGGGGAGGACAAGAGAAGCACTCAGAAATCCTTAGGGTGCTCAGACAGCCTGGTTTGTAGGTAACAGATATGTGTCGGCACGTGCAGTTTCTCTAGAGATGTGTTCAGGAAAGAGTTGGGAGAACACAGAACTCATGTATGGATTTTGGCAAGCCCTGCTTTTTTGTCTGAGGGTAATAACTTGAAACCATAGGGAGCACCTTGGGGGAGGCTGGCTACTCCGTCTTCTCTAGCAAAGGGATCATGGCTCCCATTGCCCCTTCTCAGTTTCTGCCTTTGTAGGCCCACCAGCCACTGCTGCATCTTCTGAACTAATGAAGGGTAAAGGATGAGCTTCCCCAAATGCCCTGACTCTGCTGGGGCACTTCAGAGGCTCTCTAGGAGGAGAGGTGCTTGCCATTTTGGTTTAGCAGCTCCGAAAATGGTGGGATGTCTGCCTTTTACTGTAGCCCAGTCAAAGCCTGCCCCTGTGCAAGGCAGCAGCAGCTATCGCTGTGGGAGCCCCAGAGCTGAGCGTCCCTCACACGGCTGCAGGACATAGTCCTGCTGGTTGGCAGCTTGGGGTCCCAGTGAATTTGGACCCCACACCTCACCCTTTGCTGAGTACCACAATGTGTTCGTTGCAGGAGGAGAGTGTGTGGGCTGTGCTCTGCCAGGGTACAGAGGGGTTTGGAGGGCTTCATGGTATGAGACAACCTCTGCTGTCTTCTCACTGAGCGGAGAGGTGGGAGGCAGAGCATGGGAGGAAGGGAGGGAAGAACAATTATCTCCTGTGATATCAGAACAAACTGCAGTCTCTGAAAAAAAAAGCCATAGGTGTTTCTACGCAACTGTCTAGAGGAGATTTGGTTCTTTTGGTATATGGATTCATGGCTCTTCACATGCAGATGAGGACTGGGTAGTCAAATTTGTGTTCAGAGATGACCCCATCTTCTGGAGACTAAATCAGACACTGAGCACTTTCCAACTGAGTCTGATCTGCTGGTTTGCCCCAGGATCCCTTCTGCAATGATCTCTGAAGTTCTGGAAAGAGTCCTGAGCCATATAATGGATGGGAGATGGGTCAGGGCTTGTCATAGCCTTGAGACAAACCTCTCAAGCTTTCTCGGTCATGAAGGACTTTACAACATATTTATCTTCTGCTGATTAAAAACTGTTCAGGGGCCACTGTCCCAGAGCCCCCTGTCTGTGATGGATGCGTGGCACTGTGCCATGCTCAGCCTGTATTTCCATCGGAGCCGTGCTCCTGGGGACAAGCCAGATGCTCCTCTGCTGTGGTTCGGAGGACTGAGAGAGCAGCCCTTGCTGGGTGCAGGACACCATCCTGCAGTGAGCAACCCAGCACCTCTGGCTGTGGAGTTGCAGGGGCAAAGGCTGCAAATATCCCTCTGTGTGGAGGGAGGTCTCACTCCAGTCCCTGGTTAACTAGGGGGGGCTACATGCTTTCATGACTGCACCCAGTGGGTGGAGGGGACAGTCTGGTGGCCTTAAACACAAAGAAAGAGAGAGTGGTGTCTAGTTTGGCTGGTAAGCATAGCGACAAGATGCTTTTTGTTAAGTATACAAGGCAGGGAGACGACAGGGAGCATCTCTTCAGTGTGTGTTGGGGACGTAGAGGGCAGGGAGCACGTCAGCCCAGAAGGTGAATTGCTTCAGTCTGTGCTGATGTTTCACCTCCAAGTGTTGCAGATGGCAATGCCGGTGCCTCCTCATGTCTCCAGGTTGTCTTGCTGCTTTGTCACTAAGTTATCTCTCTGTGAGACCTCATGGTCCTGCTGTGCCCTGTGGGACTGGCAGGCTCCAGCCAACACTGCCCTGGGGACACTGGGCGGTAGGGACACAGCCCTCCCAAGCTCCAGGAGGGCTGAGCAGCTGGTGGTTTCCTTCATTCTCTGCTGAGTGTCCCTGAGCTGACAAATGCCTCATTTTGAGACTCTTTCTAAAGATATCGATGTCCCTGCAGCAGCCAAAGCAAATGTGAAGAGTCACCTCTCCTCCAAAGCTAGGGCTTGCCATGGTCTTGCCCGCCCCGGCCAGCTGGGGAGGCTTTGATGGGCTGCAGGAAATGGTGGATCCCACTGTGGAGCTGAGATAGATTTCCAGCTTCTCCCTCCCACTTGTACCACATAGAAGTTATCCATGGAAATGTATAACAGTGCTGTCAATCTAGGTGTCACAACCATTGCAAAAGGCCCTGTAAGAACCAAACCCGCACAGGGCATCTTTTCCACTTCTAGCTTTTATGAGAACTTTTATGGCCAGAGCGTGTCGCCTCTCTTCCACATGCTACATGTGTACATCAGGTTATCTCCTGCCTTTCCCTATCACTCCAGCTCTGCAGAAGGCACTCGTTTCCCACTGCCGTGTCCCCTCCTCCCCCGGCACGCGGGAGGGATGCAGCTCTGCGCATCAGCACTTCACACAGCAATTATTTTCTGTTTTTCCTCAGTTTTGTAACTGATGAGAAAAGCGTGACTTCTTTTCCTGGTGCAGATTATGCACCAATGATGGTAGAGTTGTGGGGATTAAAGCAAAACCAACTAATTTTAGTCTTTGGATAGTTAAGCTCACTTGAGGGATTTTTATTTCTTCAGCGCTTCTCTCTTAAATGCAAAAAAGGTTGAACTCAGCATGGATGGAAGAGAAATTTAGTGAGACAGGTTCTCTCAAGTTACAGTGTACATTTGCTTTACTAGCTCGGAAACACAAGGGGTTTGTGCCCAGCAGCTGAAATATTGAGACCTTCCTGTATGGGTTGGCTTCACACCAACCCAACTGAGAAGCTTCGTAGGGGCTGGACCTGGTTCACACACTTCTTTTCCAACCTCAAAGTTGTTTCTTCCTGACCAAGAGCTTCTGCAAATGGGGAAGTTGTGCAAGTGGGATTTTACAGCTGCTTTTTGTACCCTGGCAGGGAGAGCAGTGATGAGAAGGACAGACCTTGTGCTGAATTTAGGGCAGAGTTCCTCCCTCAAAACCGCAGAGATTTGCAGTTTTGTATTAAGCTGCCATGAGTCATTTAGCCTCAAAGGGAGTCAGGAGTGGTTGACAGTAGGACTGGGTTTTCTAACTCCTCTCTACTTCCAATCTTGAGACCATCTGAACTTTCCTTCAGCTCTACCTATCCACACCGCTCTGTCCTTGCTCACAATCATCTCGCCGGTGCGTTTGCACATGCAGAGAACACGTGTGTCACGGTTAAATCCAGGCTCTTGCTCTTGGATGCGTCTGACTTGTGACAGTGCCTTGCAGGGAGGGAAGGCGTTTCTTCTTTTTTTTCTTCCGACAACTTTTAGTGTCAAAATATTCTGACATTCCCATTTTGGGATTTTTCACGTTTATATTAGGAATGGGAAAAAAAGAAGAAGGAAGAGCAGAGTGCGATAAAACACTGCAGTGAGAAGAGGCAGACGCCCTCACCACACGCAGACTGAGAGACCGCTGGGGAGACAGTTCTCATTCTTTCTTTTTTTTTTTTTGTTTATTTATTTTTCAACTGATCTGTGAAGATGGTGCTGCTCTGGGTTGACCCAGGCAGGGAGAGACTTTTTCCAACACACCTGGGGCCAGACTGCACAGTGGCTCAGCTGCTTTCCTATGATGTGAGGGTGACCACAGCTTGCTTAATCCCCTGGAAACCACCCCACTTTATACCTAAATTATGAACCAGAAGATGGGGAAAGGATTTCCTGGCACCCATTCCTTGGGTGGGGTAATTGTAGTGCAAAACGTGTTTTGAAGATGTCATGAACAGCCAGGAGACAGGATTCGGTTAGAGCTGGATCTATATGTATGATGGGAAAGAGTATTAGAAGTAAATATTCAGCTTTGAAAGAAAATTTTTATTTGCCTGTTTTCCAAGTTTGATTTCTGCAAGTGTTGGAATTGCCAGGAACCCTTTTTTTTACCCCTGGATATTCACCTATTTCGATTCTGTTGTGTACCATCAGCGGCAAAATTCAGGCAGGACACATGCAAATGGTGGATTGAAATCTGCAGGTGTGGCTACAATCTGAAATTCATGCCCTATTCATTTTTCAATGGCTGAGATTGCAACTCACACGTCATATACAAAGGTTTGTTTCTCTGGTTGCAGCACAAATTGTGTAATTCATTATAAATATTTGCAATTCATGGTTCTAATAACCTATGTTTGGAATATCATTCATTGAAAGGACTTGGGAATCATTCTGAATAATGAGTGGATAGGAGAATTTACAATGAGCACTCAATGAACGTATGGCAAAAATTAGTACAATAATTAGCTGCAATAGATATGGGTTTCTGGATGGCTGTAGCATGTGTTCGGGAGTTCTGTGCACCACGAGACTGAAAGCAAAATGCCATAATCATCTGAAAAATGATGTCTTCCCCTTTAAACATAGTGCTTGCATATCTTTTGTCATGCATAGATATTTATTCAACACAAAACAACAAACTCGTGCCTTCATGAATCATTAAAGTCTCGTACTGCACAAGTGGATGGGAACCCAGATCAGCATTGCCTGAATTCTTGCATAAAACAAGTTCTGAAATTTTGCCACAGTGAAGAAGATAACTTTGGGTAAAATATCATTGAGCAGTGATCAAAGTAGACAAACTCTGGAACATCTGGGTGAAGGCTTTGGTATATTCCCCATTTCCTCTCAGAAGTGCACTGTTCAGCACAGTACAGTGTATTAGTCTCGTCAGGGAAAGCTATAGTGAGTGGTTTATTTACTCATTTTCCATCATAGAGAGGCCTTCTCAGAAAGGGCTGATGCCAATTTTACTTCTCCAAAGTAAAACACATTCTGATTTTCCTTTTGGAAGAGCCAAGAGAAACAAAGTGGGGAAAAAAAAGAAGCGTGCATCTTGGTGGGCTGGAAGTTCATCATCCTCGTAAATACAAAACTAAATAAATAACCCAGTCAGCCCACATTCATGTCAGCACTCGGAAGGTGCACAAACGGCCGGGAGAAGTGTGCAGTCCGTCATTGCGTGGAGCCGGCACTCCACGCCAGAGCGCTGCTGCGGAGTCTTATTGCTCCCTGTGGGGATCAGGAGTCATTGTGCCAGGGAATCTCCTGAACTGCAGCCGTGCTTCCCTGCCGCCGCTGGAACAGGCAGCGCAGCAACCCGGGACCCCAGTTGTTAGAAGTTTAGCAACTCCACGGCTTACAGATCTGTTGGGACAGAAATAAATCCACCCCGGTTGTAGGGAAGAGAGGGTCAGAGCGGCCGTGGGGAAAGGAAGAAGTGATGTGTGCCTGTGATGCTTCACCAGCGGGAGCACACAGGGGTGGTCCTGCCCCACGGCTCAGTCCCCTACACATCCCCCCCACAGAGCTGCCCCTCCTGGCACATCCACAGTGTGAAATGTCTACTGTAATTTGAGGGGAGGCCCATAGCGGCACCATCGGTGTCGACACAGTGAGGAGAGCTCCTCGGGTGCCCTGTGCACCCACTGCTCCCGACTCTGTGCAGCCAGACCCGCCTGTTGCAGAGGTTTGAGATGCGGGATTGGCAGGAGGGTTGGGGCTTGAGGGAGAATTTGCACCTGGGTTTAGCTTTGTGTTGCCACTTCCAGTCTTTAAAGGCAAAGGTAGGAGCTCTTCCTTTCTCCTTTCCTTTTCCTGGCCAGGAGCAGAGTAGACTTTGGGCTAGAAGCCATTATGTGCAGGTGCAGGTGGGATGGATGGGCTGAGGCCATTGCATTACTTTATGCAGCTTTAAAATAGTGAATAAGTTGGAAGAGTCTTTTCCCCCTCCATTTACGAGGTAGCTTTTCACAAAGATGAGCAGCCATCCCGAAACCCTCCTGCTTTTGCAAGGCTGCCAGCTCAGAGTCCAATCTCCCCTGGCTCCTGGGGTCTCCCTGACACCCCGACACGGAGAACCCCCTGCCTGAGCAGCAGGCTGGGTGCTGCCAGGATGCCCCAGTGCCCACTGCTGTGGAAGCCAAGCAGTTTGCATCTTTTCAAAGATGATTTTGAATGACCATGCCTTTTCAACAGCTTCAGTCTCACAAGGTGATTGACTCCCATCAGTGCTCAGTCACCTCCTCACAGGTCAAATCCTGGCTGGAGAGGTGTCCCTGTGCTACCACACACCATCCCCTTCTCTTGCGGAGCCACCCTCAGGGGAATGGGCGCGTTCGGCGGCCGTTTCCAACCTCCTGGGCTGAGAAATGGGTTAACAAGATGGGTTAAAGATTTCTCTGGTTTCCCTGGGCACCCGAGCATGGGTATGGGTGAATCACACAGCAGGTTCAGTGCCCAGTGTGGGTCATTTCACTTGCGTTCGTAGGGCATGGATGGAGCAGTGGTCCCGTCCTGTCTACGACAGTGGGGTTTCCTGGGCTGCAGTAACAGAGGTTCGTTACTCAGAGATGCTTTCTGGTGGAACTGGCAGGTCTCTCTCAAGGATCTGGGTTTACAGGTGAACTATCTCCTCCTGTTCTGCCTCCTCCTGTTCCTCTTATCTCTTATCCTTCCTTAGGCACTAAGACAGCCGCAGAGACCGCAGAGCTTCCCGAGGCAGAGTAACACACTTGCTGCCGGGGGTCGGAAAGCCCCGGCGATCCCACCGCTCCTCTTCCTCCTCCTCTGCAGCAGTGGGGCTCTCCTACCCCAGCCCGGCCGAGCCGACAGCCGACAGCCTGGCCAGCACAGCCTCCCTGTCCTCTGCTCCCCTGCCTCCTCTCCAGCCCTCCCGGGGCAGGGCCGTCCCGTGGTGTTCACAAGCCAAAAGCTCTCCCAGCCCGGGCGCTTCGTCGGCAAAGGTGCATTTAGCCTCAGACGGGGAGGACGCGCGCCTTCGTTACCGCATTTTCCCGCGGGACAGAGCGGTGGCCGCTGGCAGCGGCAGAGGTGTTTTGGAGAAAGGAGGGACCGCGGCAGCGAGCGTGGGGGGGACAGGTCGGGCACGGCCAGGACAATGTCTCAGCCCTCCCTGCTGAAGTCCATAAAACCCATTTCAGAGAGGAATCTGAGCCCAGGTCTGCTGCTGCCAACACTACATGATGCTAAATATTTGTCTCCCCTCTGTTTTCTCTCTCTCTCTCTCACACATGTGCACGCATTTGCGGAAACAACTAATTATGTAAACCAGAGGGAAGTTATTTCTGGAAAGGAGATGTTTACGGGGCGTGTTATCAGGGAGGTGTTACAGCTCTGCTCTGTTTGTGGTGTTGGAAAGAGGATGGTGCAGGAGGGCTGCAGCAAGAACCTGAAATTCAGCTCCAGGCTGCAGCAGCAGCCGGCCAGGCTGGGCAAGGAAGGGCTTCAGTGCTGCTTTAAACAAAAACAAACAACAAAAATGAAAGAAAATTAGGTATTTCAGTACATGCACAACCTTGCTTGGACAAGCTTGCAGAAGGCTCTGATCTTCAGCTGGCCCAGAAGTGAAAGATTAAGGTTTGGGTTCAAACTCAGGGTCTCCTGACTACCCTCAGCTTCAAAGCCAGCTATTTGCATTCCGCATTCACTCTGTTAGGCTGCCTGCAGGCTCCACCAAATTAGTTGAAAGGGTAAAAATCCAGTATTTATTGGTTCTTCCAGAGTTCCTGGAAGTTTTTTTTTTTGCTTTTGCTCTTAGGAAGCAAGGAGAAATTTCTTAGAGAAAAATTCTCTAAGGAGAAATAGGCAAGCAGCAGGTGGGCACCTGGGTGCACAACGTTCATGAACAGCCCCAGCACGGGAACAAAAAACATCAATAACAAACATGCTATTTTAGCTTGGTTTGACTGAATTTGAAATCGATCTGGAAGTCAGTCTTTACCATGACTCAGTTTTTAAACACAAAGGATGCAGGTCTTTGATTTAAAATTGATTTTTTTTGTATATATTTTAGCACTAACTACAACATGAATACCCTCCTAAAAGGGTTTTTTCCTCCTTACACAAACTGAATAAATCTGTGATTTTTTTCTTATCACTAAAGTGTCACTTGGAAAAGTATTTCAGTGGCAGAATACTACTGCCCAAAGCTATACAGTTATTTAGAGTAAAATCAGGCCATTAGGGTTAACATTTCTGACTGGCAGGAACTGCCTGGGAATTTTAATGATCCTGCAAGATGGATCAGAGCTTTGACATATGTTATCATCTTCTTCACTGCAAGGTCATTAGCCCCAAGACAGATCTTTCGGACTTCGTCTGCTCTTTCCTTCATTGCCTCATTGCTCGCTGTTTCGCACTGGATTTCCATAGGTCATTTCAGAGGCACAATGTAAGCAGCATATATTTTGCTGTGCATGTGAGACTCGGAGCAATTACAGGCTGCTGAGCTTTAGGATGCGTGTTGTAATTTATCCAGCAGGCACCTTATTAATGGGACCGATAGGCAAGAACTTCACCCCTTTGTGAATGTGCTGATAAAGCACATTCCCACTAAGCTCTTTTTAGGAAGTTTCTGCGCAAAGGGTTGAGAAACACAACAAATGGTGACATCTCCCTGGCAGCTCCATCCCCTGCAAACTTTGCTTTTTTGTGTAATTCCTCTTTTTGACAGGAGTTAGTGGAAATTCCCCATTGAGAGACACAAATAATTTTTGTTTTCAGAGAAGCTGATGAAATACAGCAAGGGGGCAGCTAATACTTTTGTGTATGTTTAAGCTGGGATTTTGATTTTGGCCCTTGATGGATTTTTTTTTTTTTGCTTCATCTTAGCAAATAGATGCAAACACGATGTTGGCATGCAAACCATCATGCTCCTGTGACTAAATTACTGTGATTAGCGGACCTGTGGGCAGCCACCGTCAGCTGACTGGTACCCTGCAGGGGCATTATCATATTGCTCTGTGGTGGCTGGAGAGCATGAAGGAACATCCTCTTCTGTGGCTGGGACGGCTCTGTCCTTAGGGACCGTACTTAGCAAGAGGCACAAGAGAAGCTAATGAAATTTTTCATTTAATAGAATCATAGATTCATAGAATAGACATAAATCTGTTGGTGGACTTGACTTTAAATTGTAGTAGCATCATTTTCATCAGCTGCATCTGCCTGGATAAGTCCTGCTGACATCCTGGGGTGCTGTCTGGCAGCCCTTTTTACCAGTCTTGTGCATTTTCCCCATTAAAAGTCTGCAAGCACAGCATTAGGCATGGCCAAAAGCACGGCCCATCCAGCATGAGCATTGCTGGAATGGTATCGAGCGGGTGGTCCCGTGGGTCACTCTGGAGGCTGCTCTTTCCACCTGGTCCAGAGCCATGCCAAGGAGGGAAACCTCATGAGAGCTCTTCATCCCAAGGCATGAAATATTATATCAACCAAAACAGTTTAAAAATGGTAACTTCAGAGTATTTCTTTCACTTTGGCACAGCCCAAGCGCTGAGCCCTCTGGGCAGTGCAACCAGAGATTACTCAAGATGTGATTTCCACTCCCATAGTTTCAATTCCAGTATCGGTTCCCTGTTCCAGCAGCAACAGCACAGCACGGCTCCGTACCACGGCCCCAGCACAGCTGGCTCCTTTTGGCCAGCAGAATGGAGGCTGAGAGGGGATCTCATTGCTCTCTGTAAATACATCAGGGGGGTAGAGACTGGGAAGGGAGAAGAGTTATTTAAACTAAGGAAAAATGCTGTGACAAGAACAAATGGATATAAAGTGGCCAGGAATAAATTTAAGCATGGAATTAGACATAAGTTTTCAACCATCATGACCGTGACAGTTTGAAAGTACCTCTTAGTAAGAGTAGTGGGGGGAGAAGTCTAATTTTTACCAAGCTGAAGCCTGATGCGTTTACAAAAGTCATCTCATCATACGATATGACTGTGGTAGCAGGAAACTGCCTCAGGACCCCACAAAGGCCCACTTTTGCCTTAATTCTGACCCTTGTGGGAACCAGAAGCAGAGCTGAACTGCTTGTCAATACCTGACCACACTATGTGAAATGGAGCTTTCTCCCCCATCCTGCTGATTCTGCATCCATCAGGGAGCATCGAGAGAAACAGAATTTGTCCCCATTTCCCAAAAGACCTCCTAAGCGGGGTTCCTGTTCCCGTTCTCCTCTGGGCAGTGGCTGTAGCACAGAGTCACCCGCTGGCTGGCAAGTGGGCTTTTAAAGATCGTAACCCTGTGGATCAGCAGCTTGGTATCCTCAGGTTGCCTCTGTCTCATTCCCAAGATCCGGGTTTGGCACAAATTTGCACCCACAGATAAATAGGGAGGACATTGTCCTTAAGTGATAGTGTTCAGACTATTTGACCTAGACCATGATATAAAGAATCTGAAAAGACAGAGCAATGTCTGTAGCACTGGTAAATGTGAAATTATGGAAAGTAGCTCTCAGTTCTCCAAACTAATTTTATTTAGGAGGTTGCAATTTGCAAGAAGTGTGACACGTTTGACTTGGTGCCTTCATCAGCATGGCAAGTATTAAATACACCATCCCCATAGTTTGTAAATTGTAGTAAAATTACCATCTTCTGGCAGGAATATTTCTAGTCAGGATTCTTAAGGAACAGGTTTTGGCCATAAACTGTTTACTTTTAATCTCCTCTCTGAAGAAAAACAAATAATTGCTGATAACATATGCAGATAGCACAAGGTTAGAGGTCTAACAGTAATAAAAGCGAGCAGCACAGGGCTACTCTGCGCTCTGAATTACTTGGTTAACCGAGCACAAGGAAAATGTTTCCACAGAGTTACAGAAACATGGTCTTTATGGCTGTACCTCTCGGCATGCTGAGCACAGACCACAGGCTACGCTGGTAAACAGCCAGTGTGAAACAGGCTTCCGTGCTGCCCATCAGCTCCCACTTGACACTGTGCCTGGAGGGGGAAGGTGGCTGTTCCCGTGGACGCGGAGCCAGGGCAGCCCCCCTACCCAGCCCGGGCAGGGGTACCACGCTCTGCAGGGAGGCCAGAAAAAAAGAAAAATGAAGTGTGACTAAAAGTTTCAAAAAGAGGTTGTAACAAAATAGTCCTGGCACATCAACTACTTACCTTGTACTAGCGAAAGAAGAGAGATCAGTGTCCAGGTACAGAAGTCTAGTGCACAGATGTGTAGCAAGGGAAAGACCTGGAAGTTTAAAGTGCACAGACTTGCTTTAGAAACAGTTTAATAGTGAAAATTGTAAGCCATGACACGGATCATTATATGCAGTTTTCTACCCCTAGAAATTTAAGATTGAAGGTTGGCTTTCTTTGTAATAGCCTCTCTAGTTCTAAAACAGGTATTGAAGACAAAGCAAGAGGGAGTTCAGGGAAGACCTGCAGCCTGTTTTTCTTGGGACATACTGGGTGATGAGAAGGGTCTCTGCTGGTTGAGTGGCCTGGTGTCCAGGGCAGAGATGTCCTCAGCCCCTTTGCTTTCAATCCATTGCTTTCTTGTACTAGCACTGAGAGCACCCAGCCAGGAGCAAGTTCACCATTTTGGGGGGTGCCGCACAATTTCAGAGGGGAAAGGCAGCCTGAACCCCTGGCAGCCGTGCCCAGGACAAGCAAGGGGACAGGTGGTGGCAGCTGGGGAGCAGAGGAACACCGTGTGGCACTGAGCTGGCAGGCTGGACCACGGCTCAGCCCATCAGCTCCCAGCAGTGTGTGGCTTTGTAGGGAGAAGGAGTATGTTATTGCCGTCCGATGAGGGTGATGAGTGCGAGAAAGGAGAAAACAGCTTCCAGCTCTGGCCCTGAGGTTTTTGCAGGGGCAGCACGAGTGCATTGGTTTGCATTCGGGTCAGCACAAGGGCTCTCAGTGACCTTGAAATAACCTCTGTTACTTCTCTAAATACATTTCTTTTGTGCCTTTGCTCTTATTTCCCAGTTTCTTCTTCAGAGTGAGTATGTGATGGCATGTACAGTATGCACAGACGTCTTATCTCATTCTGCCATTTAAAGCTAGACTGGACAAACTAGTTAAAAACAGTGTAGGGGACAATCTTGTACCAGGGAAAAGGCTCAGACTGAGGAATTAGAATATAGCACTTACTACTTCTTCCCTTTTGCTAATGTTGTTAATCTTAGTCAAGAGATAATTTGATTTTCACTGAAATTTCATTAGCTGCAAACCTGAAACGGTATTCTGTAAAAATATGGGAGAGCCTTAGACTCAATAACAACTAAAAAAGGAGTTTTGTAATTTCTTGGAGGAGCTTTCTTGTCATTTTTTATGAAGCTTTGCCAATATTTACAATCAAACTTATGATCCAACTTCCCTGGCATGATTTTACAACTTGGCATCAGTCTTCTCCACTGTAACAGCCTTCTAGTGTTAGCTGTAACCCCTTCTAACGTTCACAAATACTGTGACGGGGAGTGGTGAGGGATCATGATCGGGACACAGAGAGCTATAAATATCAGGAGGTACATGATAGCTCAAACAGGAGATACGGGCTGAGTCGAGAAGTGTGGGGTGAGGTTATACACTCTGCTATGCAGGATGCAAGAGCAGAGAAGCCCTCGGGTCTGGGAATTTAGGTGTTCCACAACAGCAGAAGTTACCACCATAAAAACAGAGAGTTGCGCACATGGCAGAGGGCTTGGCCATTTGTTGTTCTGTGCAGCATCAAACAACCTGCAAACTAAAAGCTGGGACATCATCGTCCACACAACTGGCTTGTCCCTCCTTTCCCCTCTCCTTCATCTGAAGAAAGATGTGTGTATTTGTGTATGTCCTGACTTCTCCAAGTAGGTGAATGCCCAGGACACCCTGTGGCATACAAAGCTCCTCCAGGCAGCTGATGTGGTACCCACAGAGGCTGATTCCGCTCTGGGCAAGAGCATTTGTAATGGCCAGGACAGCATGGCATCACGCATGAGGATGGGCAAAGCAGGCACAGGCACGGCTGGGCTGGCGGGAAGCCGCAGTAAGGGCTTCTTCCCTTCCCATCGCTGCCGGAACACTTCCCCACGCTGGTCGCCTGTGCTCACCTTGTACTGATGATCCCATCACCGAGCCCTAGACCTCTCAGCTTCCTCGGCTCTCCTCCAGCTCCTTTCTTCTCACTGTTGAAGTGCAAGGGTTAAAGAGGAAAACTGGGGAGAAAGGGTAGAGAGCCAAGGGCAGTGCTACAGCCCGGCTGATTGCTTCAGCCAGGGAAAAATGCACACGCGCTTGCAGCTGTGCGTAAATGGGAGCTGGTGCCAGCGGAGGTTTTGGCCCTTTTTACTTAACAGTGACACAGACACATCTCCAGGCTTTTTCTGTCATTCTGTAATGTCACCCCAAGCAGAAGGGAGCGGGAGCTGCTGAGAGCTGCTGGGCTGTTTGGCACAACCTTGCCTTTGGGCTCCCACTGCACAAACACCCCTGGGCCAGCATCACCACCATCGTGGGTACCAGCTGCTCCCCACATCATTTAAAATCCAAACATCAGGAAAAAGAATCCCAAAGGCCAAGAGCTGCAAAAGAGGAAGGGAGACTCCAGCAGAGTCTGGAAAATAAAGAGCAGGGTTTGCACCATTAGTTGAAGGCAGAAAAGCTCTGTGAGGGTGGGAGCTTCTGGCAGGACATGGTAGTTGGGAGCCTCCCAGAAGCTGTGCTGTCTCAGATGCAGCCCCTGTTCTGTCCCTGCTGGGTTTTGGGAAGGCGAAGCATGTCTGTGCTTATTGAGACACCCACCAGCCTTACCACGTACACTGCACCTCCAGCTTGTGTGGAGGTGGGCTTATTTTTTATTGTGGGTGTTTTCTAAAGTTATTGCTGAAGCCTTTCTTTGTATTTGCAAATGCAATAGGCTTTTAATTGGGGTTGGGTTGTCCCCAAGGTAGGAAGTTGAGACACTAATTTCTTTTCTCTCAGCCATCATGTGTGAAGTCTGGGGTAAGGTTCCTCCTACTACCCCTTCCCTGCTTTTTCTTTCCTAGGGATCTGTGCTGAATTTAAAAGCTGAACAGTTTTAAGATTTTTTTTTCTTTTTCTTTTGAGCCTTCAAAATTCTTCTGCAGAAAAGGTTAAACTCTAGGGAAGGGGCATGGGGTGACCGTGGCTCCTCTCCCCTGCTCGGCATCACACCAGCTCCCGGGGACGGTGAAGTGCCGTGCGGGCAGTCTGTGTCCATCACCCCATCCCTGCTCCTCGCTGGCTGCACACCAGTCCCACCGCCAGCCAAGCCCTGCCAAAGCAAACTTTGGCAGTCCCAGTACAAACCAGCTCCCACGAGGACTCCTGCCCTCGGGTAAGCTGATGCTGGTGTCTGTGCTGCACCCTGTGTCAGAGGAGGCTGGTACCTTCCTTCACCCAAAAACCACTTGGCTTGCCAATAATCAGGACACTGCTGAAGCCCAGTACACAGCTCAGAAAATGCCTCACCAGAGCAAACTGAGAACTTTTGCAATTGTACTGAGTGAAATCAAGATATTTATCTTATTTCCTACAGAGGAAAGAGGGGATTAGGGGTTTAAAATACCACAGTTTCCTTCAATTTTAGTAAGGTAATCTCTTTCAATATGTCTGTATATTGGAAAAAGAGATTAGAGCCAAGATAAACCCCTTTTTGTTATTTGGCCTTATACAAGATTCAAGATCAGAACTTCTCTTCTGCATTGGTTTGTTTCTGGTAGGGAAGCCAAGGCACTAAAGGGCACCTTGAGCTTGGAAGTGACTGAAATATCAACTCATTTTTTGTCTATTTTTAATTGCATGACTTGTGCTTTGGGTAATGAAGGCGACTGATGTATTCTGGTGGGTCAGGATCCCAGTTAAGGCTTGCTTTCTGGTCTGAGATTTACTTCTGCTGTTCGTTGCCCTGGTTTATATCTCCCTAGAGAACCCCTAACCCTTGGTTCAGTAGCTCCCATTTGCAGCATGACCCATATAATTTGGAGGTTTCTGGGAGAGCTCTTTCTGCAGGAAAACAGTGGGGATCTTGTGGTCCATGGGCCATCCAGGGGAGCTGGGCTCAGTCCAGGAGATGCCTGCCCATACCATCCTGCCCAGTCTTTCTATATGTCACCAGCTAAGCCTACATAACCAAATCCCTGGCTCAGCCCTGTTACTCTGTGCAAAGCCTCTCTTAATCTGTTTATTATTTATGAAAAATTGAAAGTAACTTGCTTTATAGAAGTTTGCGGGGATCCAGCTGGTGGTAGCCCCTCCAGTGCTGTTGGAGGATGGTGCTGGAAGGAAGGGTGCCATTAGGAAATGCAGAAGAGGGAAAGAAGCCACAGGGACGGGTAGTCCTGCTGCAGGTCACTGTTTCTTCTCTGTGCAATTATTGTTGGGTTTCACTTCACTGTCTCTCTGATTCAAATGGAAACTTTAAGTAACTTACATTAATTGTTGTCTTTTCCAATTAAACCTCTCTGGTCTTTAACATGCATGACTGTTTCTTATTTCTCTCTGCTTTGCGCAGCCAGCTTGCATAATGAACAGTGTGTCCCCAGCATTTTGCAGTCACTGGGGTGGAACAGGAACACAATTTCCACACGGAGCCCTGGAGAGCTCTGACAGCTCTCCCAAGGGCTTCAGAAACGCCTCCCTCGCCGCAAAGCCTCAGCACCTACTGCTGTTCTCCCATCTGCTTCCCTCCTGTCCAGCATCTGCAGCTTTCATTGCAGTTTCTTTTCCTCTTTCCTGCACAAGATAGTGCAAGGAAACAGCAAGGGAGTGCAGGCAAAAATAGGAAAATCATGTGTCTGGTGGGACTCACTTGGTAAAGATGGGCTAGATTTCCACACATTTACTTTTTCATCCTTCTAGGTCTCCTGACAGTAAAAGCAAGCAGCTCCTGTTCTGCACACAGTTATTTGAATGGCAATTTTAATTGGTTTGGGGGCCTTGATGAAAAAGCAGGACATTATCTGTTGGGAAAAGATCTAATCTGATTTCACTTGAGTCCTTACCAATATGGAGCACCATTATTGGACTGCCTAATTTAATCCCAGCTCTGCTTCCTGAATCAATGATGCTACATATTTATTGAGGTTTATACACCTAAAGCGGAAGGCTTCTGCTGAAAAAATGAATTCTCTCTCATGTAGTGATATTTAGCTGAGCTTCTCAACAGCAATGTGTCCTGTGTTGGGAATACAGGCCAGGCTGAATAGCTGGTGCTGGGAGGTGGACCAAGATGTGTACAGATTTTGTGCCTTCCAGCTGTAATTAGGAGTCCATTGCCCAGAGAGGAGCACTGCTGGACACATCACTCTGCTCCCTGTGGCTGAACAGCTTGACATCTCCTCCTGTTACGTGGCAAGGCCCAGATCTATTGAAAAAATATCACTTAAATAACTAAATGTAACTTAATTACATTTAGGTAAATATATGCATTGCTCATAATGCATACCAACATAGTGAATCTGATTTCAAGTCCTTTGGGACTCTCTCCATTCATTCCAGAGGGCCAAAATAGGGTTTAAAACTAATTTTGGTACCTGAATAAATTCTATTATGGATAGCAATTTGCTATCCACCTACTTCCCTTCTGTTTCAGCTGCATAGCTCGCAACCAAAACCTTTGCACAGCTGTGCTGAATGTGTTGGGCTGTTTCCCTCTTCTCTAGAGATTAATATGTTTTACCAGTCACAGTGGTTTGAGACAATGCATATCAGCATTTGCAAAGAGCTCCACATGCCTTAGGGCTACAAATGCTATATAAATCTAAGCAATTATTGTTATATTCTATTATTCATTGTGGCAGCAGACATCTCTCAAACTCAGGGCTAATTGTTTAAGTGCATTTTAATTTTAGGTTAACTTCTTTTTTCTTTTTCATTTTTAAATAAGTCCCTTTCTGATTGCTGTAGGAGAATTTATTTAAGCGTTATATGCACCACCTCTTAGTTTGTAAACTCACACCGTGGAAGAGCTTCCCTGTTGCTGTAGTTAAAACTGCTTCTAAAGCTTTAGGTGTATCTGTGGGAGAGAAGAGTCCTGTTATTCAAAAGGCATTTCGGCCAGCTCTCCGACATCTCCAGGAAGATGTCAAGGACTTTCACTACATCTGCTGTGACTTGATTGCTTTTTACCAGTTTGCCACTTTTTGGATCCTTAACCGTTGCCTGTATTTCCAATTGCTGAGTGGCTGCTAGTGCCAGCCTGCCTGGCTCACATGCTTCATCGACTCCAGGTACCGGCTTAGCCCGCTGTGAGCCTGCCTGCAGTGCTCATCCACCTGGGATTTCAGTTCTTAGTCAGCTGTCCATCTCAGTGCATCTTAAACTGCACAGTTCAAAACAGTAAATTGGCCATCTTGAGGTTTTTGTTTTTATTTATTTGACGTAGCAGAGATTATCGTTGTTGCTAACATCTGCTGCTCAGTATGCATTAGCATCTTGAATAGATGACCTTACCTATGAATTGATACAGATGTGGTTTTGTTTTGGTTTTGTCATCAGTAACGATGTGATATTTCTTTATGTATGTCTTTGGGAGTACATAATGTCTTGCAAATACTCCATCAACCATTACATACAGCTGAGTAAGGCTATTCCTGCATTAGCTGATGATTTCCAGTCCTTACTTCTGCATTACTCTTTCTATTCCTTGACTATCGCAGCTACTTCAGCACTATTATCATCCATCACAGAAGACAGCATTTTTAAAATTCAGGTACCTACACTTAGGAGGCAGTTTTGGAACTCACCTTTGTTGTTGCTGCTATGCTTTGCTATATGGTTGCTTCTTCATCAATGAGATTTATACCTGGTATATGATTCCTTCATTGATCAAAACTCTATCAAGTGGGGATTTTTCTGGATTCTCCCTTTGACCCTGTGTCTTCATTATATCTTGCTTAAGTTACATCATTTCTCTTGCTTAAAGAGCTCATTTAACTTCTTACTGGCAACAAAGTGTAGCCCTCTACTTTGAGATCTACAGGCTTCTCAATATCTGAAGCCTTTTTCTTACATTGCAGGGATAAACCTGGATGTATTTTCTTGCTACTGATAGCAAACCATCCGAAATCCTATAATCTGAAGCCAAGTTTCACTATGAGCCTTCGTATTTTGCAGGCGTTGTAATCATAAGAGTAATCATATCTTATCATGCAAGATTAGTGACTCCTGGCTGGGGAACCCTGTGACTGACACATGTCAGAGTCCCAAGTCTCTTTTCAAATTTTCAGAGACAGAAAATCCTCTGTAGGGAACACTTTCATGATTTCTAATTAGGTGGTTTTTAAATTCTGCTTCTTCTTTAAAAATAAGCCTTTAATTTCTCCTGTTATGTCCACTTAAATTATATAAAAGAATTTCTCTCTTGAAGGAGAGGAATATCCTTGGCACCTTATACCCAAAGTCTACATAAGTAGTTAGTACAAAGCAAGTTAACCACCCTCTATTTTACAAATTCATATTTGAATTTAACCTATAAACACTACTTCAGATTCACAACCTATGAACTTCCCAAGAGGTCACAGAAGCACAGAAAATGTTACTAGCACACTTCACATCAAGTGTAATTAATTGCACTGTGAGATGCCAGAAGCAGGAAAGATTGGACGTAATCTCTGTGCAGCTACTACTTTTCTAGTAATGTCTGCTCTTTTCTATGAATTTAACTTCTTACCCACCAGAGGCAACAAGTGAGCAGGAACAGTATAACAGATGCAAGCGCGAAGGGTATTTGAAGGGTATTACGAGGTACTGATCTACATTAAAATCTCCGTGTGTTCCTGAGCAATGCTGGGAGGCTGTAGCTGTGCCCTGGCAGGAGCCTGCTGCATGGTTCCAGACCACCAGCAAAGAAGTGTTGAGGGCAGACCGATTTGTTTGGATTAGAAGGGTTAGTGTCTTCTGGAAGCTTAAGAGGTCTCTGGTGGTATCCCTGATGTCAATGGTAACTGATAAATCCATTGTGGGACTCAGCCACCCCTGTCTGTGGAGAAATGTGCATTTTTTTTTCCTGACAGATCATTCTAAGGGCGTGATAACATGTAAACATCTGGTCATAAAGAGGTGGGCGACTTCCTCCACAGATGTCATATACTTGGATCAAAGTGAGCTACACTATTTTCTATGCAAAACGTTTATAAATTAACTCTCAAGCACAGAGGCATTCTGACCCTGGAGGAGAAATGGTGTAGGCACTGTCAGATGCAGAGCTGGCTGAAATGGCCGCGTCTCATACTTTCACTGCAGAAAATGTGGGGATGTTCAAGAGGAAAGTTCCAACAGCTTTCCCTCATTTAAAGAAAGTCCAGCTGAAGAAAATTTCAGAAAATACAAACACATTACAGGCACAGGTTTTGTATAACAGGGCAATCCTTAGGATACAGCTGAGCTGTATTACCTTGTCCTTGCCAGAACACTCTGTGCTGGAAAGGAGGAGCACTGCCGTGGTCCATCCGGCATTCTTCCTTTTCTCTGATGCTGCTTTCCCTCGCAGAAGTTAAAATAACCATCTTGCTTTGTTAAACCTTCCTTGGCAGACTGAGCCAGTCAATCATTTCCCTCAAGGAAGCTTGTTGATTCTGTCTGACACTTCTTGAGTGTCACTGTCACTAACAGTCTTTGAAGAGATGTTCTTGCAGACTTAACAGAAGGGATGTTAATTAGGCTGTTGATTTGTGTTATTCCATAGGCCTTTCAAACACAGTGCAGCACTTCAGTAAGTAAAGAGGCGCGTGGTACTAAAGAGCACTTAGCTTTATAAAGTGCTATTTATTACCTGGGAAGAAAGTCAGGTATAAGCCAGTATTTGTTAGTTGTTGTGGCAGCATCCATCGCTGCCTGAGGCAGCCTCCTTAAATAACGCCATGGAATGCACCCACGCCGTGGGAACGCAGGCTGAGACTCCTGCAGGCAGTTGGACCACCTGCAACTGCTGTGAGTCCAAGTACGGCTGGATGCCTTTGCTTCCGAGATCATCAACTTCGATAATTCGGAAAGATGCTCTCCCAGGTCAGTTGTTGATCCTCTTGAAGCTAAGAAGAGTTTTGTCAGTGAGTTCATTCAGTCTCAGGAGGATTCGGTGTTGCACAGGGTCGCTGACTGGTTGGTCACTAACGTGGGCATTAGCTTGCCTACACCTGAAAATGGGGAGGTACTTACATGGCCCACAGCATTAGCCACGTGCTGGAATGGCATTCGCCAGGGCATCAGCCTGCATTTTGCACTCTCCTGGAAGAAGGAGGCAGGCCAAAATAGCTTGGGAAACACCACTGTAAAGAATAACCCTTTTCAGACCACTTTCCAAATAATCTAGCACAAATATGCAGATATTAGACTGAATTTAGCCTATCTTTACATTCATTCACTTGTACGAAGGGAAAACCAAAAAAGTAGTTCACATCCTCTTATGTCCCCATCATATTTTTTCCTCCATTTTTCTGCTTTGTCTCGGCATGATGTCACACGCCATATACCGTGACATCCTCACGGGAGCATTAGACTGCTCTGAAATCCTTACCTCTCTCAACGTGAAGTAAAGAAATTCCTTCAACCTCAAAGTCTCTAAAGGTCCGAGTCTTGGCAGCACTTTTTCCTCCACTGAAGTAAAGCCATCTCTGAAAAGAAAAGTAACAGCTGTTCAAGTACAAACCACAGTAATACGCTATTTTATTTTATTTTTTTAAGAAGTGGAGGAAGCACGATGTGGATTTGTCATTTTGGAAGGAATGGAAGGAGGCAGCGTTGCTACATGAAATGGAGCATAGCCAAACAGGCAAACTCCAGTATTTGTACCAAAGAAAAGAAAAATCAAGAAACCGAGAGTATCTTATGTTAATGTTATGTATGAATAATTTTATCATTGATTGATCTGTAAGCTGCCTGGTAGCGCACAGAAACAGTAACAGTTTACATTAATGTATTAAAGGCACATATAATTTATTCAGTGAGATTCATGCCCTATGGTGCTTTTTTGACAAGTTTTTATAGCACCGTAGTTAGTGTTTATTAGCAGTGAAAGCACTTTATAACACTTTGATACAATATTTGAGACAAGAACGGCACAAAGCAACTACTTCGTAGGCAAGGAAGCAATTACGAGTGACACTTCACGAAGTGTTACCAAGAGATCTTCAAAGAGCTCCCTTTCATGCCATCGACAGCGCAGCAGCCGGCACCGGCACAGTGCTGTCAGCCCAGGAGATGGGAACTTTTCCTCCGCTCCACCCCAGCAGGAGGGTCACAGCCACCTCCCCAGCAAGGCCACGCACCTTCCGCAGCGCCTCCGCACCCCTGGAGCTCCCTCCTTAGGCACAGACAGCCCCGTTCAGCTTCTGTGATCGTATGGGGGTGAAGAAGAAAGAATGCAAGAGAGGGGGCCGTAAAAAAAAAAACAACAGCTCAAAGACCTTAGGGAAATAATGCACTTCGGTTACACACCGTTTCTTTTTCTGGTTTTGAAAGAATCTTTGTTCTTAGTTTTAAAACAAGCCCATAAAAATCCTTTGAAATAAGCTGTGGGCCAAATTAATTTCCTTAAAAAATCTCTTTCCTCTATGCAGAAGTTTACGTGGGTTTGCCTTGGAAGAACTGGCAGTAAAATTGTGTATGCTTACCTTGGGCTTCTTATTGTCAGTTTAATTAAGGGTTGAGCAGTTCGGGCTGTCGTGTTCCTCTGGAGCTGCCCTGCCTCTCCCACGCATCTTGTCTGAAGTCAGGAGGCACACAGGGAGTTTTACAAGCAAGTATTTCAGAGCACCCCAGACTAAACAAAAAGGCTTTGATTTTCAGCAGGGCTTCTCCCTTTGGCTTCCAGTACAAACCTGAGTGTTTTGGAGGCAATTAGAGTCTCAGTGATCTGCAAAATCCATACATGCCTTTAAGTAAAAAAAAAAAATACAGAGAGGCAGTTGGACCAAGACTGGTCTTTGGAACGTTACTCAAACATCAGGCATACATTAAGGGACAACTCTAAATTAAACTCTCATGGCATAAGGAAAGTTGTCCAATTCAGATGAATTTTTAGATGCCTGAAGTTTGGTTTCTTCACCAATCCAAATTCTCAGCTGTTGTTGCCACAGTTTTTGTCAAACTACGATACAGTTAACACAAGCTCAGAGAGACATCCCTTGTGGTTAAATTAGCCTAACAAAGCTTACGTGCCCCAACAGGATAATTTTCAGCTGTTAATTGTGCTGTCACTGCCACTGATGCTACTTACACCCCTACTGCAGCCTCTTAAGATAATTCAGTGGCTTTTAGGGGAGGATAAACAGGCAGCTAAAGCAATACCCAGGTGTTTGGGTGTCAGAAACGTGTCTCTTCTGTAGAGGCAGGCAGAGGTCTGAGATGGCCATGAGCCTGCAGTTGCCTGGGGCAGGTAGTCCCACTGCCCTGGTGAGGCGCTTGAGCTGGGACATCCCTCTTGCCCCAGAGAAATCAGTGAAGGCAATTCAGGGTAGCCAAATGCCTGAAGCTGGGCTCTGTGGGTACTCCGCCTCTGCAATCACACAGGCGTATTGCAAAGCCTTCCCCCCAACCCCCATTTTAAGTCAGCATAAGGAGAATAAAACCCTGATCATGCAACTCCTGGTACAATGCTCTCAAAATACTTGATAGACGGATGCAGAAGACAAGGGTATTGTTGGGCTGAAAAGAAAAGGCTCTTATTAAACAAGAGATGCTGATAAAAAGCAAAGAAATGCAGAAAAAAAAAGCCAGGTCTCTTAACTGTGCAAAGCTCTTCCTTCTCACAGTTGGCCCTAATGTGTAATTCCTGCCTTCATCATTCAGTGGAGCTGCTACATCACTTGTGTTTTGCACTAATCTCCATGTCCTCCACAGCTTGTGACATCTTCAAACCTGCAAAGTTCCTCGTGTTTCCTGACTTGTTCTGTCCTTTTCTGTTTGATAAAGAGTTTCTACTGCACACTCCTCTTTCCATATATGCTGTTTTATTTATCATTGTATTGTTATGTTTGATAATTGTTGCAGAATAAGGTCTAGATCTGCTACACCTCAGAGAAATAAGGGCTACCGCTGATGCTTACTTTTTTTTTTTAATAAGTATAGGATAAAAAACCCGACCTTCTCATCTCATTACTTTCTGCTCAGGATCTTGAAAGTGTAACTATAATGACCTGGATATATGGGTGGAGATAATACCATCGAGGCTGGAAAGGCAAACAAAGGTATTCTTCATTCCACCACCTGCTTCTCTTAATTACCCAAAACTCCCTTTTTGGGCAGGTGTTGGAGGATCAGAGTCCCCTTTTCTGATCCCCATGAGCTGTTTGTGAGTGGGGTCTGTCAGGGGCAGGGATGGGTCTCCAGAGGATGAGGCTTGTGTGTAACTGAGGATGGGCAGCTGAATGTCAATCTAGTAGCTCAGCACACCCATGGGTCTGGAGGGAAAGACGTTCTCTCCTGTCCATGAATGAAGAAATAAAAGGAATATCAAGTAGAAATAAAAGAAGTGACCTCTTTATTTGACATGATCTGGTCACAGGCTATAGCTAGTTCTGATGTGCACAGATCAGGAACCTGAAAAAAAAAAAATAGAAAATTCAAGGGGAACGAAACACAAGGTAAATGAAATATCTGAAAGCCTGCCTTGCGGTGAGAAATTCGGGGATGATCTCTTATTTGGTACCTAAAGGGGAAGCTGGTCTTTAATCAGAGCTTCCAGAAGACAATCAAAGACCATCTTTAGTATAAAAAGCAGTGAAAAGAGGATCCTGTGACTGAAGGCTGAGAGTAGAACATTTGTACTGGAAATAAAGCACAAATTTCTAACAGCGAGGGCAGTTATTCAATAGAGAAAATTATCAACTGCAGCATGGCTTTTCTTTTACTTATGTCTTAAGAAATTAAAGATTCCCCTACAAGGATACAACTGGTTGAAACATTTAGCAAGGTCCTGTGCTATACACAGGCAATAGGGTGTTTTTTATCCCTGGGGCAGCCCAGATGAAGGGAACAGTGATATCAAAATCTACAACAGGACCAAGATCTGTCTGTAAATCTATGGGGGAGGAGATGGGGGGGAATCAAATCCAAGGAAATCCCCTTTTATTAAAAGATCTAAGAAGCTCTCAACTTCTCTGCATCAGAACTGCTGTTTGTATAGGAAGTTTTTCTACTCCATTTTGTCGGCCAATCAGGAGAAAAATGCAAAACTAGGAAGGGGAGTTAGAAGAGTTAAGTGCATTAAGAGGCGCTGGTAATTCTCTGTTACATTTCAGAGGATTGGTAAGACCAGTAGTACCTTGCGCACAGCCAAAAGCAGTATATTTTTAAAGTTAGTACTGGGGGCTGGCTAGCAGCCAGGTATAGTTATAACTTTACTAAAAATTAAATAGTAACTGCCATATTCCTGCTGCAGTCTGACAGAATCAAGGAGCTCAACTATTACTCCCCCATCTGTACTTAAAAAAGCAGACCGACATTTCCAGCGCACTAGAGCTGTCAAAAGGCTCGAGGATCACCAGCCTGGTATCTATGGCAGGTCCACATTGCCCACATAAATCGAACTCGTAGCAGTGAGCATCTCAGTTATCATGGGTAGAAATTAAGTGACCTAGTTACAACTCCCTAGACTTTTAAGAGGTACAGGTGGCTTCCTCAGAAAAGGATCCTCAATCAGACCAAATGGGCTGGTGGTACTCATGAAATTAACAGGAAGAAGACAATATGTAGCTACCACATCCCCTCCTAGAGAAATAGTGAAGAGCTTTTGGAAAATGGGCTCAGCAAAGCATTCCTGCCTCAAATCACATCAGTGAGACAGGAAAAGGATGTTCATGAAAAGCTGAAGGATTCCCAAAATGGTTCATAAAAAGAAGAACCCTACCTGATGGCTCGTACAATTCTATCTCAGTAACCACCACTACTGTAAAAATCAGAATTCCCTTTTATTGGGAGGTTTGGGGATATAGCTCTAACTTTGACACTATTGGAATGTAACTTCTTGATGTTTATTGTCGGGCTAGCTGGAAAGCATTTTCCTATTAACTATCTCTGTGATTTTTTCCTTTCTCCCCTTACTACTTCACTGCGTCTGTCTTTTCTCCTTTCTGCACTAAAAGTGGCTGTTCCTCTGTCTCCAAGCTCCTCCTGCTCTTCTGCAGTAGACCAGCTCCTGTCTAACCATGAACATGCTCTGTAAGTCCTTTCTTTTATTTCTGCAGCTCTGTGCGTGTGTCTGTGCAGTATTTATTGTACCACAATTTAAAGCCTCACGTGATGTGTAGCTCAAGATTTGCGGGGTAGAGGCAGAAACCCCAGCTGAATGGGGATGTTTCACCTCAGGACACTGAGGGTGGGCTGCAGGATGCTGGGGACAGCACGCAGCAGAAGCGCTGCCTCTCAGTGATGGTTGTTCTCACTGTGTCACAGTAGCTCAGGGTCTCACCAGTAGGTGCCACGCAGAGGAGTAGAACAAGATACAGAGGACAGTAACAAGGTGAGATTAATTTCACGTTAGACCTGCATAACGACGTATATCACAGACTGTGCTCAGGACTGAAGAGCTCTCTGTGGCCATCAGCTGGACCAAGCCTGACCCATGCATAAAGAGTACAGGACTTTAATAATTCCTAGAGTTTAGATACAGCCATGAGAGGTTCTCATAGGGATGTGGAAAACTCCAGTAACTCTGGTACCTGTCAGTTAAGCCTTCTGACAGCTCTGAGGCTTCCTCTTCACTCAGATGGCATGTGGCATTCCAACTGGGTTCCTGCAACAGTAGGGCAAGCATCATGGGCATGCTCCAGGGCCCAAGCACTTCCAGGCACACAGCTCCAATTAGCTGTACATGAAAAAGAAAAAGGGAATAGGCGTGAAATTGGCTTCCTGCTCAACATGTTTCTGGAAAGAGGGTAGGGAAAAGGAGCAGAGCTCATTTCAGGACCAAGAAAATCCTGGTTGACATGATGACAATCTCTCTGCCTTGAAACCAGGATGACAAGTCACAACTGATACTTGACCAGCCTTTTGCATCTTCTGTCAGACACACAGAATGTTATACACCCAAAACTGCTCCAGCATCTCAATGTTAGTAATCCCTCCACCTGCTCTCCAGATCATGCCCTCTGCATCCAGCAGGTGAAGCCACAGACCCTGGGGAGATTGCACATCCCAGTACCCAAAAAACCCCTCCAAATATTCCAGCAGATTTGTGGCAGGCAGGGGGTTTCTCTCCTTTTTCCCTTCAATGCTTTTTATTTATTCCTCATTAGGACATTCAGATATTGAAGAGAGGCAGCAGATTTCAACAGTTGCTTTAAGACAGCAGAGTTCAAAGTGGAGAATGCAGTTTCTGTTTCTGCCATCTGTAACTTTCCATAGCCAGGTTCCACGGATAGGACGCAGCACACACAGAGTCAGAGCTGCGATCGGTCACAATCTGCTCCCTGTGTCAGTGCTCAACCTGCTTTTGAAGTTTTGCACTGCAGAACTCCCAACCACTGGTAAGGAACTGGCATCATCCCTTCAAAGGCTGTAAGAAATAAATTACATCCCTCAGCAACAAGGGGTTGCCAAAATGCCTTTTTGAAAGCAGCCAATGGAAGCTGCATAGGCTGCTGGTTTGAAGCAGACTAACACCAAGTGGGGACCTTGGGCACAGACAGAGCATCCAGGCTAAACAGGAAGGGACACTGAGCACTTATCAGAGAGCACATTACTAGATGAGAAGAAAAACCTCAGTAACTTCCAGCATCCCCCAGTTCCTGGCCACCCCTGAAACCTGAAGGATTAGAAAGAGACTGGGGTGTTTAAGAGCCAGTGGGCTATGCCCTGGATACCCTTGCAGGTACAGAAGCACCCATGAAGCTGGGCTCCTCAAAGGAGAGGTCTTCTCGCCCTTTGCAGTGTCCAGGACAGTGAGAGCAGCCTCCCAGCAATGGCTGCCAGCATCACCCCACCACATTTCATCCCTGATGGACTCAGTTCCTGCCTCTCGGAGGCCATGACCAGCAACTCTGGTTTTCAGTAATATTCAGGTCCTTCCCCAGCCCCACAGGTAGACAGGCAGAGAGGAGGGGGAGAACCATGTCTCACTTGGGAGAGAGGAAAGACAAAGGGAAGCACTTGGAAGAGCCCAGGTACGAACCCCATAACTCCCAACCCACAAAGATTTCCTCAGCTGAAATAACTGTCAGCAAAAACAGGATTAGTACAGCTATCACTCCCTCTCATAGCTATCTTTTGTAATATCTTTTTCTCACCTTTTCAAGGTTCTCCAGGATAACCCAGCACTAACAGAGCTCCTTTAATCACCACACCCACTCCAGCACCCAAAAGTGCTGTTCTCCCACTCTTGCTCTTTTATTTCCTCCTCTCCACCACTGCACTTGGTGCTAATGAGGCTCATTAGGCTTCCTTCTGCCCTAGCATCTCCCTGCTCTGCAGGGACAGCTGTCTCTGGTAACCCTCTCCTGGCCAGACTCTGCACACAAGCACCCTGCAGCCACATTTCAGCTATGAGTAGAACACTGCTCTGCAGCATTGAAGGACACTGTAAACAGGCAGCATCTGAGTTCAGGGAGAGCTCTGTTGCTGATGAGCTCTCTCACTGAGGATTATAATTTTGCAATTTACTCCTTCACCTAAGCCACTGCCTAGGGCCAGCCGGCTGTCTTCTTCAACTCATTTTTGCATGTCTGTTAATAAGCATGCACAGAGTGCAAGGGCAGTCTAAGACCATCAGACCCTTTCACCACATCCTGTCACCTTCTGGAAGGCTCCTGGGCTCCTTCATGGGAGGGACACGAGCTGTGTTGGCCCACAGGACAACAAGAGCAAGGTGGGGTGAAAGAAGCACCTCACTCTGCTGGTCAGGCTCCTTCTCTATTTTTCTGTTGTTGAATGACCTGGGCAGGTCATTCTGGTTCTTTTCACCACGCTGCTGTTTCCAATGCCAGTCAGCCTGAGCTGGCAGCATGGGGCTGGAAAGCTGAGACTCACTCAGATCTAGGTTAGGAGGTTTATGTGGTTCTTGCATGAGGCAGGTTCCTAGCTCTCCAGGATTCTTTGCATTTAGGGATCTAAGGGACTTTACTAGGCACTCATATTTAAACAAGGGTTGAGCACAGAGGTCAAAAGTCTAAGTTTCAGACATAGATGTCTAAAGTGTCTGTTATTCCTTCAGTTCTTTGTGTTGGGTGTTTGTGAAATGTCCTCATGTGAGTTTTTGTGTCTGCTTTCCTCCCTCTGGTAATTTCTCTGCTGTCATTTTCCATCATAGGGCTACATGCTCTTACCCCTACACAAACATTGCTCGGCGTGTCCATCACTTAATTGTAATCTGGCTTGGTTGCAGTTGCTCCAAAAAGTTCAACTGAAGAGAGCAAGGAAAAGGTGATCTACAGCCTCTAGCTCTGTGTGCTGCTACCTCTGCTTTATGGTGAAGTAATTAATTCTGCCTGGAGCAATCCAAGCTAACTGAGGTGCTGACAAATCCTGTGATCCACCAACACTTGAACATAACACCTCTCCATTTGTCTCTGCTAGTCACAGAGAGGAAAATCTTGATCTTCCATCATATAGTCAATTTGTAGCTGTGCTAAGTAGTTACAAAACCTTAACAATCTGGTCTGGTAGGATTTTACACTTTCCTGGTCAAAGTGAAAAATACCTCCCTAGAGGTCGGGACAATAGCTGAAGTAGCTCAGTTTCAGAAAGCAACAAGGAACAAGAACAAAAAAAAAAAAAGCAAAACGCTGCTGGCACAAGCCAATTCATACTTGTGTAAATCAGCACAGTCCATTGCCTCTTACACTGCTCCACCTAACGAGCAGCAATCGGGGATCTGAGCCCATGGCTCGGCAGGCTCCCTCACAGGATCGACTCCTGCTATCCTGGTTGTGAGATGTGCAGACCCGTATTTCACAATTTGACCTTGATAAAACCAGTCCTTATTTATCACAGTCTTTAAATCACCACTACTTTGATTGGTGTCTGCAGAAAAACCCCACGCAGGCTGCAAAGGCAGTCTCTGAACCGCATGATTCATTCAGAAATGAATGTAGCTGTTCCAAAGCATGGAATTGGGATGGAATGAGAAACCCTGGCAGGCTGCAATGATGGAGTTAGTTAAGAACAGTACTTTGGTTTGGGGCTGCCTCCCTGTTTAATGTGGATTGCTCCATTTCTTTTATGAAAGAGGTGGGTGACTGCCTTGGTGTCACTGGTGAAAGATAATGAGAGGTTCACTTTGTGAATCAGGGCAGAGAGCTGGAGCATTGGGGCAGAATGAACTGGCACTACAATATTTTGGTAAAAGTAATTGCTAATAAAAAAAACTTGCTAGCTCCTTTGGCCAAGAAGCTACAATTTATCATGTCCCCAAATGGAACTCCACAGGGATGATCAAAGGGAGAAGTTTGCCAACAGATTCATTAAGCCATTGCTGAGTTTTGATGATTACCTACTGAGCCAGAGCAACACAAACACACTCCTACACTCCTGGTCCCTTAAACAATCATTTACAAAATTTTGACAGCATACCTTTCCTGAAATACTAAAGAAAGCAGATCGATAGCCAAAAAAAATTTATAATCAAAAAGGAGGATTGACTATACTTCTGAGCAATGATTTCATAGAACAATACAGCACCTTGCTTAAATATATTCCCCTCATGGGTCAAGTAAGTTCAAAGTACTGCCAAGTCTTTAAAATCAAATCACCACTTAGAAAAACCATGCTCAAACGTATGCAGATGTTTTCTCCAAGATAGCGTTGTCCTTTAGAGCCCTTTATATTATACTGTGAATAGAAAATCAAGTTGTTTATATTTCTATAAGATAAATGGGCTCCCTAAATGCTATTTTAGCCCTTGCATTAACCTTGCTCTAAAAACCTGAGTTACTCGTGATGCCATCCTGAATTGTTAAACTGCAGGTAAAAAATGCCCGTGGTGGGGATGCTGTGTGTAGGTGAGGATGCAGAGCTTAGGGAGGGCGAGCAGCTACTGCTAAAGAAAAGCATGAGAGGCAGGGGGGGTCCTCCAGTCAGTCCCCAAGGCTGATGTAGGATGTGCCTCAGGGCTGTGCTGGGGCTGTTGTGGCCGTCCCAGCTGGCCTGAAAGCCAGAGTCAGTCCCAGCCAGTGAGCTCCTTTGCTTTCCTTCTCACAGCCATGGCACAGGCAGTTCTGCCAGAGCGTGGCAGTGGTCTTCTGGCCAACCCCATGAGCCACCCCCACAGGTTTTATCAGCTCTGAGCCAATTTAAGATGGGCTAGAGACAGAACTGGGATGATAAAACTGCTTCTTGTTCTTCTGTTTCTCTTTTTGTCCTTGTTTATGTCCCCTAGCTGATTTTGTCACAATTGTTATTGATGAGATACTGAGTGAGGCTGCAGAAAAGTTATCTGAGATCCTGCTGAGGTTTTTTTGAGTCTTAAAAGCATTGAGAGGAAAGCTGTCAGTGCCTGTCACAGGAACATGGCTGATTCAAATACTTCAGACATCAGAAAGAGTATTTTCAACTTGTAACACAAACCTTTTCCCACAATCATCCTTGGAGACTGCAGGTAGGACGCCACTGCCAAGTAGAAGGAAAAGCTCCTCTTTGTCTTTCTTCCTACTTTAACAATGCATTAGTGTGATAAAGGATAATCTCTGGTGGGAGTTAAGGCTGTAGTCATACAGCAGTTGTCTTGGAAAGATGTTTGAGCAACACAAAGGAGGGGCTGCACAATGTTCCAAAGCATAAATCTTTCCGTTTTGAAGACTGCTCTCAAAGAGCAACTGGAAATACCCAGCCTAGAACTGGCTTCCAGCTGGAAAGGGCAATAATAAAGATCAGTGCTTCATTGCAAGCAGCACGCTGGGATTAATTGGAAAGTGGGTATCTGGCAATTTGCTCAGTAGGTGCAGTGCGTGCATCGTGCCCTGCAAATGCCACATGCTTGTTCTCCAGGTGAAATTAACATCCGATGTTGTGCAGCATTTACTAATTAGTCCGGCAGGGGAGTGCAGTACGCTTCCACTGCAACATCTCGACTTTATGCAAAAGCGAAGTAAAGAAAACGTGCCGTTTTATGGGGAGGAATCAGGAAAGAAAGGGAGGCTTTCCTTTTTTTTTCCTGTTAAACCGCAGGGTAGAAGAGGAAACTGGTACGTGTGTGTTTGTGTCAGTATGTTCCACTTGCACCACTGCAACAGCCTCCTTGGCGTGCGCAGGGAGCAGCGTGCAGGGGGCCGGTGCTCTCCCCGGCTGCCAACCGGAGCAAGAGCAGCAGAAGACCATGCGGTTGGCACCTCCTTGTCCTTCCCTCCAGGCAACCACACCACCAACTTCAAGGGTGCTTTCCTTTAAGCCGGCAGGGATTTCTCAACCGAAATCGTGCCTCCATTCTCATTTATTTCAGCTAACGAGCTGGGAGTTGTGCTGTGTTTTAGCAGGACACTGGGGCGTGTAGAAGAGCAGGGCAGGGGACGGGTCCTGCCGCAGAGCTGAGCCGCGTCCTGGGGATGAGAGCCGCTGCACCATGGTGCAGATGGCAGCGCCATTTTCAGAGCTATAAACAGTATCATTGTCATAGCTCTTTGAATGGTACTGCCATATGTACCGGAAAACCAGCATTTAAGCTTGTAAGGGCTTTGGGCCAGCTGGATTTGCTCCCCATTTGGATGAAGCCGATTCCTGAAGTATGAATGAAAGTTTCGTGCTGCTTGGGAGTAATTCCCCCTCAGTACTTATTTTTGAACCTCCAAGGATCATCACGTTGTCATCAGTCTCCTAACCAGCAAAACCCAAGTGTCCTGCACATGGAGAGATGGCTGATGCATCCGAACCTCTCTGCTTGGTTCAAGAAGAAGCAGAAAGTTCATGGAAATTTTGATAGCAAACCAGTCAGGCTCTGTATGTTTTTCTTTAGCAAGTATTGTACTTTCATGGTAAAGTGTATTTGACTGAGTATATATGTTTGGATGGGTGGAGAGCAAGTGCCAGTCTTTAGAGGCTGCGTACCTTCCCTGATGCCAGTGCAGCTCACGTTGTGCTCACCTGAAGGAGTGTTGCTGAAGGAGTAACAGCTGTGTACAGCAAAGCCAGAAAAGCCCTGACAGCAAAGGGTGCCCCAAGTCAGGGTGATGAGCAGAGCAGAGACCAGCGTCCCTGCAGAGCTCAGGGGCTGTGGGCTGCCCGGGGGAGTCCCCTGACTTGGACCAGCTTTGTCTTTCCTGCAGGAGTTTAACTGTAATATTCGATCTTTTGCTGACCCAGTTTCTATTTGGCAAATAAAAGGAGGAGGCCAGCAGCTCTGGGCTTTCTTTAGAAAAGAAACCAGTATGGCCCCACACCGATGTGCAGGCAGGTGGCGGGGAAGGGAATGTCCTGATGGCCTTGAAGCCACCGCAAATATCGAGATGCTTTTCTGGGAACGATGGCCCTGGGTTGCGCTGGTTCTGCTCCGATTTTGTGCTGGTGCACCAGGTCTCCCTGGGCAGTCGGTCTCTTTCGGGAGATGGCTCGGAGCACAGCACGGTACGGCTGGGGATGCAGAGAGGGGCCAGTTCACAGGCAGTAAATATTTATGGAACAAGAGCGAAACTGTAAACTCTGCTGGGCTGTGGCCAAGCCTTTCAGCTGACAAATGCCAGATATCTGTTTAATATTAGTCTGATTTCTGCTTCAGAAGAGCCTACGGAGATCTGAGAGCCACAGAACTGTGTAATGGGTTTCTGATTCTGTGTATATAATATCAGCAATAGATGATGATGACTAACGAGTCCGGGAATTTGTGACAAACATGCAGTTTACTTGGCCACCCGTTTAGAGACATATTCTAAGAACTAATTAATTCTTTCAGTTTTTGGATTAAACTATTGTGCAAAACATCCCATCAAACAGAGAACATTATATGGTATGTTACTGTAATTAAATAAAGAGATAACTGAGCTCAAGAGATGCCCGCAACACTTAATTAAGATTAATTAAGCAACATGATTTACAGCTGGAGAAGATGAAACTGAGCAATTCAAAGCTGGCTAGACAAAGCGGCTTTGACATGCTGAATTCATGAAGGCACATACTGGGAATGTGTTGTTCGGTAACGCTGCTATAGCAGGCTCACAAACCAAGTTTATTTAATGAGGTTGTGTTTAGCCCCTGGAACACACCCATTTTTTTTGGCCAAACACAGGCGTGCCTGTTAACCAGACAGGAGTTCAGACCTTGGCAGCTGCAGACTTGGTAGCACAGATAAAGCACTGCTAAAATATACACAAGATTTCCTTTACAATCCCTCCCTGAGGCAGCAGCTAGATTGGCGTGTTCTTAATTTCTCTAAACTTTGACTCTGATAGCAACACAGCTTACCTGTGTAAGAGAATTACCACACTCCAGGGACACCAGCTGTATGACATGGTTGGAAGAAAGCCATGTTTCTTAGCCTAGTAGGAATGACAGGAAAATTCCAGTAATCGGTGTCATCAGTTCTTACTTCAGGAGAGAAATCCTAAGTGGTCTCTCCCATAAAAAGAAAGCAAGAAGTTTAGTTGTTCTGGGTCAAACTGAAAAATGAAACAAAACAAATCAAGACATAAAAGCAAACTACAGATTCTTTTTTTTTTTTTTTTTTTTTTAACAAGAACTGGGGAATCCCTGCCCAGAAATCCCCATTTGACCTGTTACAGTATCACACCTTTTGTGCCTCAGCGGTGATGTTCTCCTGCTATACATGTGCTCTGGGCATGCCCGTGTCCCAGGCAGAAATCTGCAGATATTCTTGGGTCTCCTAGTACATTTTTTTTCCCAGCTTCTGGTGTCGCAAACCTAATGCCTATGTAATAGATGATGTCAATAGATAGCCTCTCTCCATAGTTTATTTCTCACCTATGACAGCTCCATTTTTTTTAAAATAGTTGTTTCCTTAAGCCACACCTCCTCCTGAGTCTGAGGTCCCAGTACCACTCTGTCCTGGTTTTGTGTCCTCGTGGCGTGTTCACAGCCAGTTTGGGAATTCCCACAGAAGTTAAGTGGCAGTATATTTCCAGAGTTTTGTGGCGGAAACCATGTTTTTCAGACTGTTGTTAATCACTGTGAGATCTTGCTTAATGCTTTTCAATCACCCAAAAGCTGTAAAGCTCAGCGAGAAAAACACCCTTTGCACCAATGTAGTCAGCTGAAATGGCTTCCATGTCAGTAGCTGAATTGCTTTTTGGATGGCATATGAGGTGACGAGCCTATCTGGAGCCACCTGATCTTCTGGTCCTGTTTGAAAGTAATTTCCTGACTGCATTAGGAACACAGGCACAGTGTAATTGCCATCTCCGCTTGCTAAATAAGGCTCATTTTTCAGGTAACCCATCCTAGATTCCTCTACTACACTGCTAGGGAAACCACTGAGAGTAGCTGCAAGCAGCCAGGCAGCTCAGTGTGGGGATCGTGGTGTGTGAACACATTGCTGTCTGCAACAGCAAGATTGGGTCTGGGGATGAAGTAAGGAGGTGAGCTGGTTGTTAAATGAGAGCCTGTGATCCAAAAAATTGCTTGTTGTTTTAGGGTCCTAAAAATCTTGTGTTTCCCTGACATAATTGGTGTGTTTGTGCACTGAGAATTGTGTGGTTTGTGATTGTCTGGCTCCTTCTCACCCTTCCCCTGACCATGCAGGTAATTACTGAGGTGTTCTGGGGGCTGGCTGCTCCATGGCTTCCAGAGAAAGCAAGAGAGCTGAGGTTGGCTGCTTTGTCATGGTGCCAGGGGAAGCTGCCAGCTTGGGTCAGTGTCTTTGGCATCCCAAGTCCTTCACATTCCCCTGTCTTTCCACATTGGTGCATTCTAAGGGACAGACAGTAGTGAGCTCCTCAGGCTCTTTTACTTGTTGCTTTACCCTTACTTTACAGTGGTGTTCTCAGCCCAGATAGGATAGGATATTTTCCCTTCCAAATGCAAATATTCTATTCTATTCTATTCTTTTAGTGTGATCAACAGGAGCAGGAACTCGGAGCTGTCAGGGTCAAGTCCAGCTTCAAAACAGGACCATTTAACCAGGAACTCAGTGTTGATATTATCAGTATCACAGAGGATGTTTGGAAACTTCTAAATTCATTGCTATGTATGGTTGAAATCACACTTGTCAAACATGCTGATTACCAAGGGTGTGATGTGACAATGTCCTCCTCTGATAATACTGTTCTCAGGTATTAGCTTTAAGATAGCACAGTTCTGGATGGAAAACAGTGCCATAATTTGGACACCCAAAGGTCAATATTTGGATTTTCTCACTTATAAATAACAAGTGGTTACAAGCATAAGTAAAGGGCTTAAAGGCGCAGTGTCCGAAAATCACATGCTTTGGCCAAATCAGAATCTCTGCTCTAGAATAAACCATTTCACTTTTAAAAATAATTACTACTGTCAGACTATTCTAAGAAGCAACAGAAGGGCAAGAAAAGGACTGAGGATAAGCCCTGATAAAATAATAAAGAACAAATCTCTGCAAAGTCCAGCATGTCTTATTATTTCTCTAATACACCTTTGTATTATTATTTTTATAGAAACAGAGACGAGTTTACATAAAAAGGGGGAAAAACTTTAGTGTATTTTATACACGTAGCAAGTATCATACTAATCATGCAGGGACATGATCTTTTGCTAAATTACTGGGCAAAGTGCATCTTAGATGGCCTCAACGTAACACAAAGAATTGCAGGTACAAAATTTGGTTCATTGTTGGGTGGTGGTTGTAGCTGAGCCAAAACTTGTCAGTTCCATTTGAAACCTGCTGGCTAAAACGCAGTTTCCTGTTCCATTTGCTACAGGAATCATTGCTTTGCTTTTCCTCAAGAACAGGAACAAACATAAATCTGAGCAACTTTTATTTACCAAAGCAGAGACTAAGGCAGAGATTTATAGACTATGTCATCTCCTCTGAAGCAGAAAATGCAGAGGTCTAGAAGAAACCAAGGAAGGGGATAGCACAACCTTCAGAAGTTTGAACTTACTTGTTTGCTTCTGCACTTTAAATGTGGAGGCAATATATAAAGCGATGGACAGGTAGGGGCTGATGGTTTTGTGAGCCCTGAAGGAATACTCACATCTGCAGCAGGACTAAAAGAAATCAAGTAGCATAGAGTTAACAGCAGGTATATGCAAATTAGGTATTTACACACAGCGGTACAAGCATGAAGAGACACAGACAGAGGGTGACATTCCACCAGTTATGGCAAGACTCAGAAAAGCTGCAGTACGGTGGGTTCAACAATGTGTCTGAGTTGCTGTACAGCATAGGACTGTGGTGCTCTGGACATCAGGTCCACAGGTTGAAGGGCTGGGGCCACCAGTGAGAGATTCATTATGTGAGAGGAGAAAGAAACCAGCTCTGCGGTTAGTCTGGTTTGGGAGAAACAGCTCTGCCTGAAGGAATCAACGTCCAAGGCAGCATGTGCAGATATTCTCCCTGTGGTGGCAAACAGCACAAAAAGGTACAATCTGATCTCTCAAAAAAAGTTTTCCAAGTCTTAGCTGAATGTTCCCAGCATGTTTTCATACTCATGCTTGACTGCCAGAGCGGCTTTTTCCCTTTAAACATCCTCCTTCAGTCTGGACGTCCCTCGGGCAGCACCAGCCTCTGAGATCCTGTTAGTTAGAAAGTCAGGGCAGAGCTCATCCAGGTAAGTAGATGTCTTCAGGGAAAACACTGCAAAGACATGGTCAAGGTCCCACCCTGTAAAGCAAACCTGACCAATACAACCTCGTTGGCTCAGGCTGAAGGACCTAAACCAGCATAAACCAAGGAAAAACACAGATGGGGTTTTGCTTACTTAATGTCTGGGTTTGTTTTTATGTTTTAAACATTCTTTGTTTAAATAAGAAGCTGATATTTCTTGTGCTGGATAGACTATAAAGAAATTCCTAAAGTGAGCTAATAGCAATTCTCATGCAGACAGAAGTTTCCTTTGTGGATCGAAGGGCGATGTTGCACCTGAGGCTTGCTGGGACATCCACTCTTCTTCCCAGGCACCTGTGCTTGGGTTCTTGTGCTTTCTGAACTACTTCTGCTGTGGAGAACGGTTGTTACTGTGCTAAAAAGTGATGAGACTTTGAAAAAGCTGATCTTGCAGAATAGAATTTACCAGTTACAAGGTTTGGTGACTTTGGGCTTATCTGTCCCATCTGAAGCAACTCAGTCTCTTGATTCTCAATCCGTATGATATTTAAAACACAATGACTATTACCACAGCACAAATGACAAGTATATTTATGATCCATCTTAACAGTTAGCATTCAGATTGAGGTACCACATACTGTTGTGGTTGTTCTCTGCCATTTGCAGGTGTAACTATGATAGTGACTTGAATGCCAATGAAAATATATAATCCACAGACCCATTCCAGCAAACTCCAGAGCTTCACACACACTTAAAGGACTCAAACTTGGCTGAGTCAATCCAAAGACTCAATATTCATAAAATATTTTTGGATTGTTTTCTGCCAGCGTTTCACTTTACATCAAGTAGAATAAATGACTAGTTTCACCTGAAGCTTAATTTCCCCACATTGCATTTCTGCAAGAAAACTGAAATTTTAATTGTGTCAGCAGGGGAAGGAATTTGACTTTGTCAGTGATTATTGTATGCATTTCTCCCAGCTAATTGCCAATATTTTGAATGCACTAGTTACCTTCTCCTATGGTGAAAATCAATGTACTGATCAATACAGTTCTTGAGTGTCATGCTCCAATCTACAAGGAATTTGTGTAACAGAGGATCTCAAAAGGGATTGCCAAGGGCTCTCTTTACTTTATGAAACCCTCCAGAGAATAAATATCTCTTTTTGGTTATGCTCCCTAGTTTCCTGGATTCCTCACACCCTCCCAAAAATTAGAAATTGTTTGCAGCTATACTCTTTCCTCTTCAGATTTTTGCCTCTCCTGACTCTTGGAGAAGCATCCTTGGACATGGGGTACTCAAATGATCAGACTGAGCTTGACATTTTTGCTTTAGACATCTTAGAAGAGATGAGGTTCTGCTTGCTATGATGCTTAAATGAGAACATGTTTTCCTCAGGTCCTTCTTGCACACAGAAGTTCAGAGGGTCACTGTGTCTAGAGGGTAGCAGTAGCTGGCATCACTCATACGAGATCCTCACTAGCAGATGTCCAGGAACTACTCCCGTTGAGACTGGAAAGGCTGAAGTCAAATCACAGGATGTTTGGGGATATAGCTAACAGAAAATGGGGACTTAGCAACCTCTGAATCATATTAAAATGAAGAAGCCATCAAAGGCACCTCCTGTCCTCCCCAGCACACTCCTGAAGATGATCTAACCTAGCTGTGAAATAGCTCTTGGCAGAGAAGGCGGATGAGCAAATGAAGCATCATCCTTCCTGAAGAACAACAGGGGAATGAAAACACAGCCACCGAGCAATATGTACGTTTTGGCTTGTTCTGGTATCGGTTTTAACCAAGCTAAAAATGAGAAGCAACTGCCTATGAAAGTGACGCAGGGAATTAACGTTTGCAAGTGGGGCATATATGGGAGGAGAGAGTAGGATGGGGAGCACAAAGGGTCTGCTGCTGCCCCGAGTGCACTGAGGGAAAACGCGGTGTGCATTTATCAAACCAAGGCTGGTCGGAGAAGAACATGGAAATTTTACTCAAATTAAGCACCCATTGCCAATGTCACCATCTGTGGTATGACATTTAATCCTAATAAAATTCTTACAAAATAAGACTAGCTAAGACCACAGCTCAAAAGTTTGCCATGTTAATATTTTTCATAATATGATGTAGAAAGTTTTACAAATTCATACCTAGTGGGCTGTGAGACAGAAGTGGTCTGAAGTCAGGAATGTGCTAGTTAATGCATATCATAGAAATATTAATTGAAAAAGGAGGAGGAAAGAAAGAGGAGTGGCAAGCCCCATTCAACACAACATGGTGGAACATGGTGTTTGCTACCTGATGTGTGAGAGCTGGCCCTACCCAAGGCAGGAAAGGTGACAGTACCCTGGTGACCAGAAGACTGACTGGCAGACTCTAGAGTAGGAGGGAACATGCGTGAGCCCCAGATGCTGTGAGGGAGTTTGTGATAGTTTGCTATTCAGAAAGGATCGTAAAGTAGTGACTGACATTAACAATGTCCATATGCTAGACTTTTGTTATAAAACACATAATTCTCTACAGAAAGTCTTGTTTTGACACAAAAAAAGTTCTGCTATTGCACACACAAAGTAGACACAGGAAATAATGAAGAATTTTTTGCCAGAAGATTTCAGCAAACTGCAATTGTCATTTTTCAGTGGATATTTCACTGCAGAAAAGCCATCCTTTTCCCAGATAGCTGCAATTCTGACACTGGGGCACATGTTAGAAGCCTGACAAGCAAAAGACACTCTTGGGGGTCATGGCTGCTGGTCTGCAATACCTTTGGAAATTCTGGTGTCTCCATTTCACAAGGAAACAGCTCCAAGTGTTTTTGCCACTACTTCATTTCACAGCTTTGAAGAATGGCTCGTGTTTTTTTCCTAGCAGATGAAAGACCTAATTACGCCAGTTGCGACATCTCCATTTATATAAAAACATTCATTATCTTCCATTTGAATATTCTTAATTGATCCTGCTTGTACTTCAGTAATTGAAACACCTTACTTAAAAAACAGAAGCCTATTATGAGCTATCCCATCTGCAGGTAGTTATAAACCACTCTTAATGGGATGCTGTGTATTTCTAATGTAAGTGAGCACTTCCAAGTACTCTCCTAATTATCAGTTTTGGGCCTCTTATGAATGTTGCATTAATTATGTGCAAAAATGAACTGTAGGCCAAAATATGCAGGTAATTAGAGCATATAATGTAGTGCCAAACACAACATTAATGAGAGAGAAATAGAAATACAGAGTTAATGTGAGAAAAAGGGGAAAGCGCCCATCTTCTGCAGCATGGCATTGAATGGCCTCACTCATTTGCTTACTTGTGTACCCTGAGGTTTATAATTAGAAAATGGACTTAGATCACTGAACACAAATAGTTGATTTTAAAGTAGCTTAGTTTCTGAACTTCAGTGCCCAAGTTTCTGTTTCTCTTGTGGAAACATCAACTATTATAACATTAACAAGTTGCAAATCTGTGATGGAAGAAGTCAACATCTCTGGATTTACTTCATCATCTTCATTGTTGTGTGGATCCCATGTTTTTCATCACCAGTCGTTGTCACATTTATCTTCATAATATCCAAAATCCAAAGCTTTTTGCTGAAGTTGAGCAGAACATCCTGCAATGGAAAATAAAGGAACTAGTAAACATCATTCAGGTCAAGCATCTGAAAGACGGAAGCATAAGGAGGCTGGGAAAAGAGAAAACTCCGAGTCAGGAGATAGAACAAGCATAATTAAGATGACTATCAGCAAAGCCAGACGATGATGTCTGTTACCACATGGAGTAGTCTCTTGAAGGAACCACTGTAGAAACACCCTTTGGATGACCAAAATCAGGCTGGATGAAGTAATGGCAAGTGGTATAGCCCTCTATCAGCAGAGGGGTGGCATAGGGTAGCTGATAATCTCTATCATATCTCTAATGCCTCCATTGGACATGTTAGAACAAGGAAAAAGTACCTTTCAGCCCAGGTGCCTGGGGACCTTTCTGGTAATGCCTTCTTCATCCCCCGGTTCACTCTGACATGAGATCCAAGACTGCTTCTCCAGACATCGTCTCAGCAGCTCTAAACAAAAAGCAAAGCAGGCTTATTTTTAACTGATTGCACTATATGCTGGTATCTTGCAATAGTCAGGATCAGCAGTCAAGGTGAGGGTGGTGTTCAACGCCTCCAGCGGGGTCAGGAGGGGCATTAGCTAGAAATGTCTTTCTGTTTGAGATCCACAGCACTGCTCAGCACCCAGGGCTGTGGGGGAGAGAACTGGGGGTGCCAGAGCCCCAGCAGGTCTCCATGAAGGGGGCAGAGGGGAGCAGAGAGGCGGCACTCCCTCACACATCCCGAGTCGGGTGTTTTTCCGCGTAGGGGTCCCTGCGATTCTCATCCTTGCACCCAGGAGGAGGTGAGATACAAACTGCTAATCTTCCTAGCGAGGGGAGCGTGAGATGCATTTGGGATGCGCTGGAGAAACGTGGCAGCTATTGTTCCGACAGGATCAAAACTGCTAACAGTATAATGAGGCTGATTATTTTTAAAGTGAGTGTTGCCATTTGAAATCTGCCACATTTGACAGCTCTGGAAGGCACAGGCACCTGCCTGAGCATGAAAGGGAAAATGCAGTCAGGCCACGGGAGCACAGGGGCAACAGGGGTTTATCAGCTCCCAAGGAAACAGAAACTTCGTTCTCAGCTGAGCATTGTTTCTTGGGTCAGGCTGACAACTTTGACAACAGTGATGGCATGTTCTGGGTATGGGGTTATTTGATTTATTTAAGGTCCAGTTGAAGCCTGCTGGCTCGTATCCAAAAAGCCACCGAGCTATCAGCAGCTCAGTGATTCTGACTCATGGAAGAGATCTGGTAACCATCTCCCAAAGTATTATCTCTCTCAATTATGACACTGCTTTATGCAAAAAAAAAAACTTAACCTGTTCAGCTGCTTGCTCCTGAAGGTTTAGTTTCATAAGACAAGAGCTAAGAAATGGGCAGGCAGGCAGATACATAAGCTATACAAACACAGTCACAAACGTATTTGCTCAAGGGATCATGTTCTGTATTTCTTGCCTCTTCCAGGCCCCACTCACAGATTGTTCACTATTCTTACTTTAAAAGTTATTAAAAATCTCAGGCATAGCTTAGCAACATCCGTGTTATAATTAATAACTGCCCAACAGTGGCAAACATCAGATGGACTTTCAGAGCGATCTCCACTAGAGGCAATGGAAAAGAAACCTGTTCAACGTGGGCCAGGGCCAACAGGGACAGTGCCTGGCCAGTCTCAACCCTTCCCCTTGTCTGAAATTATGTCAAGTAAAGCCAAATTGCTGAAGGTTAAAACAGAACAGCGGTATCCCATGGTCAGCAGCAGAGGGGACAGTTGCTGGTGGGTGCTGCTCTGTGCAAAGGGACTGTCCTGTCCCATCCTGACACCAGCTTGTGATGGTCCACAAGAGGCTTCAGCCTTTTTATAACCATTGCTAAGAGACCCACAGAAAAGGTGGAATCTAATTACTGAGACTGTGCAATGAGGAACAGGAGGTCCCACCCAAACTCAGTCATCTCCCTGTTTCTGTTTCACCAGCCTGAGAACATCATTCCGGTCAGTGACCCAGAGGCAGGATACTCTCAGCTTCTGAGGGCGGCAAGGATTTAGGGGAGGACAGAAGTTCTTCAGTAAATAAAACACCTTTCCTACAGCTGTAGGTTGTTCTGTCCTGGAAAGCATTTCTTACATTTTAAAATTGAAACAATCTATTTTTGTATATGGGATTAATTGCTGCTGCTGGAACGCCACAACCGTGAACCAAACTATGATTTAGTTGTACCAGACACTATTCATATCTGAAATGACACAATGCTTGTTCCAAAGAGGCTAAAATCTAAAGACAAGGCACACAAAGGAAGTATCGCTGCCTCTATTTTACCCACAAGGAAAGAAGGCTCAGAGAAATGGCATGGTTTGCAATCAAACAGGACTTGTTGGAAAAGCCACCTCTGTAGTCTTGAAGCGTCCTGAGTCCCTGGTAATCTGTTAACAATTCCTTAAAATAGCTCACTGAAGAACTTAGATGATCTCTGCTCTTATTCGCACGTTTAGAATTTGTCAATTTTCTCAGCATTAAAGTATCTGTAGTCATGTTCCTGTTTTTAACTTTTGATGTCTATCAAGAATGTAATTATCATCTTAAGAGGTTATTATTCAATACAACAATGAGACTTTATATCATCATGCAAAAGGTTTTAGCCAGTACCCAGAGATAATGGCTTACAAAAATATGTTCCTTCAGCTCTAATTTTTTTTTAATTCGGCTCCTTGCTTCTTTGCTGATCTATGTGAAATGCCTTGGCTGACTCAGACCAGGCTCCTAATTAGTTATCTTCGTTAATCAATCCCTGTCCTATCTACTTCCTCTGCCAAGTGAAAGGTTGTGCTCAGCACTCTACCAGAGAGACCAATATCATTTTCCTCCATTCATGGAACACGAGTCTTCTGAGCAAAAGAGCAGTGTGCTGGGATTAGCTGTTGAAGTTAAAGTAGCTTAAATGGGTTCCTATAATCTTTCTTAGCCCAAATTCATTAATAGAGCCTGGCAATAAAAAGAATTTAAAAAGGAAGATGTAATAAACAGTTGCAGCTCCAGGGAAACAAATTGATTGGGTCAAATTTAGCAAATGTTTTCAGCAGGAGAAAATGAAAAGGAAGCAAGATGCTGAAATGTTTTGACATTTTATTTCAAAATCGTATTTCAGTTTATTATTTGCCTACACTTTTAACAGGAGTTAAACATCCTCCTTAAAAAAAGATATGCTTCTACTGTAAACACAAAAATAAATTAACTGGAGGGAATCTTGGTCTTGTTTTGCCATAAAAAATATATGAAACATTTCTGTTCTATGTCAACCCAAAGCAGTGGTGCCTGTAACTGCAGTCAGTGCAGTTACATACCCACTAGGCATTATTTGCACACCTTCACTTTTAGAGATGAGGACGTCCCTTGTGTGACTTCCCTGGCACGGTATGGGAATGCCTTGACCCAAGTCTGACTGAGAGGGCCTGGGAATGTGTCCTGGAGCTGGAGGTCATCAGAGCAAGCAGCAGCCAAAGCTGGCCCGTAGAAGTGAGCGAACAGGCGAGCTTCAGCTAAGGAAAACATCCTTCACGAATGATGGAACAAAGGAAAAAGAAAGGAGAGAAACAAACTTACTGATAGATGCTTTCTTTGTTTTCTGTGACTTCTCAGACACAAAGAAAGTCTTTTTTGTTCCACCAGTATGTTTCTCTCACTCAAGGGCTTTGGTTACTTGGAGAACTGTCTGCTAATTTTAAATCTGAGGAGGCATGTAGAAGTCTTACAAAATGTACTGAAGGCTGGATTATGTGGGCTGGAGACAGCTGTTTTTAAAACCTCTAACTGAAATTTAGTAAAGAATGATGAGTGCTTAATTCCAGCTCACAAGGTCTGAGCAGCATTATTTGATTTACAGATAATTAAGATATTCAGCATAACTACTCAAGAGTGGAAAAAAATAAACACTTGTCATGAGATAGAGGCAAATTTGTATTTACATTGACTACAACGGACTTTAAAATCAACACTGCTGTCATAGCCATATAAATAATTTGGCAGTCCAAATGTTTTCCTGAGATCTGGATTTTCACCATTCAGCTGCAACGGGAAAATTGAACTTATGGTATTTTTGTGGAAATGTTTTCCCAAAGGGCTGCATCATCTCTAAAGAGGAATGATCCACTGGTATTTGCTCCTCCTTACTTAAAAAAAAAAAAAAAAAAAGAAAAAGAAAAAAAGAAGTCTAGGACAGACTTCAAATTTGGCCAGGGCACTTTAAGAATTTATGAATATTTTCTCTTTGGGGATAGACTGATGTTGCTTGAGACATCAAATCCACCAACTAGGTGGGTTTCACACACAGAAAAAAAGATGATCCTCCCCCAAGAGTGGAATAAAAGACACTGAAGGCAAAGGAAGGTCCCAGTTGAAAGGCTCACTGCAGAAGATGGACAGACAACAACCGTATCTGGTCGGCTGTTTCTCCACCAGAGCTCCAGCAAACAATTTAGCAAATCATCTACCCCTGCCGCTTTACTCAGATAGTCATACCATATCCTTACGGGCTCTGCAGGCTGTCAGCTTGCAATGAAGAGAAATAGTCATAGGAGGAGGGGATGGAGACGTGCGTCTGCCATCCAGACTAACACAGCTCCCAGGCAGGAGAAGCAGCCAGCCATAAGAGCTTCACCATCCTCATGCCTGAGTTCATTGAAATCCTGCATCCTCCAGCCCCCCCGGGTGGGAGCCCTGTGCTTGAAAGCCCACGAGACACAAACATCAAGCCTATCTCTACAGAGTTAAAGGAATATATCTGGTATTTCAGGGACTTCTCTTGTAGCAGTTCTCATTGTGTTCTCTCAGTTCATGCACTCTTCTTATATTCGTTTTTTTCCCAAACATTTAGAAGATAAATTGTCTCTGAATTGGCTTCTGTTTGACAAAGCAGATTGCAGGTAGTCATGGGCAGGTGCAACAAAAGACCTACCTTTAGTAAACTCACCTTTGATAATGAGCTGGTCTCCTCTGGGTTGCAGGTCAATCAGATGCAGCAGAAGAACGATATACAATAATCTTAAGCCTTATTGCTAGGAAATTCTGCAAGTATCTTTCTCATCTCGGAAACAGGAAGAAATGAGAAACCCACAGAAAACCAGCAGGAGCTCTTCATCCTAGAATTACTAGATATATTGCTAGTTTTTCAGCATTGAATATGAAATCAATGTATGTTGTTCTGCAATGTTGATGTATACCAACAAAAAGACATAACAACCTCATAATTTCTGGCTCCCTTTTGTCCTGGAAATAGTGTTGAGTAAATGCCGAGGGTGGGGGTGGTATTCTTCTTATCCTGCTATAAAGACTTTCTACTGATGGCCAAATGTCCAAGTTCACTTTAGTGGCTGGAAGCATGAGGCATCCAGCCCAGAGATTACAGAGTTACTAGAAAGCTTGTAATTTTATGGAGTCTATGAACCTGGTAACTGTGAGAGAGGGACAATTCTGCACTGACCTTTTGAAAATGAAATACGCAGCTGTATTTAAATCAAACATTTCATGACAATACATATAATTTGGATTATATTCATTTTTTCAACAGAAAATGAGAATGAAACAACATATTTTGTTCACATTTCATTTTGATACTTTGTGTATTTCAGACTAAAAAAAATAAATTTGTCTCTATCCAAGTGAAAAATGTCACAAATTAAAATAGCAAATTCCAGAGATTCTTTGATTTTGTATGGCACCCTTCTGAACCTTCTAACTGTTTCCCCACTTTTTCAAAATGTCAAAAGCACCTTTTCAGGGAGAAAATAGTTGTCATCTTTACCCTTGGCTCCTCTAATCCTGGAGGGCACTCCAGAGCCCCAGGCTCTTTCCTGCTGTTCTGAAACACATGCTCAAAGTTTATTCCAGGCCCACTAGGATTCAGGATGGTCTGTATGATCTTTCTTGGGTGCTTCCATCATAGATGTGGCTAAATAATGATGCCAACCAGAAATCGTACTGCACTTCACAACCTCTCTCTCATCTACAGGCAATCATTTACTGAGAGTTAGTGACTGCCATAAAATACAGAATTAAAAGACTGTTTTCTACCTGCTCCTGAAACAAGAATAAAGTAAGCAGATGCATCACTGCCTGGAATAACTAACAAACAGTCATCTTAAGCTGTTCTCTCTTTCCCTGTCTTTGATAGTGCATTTATGAATTATGTTGTTTGCATTTATAATTATGGGACTGAACAGATGGTGGAAGGCTTATTTCAGAATGATGTGTTCATTAAAATAACCTACTCTGATCTGCCAAGTGATTGTTAACTGTAATCCCAATTTGATATTGAAAAGGGATATTTATTCTTTCTCTGTAAATCCATCTGAAAGAAATGGAGCTTTGAGAAATGGACACTATATTGAATGTGAAGCTACAATAACAGTGCTGCATGTATTCCAGATGGGAAAGCACTGAAGAGTTGTGCAGCTGTGACAGAAAGAAATATGCAGGGAAGGATAAATTGTGGATCAACACAATTTTCAAATCAAAGGAAAGTTTCAATTCCTTACTCAATTTGGAAGTTCAATTACACTTAAAACGTAGCTCCAGCCAGCTTCTACCTATGTGCAGACTCTTCCTACGGTCTATTGCCTTAGGTTGTTGGGTTCAATAATAGTAGTTTCCATTATTAAAAATGGGAATCTCTGCTCAGGCAAAATGTAAATCTGCAGTGTATCACATCTAATGGAAACATTTTGTCTTCCTCTAATCCCAACAAGTGTTTACTTCTGCTGCTGCTTCTGCAAAAAAGAGGTTTTGTGATGTAACTGGGTGCGATCATCACCTACTTGCTTTCCTTCTTGGAAATCTTGTTTTACCAGCTTCACTTTACCAGATTCATCATCTTGCAAAGCCTATGGATGGATCTGGAGACAATTCTGTGGACTTCAACTCCTTTGCAGTATTTTATTTCTGAGACCTCCTGCCCCACTATTTTCCCACTGAGACTTCAGGATCTGGTCTGAACTTGGATGACAGCAGAGACATAATGTCAAGATTTCTTTGCTGCGATTGAAGGAGTCTCCATTTCTCCAATTCTGGCCATTATCCAGGTTCTTAATCCTGGCCTTCACATCTTCTTGCTCACATGTCCTACGCAGGCTACCTCAAGATGCCACTTGTGGCAGATCTTCTTCACCAAGCAGGCAGTCTGAGGGCTGTGCTGCTGGTGAGCTGCTCAGAAGCATAGTTTACAGCTGTCCTATGGCTGAAAGCTTTGCTCTTCCGTGCCAAAGCCATTGGCATCACCTGCACATGGGGTCACCAGAATTTTGCAGGCAAAAATCAAAGGAAATAGTTGAGAATGAGAGGCAAAGGTGCAGGACTCCTGTCTGCATGTCTGAGCCCACTGGGAGCAGAACTGGAGATGGGAGGGATGGGAGACCAGTAGAAAAGTTGATTGTGTTCACTAAAAATAACCAGAAATACTTGCATTTTCTGGGTTGCCTTTGCAAACATTGTCACAACCTTCAAAGATGCAAATTGGCTGCACAAAAGCTGTTAACTGAGAATTTTTCTGGGAGTTTCTAGTTGCATACGAAGGAAGAAATATAGTTTGAAATGTTTCATTTGGAGCACTGGCAATCAACAAGCAGAAAAAGGAGAAAATGAGAGACAGGCAGATGAATGCTTGCTCATACAAAATTGCCAATAACACAGTGGTTAGATCAGTCACCTTGATAAAAAGTAGAAAAAGGCCTTGAATGTGAACTGGAGTTGTCTCTTTTTGTTTTTCATTTCTTTTCTGTCTCATGAGAAGTTGCATACTTGCTCCAGATCAGAAATGGGGAAAATATTTGAAACTGAGAAAACTTGTGGAAAATGGGAAAAGCAAATTTTATACCACTCTGATTTTAGCTTGAAACTCATTATTTTTGACCAAGCAAGTAAGTCTTTATAATTGCATGTTTCTCAGATATTCTGACCTCCCTTAAACATCCACTCCAATCTGTTAAATCTCCTAGTTGTAAATTAATTTAGCCTGTACATTTTTTCAGGGTATGCATTGCCTTCAAAAGGAGCTCGCTAGAGCTCAGCACAACAGATTTCTGCTTTAATTTGGACTACAGTGTGCTACTGTCAGGAAAACCTGAATAGAAATCTAATGTAGACTTTTCAGAGTTTTGTTTTTGCCGAAATGTAATGTTTGGTTTAATTTGAAATCTTTCATTTGGAATGCAAGCAGTTGACAAAAAACTTACTATAAAAATATTAATAAAGGACACTTTTCAAAAACAACAAACTGCAATGCCTTTAAGTGAAAAGTTTTGCTTGTCATTTTACAGAATTGTTGACTTTTTTTTTAAAAGGCAAATTCAGAGGCACTGGCACAAACTCAGGAAAACTTTCAGTGCCACAAAACCTGCAGATCTATTTCTTTTCTTGTTATTTCAAATTTTTAAGAATGTCACAGTTAAAACTATGCTTCTTGCCCAACTCTGCCATGCCCAAGTTCCCTCAATCAGTCCAGGAGGGAGTTGCTAATGAACCACTAGCAATAAACCCCAAATCCCAGTACAGGGATGCCTGAGGACCCAGTTTCATTTCAGTTAGGGGTAATTTTCCTGAGTTGTGTGATGGGAAGTGTGGGGTCAGTAGGAGCCGAGTGTATTACAGGGTTCAAACCTACTTCTGCAGCAACATTAACCCCTCAGTGTCTGAACATGTGTGCAAAATCTCTTCTATACCCTGGTGACAATGTGCCCTTCGTTTTCTGGGCAGGGGGTGGATTTAGGTGGCAGGGCCCCAGGGAGCAGAGAGTTAACAGCTCCCGGTACCCCTGCACAAAAGCAAACCCTTCCCAGCCCAAAGACATCTGCAAAACCTCACCTCAGTCTCCAGTGAATGTCAGGACAACAGGAACCACCTTCTGCCAGTTCAAAAATGGAAGCAATAAATTATGCAAACAGGTGTATTGGGAAAGGATTACTAAACAGAGAGCAAAGGCAGCTGCGCACTTTGTGATGCTGTGCTCTCCTCCATTAACATGCCTCCAGCCCAGCTGAAAGCTTCGCCATGCTTGGACGGTTGCAGGCATTTATTATTATATTTTTTTTCATTTTTTCCTCTGCTATTAGTATGGCCCTCTATGTAAAATTATTTCTCCTGCCAAGGTTAAGGGGACAGAGGCTGCTGAGGCAACATGAGGCTTTTGAAAGTGCAGGGGAGGCTGCCACATGAGTCTTTTAGCCCATGAGTGCTTCAGCTGCAGCTGTCTGTGCTCTCTCTTTGTCAGTTTGTTATTAACAAGCAGTACCTACTAATGCCATCCAAACCCTCCCAGAGGTTCTGTACCTGCTCGGAGCCCTTTACCCTTCGTGGCAGCCGCCAGGATTAACTGCCTGCAGGCTGATGAACTTGAGTTGGCGGGGAGTTTAGGGAAGAAGGATGGATATGAGCATTCAGAGCAAGGACGATGGTTAAAAACCAGGGGAGTAAATCAGGGGTAAAACAGCTGCAGAACTGCAAGCTGAGCTGCTCCGGCTGGCGCAGAGGAGCCCTGGGTATGTATAACCAGTGTAGGCAGCTTTACACAGATACTGCAAGCATGAAGGGTAGGCAGGAGCATTTCTGGGAAAAAGAGCAGATCCCTTCCAATTCCCGGCGGTTCTCGGCTGTCCAAAGGTCCCCAGGCACTGTCTCCAGACAGAGGCTCCCTTCTGGAAAGCGACCCGGTGGCTGGGAGCTCCGATAGAGAGGTGGCACACATACCATCAGGGTACTGCTTCCCCTCCTCCTGGGCCATGCTCTGCCCAGGAGATGGATGCAGTTAGCTTTTGTGTTCAGAGCCAGGAGCTCTGCCCCAAAATCGAGGCAGGCGTGATCCCAGAGAAGAGAGCTGGACACTGGGGCTCTGCTCATCAGGAGAGGACTAAACAGGGACCTCAGGCCCTGTGGAAACAATGACTGTGTTTCATTACAGTTGGGGAAGCCAAAGACCAGCAAATTTTTGGGTTTGCTACCTTAATGAACTGTGCAAGTTGGTGTGGGGAGTAGCTCTGCAGGGAAAGGAAGTGGGAAGATTACAGACACCACTGCATCCCCTTGGTGTTTTCTCCCTGGCTCTTGCTGAGTTCCCAGAATAATGCTGGAGATTCTTGTTCCACACAGCTCCCCTCTGCGGTGCTGAGAGCTAATCCAACCAGTTAATTAAAGAGTCCATTGGACTGTCAGAAACAGCAGGAGATGCAGAAGCAATTATCTCCAAATTGGTCATCATCACAATTAAAGTACCATTTGGCAAGTATGTGAACAGCCTGCAGCAGGGTCCCTTTATAGGTGGTAATGCCTTTTCATTATTGGGCTTTATTGCTGGGTGGTGGTGTTTATGATCTAAGTAAAGCTGTCAGGTGAAATGACAGTGACACTTGCCCCCAGTTCTGGGAGGAGTCGGATGCAGAGGCAGCCTGGGATGCTATTTGTAATTGAGCTTGGAGCTTAACGTGCCAGGATATACAAATCCCACTGAAGGAACTTGTAGGCAGGAAAGCTGTGCAACTAATTGGCTGCAGATAACTCATTTAATGCATTTAAACCTTTTAAATTTTTTTCCTGCTCATATATTATGGCTTCCTCAGACACATTCATTACTCAAACCTACTTGACAATTTTCTCTTGAAACATTCAGCCCACACATGCTGGTTCCAAGTGCCGTTGTCTGCTTGTGGTCGGTGGGATAAATCCCGCGGTGCTTGGCTTCTCCGCTGGGCGAGAGCTGAGGCACATTATTTGTGTGTTCAGGTAGGTGAGGTAAAAATGAGTTTCAGCTGCAGCTGTCCTTTCTTTCTGAAACTTGCTTCCCATAGATACTGATGCCTGGAAAATTAATTGTATTTTCAGAGAGCAGATCAGTTAAAACACAGTGGTGTGAAAAAAGCAGGGCTGTTACAATCCTGCCTGTTATCCAACATTAAATCAGTGCCATGTAACTGGCAGGTAGTTTCGAACTTTCATTTGAAGGGAGAAACCACAGTATGTGAAACAACCCAGGTAACACAAAAGCCCACCAGCGCAGGACTCCTTTAACAGTTTCCTAGAGATGTTGGTAAGGTTTTTAGGAATGATGTGCCAGTACCAAAGAAAACCATCACCCCTGCAGCGCAGCGTTGGCACCCTGTATACGAATGGTCTTTCCTCCTCTCCTACCCATCCTCTTTCCCCACAGGGTAAACAGCTGGAAGTGCTGAGCTCACTGCCAGAGGCTTCAGACAGACACTTTGTGCCACAGGAGATCCTGGGACATCTTAATGACTTCTCAATAGTTTAATGCACCTTTGTAACAAATGGCACCACCTGCTAAATTGCTGATGTTGCACAACTGTTTTCTGACTACTGCAGAAGAAGAAGAAGAAAGGTTTGGCTCTTTGGGTATCCTGTCAGCGTTCAGTGCCTGTCTGTTGTGCTCCTGAGCGAGTCCCGAGTTGCTCTGAGCTATGTCTGCTTTGTTCAGAGAGCAGGGGATCTCCTGGCTCTCATCCTCTGTATCACCATGTGTAGCAGAGACGTTGCCACACAAGAGGTCTCTTTGGTGGATTTGGACACTCACACAGTGTGCCATGTCTGACTTGATATAGAAGATTAAATTTACGTTATGACTTGTATGCTTTATGGTCGTCTAATCAGAGTGTCTGTTCAGTGTTAGATGCAAAGTGTCTTTACTTGTTTCTTACATCAAGTCTGTATCTTGTTGGTAGAACTAGCACATTTTTTGAAATTTATGATCATTGTTTAAAGTGATGGAGTACTAAGGGAGAATGTTAAATGGATATATCCGCACATACAGCGACCTGTATTAAGACAACTAAGCCTGACCATGTTGTAAAGCAGCATCTAATACATTGGAGGGTAAATTCCTCCAGGAATATTATTCACCAGGACAAATTCAGACAGGCAGTAAAGTTTATACTCTGGCTTTCATTTTGAGCCCATGGCTGATCTACTGGAACTAATGGACACATCATTTGCAGGATATTCATCTACTCTCAGATGCCATTTCAGTGGCATTGTAAGCACCTTAATTAGGAGCCTGAGTCCCAAGTATACTCAATGGAGAAAGAGGTACATCCAGATTAATAATGCCAAGTAAATTGCTGTCACAGTATCAGTTTTTGAATATGTAGACAATGATCTTTTTTCTAATGGTTATTCAGACAAATCCCAAGGCTTATGCTACTTCCTTCCCCTCTGCTAACAGCAGGATAACTGCTATATTCTTCTATTTTCTTAGGCTTTTTTTCTTTTTTTTAATCTTTATTGGGATGCAGATATTTTAGGTATGTCTTAGATGTTTGTTACTAAGAGAACTAAAATATCTACATCTCTAAACACTTGGGAGAGGAAAGTCTTAACAGAGACCTGATTTCCCCAATATGCATTTGGACTAGGGAAAAACACATTTTTACAGTTATTTTTGCAGCTTCTTACCTCTGGACCTCCTCAAAAAATGGTTTGGTTCAGCTTTAGTTTAAATGAAATGGACCACCAAGAGAAGATACCTGGCTTGCTTCATACCCTCCAGGGGGTTTGCAAGCAAGAATGATTTGATGTGAAATTCTAGAAAGGTGTTCTGTATCAGTTTTTCTCCAGTTAACCAACATTTTTGCTATCAATCACCTCAGATCTGCTTATTCCTACTACACACTGCACACCACTCAGGGAAAAAAGCTGTTATGTCATTAGCAAACTAAACTAACAGTTCTAAACCAACAGAGAGCCACGTTGAGATGGGCAGCAGCTAAGGGGCTGGTAGGTGGGGCACAGGTAAGAGACAGTGTGGAATTCCTTACAACTGAATTCTGCTTTTCCATATCTGGCCCAAAACCTGGAAAAATATCAGAAAGGTATACAGATGACATGATACCACCAAAGGACATGAACCTGAACAGCACTGGTTTAACAAGACATACTAGAATTGGCACTAAACCAAACTTTGTAGTAGACAGAGACTACTTTCTTTTGTAAGTGGAAATGCCCTGTAATGTTGGTCTTGGTTCCATCTCAAACAGCATTCACTTCCCATGCTAATCTCAAATGGTTCTTTAAATGCTTGCATTGAAGATATTAAGTGAAGTGCCTTCAGCTTAGTCCACCCACAGATGATCAGTGTTTCCTAGTTCTTTGGTCTTGTTTCCTCTCATTACCAGCTGCACCTTAGATACATGAAAACCAATAGGTTCTTGGTTTTCAGGGATTGCCTTGACTGCATCAAATTGAAGATTTGGTTTCCTGCCATGGAGCAAAGCAGGGATTCACATTTGTTTAATGTGGGATCCAGATATTTGGAAGATGTACTGTCTTAAGATGTACTTTGGGGTTTTCAAGAACTCATTTTTCATAAGCCTGTCCTTTTAACTATCACTAACAAATCTTTCTTTATGGTTTTCCACTGACAGGTACACTGTTTTACGTAATGGACATCATCAGGAACATGAGAAGCTTCCCATCCACAATGACCCTGAATCACAGGAATCCTGTTTCTAATCACAGTCCTAGAAAAGGAATAGACTAGCTGAAGGAACAGATTCCTTTTAGGATACCCAAAGAATTCATGGACAGCAGGGTTTTATGAAAACTCATTCATCTGCATTGTCATGGTGCCTCTTGTACTGACTTCATATGAATGTCCAGCTGCACCTGTGTAGATCGATGGGGGCATGGGATGGTACACAAGCAGAACAGCTGAGGAGACTTTCCTGTATCTGCAATGACAGCTGGACTATATGGCTGTGTCAGAACTTTACTCCAGGACTAAGCCGATTTCTGTCGATGTAAGAAAACAACACAGATACAAACTACCCAGTGTGGGGACTTCGGTTATTCCTTTCCAGCTGCCTTCTGTGTACAAGCCACCTCTCTATCCTGTGGTATCACGACCTTAAAGATTACAAGTTCTGGCTAAAGCCCTAACATGATGTGAGACTAAATGCCTGCCTGCAAGATCCTGCCCACCAGTGAACAGATGCTGTCAGGAGAGAAACAGCACTACGTTTTCTTTAGGAAAATAAGAGGACATGTTTGCCTTTTGATTGTAGTTACTGGTGAAAGGTCAGCATGAGCTGCTGATTCACCCTACCCTGCAGAGCTTGCTTTGTAAATGCTTCTATTGTGTTTCCTGGCCAAGTTCATTGGTAGAAAACTCATAGAGCTATATAGTGCTGACAAACTGGAGTGGAACCTACAGAGACATTCCACAATTAACAGACATCCCTGCAAGCACTGCTTCAATCCAGCCCAGTTGCTAAAAGGCAGTGGCCATCCTCTGCTATTCGGAGGCCAGTGGATGGGATGTGGCCCTCAAACCCCAGGCAAGCTGCCAGCGCTGTCCTCATCTAAGCAAACTTTGGGCATTCTTACCAAGAAGAAGGGTTGGCCAAGGGACAGAGTCAGTCTGTAATAGATCACTAAGTGCCATCTTGAAAAATATACCATCTAAAAAACTTTTCTAGCTACATTAGGAAGACAGAGCTCTACTTACATTTTCCATCTTTATTTTTTTATGAGTTTCTGTTCTCTTCTAGTTGAGGCAAGAAGTTTCAAGACTTTCAAATATCACCATATGCACATCTCTGTTTGCAAAGATCTCGGTCCTTAGCTGCTTCCCGCATGTAGATGTTGCTATGTTCCTTGAGAGCTGCTTCCACCTTTGCATGGAAAGGGCTGGTAAGGCTGTAGTCATAACAACTTTGGGAAAATTATTTTCATGCAGTGGGAAACATGCAGGATCAAGACTACAGGCCTCTACCCTTTTTAGATTAAGATCTAACCCAGAGATACCACCCTGAGCCTAGAAAATAAAGTTGTACTTTGTTATATTGTGTAATCCTGTACAGATATTTTTAATGTAAAAAGATAAGGTGACATTATTTATTATTTTTTATCAGGAACACGTGGGTTTTTTCATTAAAAGCTTCTACACTCAGGAGCTTAGCATTATATGTATTATTATTTAGTAATATTTCTGTTGCTATGTGACAGGTATTTACTGTAAACAAACAAACAAATCCTGCTTTGAACAAACAAAAGTGTTGCTCAGTAGGAAAAAAAAATTGTGCATGATAAGAACAACTGGCTTCCTTGCCATGGTGTCTGACTTCTTTAAATACTTCTTCCACACAGAAGTCACTGATAAAGCTTCATATCATTTTCCTTTAGGATTCAAGAGGACACTGGGCAGAAACAGCCCTAATTAGGAGCAGTCAGACACTTAACAATGTAGAAAACTGCTAGCAGTTAGAAAGAGACAAACTATAGGTGTTTGTGGTGATAGGTGCTGAAGGGAAGAACATGAGCTATATGAAAAGAGAGGGTGTGGCATTTTGAGCCAATTCCTGATTTATCATTAAGTACAGTTCACTAATGACCTGCTTTTACAGTTTCCAAAAGAACTCGTTATCAGTTCAACTCTATTGTTAACGTCAAAACAGATGAAAAAAATAGCCATGATTGAAAGTTTTGGAAAAAAATCTATCCAGGGCTGCTTCAATCCTATGACCTACACACCTCTGTGGAACTGCTCGCATGCTTTTTTTGTCTGGATTTGGGTATGCAATACTGCAGAACAGGTTGTCTCGGTTTCACCTTAAGTATCAAATTTCATAAAGAAATCCTAGAAGAGCTTTGCTCTGTCCCCATTAAAAAGCATCAAAATATTGGTGTGAAATTTCTTGGAGTGATATGGAACCAGCAGCATGGGGATGCTACAGTGATGGTGTTCTTTGTTTCCGTTGTTGAAGTGTTGTTTTCTCCTATATTTTTATGTGCTTTAGTAATATATCTCTTCTAAATTTAAAATGAACTTCTCAACACTGAATTTTACTCATGGGCAATTTTCAGAAGGCTCTGTCAATGGGATCGGTAGCTCACCAGCCAAAATGGTCAACAGGTCCAACTGGAAAAAAGGCTCCAATTCCAAACACCATATTTGAATGAAATACCAAACACGAAATGTCCGTGTTCTGTGTTATCTCTGGCTAATTGCTCATTGGATTCAGTAAACCTGTCATGAACCACCTGGCAGCTCCTGCTTAATAAGTCAATTATCTCAGCAATGCTTCTGTGCACCCAGGAAATGACATTGTCCATCATCAATAATGTTAGAATTTCTATGGAAAAGAAGCTGCCTCATGGGAAGGCCCTGTAGTTGATTTCCCTTGCTAACGGTAGCTGCTCCTGTAGCCTCTGAGTTCGCCATCCCATTGACCATTTTGGCTAGTGGTGTGTATTCAGCCTGTGCTGAATAATGTGTAACACATTGGCTGTTTCTAAAAATAAAAAATCCTCTATGTACATCGCAGTAAACTCCAGCTCACTCTCATTTCTTCTACTGTTTTCACTCAAAACATAAGATGCTACCAAGTAATACTTTCCACGTGCCTCACAATATACTCAAACATCTATAAAAGCAAGGGAGATCTGGCCCCATTGCTGAGCTCTTGGGTTAGAGTATAAGCCCAATGTTTATCTAGCAGAGCAATCCTGCCTCTCGCACCGAGTTGTCATGAACACTTTTGCTTTGATTGTTACTGAGACTTCTTTCTCCTTTACCTGCGCTGTGTCCATCCCATCTCTCACTATCTGCTCTGAGAGATGTCACTGCTATGGGCATCACGCTCAAGACAGGTATTTGCAAATAGGGAGTCAGATATAATTTTGCACGGCTCTGTTTCTCTGAGTTTCCCTGTGAATTTGACTGAAAAAGGATGCTTCTTTCATCCTTCCTTCCTTCCTTCCTCTTTCCCACCATTTCTCACAGATTCACTCTAATAACCATATATTTATTTCTTCACATACATACACTAGTACTCATCAGCAAATTATCACACCACTACATTTATAGTCTGGGAACATTTTACAGTTTTCTGAATGCAGTAAGCCTCAGCAGTGTTATGCATGATGCCTGCTGTAGCTGTTTTCTTGGATTACGAGTGATTACACTTTCCCTCACCAGAGACAATGTGCTAGCAGAACAGCTCGCTAATAAGAAATTGGCTGGCTGGGCCTTTGCTAAACTATCTTCAGGAGGCTGATCTGTCAACACAGTTGTATTTCCATATTTCTATGTTTTTCTAGGCTCCAGAAGCATTTCTGAGATCTTGGATGACATCTGTTAGCAGGGCATGTGCCCAGACAAGCAAACCCGAAGATGCATTGAGGTTACTTGTGCTGAAGGGCGGAAGCAGAGCAGCAACAGGCTGACTACTTCCAGAGGCAGACTGAAAACCAAGCCTAACACTCAAACTCTGGGCCATCTGACTTTTAAATGGGCCTTAAGCAGTGTCAAGGTGCACAACACCAGGAGGAGAGCCATCCTTTCTACTGAGTAGCTTTCCCTGCCTCTGATAGTCAGTTTACTCAGACAGAAACCAAGCCACAGCCACGCGGCAAAGTAAAATTCAGAGACATAATAAACATGTCACCAATGGGAAACGGTGTTCATAAAACAGAAGCTGCAAGGAGGAGTGCAGAAGAGGTCATACACTTTAATTAGCTGACGATCTAGCAAAATTTGGACACGGTATGATATAGGAACATCTAACAAATTTTGACAGCCGAAGCTCAAGGATGTTGTAAAGAGATGCTGTACATAACACACTTCTACATGTGTATCTCCAACACCATCTGTGATAATTCCCAATGGCAGCCAGAATCATAGAATCATATGGGGTTGGAAGGGACCTCTGGAGATCATCTAGTCCAACCCCCCCGCTGGAGCGGGTCTA
>JAOXNO010000052.1:38195621-38208933 GCA_028565335.1 Limnodromus scolopaceus | reverse complement strand
AGCTTCCAACTCCTCCTGTTTGTTGCCCATGCTGCGTGCATTGGTGTAGAGGCACTTCAGCTGGGCTGTTGGCTGCGGAAGAAGCCAACAGAAGGGAAAGAAGAAATTATAACCACCTATTTCTTCTCCCTCCAGACAGTAGCAGGTCCAAATCCTTCCACAGAGAATGAGAACCTGACTGGCTAAGAAAAGGGGGAGAGAAAGATCCTGTTTACTCCCAGAACACACCCATCTGCCACACAAACTTGTATAGTTCCTAAAAGGGAGGATGCCCTGGTCAGAGCAGAATTCTGTGGAAAGAAACCTTGAAAAGAAAGAATTGGGAGCAGGGGCACCATGCTAAACTAGGTAATGCAAACAGCCATCTGGATGTTCAATTCATAACCTCATTTGTCCCTCCCAAAATACTCCAACATTTAAGAAAGTCTGAGAATATCAAAATAATCACAATAAATATGCAGTGCATATTCAGCAAAGTAAATGGAAAAGAAATCTTAAGTAGCCAAAAGGTTACCAGAACACCTAATTTTAAAAGGTTTCCATATGGTCAAAGAACTTTTTTTTTTTTTAAATGTTTAAAATTATATAAACAGTTCATAAAAGATTTCTGTTCTCATCAAAATTAGTTTAGTCAAAGCTAATCCATTGTGTTTGTCACAACACAGTGAACCCCTATGAAGCTCATACTATATGTTTCTTTGCAACCTGATAAAATATTAAGACTACAGTGATCCCATGATACTAGTGGCAAAAAGACTCCCTGCAATTAACAGTTTATACAAGTCTTGTATTATTATTCAGTTACATAAATACCCAACTTCCACTGTTAAAGCAGGGAAAATATTAGTTTGCATTCCCATCCATTACCTGCCAATTTTCAGCCAAGGGAATAAACTTACAGAAATCAAACGTTTAAAATCAACACATGACACATATTCATGACACATATGGGTCATGAATATAAAAAACATAGAAAATGCTTGGATTTCAAGCATTCATAGTACACTCCTGAAGACTATAAAGAATAAAAGGGGATGAAGTTGTCTTTGCTAAATAAGTAGATGTTATTTTCTTTAGTGTGCCTTAAAGTATTGCTTTTAAAATCAGAAAATAACATGGACTACATGACAGATTTTCTAGCACCTTAACACCATCCAATAATGCATCCTGAGGAATAAGAGAAAATACTTTATCTAAGCAATAACAATTTATTACTTTAAAGAGAGAAAGAGGAAGGACATACTACTATTTAAAATCCATTATTCCTGGCACACGGTATTTCCCACCTTCCCTAGTCTCAACAACTAGTTCAGTTCTACAGACCACTTTTTTTCTTTTAAATTAATACTCCCAGAAAATTGTTTTATTGCCTCTCTGCCTGGTAATAAAAAAAAGGTTATGTGCTTTTTTTAGCAGGTGACGCTTTTTTAAAGTTATCTCCAAAAGCACATTCACTTCTATTTCACTAATCTTCCTCCTCCTCAACTGCATGATCACACTTACATACCAAAACAAAGTGTGAAGTAATTGTCTTCTCGTCGTATTGTATACAAGTCAAAAGTCTATACTGCACGAGGAGAAAAAATATTGTTCAACTTTTCCTGTTGCTTCCCGATCTCTTTGTAGCTATGTTTACCAATTCTGTTTACCAAGTCACTGTTGCTGTAGAGATTAACCAAAAAAATGACGGAACTCAAACTGCTGCTTCCCAGTTCAGGAGAAAGTCTTTTACTATGCTAACAAGATACATAACAGTCACACACATGCAGATGCCTTCAAAGAACTTCTCACGCTCTTGTAAGGCTTGACTCTCCTCCACAAAAGCAACAGCAGAGCTTTACAAAGTTCTTATTTCAGACAGTACCGCCTACAGACTCAAAACTGACATATCTGACAGAGCACACATATTCTGAAAAGCTGTTTTGTTGTTGTTGCTTACCTTCTCAGACCAAGCTCTGATTATAAATTTCTTAGAAGTACCGCTCTCGAGTGTTTATGCCTTCCACCGAATGCTGCATGTTCTGAACCTTACCCACAAAACACACAGTCCTTTGACCAAGGACAGACAAGTTCAACTACTGCACTCCTAATGGCACGAACACTATAAACAATTCTAAGGGGCTGTAACCCCACCGCATAACATCTTTAAGTGCTCAGCAGATAACTAAAGTCCAGAGCCTCATCAACTGGCTTTTTCTTAAATGAGTGCAATTTACATTACCCTCCCTTTGGGCTCAGTCCACTGAATCCAGCTGGGCCTCCCTCAGCCGACACCCAGAAGAGAAAAGTTGTGACTTAAAAGCTTAATTTTTAAAGTATTGATATTTTTTTTAATATTAAAAGTTTAGAGTTCCTACAATTTTTAAACTTTATTGATTTTTATCTATTAATTTGGGGCTAATAAAACTAACATAGCATGTGTGTAATAACGTGACAGATGGCTAGTTGAACCACCTCTGTTTTTTTGACATTTAGGATTCATTAGCCTGTATGGTTGCTTTCTCTACAGAATATTTTAACTTTGCAGTAAGTCGACCAATGCCCTTACACGACATATAAACATAGTTTTATGTATTTTTTCCCTCAGGGGGAAAGAATAAAGTTACTATTTATTCTGCAAGCACATTAGAGACATGAATATTGATTATAACTCTATGGTCTGTCTTTTTAGGTGCTCCTTTGAATTTTTAGACCTGTTATTACGAGAGTGGCAAACACATTCCTTGGAAAAGTATGGGCCAGTATACTTTTTCCCCAAGAAAAAACTGTTAATGCATGTTAAGACAGAAATCTTTTAATCAAATCCTTTAATTGGATTATGTTGCTCTGTGTTGGCCAACGTTTCTAGCACAGCAACTCGTGTGGCTCATTCAAGTGCCAGAGGGGAGAGCTATATGCTCCAGCCTCAACTTTGTGTCACCTCCTCTCTTTATCCTCTGTCTCTTCTATTCTGTACGTGAGCAATGTGTACTCTGCTTTCTCAGAGTTTCACTTATACCATGGATCCTGTGCAGCAAAGACGCACAGGTAAGCGCCTGTCTTTTCTCCTGAAAGGAAGAAATTTGTGTGTTTGCCAAGAAAGAGGGCAAGTGGGATTAAGCTGGAGGACTTTTTCAGGTAATGACTGAGCACACTGTAGCTTCTCTGGTGAGACAGGAAAACAGCACAAGCATCAGCTGTGCAGAACATGTACTGCAAGCACAGAGTGAGAGCAAAGGGACTACAGGCCCTCCAGAGAAGGCTCTGAACAGCTCATCCAGCTCCACAGTCACATTTCAATCGCTCAAGGTGCCCCCGAGAAAGGGAAAAATGAGGAGATGGCTTGACTTATGCCAGAATGTGTATTTAAAAAAAAACAAACCACGACACCTCACCCCCAAAAAACCAAAACCAAAAATCAAACATGTATTGAATTAAAATCTGCTTACCATACAATTTTTGGTTGTTCTGATGCATGCTTTGCATGTTTTTGCCTGGTTAGGAGGCAAAAAATTCTCATTACATTCTCATCCATGAAAAAAATAAGTTACTTTGAGGTCAGTTACACATTTCTTCACTGTGTCCTCACCTCAACTTGGATGGGATCGGTAAAGACAAGTGGGTCTTTCTCCTCCACCTTTTGCAGTTAAGGAATGACCCACTGTCCTAGGTATTCCATCAGTCAGGCGCAGAATTACATGGGCTTGTCAATGACATACAGTTACTTCACTTTTGTTCTTGCAATGCTATTAACCATCTTGAGTGATCAGAGAACTCTGCTTGGGACTGCAAATATTAAGGCATCTAACAACAGGCAGTACAAGTTCTGTATTGTGGAACATGGCTGTGTTCAATATAATGGGGATAAATAATATTAAGAGCTCCATAGTTTTGCTCTCCAAAGAATTCTTAACACAGTTTGGAGAGGCAGGAAAACATAAAGCTCTTACAGTGTAAGACAAAGATTTCCTCAATGTGACAGGAGCCATGGAGATAGTGTGTTCCTTCATAAAAGCAGACAGCATTTCTGCTTACAGAAGGAGATCAAACAAGTAACTACATTATCATCTTGGGAAATAAAATCAGAACAAAAGTACATATCAAGAAAAGGGAGTCATACAAAATCCTTCTGGTGTTTGGGAGCTATGGCTGACTGAGTTTTTGGTTGCATTCCACACCTCAGTTGCTCAAGGAAAACTTACTCAAAATAGGCCTAGGAAGATTACAAGTATGTTAAACGACTCAACTGTCTGAAAGTACCAAGTATGTGCAGTTCCCACACTTAAAGAACAGAAACTAAAATCTCATCTTTCAACTAAGAACTCAGAATCCAAGAGGCTCATTAGTATTCAATTAAGGTACTAGATTTTTTTTAAGTATTGCTAGAGATGAGGACATGTATGCCAGACACACATCATTACAATTCAGACACATTTGAAAATACAATTCTTGGTTTTTAAAATTATTTGCCTGTATTATTAGTACTTGATTATCCTATGAAATTGCAGTCCTAAATTTTCCAAATGTTATGGAAATCTTTTTCTTATTAAAATTAAAACATAAAATTATTTTTAGTAGTTCCCTGGAAAAGATTAAGAAAAGCAATAACAGATTTTAGCTGAAACACAATGTGATAATAATTAGTAAAGTAGTAGTAAAGTAGTAAAGAAAGAGTGGCTTTTTTGTAATGAACTGGAAAAAGTAAAGAGCTTTCCATGGAGACCGTAAATTCAGAAAGAAGGAAAAGTAACAACACTTGCTTAGAAGACCATAAAATTAAAGAACTTTTAAAAGTAGGCTAACACATAGTATTGCAAACAGCATATTTCCAAAAACATGAGTATACACAGTATCTTACCTGTACAGTAGGAACATCTGCAAATGCCTTAATAAAATCATCCTCATCCACAGATCGAGCTCCTCCTTCTTTAGAGGAACCTACATATATGTAAAATACTATTAAACAGTATGCAATGCACATCCAGGTTTTCAAACTGACAAGCATCTTTCACAACACCTGTTTTCAACCATTTAACATAACTTACAAAAATCCTGAACATTCATCATGTGTAAAATTGCAAGACCTTGAACTCTGATTTCACCATGGATAACAAAAAAGTTAAACTTCTTTTTTCATCAAAAATGAACAATTCTGAACAGTTTCCAATTTGACAGAATTAATGATTTCATAATTTTTATTTTTGTGCTTAATTGGAAACATGTTTAGTACAACAGTCCTTTAGTAGCTGTTTGCATAGAATTCTGAGACCTCCATCCTGATAATACAAATGTTCCCAAATAAAGCATACAATTTCAAAGTATTTACCAAAGCATGAGTAATTTGTTATCAAATGGAATTCCCCTGGATGAATTTTCACCTTAACACATGTGCCACAAGCAATCAGCCCCACAACGCATAGCACCCCTACACAATTCCTTTATCTTGTGCTTCTCAGTATTCTCATGAGGAAATGAGATGTAGGAGGTGTATTTCTCAGTCTCAAAGCTCCAAGAACTTCAACAAAGAAATCAAGGACGTGGTGAAGGGAATGTTGTGTTGGAGCAAGATCTGAACTCCACTGATTGGCGGCCACCTTCTCAGAGCACTCATCCTCATTCCGCAGCATGGCTCCAGGATTGTTGTCACCTGGAGGAAGGTCCCAAGAACCTTCAAGACATATTGCTAAAAAACTGTCATACCAAAAATACTTTCTTTCCAAAAGCTAGCAGGGCAGCTATGCAAATTGAGCAGTTACTTCTGTGCAAGGTGAGTGATGGACCTATTCTCACTTAACAGGCAAAGACTGCCCCAAATCCCAAGTAAAAGGATCAGGGAAGAACACCAACAGGTAACCTGCTGGTTTCATACCGGCATACAGTTGTCAAATTTCATGAAAACTAAGGAAACTCTAAAAAAGAAAATAACTTGGAAGCAGTGGGTGGATCTCACTTTCTTGCAAATTCTAGGGTTACCAAGAAAGCCCTGTTTTTAAAGGAATGAACTCAAGCTTGCTTTAAATCAAAGAATGAGGTCATCAGATCCAGGCTGCACTACAAGCCTAAAACTCCAAGTACAAGGTAAAGCTTGGCAGAATCTTTAAGTATCTTCAGTAATTGAATCAGGCAGATAATATGTCAAGACAGGTTAGCGGCATGGAGATAATCAGTCCAATAGAAGATTTCCTTCCTGAGAGGAAAAAAAAATATCCTTTAGAGCAAATGAGCACTTGGGAACAAGGGTCTTGTCTCAACTCTTTCAGGGTGAGGCCAAGAGGATAGATGGCAGAATGTCCTCCCTAACTTGCAGAGCACAGCTGAAATGGAGGCATCGGGCACAGAAGACATGTATTTCACTAACTACAGACCAAATAAAATAAGGAAAAAGCAGTTCAGGCTGAGTGGTCAACTAAAACAAAAAGCTAGGACTTCTTGACAAATGAGACCCTTGGTGGCTGCACTCTTCAAAAATGCTGCACGGTTTACAGTCCCTGATCTTCTATCTATAGTGCAGGGAATTATGTCTGCTGTGTTTTTATACTTCTGCAGTTCAGAAACATGAGGGTCCACTACCACTACAAATCTGATGTCAAACTTATTAGATATCAACACCTCTACGCCGAATAAAATCTCGCACAGGCCTTTGTGGCTGCTTAGTGTAAAAGTGTGAAGCAGTAATGGAATGATACAGGCTCTGTACATGTCAGCGCTTGAGGCAGTCAGCAGCCGTGCTGCTTGGTGAGATGTAGGGAGATGGGGCTGCAGCCCAAGCGTGCTGGCAGGTCATGCTCATAAACACCGCACAGACAAATGAATCCTTACGGGGAAATGCCCCTTCCACATTTATCCTTCACAGTTCTTTTAACACTGAATATATTTCAGTTTTTAGATTTAGTAAGGGCAATGAAAAAAAAGGAGAAACAGTATCTCAGCAGAACAATTGGAATGATTCTTCCAATAAATTCTCAAAACTCTTCACGTAGTTCAGAAATGCCATATGTGACCTGCTCCTATTGCAGGATCCGATGCCTGTCTAAGCACAATTGGAAATGAAAATATTTACCACAGTGGCTGAAAAATGAAGGCAACAGCTTCCATTTGCATTACACCGCAGAACATTGCCTTTGTGCCTACGCTCCAGTTGCGGCGTGTGAGCAGAGCTGAGAAGGGGCTGACATCGGAAACAGAGGGACTGACAGTGTTGGAGCTGAGGGGTATTTGTAGGGATGCACAGGAAGCCCTTACTTGCTTCTCACCCACATGGTGTCTGGCTCCAGTCTACATTTTCCACATTCAGCTTGTTTGAAGGCTAAAATATCCCCCCCGATCTCGATACAGAAGCTTCAAAGAGAGGCCATGCAGACAGTATGCATGTGCAGACGACTTGAGTGGAAAAAACAAGCTCAGCACACTGAAAACCACCTTCTCGATGTCCGGTTCTCTGCACATTTCTAGTCACAAGCAGATAGTGGGGCACATACAACCACCATTTGCTTATGGAGATACTGTTGTATTAATAAGCCTCATTCGTTACTGGCTATGACTTACTTGCAATCATAGCAGCCCACACCTTGGCCTAGCACGTCTGTCTGAAGGAGTCTCAGGTCCGAGGAGCACTGTGATGCTGGTCAAGCTTGCAGAACGAGTGCAATCAAAATGAAAACCATTGTTAGGGTCATCTTGATTTTGAGCAGTATGAATCCCTGGCTCCAGAGAGTCTCTTTCTTTTTGCAGACTCTGGTCCTCCATGAGTCTCTGTTATAACAAAGGACACTTCAGGGTGAATGAGCATTGGAAATGTGTTAGATAACCACTGAAAACTTGAATATGAGTCAGAGCCGAGGGCTAAGATACTCACCTTGCCTTTGACTTCAGCACACTTCAAAATGGCTTTTCTTTTACCCTGCCTTCTCCTACTGATACTATGGGATCAAGAGCTCTGTGAATAATTAGTAAGAGTGTATTAGTTGTACTTAAATACTTTTGTGCGTCTCAAAATACCTCTCAATTTAGGTATTACCAACAAACATCTTCAACCTAAAGACCATCTGACCAAAGGATTTGGGCTTTTAGAATGGAATACACTCAAAAATGGTTCTGTTCAGAAAAGATGAGGAAGAATCAAAAGGTATTTATGGTATTTATTGGCTTCAGCCTGACTTAATAGTGTGCAACAGAACTAACCAATTGGGACCAAATTGTGTCCATTTAATTCCTAGCACAGATGAAAAATACACAACAACGCCAGGAAAATGATGGTTTCTTGGAGCAGGCAGCCCACATACGCCAGACTCTGAGTCATTCCAAAGAGTTTTCCTCACCCATCTTTGTAAACGCAAAAGCCAAGGAGAGCATTTTCATTCTGTAACTATCAGCTGTAAATCCTTCAGCGGTTTAGGATCCAATCTTTTTCTCTGCATTAGATCTCCTCAGCCATCTCTGAGTACTATCATGCCAAAAGGCAATAAATCTGTTGGGTTTTTTTCTACTAATATGAACTCTAAATAAAAATATACAAAAGCTTTTAGTTCTTTCAATTTTTGTATAGCTTAAGTATTTCTGAATCCAAAACAATCACATATTCACTTAGCATCTTATAAAGACTTAGCTTACCACAGGAACTTTCTCACTTAATTAAAACAACAGATATATTTTAACTAGAATTTACCCCAAATCTGAGTTCAGCTACTTCCCGTTGAACTGAACTGAAACTGCTTATGCCATTAGGAAATGCAGTAGATTTCCTGTCAAATGCATGCTTATTACTTAAAGGATTTCAAAGATTTGGCAGAAGAGCCTAACATTATTTTAGCATCCATTATTTGACAATTTGCAGAATTCTGTCATTTTTTAATTATTTTCATTGATCTTCTGAAGTTCTTAAAATCAGTTATTAAAAAAACTCAGAGAAACCCTAAATATCTTTCCTGGACCACAAGAGAATGTGAATGCAACGCTAGCTGATGTCCCTTACACAACAGCTGTAGTGTCAAGGTCTGTACACTCTAAGAGACTGCCATGGTTTGGGCTTCCCAGTCCTCTGGAACAAGAGGAAAATTTATTTCCTTGGGGAGTAAGCACACTTGACTTTCTTGAAGCTGCCTTCCAGGTCAAGATTAGGGGGGCCCCAAATGAGGACCTCCAGCTGCCACAGGGTGTGTTTCAGTCAGGCAATGATCCAGATGGAGTGTCAGAACTAAATCCTTTTTCAGCAGCCTGAGTAATGAATCTGTTTTCATATTCCTGACAGCTGAATCCCCCCTGCCAAAGAGAGCTCTTCACATAATGAGTATCTGAAAGTGCTGTCAAACCATATCAACGGTCATCTTCATATCACTAATCTGTAAAACCAAGCCTATTCAAGGGCATCCCTCTATCTGTAAAAACCAGAAAGCACAAAGGAGAGCGTAGAGCATTATTGCAATAACTACTGCCAGTGACTGAACAACAGCTACTAATTGAGGGGTTACTTTAAGCATTACATAGATTAACACAGATATGTTCGCTCCATACTGGTTTCCATGACTGTGTCCCACCATTACACTCGAACATTACCCTCTTTGGAAGAGTCAATTCATTTGCTACCACCTTTACAGCCCTCAATGGCAGTCCCAAGATCATTACTGGTAATCGTCTTCACACAGAAATTCAAGCTGTGAACATCTGTGCTCCTCTTGCATAAGCCATGAGCAGCCAAGGGAGGAGTTATCTGTCCCCAGGAGCCTACACTGAGTTCTGCATTGCCAGCACTGGCTCCCTGTGGACAACCCACTTCCCATTTCAAACTACCAGATTTTTTGCCCTTTGCTAAACTGGTCATGTTTAAACCAATAACCCCCTCTTGCTTGCTCCCTTCCTTGCCCAACTAATGAGTTGGAAAGAGGAGTGCAGCAAAGCCAGAGTCCAACTGTAATGTAAAATCTGCAGGTTTTCCCTGGAGGAGGAAGAGACTGAGATAGATAAGGAGATTAAACTATTGGACAATATTCTCAATCAGAAATCAATCTCAGTTACAGAGCCAGCCAGCATAGATCATGGAGAAACACAATTTTATGTGTAGAAAACTGAGTGAAAACATTGTTGTTCATTTTTTACAGCAGAAGTGTGGCCCTCATCTAATAACCCTTAAAAGATGACCCCTGTCCCCCATCCATGAGCAAACAGCAGCAGCCAAAGTGGGACTATCATCATGCTCTCTCACTACCACCCTCAGACTCTTGTCTGCAGACCTCCTTCCAGTTCAGCCACAGATTTGGCAGCTTGTCCACAGAGCATAATTATATGCAGCAGATAAACCCTGCCACCTCCCTCTTCTATACGTACAGCTTTCTTATGTCCTTTATAGCTCTATTTATAAAGGCTCACATCTAAACTGTGGACCATCATGGGAAATATTTGCTGAAGGAGAAAGCTGACCTGGCCTCTGCTTCTGCTTTTGATCCATCTGTCCTGTGGAAGCAAGGACATTTTTTAACAGCCCATCCTGTCACAATGCTGAATATTTTCTTGGAAATATCTGTCCTGCAAGCACCTTCCTTACCAGAAACACTTCCATTTCTCAGGTACCTCTTCTTCAGAATAGCCCGTCCCTGAAAGTTGGGAGTTGCTGTAGGTCTTCAGAAATGAAACACTTCAAAACAATGAGTTTTGAAAAGCTCCCAGTCAAAGGTTTGCTTCTAGGATGAAGCCAGGTTTTGGGCGATACTTCCAGAAAAGTTAAACAGTTCTTGTGCTGCTTTGCTAACCTGTTTCATCTTCCTGCCTCACTTAATTTGGAAGTGTGTGATACAGCTGGACTGGCTAAACCAAGGTCAGCACCCACAGTTCAGGTTGGGCAGTTCCCAACACCAGAATGTCTCCTTACCCCTTGTCACAAACAATGCACACCTTTGCATTCACACATATCCTCACTCTTTCATACTAAATGGAGTGTTTCCAGCTTTGGTAACTCCTTTGAAGACATCAAACCATGGGAAGCAGAAGTTCTTCCCTGCAAACACAAAGCTGGTGGTTTTGCTCTGTAACAAGTCTGCAGTGGAGAAAGCTTCTCCCATCTGAACACCTAATCACTGTTAATGAGCTAATGAAAACTCTCTAGTTGATGGGGCACTAGTTTTGGGTGTCCTGTTGTCACATACACTGCACACACGTACATACAAATGCCCTGTCTTTGCCCGGAAAAGGGATTAAACTTGAATTGCTTAACTAGTAACTTGGAGCAGAAATCATGGGCAAGGGCAAAAGTCTGTAGCTGCTTCTAACACACTGAAGAGCTTAAGAGACTAGAGCGAGGGTAGAGGCAAAATTCCAACCTCCATCAACTCCTTATTGCTTTTCCTCAAATAATATCATACCTTAAAAATAATTTTCTTTTCAAAACCCAAACACTGATTTTTTTCTCTTTAATCAGCAAGAACAGGCATGCTGCCCACCTCTGAGACACGATGCTTTGTGCTTCTCTCTCCAGTGCCCATGCTTTCTGCTTTATCTATTTACCTTATGTACTCTGTATTTAGATGACATTTCTCAGGCCCTTGAGTAACTCATAGCCATGATCACCACCTCTTCTTTCAGGAAGAGTTGCTACCGCTGCTTGGTGTGAGGAAAAAGAGGCACAGAGCAAGTGCTTGCCTGCAGTGGCCCAAGTCGTCTCTGGCTCACTTTCTGGTTAGCGGAGAGCTAGTCAATACCTGCCTTTGGCCAGCTGAATTTGGCCCTGGAAGTGCTTATTTCTCTTCACTGACTGTAAGGAGACCCCAATGACTAGTGCATCTGCACTACAGGCATATAAATCTAACAAAGGTATAACCTATCCAGGAAGCGTATTGTTGAGCAAGGACTGTTAAGTCAGAAAGAACAGATTCTCTTCCCTTGGGAAGAGAATCATATCAGAGTTTCCTTTGCCATTTTCTTTACCTACCAGATTTAATGTTTGCAAAGCTGCCTTTGAACTCCAGCAAACTGCTTGCTTTGATATCCAGATACAAATATACCTGTTTGTTAACTGGGCTGTAAATGGATTTCATAGTTCATTCCAAAGCTGCCACGCATGAACACAGTAAAGCTAAAAGCCCCAGTTGGAGTTTTCTCTGTTGTAGAAAGATGATCAGAGCAGGATCTCTCAGCCATCTTATCTGCAGTGATAGCAGCCTGCTCCTCCTGCCAGAGACCAAAAGAGGCGTCAGACCGGACTTCAGTGTGAAGAGGGAAGCCTGTCACACACAGACAGAAGGCATCTGGGCTGCTTCCTGAGAAAAGTTTAACAACTTAGACCAATGGAAACCCTTTCTTGCTCTCCAGGGCTTGACATGGCAATTGAGTAACAGACTGCCCCAAAAGGAAGCAAAATGGAGAGACAAGGGGAAGCTCAGACACAAAAGATCACATCCCTTTGCAAGCTGGAAGCTACTAACTAGAATTTCTCAAGCCTAGTATCTCTACATCTGTGTCTATAAATGCGGCGACAGTTTTCCAAAGGGTGTATGGGATCTTTTAGAGATATACATAAGACTTAAGAAAATGAAATGAACATAACGTTTCACCTAGATACTGTATCAAACTCCCTTAGATCGTTAAAGCACTATGGCATGCAGATTTGGCATGGTACAATACGTAATACTTTTAAATGTTTAAATATACTCTATTGTCCCTTCTGTGACCTCCTGGAATCAAGTTGCTTAAGCACCAAAAAAAGGAAAAGAAGTGATTGATTTTTACTTAGTTTACCTAGAGCTCTGATAGAAGGGTATTTATTTATTTATATCAGCTGTTCTTTGATGATCTTAGCTCAGGAAGTTATGAACCCCCATCACGAAAAGGACTTGCATCTCACACAAGGAAGTGAAAATTGTTTCTGAAAGAGAAAAAAGTCAAGTTCCATTTAAAGTAAAACAAGAGAACAATTCTTGACCGTAAATGACTTCATTCTAAGCCCCAGTTTCCCCATAGCGGTCAAAAAACATCTGCCAGAATTTCGTAAATATAAATAAAAATCTGCAAGTTTGCAAGAGATACTGCTTTATATAGAAAGTGCTCCTGAAATAGCCTTTGCACATGAACCTGCCTCCCAAGAAACTGGATTTAAGCCGGGGCTCAGGGATGCAAAGACACCACCAGCTTTTACACCACGCAGCGCTACCCTTGCCCGCTGGAGTAACGCGGGGCGCGGAAGGGAGACGCTCCATCCCTGTGCCTCCTCCCGCGGCCCGGTCCCGCAGCGCGAACGCGCCTGCCCGGGGGAGGAGGAAGAGGAGGCGGCGGAGGAAGAGGCGAGGGGCGGGCAGGCAGCCGCCGCCGCGGAGCCCCGCGCTGATAGCGCCGCCCGGCGGAGGCGGCG
>JAOXNO010000052.1:38063544-38193335 GCA_028565335.1 Limnodromus scolopaceus | reverse complement strand
AGGGTGTCCCTGCTGACTGCGGGGGGGTTGGACTAGATGACCTTTGAAGGTCCCTTCCAGCCCAGATGATTCTATGATTCTATACCTATATACTGACTTGCCATACATTCTGAACATATACACAAAACATCTATGGATACTGTGGGAACCAGTGGCATTTTCTATATACAATAAAAGCAAGTATTCAGGGGCAAAGAGCAGCAGTATTTACTGAGTGTACGGGAAAATCTGCATTCATGAGTGAGCATGAATCAGCCTGAAAGCTCACTGTTTGAGTCAGATGGATCTTGTACTGACACAGCTATAACTAAGCAATTACACATCTCTTTTCTTGCCTGTCTTAAGGGAAAATTCAGCTTCCACCCAGAGAATATGTGCAGATTTTATGTTAAAGAGACTGAAACCAACAATTAACAACTTATTTTTCATACTACAGTCAAATACACTATTAAAATGAAATCTAATGGTACAAAGTACTTTAGAACATATCTTCTGTTTCCAAATGCTAAATGTGGGGGGGTTTCTTTCCCAAATAAATGTTTTCAATGAACTCTAGAAACAACCACAGATAACCAACTTTGCTATTTTTTTTTTCAGCTTTTGGCTTTCTTTGCAGCAGCTATAGAATAATTCTCTGTGAAAAATACACACAAGACACAAAGATTGTCCTCAACAGGTTTACTCAGACTGGACTCTTAAACGCTCAAGAAAAAGGCACAGATTAAAAGAGACTCTGATGACTCTTTTGAACACCGGAAATGGGATTTTGTTCATAAGAAAAAAAAATACTGCTATTAATGGTATGGGCTGAAAAATTCGAATATTCTTCCCTGTTCCTAATTATTGGCCTTCATTAAAATGGAATTTAAATTAAATTGTATAAACATATGAAATAAAGTCTCAGCATTAGGAAGTTTTTCTTTTCTTTCCCCTATGTACAAATCTTAGTATACAATTTTTACTTTTCATTATACATTTACTACATACTCTTTTCCAAACTGTGTGGGAGCAACTGCAAAGTATGTGTTTCAAGAAAATGCTTTGCATTCCAAAAGAATCCACCTGCTTTCTTGGCCGGCAGTGCCAATCAGAATTTAGGAAGAGATGACAGGTCAGTGAGGTCTATCCACTCAAATGTAATCATCCTCTACTGGTTCACCATTGACGTCGCAGTAATGGATGAAGATAGCCACCACACGCTGAAATACACCTTTTTTCATCTGACGCAGCTCAGAGATCTCTTCTCCTATTGTTTCCATACAGATGTCTGCAGACAATTGTCCCTTCCTCCGGGGTGCATAAATAGTAGCTGTGGAAGAATAAGAAGACGCATAAGAATAAAGACTAGAATCTTTCCTATAAAGAAATTCACAAGCAAATCTGTTTTGCATTAAATGAGACAGTCTTGGAAAACAAAGCAAACAAAAATCCTCCATCGAGGAGCTAAGTTTAAGGAGTACCATCCAAGCAGAAAAGGTACTCTGCCTTCCCCATATTTCCACCTTTCAATAGCTCCAATACTCATTTAATGTCCGCAAAGTCCATATGTCTGTGAGCAAAGGGAATCCCAGCGCATAACAAAGCCTTCCTCCTGAGACTTACATGATGTGCTTTCAGGTTATCCATTTCAGTCATCACTTAAATGTTTTATAAACAAGAGCAATTAAGGATAAAGCAGCAGTCTTTATTTTTTGATGGCTTTAACATAATTTTTAGTCTACTTACTCTTTTAAATCAAATATGTATCAATTTTTAATAATTCAGACTACATACTGAACCACAGGCATTTAGTCTATGAATCAATTTCAAATAAAAATGACATAAAAATCAGAGAAAGGTATAGCTAAAAAAGGTTTCTCCTAATCCTCTTCAGCTTCAACCCCTTGAACTGGAAGTAGATAAGATATCCAAAACATTGTCAATTAAAAATACCTCTAATGAACGAGATTACAAAATTTTCCTAATTAAGTAGTGGAAGAACATCTTTTTCCCTGCTACCAAGCAAGGTTTCTTGATTGAGCCCTACGAACTGCCCCCTATAGCATTTTATAAGACAAGCTCTTAAAAAGAAAGAGGTATATCTATCCTAAACTCTAATCCGCATCATCTCTGTTCCAGAGTTTTCAAATTCAGTTCTTTCCTCTTTTCTCCCAAGTTTCTGTGAGTCTCACCTCCCTTTGCTGGACTCTCTTCAGCACCTTCACAACCTTTCATAAAGCAAAGCCAGAGGCAGTAGAGCAACTGAGCTGTTATCAGCAATGCCAGTAAACCCCACGGAACGTGAATTGCTGGACTACACATCACAACATTAGTTTTGTGTGTGTTTTAAATGCACTCATTCTTCTGGATATGACAAACCCATCACATTTTTAGGGTAATCACCAGATTGGCTCTCTGATTTTGTCAGTATTAGGGGTCTCTGGCTGCTCAATACACTGCTGTAGTACTATGGCCCTCTCCTCAGCTGAACCTCCCCTCAATCAGCTCCCAACACTGCTACAAGTACTTATATCTAGTATACCAAAACCAGCATAATTAGAAAACTGAAAAATAAAGAAATGCATTGTCAGCTTGGGACTAAGCAATAAGTTAAAATTCTTTGAACACATCAAAAAAGATTACTCACTTCTCTCATCATCCTCAAAGTCATATCTAGCATAGCTGTTTGGCTCTGCTGTTCTCAGTGATCTCAACCATGGGAAGTCAGTAATCATGGAGTAAGGGGCGCCATCCACAATGCCTAGAAGACAAACAGGATGAGAACACAAAGAGGGCAATGTCACTCTTGCAGCATCAGCACTCTCCATCAAGGAAACTTCACTGTTATCACATAGATTGGTCACTCTAATATAGGAAAAGCACCTCCTCACTTCAACTCCCCTACTCCGTGCCAAAGGTCCTCCACTTCCCTCACAAAAGTTATTCCTATCTCTTGTAACTTGATGGAAAGTTACTTAGCTTAACAAGGGACTGATCATCAGCTTTCAGCTCTCTAGAAACACTCACCTTCTAGAGTGTAAATATCTCGTCCCCAAGGGTACTTAGTGTATTTCTTCAGGTCTTCATCAGTTCGTGTAGCTTCAGGGAAGAACTCATATTTAATAAGCTCTCTAGAGAAAAGGAGGAAGAGATTACAGCCAGAAGTAATAGGATATATGAAGGCAGAAGGGAGAAAAAACAAATGGGAAATCCTTTTAAACAACCTTTCCTTTAATGAGTCTGAATCCATAGGAACACTCCTCTAAGACTCTCACACAAACTCAGTAGACAATCCCTTTGCTTTTGAGAGTAACCACAGAGAATGTGTACTGTTTAGATGAGAAACCAATTAAGCTACCGTTTAAGCATAGCTTTCTATCTGCAAGGAACAATCCAACATAGCTGCAACCAAATAAAACTTCAAAAGTAAATTTGTTCTCTTAGTCATTTTAGTGAATAACTAGGACAGCAACAGTGGTTTAAAACAGTTGGATGACAGCCAACGTATACAAATCCCCGCTTCTGGGAATTTTTGCCCCTCAGCAAGGAGCTGCTATTGATTGCACATCATCATCCCCAGAAACTAACATTTCATGGAGTAAATCAGGCTTTCTCTTTTTTAATAAAATAAACTAGTTTTCAGATTTTAAGGTATTTCTCAGCCATCCGTGTTCAATTGCATTACTCCTGGATGGAATAGAACTGGAGAATTCTACAGTATTTTTCATATGGTTAGGTTTATTTAACCTACGTTTTGTATTAGATATATCTTGACATTGAAATTCTACATCGGACCATCTAGAATTCAACCTTCACTAGCCAATAAATCTTTCTTTTTTTTAATTTGGCTAACAGGATACAGTAAGTCTACAGCTTGACTGAAGCTGTAGCTGCTGAATAAGGATTGAATACCTTTCCTGTAAAGCTACTGACAGGCAAGTACTCACTGGTTGATATTTGCTATTGTGTCCATCCAGCTCCGAACGCGCACCTTATTGCGGACATTAGGCGGGTTACTGAATTCATGAATTATGCAAATATGGTATGGATAAGGGCCACTAAATATCTTTTGCTCAAGAGTCAACGTGTCAACCTGTGAAAGGCAGCAAACAAAGACTTGTAAACAAGAGAAACAGAGAGATGTAATTTTAGTCAAGGGCAGGCATCTACCAAATCTCCCAAATTCTGAGGGAACACATCCAGTGAAAAGAAATTTTAACAGCATACATAATCAAATACATGATCAAGTGGAGTAAAACCTTCCGAGTGCAGCTTTGCCAATGAATCTTCTTGAGTAGCGGAATGTGATGGTAAATATTTATTTACTGATGTTTTTCACAACTCCAATATGTAAGTAAACTTTCATAAAATTACATAATGGTCTAAACTACATTCGCTATCTCAGAATTTGTCTCTGGCTTGGGGGGAGAGGTTGTTTTTTGTTGAATTTTTTTTTTATTCCTAATAGTCTTACCACTGTCATCTAAGAGCTAAAGCAAAAGATCAAAGAAAAGCTGGTTTTTATATCAAATCAGTGTTCCCTTGTAGGTCAGGCAAACCAAGCCAGAAAAAACATTACTTTGCATGAGAGAAGCAGCATCACAGTATAACACAGAATGCTCTGGTTAGAGTTGATAAAGTCAAAAAAACATTCTGGATCTTAAATTAAGCTCTCTTATTTACTCGTCAAATGACCTCAACAAGTCACTAGATGTCAGTGCTTACATCTCCTGCATGCAATCTGGGGGAGGAAAGGGTGGCCGCCAGTACCACATCTATCTTGCAACACTGGTTAGCATCAAAAGAGGATGCAGCTTACAGCAAAGCAGTTTTGAAAACACTAACTGCTGTTACTAGATCTAATGGGACATGGGTTTCAGATACCTATGCCTATGTCATGCTTCTGCTTACACAAAACTACAAGCTGACTTAGCTTAGTAGCACCTAGGTTCTTACAGTTACTTTTAGTTACTCAGTTTGGAATGAATTCAGTGTGTCATGATTTTTTACAGTATCTTCTAATGCAATGAATATTGGAGATGGTAACATTAAGTCTTAAAATTCGGTATCATCCAAGTTCCAGATTCTGTAATAAAAGCTTTGACGGGATAAAATTGTAATAAACAGGTTTCTCAGAGTTGTGTTATTGTAACATTTACATTCTTGCATTAATTGAAAAAGACATGAAGCCAAGAGCGGTGAAAGAATACAGGCAGAACTTCAGATCAACGGAAGTTCGTTGTGTACCTGCTGCATTGGACGAAGATAAATGATCCGGTTTCTTTCCGGTGGCATCCTGAGAATCTGATCCAAAATCTGATCCATATTTAACTTCTTGCACTGGGCATAGTCAAACCGATTGACAACTGGTGCATTTTCTACTTTTAAGTGTTTCAATACACGGCACCTTGTAGCTATAAACCAGCAAACAAAATTATTAAAATAATTAAAATATTAAAATAATACTGAAAAGACCCAAGGACCCTCCTGTCAGAGATTTTCAAAGCTGACTGTTTCAAAAGAAGGCAAACAAGTAACGCAAGTCACAGACAATTACTGAAGTAGTTTGTAGAGCTGGCAACTTAACCGTATTGAAGAAATAGACTAGTTGTTAATTTCTTCCACATTATGATTAAACTTTTAATTTGTGAACTTGTAAGAAGAGTCCTTTTAAAGCACCATGTCAAATTTAATCCAACAATAACCTTTCTCTCCCTTTGTTTCCTTTCACAAAGGCCCCTGAAATGGTCTGCAGACTGCCACAATTGAAAACCACTGATTTCAAAAACAGAGCAAATATAGAGTATTGTGAAGCCACACAAGGTAAAATAAAGCTATTTCCTTTCTAGCAATCCCTGCTCATGTAATCAAAATTTAGTTAAAAATTAATTTATGTTCTAAGAAGTATTCTGGAATAAAGAAATCATTTCTTCATTCTCTGCTACGTAGAGAGAGAAGAAAATGTGTTATTTAGTGTAGATGTTGCAGAAAACAATAGACGACCCAATGCTTCAATGCAGAACTAGTCACGCACCCTGGCATGTGACTCCAATGCAGCTTAAGTGCCATAATTTAAAACACATTTTTATCATGTCAAGGAGGACAGTATCATGATGTCAGATAAATAATCTTTGGAAGCAGGAAGAAATGAGAGAAAAAACAAGGTACTCAGAAACTTATTTCATCAGCTTCCAATTATTTTATTATCCCTCTTCAATAAACATCTAATCTTCCTAATTGTCATATAATTTCATCTGATGATTTTCAGATATTAATCTTTATTAAACCTGTTACAACTTATAATGAAAGAGGCATTCAAATAGAGAAGCAGTAATATTTGGTGTTCTAAGCATCAGTCTGACTTGTAGCAAAGCAGCCAATGAATACAAAATAATTTCTTTCAGGAATTTCTAATAATGCCGGATGGAGGAGGTAGCATGATGTTAACTACATACCATGTATGAACATCATTTTGGGGCAGTCTTTCAGTACCAAATCTGTTATTCCACAATTGGTCAAGGTGATTCCAACAAGGTTTTTGGATTTCAAAGTCAGTACCTGGTGAAAATTTAAAAAAAAGAAATAATGACAGTGCAAATAAAAACAAAGAAAAAATAAAAATAAACTGAGTTTAAAAAGATCCTGCTGGATGCAAAAGGATTTTAATTGGATACTAATCAATATAATATAGCTTCTGTTCACAACAGGCATTTGAGACAATGAGGGTACTTATGGCAATGAGAAAAAAAAGACTTCCTGCTGGTCGGCAACATCACAAATCACAGAACAACTTCCCAAGATTAAAAGAGGAGTCATATCAGAAAGTACAATTTCTATCAGAAAACCTAAGTATCATCTGTCAGGAACTTCAAATCCTCTACTATTCAATTTCTATTTTTCAACCACGATGACAAAAATGGCAATTCTGGACAGTAACACTTGTTTAAACACAGAAATAAGGTATTGCAGGTTCATGGTTCGAACGTCCCATACGAATGTAATTTACCAGTGCTATCTCAGAGGAAAACCTCGCATGGATGGTTAAAAATTATATACAAAACTTATTTAAACCTCTATGTCCACTATCAGTGTTAGAAAAGCAAAGCATGCACTAAGCTCAAGCAGAATCATTTCTAATAGCATGAGCACAGGGAGAATGTAATAAGGAAGGGTATTTTAGGGTTTTTATCTTTCAAAGTTTTATCACTAAAAATTGTAGCAAAATTTAGCAGCCCAAGGATGAAGCTAACCATTCTTATACAAAGAAGACTAAACAGAGTTCTATAAAAACAAAGTAAACACATGTAAAGAGAAAAAGGAAGCATTTTGCAATGGGTTCACTTCCAGCAATTCAAGCTGTTTCTTGTAACCACAGATACTTAAAAAAAAATTTAAAACTCACAATACTGTTTTTTCAAAATGACATATTTAAAGAAAAAAAATCATGTACCCAAAAATATCTTTTATGCTAATTACAAAAGCTGTAATGCATCCTAGAAACCAGAAAAATATTATGAATTAACTTTCACAAAAGCTTCTTAAATCACTCAGGCCAAGTTCTTCACTGGACAGAGAGGGGAAAATAAACACAGGAGGTTCCTCTACAACAAAACTCAGAAGAGAAGCTAAAGTCACATGTCCAGAATCACCCTCTGAAGCAATCTCATGCCCAGCTAGAATATCAGCCCGGGGTACACAGCCTCAATACAGTTAGCCAGACCTTGGAATTTCTCCTCCCATGACTGATCTTCACTGCAGAATTAACTCATGTTACTAATATACTGCAAAAACCTCCAGCCTGCAAAGTAAAACCTGAGTTGCTATGTCCAGAGGTAATTACACATCCCGTGTTTCTTTTAACAGCAGTATCCCATGCTCTCATTTCAAAAACAAATGCCAGATAATAACTTTTTTCCCTGCATATTGCTACGGTTTGAGAAAACTCATAACAATTCATTGTCGTTTAGACAATTATTCTATCACCCAATGACCCCTCCCCACCCAGGAATGGGAACTGGGGAAATCAAGGAAACACGAAGGTTGAAATACAAATAGATTTAATAGGATAAGACTAAATAATTAACAATAATACTAAAAAAACAGTATTGATCCCGATACTAATATAAAATGTACAAGGATTATACTCAGCCCATTCTACTAGCAGGAAGCTGTGCACTCCCAGCAGGGGACAGCAAATGTGGGACACTGCGAGTGCTGCGGCTTTGGGAGGAAGGGAAGGGCTCAGGGCTCCGGCACCAGGGTAAGTTCTCTGGACCGCCACCATCAAGGGAGAGAGAAACTACTCAGCAAACTTTCTAATTTATATTGAATGTGACCCTTATGGCATGAAATAATCCTGTTGGCCAGCCTGGGTCAAGTGCCTGGGTCAAGTGCCTGGGTCTTGTTCCTCCTCCTACCTGCACCTGGCAAGGCTCGCAAATGCGGAGACCTTGATACCCCCATCCCATAGCTGGCTAGAATGTAAATACTTTCATGAATTCAGACACTAGAGTCTTCTAAAAGTCCGTTTTTCCCAAGCATTAGAAGTTCTTAGTCCTCTGTTGCTCAACCCAGGACACACATCGAGAAGGACATTGTGGGAAGGCAGGACTTCCCATATACAGCACTATAACCATGAGCATATGACAAACTTCAAGTTTAGCTTTAGCTTATGATTTCCTCCTCTCAGGCCAGCCAGAGTATCACTGCATCTAAGAGAGAAATTTCCTATATATGATTAAGACCAAAGAGAGTAGCAACATCAGTTATAACTCATCTGGCTCTACACGTAAGATGAGCTTGTATAATATTATTCATAAGCATCCCCAGATGATAAACCTGTAGGAAGTGAAGAAAGAGACCTTACTTGAACATGATCATCTTCAATAACTGGGTCACTTGTACTTGTGGACTTGTCAGCTGTCCTTTTCCGCTTTGTGGTTTGCCGTGGCTTTGGCTTGGCTACCTCTGGAAACAGAAAAACAGAAAAATCTTTCCTCTGTTTACATTTCATGGTAACAATAGAGGCATTCCCTAGCAGAAAACGTCCAGTAAGAACACACACTTCTGACATAAACAGATCAAAATACCTGTCTGGCTTGAAAACAACTATGTATCTTTTCCTTGCACTAAAATCCCTTTCAGGTTTGTTGCTCAGAATCATTCATACTAAATAACTAGGGACAGGAGGGTGGGCTGCTTATAGATGGAAATGCAGGAACGCTGAACATAGAAGGTCATCATCGCAGAAAGATGCAGAGCCAAGAAAAGAAGATGAATCGTTAGGTTATGCTCGGTTCCCTGCAGCAAACAGAACATTCTTGACAAATAGAAGAACCAAAATAGCTTTACTGTTTTAAACATTAGTGGAAATAATCTCAAACTACTTGAAAGTCTGCTCTTTCTAACTGTGACGAAGTTTTTTCCTAATATTGCAAAGGATGACCAGGTATAAAATACTTTGATGTTCCCAAGCTGTTGCTTACTCCATTTCATGCACCAGTGACATCAAATTCCTGCTTGACTTAAAAGATGAGGCTTTGAGAAGAAATAATGATAGATGACCACCCTTACTTTCTACAGTAAGAGAAAAAAAATGCCCTAGAATTAATTTTCTGTGATTAGCAGATCAAAACAAGAAATTATTTTATTAAAATTAAGCTTCCTTTGACTTTTTTGTTAAAACATACAGCATGTTCACAAAGATTCACAATCAAGAAAGAAGGGCAAAATATTAGATACTATATATGAACTACTCCATGCTATACTACCATTAACATTAAAAAAATATCCCTTTTCCTACTTAACATCATCGAATTCCACTAACACTTATAAACTATTAACTAACATTTGACATTCAGTGGGCCTATGAGCTCCATAATTCAGGCTACTGCTTTAGGGGTCCACAGGTTGAAAGCCGTAATATTAAGTACTCAACTTGTGCACCCATGAATCATCATCCCCAGGGATTTTTTTTGACAGTTCCTAGAGTATCTACAGATATTGAAACACTTCCTAGCTACATTATAGGAAGAAATTTCCAATTCTGTATTGCAGCCCAAGGCCAAGAAATCTTTACCAAAGGTTTAGCATAACTTGCATTTTAAAATGTGAAAAGCTTGCTTCACTACAAACGCAAACTAAAACAAGTTTTAAACCCCCTATTTATTACAAGATAAAGTGTGGCTTACATTTTTACTAAAGTAAAAATCAAAATGACACATTTGAGTGGTTCTTTAGCCTGCTAGTCTGTGGCAATAATTCTTTTAGAATTTCACTATCTTTAGTATTTGACTTGTTCCACTGTTTAATATGAGTAAATAATTTAAGAGAAAAAAAAATAATATTTCTACTATCAAACACAGGTTCGTTACAGAAGCTGAAAACCACAATGTCATTTATGCTAGAATAATAGAAAGCAGTCATATTCAAGGCACATTTTTAGACTATTTATAGAAAAACATTTCCAACTCTGTAACAAAGCATTTTCAGGTTATACTCTAATGAGTTGTATATTCGATCCTCGTGAAGAAAAGCAGGCTAACAGCCAGGCAGAAATCTCACTGTCCTATGTATTAAACAGATTTAAAAGATAAGAATGACACATCAAGTCTCAGATTCTGCCTCAAGCATCAACTAATACCTGCTGCTTCAAAGAGGAAAATATGTGTTAAGTCTTTATGCACTTAACTGTATGGAGATGGAAAACAGTTCTGAATTGTGTAGGCTAAATACAGAAAATACTGAGACATTTTTCTCCATGAGCAGAATAGATCTTTTTCCTGACTAACGACTGAAACATGAAAACAGAGATAGTTTCAGAAAGATACTCTAATTTAATACTTAGATCTGACTGACTTCACTTCATGTTTTGGTAACGGATGAGGATAGAGAGGAAGTATTTTCTTTTGATTTTTGTAGACTAATTACTAGTCATAACGGGGCAAGGTAGAAAACAGACATTAAAATTTAAGAGCAAGATGGTTTCTTCAGTCTGAGATACATCCAGCTACACAACAACATCCCAGGTGATTTAGGTTTTGTTAACACTTGGGAACATTAAGATAAACTGGAAAGACACGAGGACATACTGTTTGAATCATCCTATGTTAACAGAGATAAGAATTTGTTGTCAATCTTTTCTACCTCCAAATCATACAGTTCTGTAACGAGCATGTTTCATTTTTCAGTTTCATTTTACTTGCCAGATAGTCTCATCAAAGAATCCTGAATATATGAGGTAATTATAAAGTGTGCTATGCCAGACTAAGATGATTATTTTGGAAAACAAGTATATTTGGAAGAAACAGCAAGTTTCCCTTCACATCTATTCTCTTCTCCCAACATTTCTGGCTTCATTCCAGCCCTTCAGGATTTTGTTTCTATTTTCGTGTTTTGTTTGTGAAAACGATGTGAAGCATGAACCTATTTAATAAAAAGACAAATTTCAAAAAATTTGATCACCACGCCATATACATTTGGAAGTAAAATCCAATATGCAGGTGCATAAGCTTGGCTCAATTATAATTATGGCCTTCGTTACTGGTTGATAAAGTATTAGCTATTAACTTTTGCCTTCTTGCTAAGATCTGAGCGTACCTGCTGTCTTCTTCCTTTTAAAGGGAGAATTTTAATGGGGGAGACAGTCTTATGTTTCAATGAATAACAGCCTTCACGGGAAGAGAGAAGCTGTCAAAAGAAGTTGCATTTGGTTTTCAAATGAGTAAATCAAACACTGTTTAGTATGTACGGATAACACATACAGAAATACTTGCATGGAGAAAAAAATCACTGGCACCCTTTCAAAAAGATCTGTTATTTTACCTAGCTATGGCAGCGATGTCAGCCATTTCTGTTCCATCAATATTCTGACCTTTGATAAACCACTTAGTTTTAAATTATTAACCAATAAACTTCATGTTTAACTTCAGTATTATCTGTGGGTGTTGCGGTTGTTCAACACTGTCTCATGCCAGCACAGTAGTTTACTCGGAAATTAATATATGCGTGTAAGTCATACCTGACTCTGATACCAGAGGGACATGGGACAGCTTGCTTCTAGCTCTTGTTAGTGGTCGGCGAGGATACTCTTCTTTACAAGCCATCTCACAGTTCCTTCGCCGTGAGCCCATGCTCTCCTCCTCACTGGCAGGCCCACGAGCACTCCCACTAGTCCTCTCATCACTTGTCTCTCCTGGAGGCCCACAGTTTGGCAGAGTCCTAAGTGCAAAATCTGACGCAGCGCTGTTTGGTCCATTCCTGCAGGCTCCACTCGTGGATGGGCATTCCCCATCACAACACCCACTAGTCCTCTGCTGGGCGTCCTGTGGCTTGTAGCAGGAACACCTGGAACAAACAGAGCTCTCCTCAGTCTCTCTCTCGCTGGAGCCTTCACTTTTACAAGGCGAGCAGACACACTGCCTGGATTCATCTCCAAGTGCTGGACTGGCGCCAGCAGAGTGGCTATTAGCTGTCTGTGCACAGTCAGGGCCAGGAGAAACAGCACTGCAGGAGCTGGATGTTCCCGTTGATCCTGTAGCATTACTGCAACCTGGGTAAGAATCTTTGCTCTTGTTCCTTTCAGGCATGTCACTTGCAGCTTTCATGTCTGCTTTAATCTGCTCACTTGTTACTTGACAACCTTTCTCACAGCTGCTTTCCTCAGTATGGAACTGCTTTGCCTGCCCCACTTGGCTGGTGCTACATCTCTTCCGCAGCGGTGTCTTGCCTTTGCCACTCACTGTAAGAGTTAAGTGAGAGAGAACACTGAGACAATCGAACACACAGTTTAAACAAGCGCTGAGCGCTACCCTGGTTGAGACTACTTAAAACAGAAGGCCAATGACAAATCTTGTCAGGACTATGCTGCTATTCATATTTTACATGAATTAATATTTCTAGCAGTTGCTGAATCTGTAACATCTTGCAGCTATTTTTGTAGTGATGTGCTGGGGTGTTTGTCAGTAAATGAGGTTAATAGTTTCACAAAGCAGCTAACTGGTTAAAAAGGCCAAAGCACAAAAGTATGAAAAACACACTGATAATAGACTTGTGTTTTCTTAAATATAAGGAATTAAAATAGTAACATAAATAGGACTAAAGTTTATGCTTTCAATAGCAATCCTTAGCTCCCCCTCCTGGGTATGGAAGTGGTGTCACTTGGTAACAGCAGTCTCAGTTTACAGACGAATGAAAAACCATAGCAAATAGTATACAAATCACAACTGGAACTTAATGTCTTAATCTCCTTGGCTAATTACAGTAAACTGAACCCAAAAAAACATTATTGGCTCTACAAAATTTTATGCAAATTGTCTCCAAATGCAGATTATTTCAGCCCTCAATCCAGAACTGACATCTGCACTTTAAGCACAGCCACAGTACAGATTTCCGAGTTGAAACTACCAGTCTTGTTGAAATGTACTAAAATGACGGGGGAACAATGTGTAGGGAGCACGCTAGTTACAACAGGAAGACATTTGATCCGTTACAGCTTTGATATGTCCTAGGCTTTGCAGAAGGTAAACCAGTACTAGATCACCACATTTCTCAGTCCTTCAAAATGCTGATTTTTATGTGAACCGCTTAGGTAAATACTCATTAGTACCATATGTACTTCATCTGTCAATTACTTACAGATTACAATTCAACTTCAACTCCCTCCTTTCTTGTGTACATATGAAACTATTTCACTTAGAATACGAACTACAGGAAACAGCATGTCATCTCTGTTGCTGGAAAGGCCGTATATCACATAGCATCGAACCCAGGACTTGGTGCCACTGATGTGCAGCTTACAGCTGTAAACTCTAAAGACAGGGAATGTTCTTTTCTATGTATCTCTGTAATTGCCATACTACCATGAAGTCCTGACTCTGAATGAGTCATAATAAAATATATACTACTACTACTACTATATATACACACATACACATGTTATAATAGGAAGTGTTGCTCAGAAGCAAAGCAGACAGTACAAAACATCACCCTGAGAATTCTAACCTCCAAAGCTCCCATCAAAGTAAAGTTGATCTTAAAAGTGTCCCCTTCAGGACACTGACACTCCCACAGGGCCCCCAGGAACCAAAAGGTGGCTACAACTATTACACATTTGTCCCAACAGTCACATTTTGTTTCAGCAGTAAGGTTTTGACAGATGAATCATATAAAGAGCATAGGTGCAAATTTGGCTTCACAGACATGATAAATTCTGTGCACCTGGAAATCCAAGAGGACCTGCAGGTTTCTGCATGCAAAGCAGTGCAGCACCACTACTTCTATGTTTCTGTACAGCAACTATGTGACTGGAGCTGAGAGATGTGTCCTTACACCTCCATTCTAGATTTGTAACAGGAAGAAAAGAGTAGGAGACAAACAAACAAGCATGCCAGTTACAAAGCTAGAAATAAAACTGAACAAGATGGAAAGACTGAAGCATAAGAATAAATTTTGCTTAAGAGTGCCCAGGAACTCATCTGTTGCACACCTGAAGGTTCTCTACTTTCCACTGGATCTCTGCTTTTCTCTTCTCCATCTGAGTAATTCTGTGCAATGCTGTTAGAGATGCAGGCTCGTGAAGTCCCCATGTTTTCTTCCTCATCCTCACTGTCTGAATCATGGACAGTAATAGGTGCTGCTTTTACAACAGGCTGAATGCCACTTGGTCCTGAAAACAGTAAAAGAATGTCAACAGTTTATGTAAAAATAAGCCAAGCATGGATTAAAGGGCTAAAGAACTTCTAGAACTGCTTGAAAAAATGACAAGAGATTAATTTGGTTCAATTTAGCCACTCATTCTGTGGCTCCCTCATTAAAAACCAAATATGAGAAAAGCAAAATACTACATTTCAGCGTTAAAGCATTCTAGTTTGGAAGGGGATGAGTGTCGGTAAGGCAATGGTAAGGCAAAACACAGTCTCTTCTGTAATGTTTCTCTGCGTCGGAACAGCTTAAATGTTCTTCCACAACAGTACAAGTAACTGTACAAACTACATATTGTAATCAGTCCCTGAAACCTTCACCACAAAGACAGAAATGTCGGTCACAACATCTGCAATTATCCTTCTAAATCCCACTGTAGAAGTGGGAGGCGAAGTACGCATTACCAAGCTTCAATATAAATGTGTTTTGTTAGTTACCTCTCTTGGTTACTAACCAAAGGCATTAGCCCATCACAATGGCTTGTCAATAACACAAGAAATTAACATGAAGTTAAATAACATTTTCAGGAATTATCTTGAAAAAGTGAACAGATCCAGCATACTTGTATGTTACTTCATGTTGTTGGCATATTTAGTAGAAAATTACATCGTCCAGCAAACAGTGGCTATAAAAGAAATCAAGACTACCTACTGTTACTAATGTGTGTCACTAATGGTGTCACTAATACAAATTACATTAACACTGGAACAAGTTGTTCTGGCTTGGAAAAAAAAAAGCATGAAAAGAATCCATATGCTGCAGTGAAAGGAGTAAGGACCATTAACACCAACATCAGAACATGACGAGCTCATTCAGGCCTTCTGAGTCGTTTATTATACTGGACACAAAAATGAGGCTTTAAGATTAAGATATTTTACTCTGTATGCAAAGAAAACTGGGGACTGTAAAACAGAATAAATTTCTTCACAGCAGTAAGCTGCGCTAGCATCATTATTCCAAATACACCAGACAACCCAGCTGAAGAAAACCATGCAAAAACAGACTTACACGGAAAAATATGACCCCTAAGGAAGGGGATACCAAAAGTAATTTATTTCCCTAACTGGTGTTACCTGCTTGCTCTTCATCAACCTCCATAGGAACAACAGCCTGGCTGTGAGCCGGGAGCTCATTCTGGCCCTGCCCAGCAGCCATTCCTTCTTCCTGTGCCACCTCCTCCATCTCATTCAGTGCTGAAAAGATTAAGATGAGGTCAAGAAGAGGAAACAGAAGGAACAGAGCCCATAGGCATAGGAGGAATTCAACCGGCACCCACAGAGAGTCAGAGAATCCTCAAGAAATAAGTACTAGTTGTCTTGAATCCTTTGGTTGCACAAAGTCTAGGTTGCACAAAGTCTCCCACAGATTTGTTCTACATCTCTGTTAGCCAAGGCCCCAGCCTAACTTTTGGGGTTTACTTCTCCAAATTTTCCACTCCTGCTGAAATGTCTTGTTTCACTGCAGTGAGCAACATAACTAGGATTTACACGTGTGTTCCCTCCAATGACTTCTGCGTTTGCTGGTAAAGTTTTAAAATATGCTATCTGACACTGTGATGTACTCCCAACTCTGACAAGAGAAGCCTAGAAAACATTTCACACTTCCACAGATGAGTATCACACTGAAACTCGACATTGCTAACATCTGTACTGACATGTACCATTGAATTGTAATGTGCTTGTAACAGCACAACACAAAGACAGACACAATACCAAGACAGCTTTTATCACACAGGTACCAGAGATGTGCAGACAGCCCTCAGAAAAGATCAAAGTTACATACAAGGAACCAAAAGAGCAACAAGCTTTCAATGTGTATTCATATCTTCTCTAGGACCCTATGTAAGCAGCACTCCCTACAAAAGTTCTCAAAGATCAGAGGTTACCTTCAGCTGCAATCTGCTGCTCTTCAGCTTGACCATCTTGCCGCAGCTCATTCTCCTCATTCTGGTCATTTGGGTGTTGGTGATTGTTGTGGTGGATGTTTGGATTATTGTTATTCTGGTGGTTATTGTTGTTGTCATTGTCATTGTTAGAGTTTTGATTGCTGACTAGGGCAGATGAGACACCAATTCCTGTACCTGCACTTAGGCCCACGCGAGCACAACCCTAAAAACAAAGTACAACTATTAAGATTTCAAAATACGGACACATTATCTCAACAACATATCCTAATGCCAATGGAAGAAGCATTCTGTCAGTAGTATCCAGGAGAGCAGAACAATACGTACATGAAGAACAGGGAAACTGTCCCCAATACTTCCTTATGCCACACATTGTAGAGGTCCATCTTGAGTTCAACAACCCAGAAAACTTACACTCCTGCTAAACTCCTAATGAAAGGGAACTCCACAAATCATATACTCTTACTTTGTTAAACAGTATTTCATTTGCTATGAGATCATATTACATCAGTAGAAACAGCAGATTATATAGCCTTCCCAGAACATAATAGCCTCAAGACAGAATTAATAATCAAAGAAAGCCGTTTTTTTACTTAGGCAGTTTCTATTACATTACAACAGCTGATACAAAGATTTGTGCTACCGTGTGGGAGAAGAGACAACATGAAGAAATAAAAATCCTAAGCTTTGAAAGCACTCCAACAGGGAAGCAGTATTTTCACCCCTATTTCACCCACTACAAAATCATTAAAAACCTTTAGCATTGCAAGCAGATCCCTAAGGGTGAAAAAAATCACATAAAAAGCAGCAACAAAATGAAGTTGCAGAAAAGACCTCAACAGAAACACCAGAATCAATGTAGTTCTTACTTTCTGGTCACATATTCATACAAAATCATACCTTGTCACTACTCCCATCTGCAGAAGAAGCATCATACTCCCTTACATATCATAATAGCAACTGCAAACCAAAGTAATTTATTTACCAAGCTATTTAATTAATTACAGCTTTTAAAAGAATGTATAACAGCTGGAGCTTACCATATTTCCAATGAGCTGGCAACAATTCATTCCCTGAAAAAATGGGCAACGGGTTTTCTCTCTGGCAAAACCATTCCCTGAAAGACTCACCTTAGGAGGTTCACGGAACATCTGGTCCAGAGAAATAAATTCTAAGCTTGGCAATAACTCAATGAACTGACTGAAAGAATCTAGCTTTATTGCATGGCATCGCACCAGGGTGAGGTCAACCAGTCGGGTCCACCTTGAATGATCTGCAGAAGAGAGGAATCCTTCAGGAAATGCATGTCTTATCTCACTTATTTTTCATCATACCCTTTCCAGATTTGAGAGCAAGCATCTTCTGTAACTCAATTCTGACCGTTACCAGCACCAGTATGGTTTCAAACCAAGCATCATCTACTGTACTTACTAAGAAATAGAACAAGCAGTCCTATGAGCAGAAAAATTCTGTTTTAATATCACAGCTAGTCATAAAATATCTCTAAAATTTCAAAGGTGTGCAATACCTGTGATCCAATTATTTGGGTTATGTAGATGTGGGCAGTTGTAAATGACGAGATACTTGATGCAAGAGAAAACTTCATTTACAGCTTTCATACCAATATCTGTAATAATTCCTGGATTTTCAACTACATCAGCCAAGCCATACTTCACCAAGTCTCCATTCGTCATTTTACCTAACAAAAAGATAGTAGTAAACACAGCAGTGAATTTCAGAAACTTGCCCTTATAGCATGATTTTCTAACTCCCTCTTTTAGCCCAATTTGGAAAAATGGATGAGATTATTACTTTAGTTTAATAAAGATAAGAAAACCTATTTGACTATATGAGATCAGCAGCCTCAATATGGGTACATTAATATTTTTTCAGCAGCCTCAATATGGGTACATTAATATTCTTTTTAATCACTCTTAGAAAATGATTGAAAACACATCAATTTATTTAATACTTATATTTATCAAATAATTTATTTATATGAAAAATGTCATACACTGTAGTAAAAACTCATCAACATATCCTAGATGAAGAGTTTCAAACTGTGGAAATTCCAGTTCAGCCATCTTCAAAGCAGAAAAAACACCATCTTTGGTCAAGGAAGGCTGGATCCGCACTTCATGCAACCTGAATGCAATTAAGAATTGTTCATATTAAAAGGCATGCCAAAACACAATTGTCACAGAAATGACCAAAGAAGATGTTCTTTGGTAATAAAATGAAAATATTATTTCAACAATGACAGGATTAACAAGATATTTGTTGCATCTTTATGGCAGTATTTGGCACTTACATAGCAGGATAGGAGTTGTGAGACTAACAGCACCATACTTGTCAGATATAGGTCGAAGAAGGTGGCTTATGACACAAAGCGATTCAGACACAGACATAACTCCAGTTATTTTAACCACAGAATACTCCTGCTATATAAATTTCACATTTATTCCTTAAATTTGTGAAGGTTGTTCTGCTTCTTCATGTTCTTGGACTTCATTACTAAGATACTGCTTTTGAAAAAGGAGAAGGGGGAAAGAAAGACCTAAAGGCCTGTACCTTCGTGCAGCAGTTATGATGAGGTAGCCAAGATCCACTTCAAGTGCATTCTTGCAAGCTCCCAGAACTATAGTGTGCAAATTCCTAAAACCACCTGACAATTTAAAAAAAACCAAACATTCTTTCACTTCAGTCACAGATCACAACCTTAAGCCTTATACAACCACTGTTGTCTTGACAAGTGAATTAACAAAACGTATCTCTTTTAGCAAATCAATAAAACACATATTTGTACACAACTCCCCTCCAATCCTGCAAGTTCTACTCACCAAAAAATGCAACTGGAAGATTAGCTTATCACTCAACAGTTAATTGGAGTTAAAAGATCAAAATAATACTCAATACACAGTTATATTTGGCACCATAACCATAGTTCCAAACTCAATACCTTTAAAATAATAATCAAGAGAGAATATGCTACAGACAAAAAAGCTAAACTTCATGTGCCTCCAGTATTTGCTAATATTTTTATTTATTTGTTTGTTTGTTTTAGGTATGAGGGATAAGAAGTTCAATACCTGATCTCCAGCTATCTTCTACCACGTGCTGGATAAGTCCTCCAAGAAATGGAACACGAACCAGTTCTAAATGCTCCAAATTTCGAGCAGAAGCCAGGCCCGTCACCAGGGGAACATACTTCAAAGAATTTGTGGGTCCTACGTAGAATAAACCATTGTAGACAAAGAAGGTCATTCACTTAACAACACTGAATGTATCACATTAAAGAATTTTAAAATGTCCACATATATCCATTTAGATCAGTAAGTCAACAGAATTACATAGCATCAAATAATGTACATGAAAGGGACACGGTTGTATTCAACACCATGGATAAAACAGTAACTGCTGTCAGAATCTTGTATCCTAAGATTTCTATTTACTGTCAGTGCCTATCCAGCTTTAACAGAATTAGTAGATTTCCTACATGCTAAAACATCCCCTCCATATACAAATCCCTCTTACCAGCACAGTTCCTCATGACAAAAGTGCGTAAGCTGATACAAAGGAAGTCTTTAAAAGGCTGCGGTTTGGTGAGTCTCACCCACTTCAAATAAAGGTGCCTCAGCATTGGGATACAAGGAATCTCAGGGACATTCACCCCTAATAATACATAAACAAAACAAACATTTTAAACAAGCTTTAAACTATAAACTCCAGGATAAATGTCTTCGGATTAACATTCTGGCTTTAAAAAGGAAGCCTTTTCTTTGCTATGTGGCATGTGAGAAAAGCTGTAAACATTTTAAACACAAGTTCTTCACCTCAGGTTGTCAACACAGGTTTTTAGGATTTGTCTTTTGGACCTGCTATCATATATATAGCAGCTAATATTTCAAAAATGCCATATGCCAAACTCCCCCTCTTAAAAGAAATTATAATCTTGCAGAGTTTCAAAGCCTTTTAATTCACCTGTGTTGAAGGCAACGACTTCACCATTAAACACTTACCTACTAAGTGCAAAGTCTGAATTTTAGCTCCTATAGGAATTTTCAGCTTGTTCTCAGGAGGAATTGGAAAAGCACCATTACGATTACGAAACTTCCCTAAAATATGAACTTGTGGCATGTATGTCCAAATAGCTTCCACCAGCTCTAAATGAGAGGTTTCAACACCCTGGATAAAAGAAACCAAAACAAATATTCTAACACCAGTTCAAGCAACAATATCCTCTAAACCACGTAAACTTCTCAATAACACACTATACATAATGTAGTGTGTTATTTCACTTTAAACATGTAGCAAGACTTGTCTTTTAAAAAGCAGAGCGATCAGAATTTTACTTCATTTCTGGACTTACGAGCACCTGTTATTCCCACTGGTGCAACTAAAAATAGTACTCATTTGCAAATTAGTCACACATTTGCAGCTACGGTCACAATTAACTGCTACTCTGTACAGCCAGACCTGAATGCAAAGCCCAGGTCTGAACATAGAGCCCTGTAAGCAATGAGTCCCTGTCAGACTTCTTCTGCTCTGTTAACATGCATCATCTCAGTAACGCATGTTAGTCTGCATCATCAGACTCAGAGAGAAGGAGGTTCTCTTGCAGTCTAGTCACTCACCAGCAGATTTGGACAGGCCTGCAAAGCCTCTAAAACTCCAGGAATGCTGAAAGCTTCATGGCCACGGACTCTGCGCCTTTCAAGATACCTGGGATGAAGACCATAAAGTTGTTCAATGTCTGGCATCTTCCTCAGCAGCGTTAGGAAACTGGAATCAGTGAAACCTAAGATGACAACAACAGATTTGGTATTTGTGTGATAGCAGACATCTATCTATGAAGGGAAAGCCAAATGAATTGTTCTCTTTATATGGTAGTATAAATTCTACATTCTACAATGTTGAAAGATTTACTTAGTGAAGCAATAGCTTGTCTTCTATTTCCAGATTCTAGAAATCATGATCTACATGCTCTTCTATGATTCTGCCTTGAATTTTGCAGGTTTGCTATAGGTTTCCTTCAGTGGAGTTGCATGGCTACAGGCCTAACTTTCTTCTCTCCCTTCTCAGATGAAGCACCCCTGCAAACCAGGCTTTCTGTCTCTATCTTTCCTGGAATTCCATTTATCAGCTACATGGCTCAAAAATGCCAAGATGGATTGGTTATCTGCAGCTCATCACTATTCACCACAGTTCACAATACTCAAAGAAATAAGACAGTTTCTTAAAGCAAAGAATTATTTTAATCTAACATAAGACAACACATTAAAAGGATTTTAAACTAGTAAGTTACCTGTATTTACATCTATCTTAGGTTAAGTCTAACTATCTACCTGATATCAGCCCTAATAAGTCTGACTTTGCAGATCCTCTAACTTCTAGAAATCACTCATTTTAGCTCTCTCCCCCAACAAATCCCAGCAGTGTAATTTAAATCCAACAGAAATCCTAATACTCACAGGGTTGACCTAGGTTGCCCAATTTATCTATGGATCTGAAGATGGCTTGAGGTGTGACATCAAAACTTATTTATTCTTACATTGTTAAGTGTTGGCAGATGAGTTGCTCTCTCATTCCATTGTATTTTTTCCTGCCTGCATGCAAACAGCCTCTTCTTGGATTAACCCTTGGATTAACTCCCTTACAATAATCAGACAAACACAGATCGTATTTACAGATTGCTACCAAGAATCCCCGTTTCTGCTACAGTAATATCCAATATATATATATACACAGAGTTACACAGACACAGATAAATTTTCCAAACCATGTGCTTAAGGAAGCCACCCAAATCTCACAAGTCAAAAGGAATTAAACCTCTAACTCCTTTTACTGCTTTTGAAAATTCACCCTATATGTGTCATTATAAATACCAGGAAAGCCCCGACAGTCTTGCTCACCACCACGTTAATGCCCTATGTTAAGCGAGCGCATTACTCACCCGTGGGCATGTATTCCCACCATCGGCCTGCACACAGATCCACAACCTTCACTACTCGCAGATAAAGCGTGACGGCTTCCTTCAGCTTCCGGGACAGGCATTCCATGCACATGATATCCTGCAAGGGAAGGTACCTTTGGGAGAGGAAAAAACACCCCTCTGATTTATCAAAGGTGGATCCTTTTTGACTTCTTCCAAACTAAAGAACATCCCAAGCATGACTACACAAGTTCATACATTTCTAACACTAATATAAGTAATTCAAACAGAATTTTCAGACTGTACTCTAATAAAGTGTGAAATTTTGCTAAGCAGAATGACTAACCAATTTGTGACACTGAGTATAGGATAATCAAGGTACAAATATAATATTAAAATGGAGAGATGCCTTAGTTCTCCAATAAAGACTGCTGACCAAACCATTTGCCAGAATAGTTTCTACGTGGTTTAATTAAAGGTCCTTTAATTTTCTAGTACACACTAGCATGCTCAATTTGCAAACATTTTGGAGAGCTACTGTTTTTAAAGAACTTGTCAGTAAGACATTATGTTTTGAATATAATAGGCATGAGTGAACATCTTGGAGAAGGACTGTTCTGTAGGGAAGATTATATACTCATCCAAGTTCCCTTCTGCACACTATGAAGCAGAGGCAACAATTTCAAAACACACACCTCCACTGTATAATACCTGAGATCCATTTCTGCACTGAAATCAGTATTTTAACACTTGTTACCAGACACTGGTCAACAGAATTAAATCACTTATTCTCTTCTTCTTCCTTCTACCCTTCATGACATCCACATAGATTAATTTTCAAAGTATCCAAATGAATTCTGGAAAGGAAAAAACATTTCTCACCCCTTTTTATCCAGTTTTTATCCACCAGTTCACTTGTGGCACGTCTACACTCTCTGAATACTATGTGACACAAACATCAACGCAGGCAGATTGGGGAAAAAATAGAAAACAATACGATAATAAACAATAAATTGTCTTTTGTCAAGCTGCTCACCTAAAGATGTGGCAAAGCACTTCATGAGAGAGTTGGTTCATGTAATCTTTTGGCTCATCCGCTTTGGTGGACTCAGAACCTTCCCTGTTCACTGAGCACGGTTTCACATTTTTCCGCCGGGGACCCATATTTGCAATGATTTCTGACGAAAGGAAATGTTTACAGTGTTACGCAAATTCAGTGCAACTGAAAGAGAAAAGGGACAGAGAGTAGAGGAGGACACACCACTTAAGCTTCATTTACCAAAAACCCCAGCAAAATCTGCTAATAAATACAAGTTCCAGTGCAGGTGAATTGAGTTAACCAGGAAATAGAAAAAAATTTTCCAACAAGTTATAGATTGTCTCCTACATGAGGTCTCAGATGCAACCTGATGATTATTAGGTAAACTAGAAAGTCCCTTGAGCTAAAGGAAGCTGTCAAGGAGGAAAATAACCACATTTATTAGGAGAGGTTTAATAGGAGATCAATTTTTTTGCATAAATATAATGTCTTCAGAGATACCATCCACACACCAGTTGATCAAGACAAATCACAGGAAAGCTGTGGGGATACTACAGAGGTTACTAAGCAAATACCAACTTGACATGTTCCACTGAAACAGAAAGCCCAAAGCCTCTGTCTAGCAGACAAAAAAACAGGCTCCTACTGATCATTCCCCAAAAATGCCCAATTAAAGGTCCTCAAACTGGCTCTTCTTAGAGGTTAGAATACCAAACAAAATATTCAGGCTGCTTAGTTATAGATCAAAGCTCCAGAAAAACTGAAAGACCTTGCCTCAGCAGCAATGTGCAGGATATCCTCTCCTCTTTCCCTTTACTGAATTAATGCGTTCGAGTCTACATTGTTCCTGCAGCACACATACAGGCACAGAAGTACTGAAATAACAATAGTATGTTTCATTTAAAAACATACAAATCGATTACAAGAAGTAATAAATATAAACTTAGTTAACATTAGAGTAACTGACTTAACACCTCGTGGAGATGAACAGCATGAGAAATGTCTTCACTACTGCTGTTTAGCTGAGGAATGCTTTCTGGTAAGTAGGGTAAAGCATCATTAACTCAGTAAACCAGTTTAACAGGTTGAATAACAAAATTCAGTGCATGAGTAGAAACAACTTTAAAAAAAAAGACAGATTTTGGAAAACTTATCAAAGATGCGTCTGTTAGGACATACACTGTGATGTAAATATACCACAGTGTTTGCTTCACACTATGTGGAAGTGGCAGCTGAGAAGAAAAACAAAGCATCTCATGGAAATGAAAAATTTGCCTTCCCCAACACAAATGATTTATATGCTGGCACAAAATTTGAAATATTGATAGCTTCACTGTGATCTAATTATTGAAAAACATGTGCTTTCACACATTTTTGCATATATTGAAAATTAACAAGTGTATGTTGTTAATTTATAATTAATTTATTTAAAATGGTGATATAAAGTAACTATATTAGCACTGTCTGCCAGGCAACAGCATGAAACATTTCTTTGCTCCTTTGGATTGGCTGGGACTTCTCTAGCCAAACCTAAAAACACTGAGTTTGTTGCTTGTACACATACTACCCCTTCTTTTTTGGTGCACACCAGAAAGGTTTAGTACATTTGTAATACCACATCGTATTGTTGTTCAACTTCATGAAGCCCAAAATTGACTTCAAGCTATTTATGAGATTGGACTCCAAGGAAAACAAGTATTATACCGATTCCTAGTGAATGTCACCTGGTCACTTGCTTTGAACAGAGGGCATGACACAACCTAAAAAATTCTAGGTTGATGAAGACACACAATGGAGTACAATACAGCAGTAAAGGACAGCATTAAAAGGACTGTGATATAAGGTCAGAGAAAAGAAAGACATTAACAGACCGACTTATAGAGAAAAAGTCTGAAAGAATCCTTTGAGAATTAAATGCAATGAGCACAACCTGCTCTCTGAGTTCAGGCTGTGGCTTGGTTTGGCTCCTGCCATCATGTAAAGGGTAAAAAGAATGAGTTAGTCTCTTATGAGGCAGCAGTTTCTGCAAAGTATATGCTCCTTTTGATGCTATTTTTAAGCTAATGTGTGCAGCTTTAACCTCTCATTCTACATTAGGAAGCTGACCCCATTTAAAAAAAAAAAAAAACACCTTTCAGATATTTAATAAGACTGATAAAAGAGATTTGCTCTCACCAACTCAATTAATTCACGAGAGCCTTTGTATGAAACAGCTCGATGTGTGTTATCTTCTCGACTGAACTTAAAAAAAGCCACGGAGACCTGCACCATCCCCCAGAAACGACCGTTTTAGAAAAAACTGTGGAGAACTGTTAGCAAGCGCTAATTTAAGAGGGGTGTTTCCTTGTGGGGATAAAAAAAAAAATAAAAGAAAAAAAAAAGAACGCGTTTATTTTTGCTTGGATAAGCAATATAAAAGCAGGTTTCCCCACAACCCTCTTCCCCACAGCCAGCCCAAACGCCGCCGTTCCCTCAGCGGGGGAATGGGGGGCGGCGACGGCGGCTGCCGCCCCCAACGCGGCGCCTCAGGGCTCCCCTTTCTCCCCCACAGCAGCAGGAAGGACAACAGTCTTCCTCAGAGGCCTGTCACACCGGGGAACAGCCCTCACCGGCCCCAGGCCGGGCCGCCCCGACGTTGGACAACGACAGTCCCTGCCGGCGAAGGGGCACAGCGGCACTGCTCCGTCACAGCAGGCCCACCCGTCATGAGAGGACGGGGGTAAGCAGCAGCCTCCGGCTTCCCGAGCCCCGCCAGCCCATGGTTCCTTACCTGCCCCTCAGCGCCGCCCTGTTATTGTGGCCGCGGGGGGAGGGTTAACCCTGGCAGCCGCTTCCTGCGCGTCCCCTTCCGCCAGCGCCGCCGCGCTTCCGGTCCCACTTCCGGCGCCGGCTCGCCCCGCCCTGCCGCCATCTTGGGGGCAGCGAGGGGCGGGGGCTGTAGTGCAGCCGCCATCTTGAGTGCGGCGTCGCGGACGCCATCTTCAGCGCGTCGCCCAGGAGACCGCCATATCGGTGGTGGCCACAGTGCAATCGCAGCCAGTTCTCCACAGCCCACGGAGCGCGGCCCGGCACAGCCTGCCGGAACCCGGAAGCTCTGGGCATATTGCGGCCTGAGGCAGCCGGCCCGGTGACAGGGCGGAAATCACCGCGTCAGACTCCTGAGAGCATTAAATGCCAACTGAGGTACAGGGCCATAAATTGAGTATTTTGAAAGAGAAGGAACTAGGGAAACGCTGAAAGACTGGTTAGGAGTTCGGCATTACAACAACAACCACACCTGTGTGGTAGTGTACCCTGGAGGTGGCGTGGATTAAAACAGCTCACAGGCCACAGTGAGACTTGGAGCTCCCTTTGCAATATGGAGAGGAATATAATTTATGAAAATTATGCCCCAGCCCACACTTCTGTATAAACTGACATGATACAGATACATTATCTGCAGAGGCTTTAGCCTGGCCTCAAGAGTCCTGCTAGTTGCCTTTGCCAAAGCATATTTGCCAAAGCGTATGCCACAAAGTGGCATTTTGTGGGTCTATATGTAGGCCATCTTTTAATCACTGCATTTGGACTGATCCCAGTGGAAGTCACAATTTACTAAACATCTTGTAGGCATATTTCATACAAACCCCAGGGAGTTGAGTAACCAAGCCCATATATTACTAGGCAGAATATTTGTGGTTTATTTTTCGTGAAGGCCAACATGCAAATAATCAGTTATTGGTTTAATGATCATCCCAGAGTTACTGGTTTAATGATCATCCCAGAGTAATCCACAACTCTCTATGGTGAAATATGAAGTAACAAAATAAAATTTTATCTTGCCTTTGCAGAACGAGCAGTGTGAGTCACAAAGAAGCTATTAGAAAAACCCACATGTACAAGAAAGCACTGACACCATCTCTTTTGAAGAATCATACAGCAAATGCATGCAGTACCATTCACATTTAGTCTGATGTTACTCGTTATTTACCCCAACTGTGAAATGGCTTCAGGAAGTGTTCCTGCTTAGCCTTTCCTCTTGCACATTAGAAGCAATTCCCATGATTACAAAATCAAATAACTGCTCTATCCAAGTGTTGTTTCTCTTGATCCCTCAGCTAACTTCTCACATCATCACTTCTACCTATAGCAAAGACAGCAGGAACATCAGCTAATACCTTGTACAATCTGCCTGGCACATTACATTCCTATAAGATTATTTCAGTACAGAAAGAAAAGCAGGAGAAGGCGTCATACAGCAGGAAGAAAACGTGACAGGAATGCATGGGGGATAGACTGTATTCAAGCTGGGTTGCTGAAGGAGAGGAACTGGTGCCACTGATGCTACTGCTGAACAGAGTTGGTACCAGCTATACAAAACAGGGACAGGTCCTATTCTTGGCAATCAGTGTAGATTTTAGATGTGTCAACAGCAACATCCAAAACATTTAGACTCCAAAAATATGGAGAAAGTAGGCAAGTGAGGCCTCCTCTGAAAAGAAAAAAAGAAAAGGGAAACAGTTCATTCAGTGGCAGGATTCAAGTGTAGTAATGCTTGTTCCTGCCCCCCCCAAAGGCAGGGAGCACACATTTCATGACAGTAAGAGAAGATTGCTAAAAGGACACAAGAGAGACTAAACTTAATTAAGGAATCTGGGCAGGGCAGTTTGGTTTAACTGTCATTTAAACTTATGTATAAACAGTCATAGTATATGAATGGTTAGATGGTTACAAGATAGACAGCAGAAACCAAAAACACCCTCTTTTTTTCTTAACAGAAACCTAGTAACTTATCACATAGATCAGTTATATATGGACCTTTGAAAGCAGTTCGATGGTTCTATTTCTTTTTCTCTCCACTGCTACATACAAAAAAGTTTAAAGTTTGAGGCACTTGAGAATATCTAAACTAAAACCCAAAGCAAAATAATTAGAAACTAGAGATACTGAACGGCCATCAAGAAAAGTTCTAGTCTTGATCAAATTTGAAATTAAATAGCACACTGCATTACATATGGAACACTACTGAGAAGCTTACAAAGTTAAGAGTCTATTGTTACTTAAACTAATATTAGAGCATTTGTTTTGCTTCCTTTTATCCAGGGTGTTAAGACCTCTCATTTAGAGCTGTTGGAAGCTATTTGGATTTCGTGCCACAAGTTTATATTTTAGAGAGATTTCATAATTTTATTTCTATAACACAAGTATCACTGAATTAAAAATAAGAGATCTGAGGGAATGAATGCATTCCTTTATGTTTTAAAGAAAAAAGTCTACAACCCACAGACCCTCAATACTTAACAGTCTGCCAAAGAGATGTTTCTAAGCTTTAACCTTCTGAGACAATGAATGGTCTCCATCCTAACTGATGACAAAATTTGTCACTAACTACATACAAAGTGGCTAACAAAAACTCATCAACATTTCAAAATTTAAAGCTTCTTAGGGAACAATTTATTAAATACCCATCTATTTTCAAACAGAAATGTCAAGCTGAGAAAATCTTCTAACCCCAACACTTTTACTATAACATCTCATTAACAATTTATGTATCACTTTTCTTGTATACACTCCTACACCATCAACATAACTCTTAGAAAATATCCTATCATACCCTAAACCCCAACACATAACTATTTTCTTCTAAGAGGTCTTTCTCTCCATATTTATAAGATATCAGTACCTAATGTGTCTCACCTGCATCACCGAGTAAGCAGTCTGTATTTTGCTCCTCTCTCCACAGCTGATACCTGATAAAATTGAATCAAAGGGGTTCTGACATAGAGTTCCTTTTACATGTCACTAGTACTTTCACTAGGGTTTAAATATCTAGCCTCACATTTTTGTGTCTTCTTCACATAGAAATATTCTCTTTTAACAAGGTTAAGCTTTGAAAGAATGAGTTCTATTTTCTGATATGCACATGCGCTTCTTCACCCTGAAAAAGCTTAAGAACTTTTTATAAAAACTTTGGGGTTAGCATAGCACTGATATTGTAAAAAAATTACTTCTTATTGCTAATACTTGCTGTTGTCTGCCAGTTCCATTGAAATGTCACAATACTGTTTGTATCCATACCTGGATGTTACAGCTCACATCTGCACTGGCCATGTGTTTGGCCATGAGAGGTAATTTAAATATAGAGGATTCTGGGACTACATGCCTTTTCCCTCTAGGGAGGGTGATCTCAGCTTGGACAATTACATACCTGTTTGCAATAGTATAAAGTTACCAGATCCATAGTGCTCTTGGCAGTCATGGAGGTTTACAGACTCATGAAACCACTTCTCACTAATTCTTTAATTACAGAAGGATTTATGGAAAAAATGATGCATGCATTTTTAAAACAAATTTGGTGCTGTGAGCTTGAAGTAAATTCATTCATGGGAGAAAGTATCTTTCTAGTGGCAGTTGGACCCTTCTGAATTATATTTACAGTGTCATAAATGGGAAATCCATCTGATGCCAAGGTGTTTTGGTTGCACTGAGCAGAACTGTGTTGTCTTTCCTGACTATAAGCCACCCAGGGCTGTCTTCTGTTGACCTTGCTGATGGAAGCCGTTGTGATTCCCTCCAATGAGAGACAGACCATTCAGCTTCCCAGTGAGCAGGTTCGGAATAGCCATGTGACACGCTTTGGCTGCTTGAAAACATGGAGGCGTTGCTTAGAAATTCATATAAACTCCTAGCTGTTTAATTTCACACAAGTGACAAGGGGTGTCAGTTTTTGCCAGGTTGTGGGAGGATTACAGGGAGCCCTTTGTGGCGGAATGTGCTGGTGGCATTGAGGGGTGCGGTCTCTTAACAGTCGCTACGTGTGCCTCTGCTCTTATTTAAGAGGGTGCGGAGCCTGTTAAAACAACAGGCCTAAGAGGCTGTGCCGCAAGACAGAATTCAAAAATAAAAACAGCTTCCAGAGATCCAACAAATTCTTAGTAACGTATATATATATAAAAATAATCAACTAGTATAGCATCTCAGCGTCTGCACTTTTCCCTCGGGCAGACATGGGGTGAAAGGCAGTAAGTACAGGGGTGATATGCTCTGATTTCACAGAATTACAAAGGGAGCAAAGGACACTATGCCCTCCTTTGAGCTTCTGAATTTGTTTCCTGCTCAGACAGGAAAGCTACAGTAAGCACTGGACTCAGGAGGGAGCTATAGTTAAATGTATATTTGGAGATGGGAGGTGGAAAGAAATTTGCAGCCCTCTGCTTCAGGTTAGGTAGATTGGGGTAGGGAAAAGAGGCCCTTCAGAACTGGAATTAAACTGGGGTCCTGCTCATTGTGGGAGATGGGTGAGGGCTGGGGCCATGACAAGCTATATTGCAATGGTTGTTAGGAATGGGGAGAGAACTGCCTTGTTTTGCCACTCTCCTGTTTGGAAGGGCATGTGTGTAGTCTGTGGAAGTAAATGCAGCTTCAGTCCTTGCAATGATGGGCTTGTTCACTGCAGGATTGTAACCCTGCCACGAGAGTGGATACAGCAGCAGAGACAAACTTGTCCTTCTGTTATGCTCTGTGTGATGTGAAATCTTCCTTCCAGCTGTGCTCAGAAAGGGTAGAGGTGAGCTGGTTGGAGGCCAGCAGCTGCAGATGTGCTGTGCTTCTCCCAGGAGGTGGCACCTCAGTGGCGTGGATGGGAAAACAGCTTTCCCCATGCCCACATTTCACTACTTTCAGGTGCTGCTTCTGGGACATCTGAAGAAAGATGGTCACAGCTTGGCCAAATTAGCATAAGGCTTATTTGACATACTTCCCTGTCAAGAGGGGGCTGCTGTTCTTTGAGGAATCATTAACCTTTGGGAATGAGATACTAGAGCTGTCATGCTTGTAGCTGGTACATTCTGATTTCCTGCTATATCTGAGGCCTAACTCAGTTTCATAATTAGTGGTCCCTGTGACCGGCTTGTGCTGGAATTTTAAAGCGCAATTAAGAAGGGAAAGAAAATCTTTAGATCCTTTCAGTGGTTTAGATTTTAAATGTGTATTTCTATGTATTTGCTTGTGTCTCAATAGTTTAACACACCTCATGTACCACAGAATTTGAAAAATAACCCTTTAAAGACAGTTGATAAGTTAATTCATGTAACTCATGGTGTATACAACTTGCATAAAAAGCTTTGCATTACTAGAAATTATCCAAACTGCCAAAGCATTTATATTCTGTAATATAGAAGTGGAAAATCTTGTTACATGTTTATGAGTTGTCCAAGGACAGATAGATGCACAGTTTGGATTAATATTTGAATTTGATCATACCTCCTTTTGAGTGATTCCTAAAGAATATTGTTACTTTTTCAGTTTCCCAGTTTCTCAAGGAACTGAATCTCAGAATCCAACTGTTACCAGACTTTAATTGTTTCAATTATGGTCTATTTATCTTTTGTGAAACAGAAAGGAAATTTTGCTTCTTTAACGATTTTTGCAAGGAAATCTGTAATATTTGAAACTGGAAGGAAAAGGAAAAAAAGCAGCCAAAAATCTGTCTGTGGAATATATGGAATTTGTTCAGGCATTAGTCCAAAAAACCAAAAGTCATCAGATATATTAGGCCAAGTAAAAGGATGGCAAGTTTGAATAATGTTCTCTGAAGAATATCAGAGTTCATTTAATTTCAATTCACTTTAGTATTAGCTTATTTTGTTTTATATTGGTGGTTGCCTCAGTTGAATTGGTGGAAAAAAAAGTGAGACAATGATTAGAGTTGTCATAGTGATAGATGAAGTATGAAAACCTAAATAGAACAGAAGAAAACTAGAGATAATGAGCTCCATGCCACAGAGAAAGGTTGGAATAGCCTTTTTGGGAAAGATTCCTAGGCAAGTCTGTCTGTCTCCCATTTCTTGATGATCATCAAGACTTTTTGTGTTGTCTTGTTTTTCATGACAGATAAGTATTTTCCTCCATCTGGCTTGTTAAACTGAGAAGAGGACCCTCTCTCTTGTAAGTGTATATGTAGAATCCTATAACTATTTTTTCCTAAAAAAAAAAATCTGTATCTCCTCAGTCACCAGTTTCTTTTTTTGCACCTTGGTTAATACACTGTATGTGTGTTGATTGTTGCTCATTACTGAAATACATAGCTTTGGTACTCTCATGTTCTGCGTTGTAATTTTTAAAGCTTTGGGGAGAGAGGGCAAATTTTCTGTTTAAACAGAGTGTGTGGGAGTCTGCATGTTTTGTGCAAAAGTAACAGGATAGCATTTCAATCTCTCTTACTGTTAAAGGTGTGAAATCCAGTAGGAAAAATTATTTTTTCTGTCTTTCCCTAAGCCTATATACGTATATGATCAAAGTTAATTTTGCTCCATATCCTGGTTGTTTACTCATTCCCTTAGCTCAAGACTTACTTTTAATCCTCTCCCATCTATTATTTTTTTTACATTGGAACTAGCTGAAGAATGTTCCAAAGCAAGAAATTGCCATGAAAATGCAATTTCAGTAAAAACTTAAACTTTTAAGATGTCTCCTTCTTGGCACGTGGCTGAAATGAAGAGTGCTAAGTGTTAGAACTTCATTGGTATTTTGGTGGTTACATTTTTTTTCAGCAGTTCTCTTTGCAAGCACAAGTTACAGAGTCTTATAGAGTAAGATCTTATGATCTTAAGATCAAATAGTTGAAAATGTCTTCTGCTTACATTCTCTAAGTTGTGACACTAAGGGCCCGTTTCTTTCTAAATACTTAGTATTAAAGATTCAGAAACACTAAACAACTGTAGTAACTAGAAACACTCAACAAGCATGAGATAACCTTTGAGCTATTTAATGTAAACAGGCTCAGCAGTATCACACTGGTTTTAGAGCAGGGTTAGAATGCAGCTCTCCAGGCTGACCAGGCACTGATACACCATAATGAAGCCAGTTGGATGTGAATTATATTCCATTATACTTCACCAGTCAATTACCTGGTATTATTTTCAATCCAGAGACATGAGATTCTGGTCTGATCTAAAGAACAATTTATGCAATAGCAACTGGAGAGCACAGCTGGCAATTTTTCGTCTTGCCCTTGATGTCTTTAAGAAGGTAATTGCTAGTGTAGGAGTCAGGAGACCTGGATGTTGGTTCTGGGTCACCCATACATTTCTGATGTATAAGAGGCTTTGATCAAAGTGGCTATGTTCCCCCTCAGCAGTTTGCTTTCCAGGTCAATCTCTGAAATCTTAGGGGCAGGGTCCATCTCTTATATTGAACTCATGGAACATCCAGTGCTCTTCATCCCCTGTACTTACATGCTAAAACAAAGGCAGTAACAACAGCATCAGAAAATTACAGTAACAACAGTATCAGAAAATACAATGCGGGCTTTACGGACCATGAGCTGGCTGTATTGGCATTTTCTTTTTTGGGAATCCAACCCATCTGATTTTCAGGCCTGTATTTCGTTACCTTTTGTCATAGAAGTGAAAAAGATGATGTTGGAAGACCTTACTGTGAAAGCCCTCCCTTCTCCTCCACATATAAAAAGATACGTCAATGATATATGATGAAAACTCTAATCCTTAATGAGTGCAAGGAGATCTGTTCTGTCTTTCCACTCAATGCCAGTATCTGGCTACCTCTATTTTATTTTCTGTTCTAACAAACAGGATCTGAGCATGTTTCATCAGCTCACTCAAGCTACATACATTTTTCCTTCCCCATATTTCTATGTCGTTGCTCCATCACACAAACTTGACTGTCCAGATTGTCCGGCTGCTTCAGCATTTTCTTCAGATGTTATTTACAGCAATTTGCAAATCATGTTCTTTGCTCTGGTATGTGGCAAAAGCTGGTATGCTTCTCAGCGTTACCTGCAGCTATGGGCCAGCCCATATTGCTAGGAGGAACTGATAAAAAGCACATGCACTCCATGTTGGAAAGTATTGCTTTCCAGCTGCAATAAAAAAAAGTCTACTGTTTCATGTCAGAAATAATCAGGAACAAATTAGAGTCCCAGGGGTCTGTGGCAGATGCAGGGGTCTGTGGTGGACTATTTTAGACCTCTAACTTACAGGGCTCTGAATCACCCTTGTGGGTGTGCATTGGCTGCATAGGAAACTTAGTATTTTAGGTCCACAAACACAGCCAGTTAAATATCTCAATATACTAAAGCAAATGGTATGAATATCCGCTTCGGCTATAACAAGCCAAGCTAGAAGGCAGAAAATATCCTGAAATTGTCTGCTGGATTTTCTGACATCATGATGAAACATCAGAGTTTGGCTTTGTTTTCTTAATTTCATGGAATCATAGAATGGTTCGGGTTGGAAGGGATCATCGAGTTCCAACCCCCCTGCCATGGGCAGGGACACCTTCCACTAGACCAGGTTGCTCAAGGCCCCATCAAGCCTGGCCTTGAACACTGCCAGGGAAGCGGCATCCACTGCTTTTCCGGGCAACCTGTTCCAGTGCCTCACCACCCTCACAGTAAAGAATTTCTTCTTAATATTTAATGTAAATTGCCCCTCTTTCAGTTTAGTACCATTACTCCTCATCCTATTGCTACACTCCCTGATAAAGAGTCCCTCCCTCATTTGATCTTTGTTTTCTCATTTGATCTTTCTCAGTCAAGATACATTCAGGGGAGATGACCTGTTGTGAGAATCTTTCTAGGTTGACTGTCCAGAGCCACAAGCCTTTGAGCTGTGAGGAACTTTTACAATATTACTTTGCTCATTTACATTCCTATTGCCTAATTTCTGGGACCTTGTTTCCAGATAAACAGAATTCATGATAGTGGTGCCTTTAGTCTATGTCCTAGGACAGAGAGAAGAATTTTCTGCCAACATCCTCCATTAATTCCTCTCATTCAATACTAAAAGAATTAGGTTCCTTACCTTTCTTAGCTTATCTCTTTTAACAGGAAACAACTCTAGCTGATGAGAAATAACATTTCATACTGGCAGATTTTTTGCTGCCACTAATTTATCTTTAGTTTCAGTATCAGCCTACATCCTCATGCTTTGCACATGTCCTAATCCAAGAGATAAATCAGAGCCATCTGACTAGCCTCTTTCACCAGTCCATGCCCACAGCCCTTGCATCTTGCTGTTCTTGTGCCGTGAGCACTTGCAGCTCTAACCAGCAGTTTCTTATTACCTTAGAACAAATTTACAATTCATCTCTTTATGAGCAACATATCTAATTAATGCTGAAGGTACAAATGTGAGCAGTCTAGCTAAAGAAGAAAGAAAAAATGCATTGAAAGTACCTGAATAGTCTGGTTACCCAATTGAGAATATTTATTGCATTGCTGTTCTAGTCAGATGTCTTACTTGCGACTTCAAGACACGGCAACTTCACTACATTCTTGAAGATTTTTAGAAAATACTTAAATGGTATGTAATGTCCTTATCTTTGTCCAGAAAAAAATGGAAAAAAACTCTAATGTCAGTTTACATGAGTATTTTCATAATATATGCCCCCATTCTAGCGTTCTCCATCATTTATTCACAGAAGTTCACACTGGGTTGAGAGTGGGAAGATAACCGTGGAAACCACTAAAATAGTCCACGTGACTTTGTGTTGGAATTAAAAGGATTTCCAGTCTCTTTATTTCATAGAGAAGATAAAAAGATGCTATCTGGACCTAATGTTTAGGTCCAGATAAGCATTTCAGTCAGCCTTCAGGATTCTTGAGTTCATGGCTAAGCTGAGTACTGATTGCTTTGTCTTCTCCACTAAGCAATCATGGGAAAAGAAACAAAGCAGCATGGTCAATGTGTGTTTCACTACAGATTGTTTCAGCTAACAGATGTGACCTTAGGAATTGGCAAAGATTATATTGCTCTGGTTTGTGCCTGAGGAGATAGCAAAAAGAAGGAATGGACAAGTGCTCTCCAGCTTCCTGGTTTAAAATCTTCCCTGGGTTTTTTTCTCCTGAAGGTTTCCTCTCATTTTTCCTAAGATTTGTTACATTTAATTTTTAGCTTCCCTTGTTGTGATAATGTATTTTACCTTTCATAAAAAAGAATCCTCTTTGACTTGAATTCCATTGCTTCTCAGCATTTGATATATTAATCTCCAGTATCGTCTATGTACCTTTTCTCTTTTAGGCATCAGGGTGGGGGCTAATGGAGGGGAAGAGATGAACAAAGTTCAAGAAACCTTATGGGATGTTAAACTCTAGTCTATACATATCGATCTCTGTTTGGTAGATTCCTATATCAATTTAAAACATTGTCCATTGGTTCTGCTTGATATTCACCCATCTGTCCATGGTGCTGTCACTGCCACTGTCTGAAAATGCTTGAACATGCCAGGTTTCATAATCTGTGATTTGTTGCATCCATTCTTCACTAATGCAGAAGGAAGGCCTGCTTTCTGAACCAACCATGAGAGTAAATTACATTTGAAAATGTGTCATTGTGATAGCTTGCTTCAGCAGTTAGGACAGTCTCATGAAAAAATAATTTAAAATATATCCATGAGAACATAGTTCATAGCAACATAAACTTCCTACAATAAGAAAACACTAATGATGGAGGAACTAAATAAAGAAATATATGTGATAGAAACATGCTATCTGTTGAGGCTCTCTTTATCTGTGAAATGAACATTCGGTTTCATGGAAATGGTCTTTATTAACTAAGCCTTTGTTAGCAGAGTGCAAAGGTGAAAAATGTAAATGCATTTTTTTCTGGGAGCTTTTCTGGAATAACTTTGATAAGCTGGCAGTGTAGGTAACTATAGCTTGCTCTTCGTGAACTGTGCTTTTTCTGTTTCATGGAGAGCACGGCTCCTGAAGATGATCCCTTTCACTACTTCTCCCCACCCACACCACGAAGTCTGATTCTATGGGAGAAGTACACCAGCAGAAACACAGTCTGGGAGGTACCATGAAGAGAGTGACCACACTTCTTGGTCTAGGAACTTTACATTCCTCACATGCTTGTGTGATCCGGCATTTAGAGCAGTAGTCTGTCCTTTGACACATGAAGATGCTAATTAATCCTGACTTAAATTACAAAGAGAAGGGGACTGTGGTCTATGCAGAAACTCTTATTCCACCTTCATTAGCCAAAATGTTTAAGTTTCCAATTTTATCCTCGCACTTGGCTAAGACTGTTGTTCTAAACTGATAACCTCAATAGAACATCAAAGTGAGTCTTATTTCCTTATGCATCACCTAGAAAATAACATACCCATTTTCCCCTTTCTGAAAGATGAGAGTTAAAGCCAAGGTGTTGTGTTTTGGGCCAGATTTGCCAATGACAAGACGACAGGTGCTGTCCCCCACCTCTTGCTCCAAGAAGAGGAAGAAGAGAGATAAAGAGATTTATGAGTTTAGAAAGAACTAAACTACTTTAATGAAATACTAATAATAAAATAAAAGAGGAAATAACAAAATAGATGCAATATATACAAAACCATATCAAGCTCCCAGGGATATGTCACCAGCAGGCACTGGGGAAGTTCCAGACTGGACTCAGGAATTGGATTCTAGATCTTGATGCAGGAACCCACAGATTGGGATCAAAGGTAGATGAACTGACAGGTTCCTCCTCAGACATCAGTCATTAAAGAAAGAGAGCCATTGGAGAGGGGCCAACCTGACTGCTTTGATCCCTCAGCTTTTATACTGAGCATGGCAGATGGGATGGAATACCCCATTGGTCAGTTTGGGTCACCTCTCCTGTCCACTCCTCCCCACAGGTGCAACCCCTCCACAGGGTAAACAACCAAGTCAGCTGATCCTGGTTGCTATAGCAACAAATATAAGCAAGAACTTCTCTCACTGAACAGAAAGTTGGCTTTGCTTCACCCCAAACCAGGACACCGTCATAGGTAGCCTGATCCACGGTGTTGAGTAGGTTTTTAATGCACTAAGAGCACCACTGTCACTTAAAAAGGGGTCTGAAGTCTCCCACTGTGGGGAATAAATCCTGCTCCATCCCAAAAACAGTCCCTAGGCTCCTGTTCTGCTACCTGTGGTTTCATAGGACACACCAGCAACTGGGAACAGCATGTAATAACATTAAGAAATCCATCTGGCCGAGACTTACGTAACATTTGGTACCTACTATTTTGCCCAGAAATGCAATGCATTAGGGAACTATACAGTCTGTAGAAGAAAGTCCCTTGTTAAATACAGTCGTTATTTTGTATTATTTAACATAGAAATGCAGAGTATTTACTTTTATGAAGTTTGCTTGGTTGGAAAATAGTACTTCATTTGCATACTTAATCTAGCATTTCATTAATCTCTCAGACTCTCTCTTTGGTGGTTAATCAGCATCACATAAAGTCCAACAGCCTCTTCTCTACACGGAATGAGGGTGATGTTCTCAACTCTGCCAGGAGAAAGAGCACATACTAACACCACGGACCAACAAATCCTCTTGTTCTTCCATTACAGGATGCAGCCTGCCTGATGCTCCAGTGACATTCAGCCAGCAGTGGAATGGCGAGGCTTTTTGGTGTCTTGCCTTCAAAGGCAAGGGCATGAGCTTCTTTCCTCGTTTTCCATTCTTTTGAAATATGAGTCTTACTCCAGCCCAACTAGAGTACCAGACAGACATTATCAGAAATGATAGCCAGATTCCAGTTCCAAAATTTTCTTCATATGTAAGCCCAGTAAAGTTAGTCATTCATAATTTTTAATTCTGGGAAATTCTGTGTTCCCTTGACTGACTATTAAAGTGCAAAAGACATAAACTAGCTTAATACTGAAGAAAATAAGGATGTAAGAGCAGAACAGAAATATCTTCAGGTCTGAAAGTAGCCAATTTATCAGAAGTGAACAGAATAATTGATTATCACGTTTAGATGACAGAATTTAAAGCTTATACAGTCTTACAATTCACCAGACTTTTTTTCATTTTAAGATAAAAAAGAGCCTTATTGTAGGGTAAATTCCAGTAACATGAGGCCATCTAGTGCATGTTATCAGTGTTACAACTTCTGTTCCAGGCTTTGTTTTTTCACTTCTGGCCCTAGCTCCTGCTCTGTGATTATTTTCTGTAACTTGGGAAATACCTCATTTGAGAATAATGAATACAATAAGCTTATTGTCTAGAAAAGTCACCGTGGACAAAAAAAAAGATTCAATGTTTATTTTAATAACCATGCAGTCTAAGTAGGTAAACAACATATATAGATCAGAATTGTACAAACTTAGAAGAAAATTGAGAACTTAAAATTTAGCTACAAAACTGGAAGACTCAAAGCACTGCCTAGGAAAGCTGAAGCCTTTGGAAAAAAGTATCTGCAAAAATTTCTGGGTAATTGAAAGAAAACACTTCACAAACAAGGAAAGCAGAGTCAATGCCTGCACTGACTTGTGTCCACTAAAATCAGGTGGCATTGTTAGAAGATTTGAACTTTAACCATGGAGACAAATATACAAAGAAGGGCTTGTGAAAGCAATTTGCTACAGAAATAGGAATGCACCTGAGAATCCTGAGAAAGTGCTTTGCAGAGAGGACAGAAGTGTTGATCCCAACACTCTGCAGCAGAGAGAAGCAGCAAAGGACAGAGCTCCGCTGAAAAGCCTATTTTGTGCTTTGTTCGCCATCATCAGAACAGGCAGGATGAATGAAATTATTTAAAAGATTGTGATAAGGCAGTGTACAGCTGTTCTCAGCACTCTTCTCTGTCACGCAGAATTCATTCAGCATGCCCCTGCTTGCTTCATACGTAAGGCACCTCTACTTCTTCTGCAAAGGAAAGGAAGGACATAGACATTGCAGATATTAAGCTTAATCTTATGAACTAAAATCTCTCTGAAGTCTTCAGCCAAAAATTTGATAACAGAGAAGACACTATAAAAATTTGTAGGAGACAAGAAAGCACTGATCTGTAAACAGTTTTCTTTTCAAAATTATGTATTTTATCCATAAAAAGCAAGATATTTCTGGTACCACTCTTGAATTCTTATATGACCTGATTTGGATTCAGGTGCCTTGTTAGCCCTGTGTTGCTCACCGGACTCTTCTCTTTGCTGTCCCACTTGTACAGTTTCTGCTAGAATAGGAAGTTGCTCACACAAATATCAAGGTCATTTGTTTAGATCAATTGGACCTTATTGGTGAGAGAAGCAATTAGTCTATAAAAATTACGCAAAGAAGTAGGAGTAGAGACCCTGAAAAGATGAGGGCATGTAGGCAGAATGGAGATACCAGATAACTTAGCTAATCTCAGATTTTGGCTTATTCAGAAGTAATTGCGTTGTATTGTACTTACAGGACTGCTTTACAGAATGAACATTTGTTGTTGTATGTTTTCCCATCGGAGCCGCAGAAAGGTTGATAGAGTCTTTCACAGTAAATAGGTCTTCCTCTCTCTAACCTCTTGTATTCACTGCAGTCTACCTACAAATACAATAGATGGATTCAAAGGAAAATGATTTCTCACATTCTCCATTCACCTACAGAAATAATGAATATATTCATTTTTTGGACAAGCTCTAAAGCAGCACAGTCAGTGGGACTCCACCATCTATATTAGCTGAGCCTAAGCCTCAAAAGAGAAACATTCATTCTGACAGAGATGCGTGTGATGCTACCTATGTCAGGTACCGAGCACCTTCAGGGACTTTGCTGTCTGTCTGAAGAAGAATACAGTCACTGGGGAGAAATAAAACCCCCTTTCCATCTATGGAAAAGTTGAGCCTTAATGTTTTTTCTACCTGAGTGCAATTGTCAGTAAATTCAGGTGAGATTAGTTCTCAAGGATGTGAAGGGTTTCGGTCTCCTTATTACACAAGTATCAGCTCTTGATGCTTCTTACACTGGTGAATGGATCTGCCCAGGCAGAATTAAGTACTGTCCTATTTAAAATTAGCATGCAAGAAATTGTTGAAAGACCCTCATCTGATAGTGGAACTGTATTCATTACAGACTTATATATGAAAATGGGAGTACAAACTAATAAAAGAAATGACTGAAAATGCTCCTGTCCTGGCTTTGAAGCTCAATCTTCTTCTGTCAAGTGAATGTTATTCCAGGTGTTTGATAAGTAATGAGTTGCTTGTGCAGTGCACATAGTCTGTTTAATGTGCTGTTTGTCATCCTCAAAAGTCTAGGGCTTCCTTTCTGATAATCTAGCCAAAATATGTATTATAAATGTATATATTTAAAACAGGAGAACAACCCTGCTGTTCTCTTGTTATGGCCTGATGTTTTCCCTTCATTCCAATTCTTAGTGGACAAGAGTGTTACTCCAGCCAAAGCCTGGAATTCATTACAGATTATATGATTGGTTTTATGCTAGTCATTGCCCAGGATCTGCTGGTGGGTGAGATGAGGAAAGGTGTGTGGTCAGCCCCTGCAGCAGCCCAGCCCCTGAGTCCCCATGGCTCAGCACAGACTGAGTGGTCTCCACTGGCAAAAGGAGTCATTAGCCAATCACTCTTTTCAGTATTATGGGCTTAAATCCAGTATCCCATAAAAAAAGAAGTGGGATGTTAGTTTACCTAGGTCTTTCCTTCATTTGGTCCTTCCCCTCTCCTCAAAGCCCTGGCTGCTCACACATTTCAAACTCTGTGGCTGGAAAGCAGGAGGCAGCACTCATAGTCCCAGTTGCAAAAGCGTATCAGAAACCTGACATATCTGACACATTTCCACAACATAACCCAGCAGAGGCAGCAGCATGAGAGGGAATCTCTGTAGCTTGTAACATCATTTTAAAACTGGAAAACCATGAACTTGTGAGAGGCCAGGGCCAGTTAATATAAAAGCTAGAAACTAGGTGAATTTACCCCAGGTATATATATATATATGTGTGTGTGTGTAACAGCTGGTGAAATGGGGAAGATACCTAATTTGATGTGGAGACTGGGACAGGCTCTTCCTGGAAGGATATGTATGTCTTGGTGTAGTTTTAGACATCAGAAGCTGTACGTATTGTGCTACTATGGGACCAACTCTGTGTGTGTGTGAGCTTCCACTCCCTGCTACTGTCCACTGGACTCCCAAAAGGCTTGTCTCTGCTCATCTGAGTCAGGATTTTTATTGCTTGGTCCCTCATTTCTTTTGGAGGTTGACCCCAGAATGGGCACTCCAGCATAGCCAGCAAGAAATTAAAGTCTCTAGGTACATTGTTTTGGATCTGAAATTCACCAAGAAAGCCTTATAGTGTTATCACCCGATAAATATTTTAAAAAATATTGATGTCTTTGACTTAAAATTTGGCCTTGTCCAATTTCTTGCCCAGACTGCATTACAGGTAAAAACATATGGAAGTTGCCAGGGCACCTGTATGGAAACCAAATCTCTGAAACTCAAGAGTTGCTCTCTGAAATCACAATACTTTGGCGTCATTTAATTAATGTCTAGCATGTTTTTTTTTCTGACCTCATGTTGTTACAAACTATAGATTTTTATCTAGAAATAATGGAAAAAATTACTCACCTCATCCTCTTTGGCAGCATCTGCAATATAAACAGAATCAAAAAAGATAAAGTAAAAACCACTGTTAATGAACATTCAGTTTGCACTGGGATAATTTCATTAGTACCAGCCCTTCCAGCAGCACCAAGTCTCTCACCTCCTTGAAAGTAAATACAGACATAGTTTTTCAGTGTTTAATAAGATACAGGTGTCAGGACCTATTAAACAAGTGGACCTTGTTGTATTGTTTACCTTAGAAATCTGTGTCAGCAGCTAGAAAAGCCTTTGTTGTCAGAGGGAATAGAGGCTGTTATTCCCCTTTTCACCACAGAAAGATTGAAGACCCAGAAGTCAATATTATGTTCAATGGCCAGTCTTTTTAGTATGAACTAGTTGTTAAGCATGACTGGGTATTAAATCCCAAATTTATTTAAAAAAAAAAAAAAGTATGTGGCTGTAGGCAAATCACATGGTCCCTTTAAACTTTGTTTTTTCTGTCAATAATGAGGATAATATCTTCATTGAAAAATAATACTAAATATATATAGTAATGGTAGTGCAATTTGGATCATAATACCACTTTAAAAAGTGTTTCCCCCTTGCTGGTCGGTATGGATTCTAAACTGTTCTGTGGAAGGATTGTCTCTTATATTGTATACACATGGCGTCTAATATAATGGAGCCCTGTTCTCAGGTGGAGCTTCAAAAAGCTCCTTCAAAACAATGATAATTACACCTCCCATAAAGTAATCAAGTAGCATTGGCATATCTCCATTATGGTGACACATTTGTTACTTTCTTTAGGAATGTATTTTGTTCTTCTGTCTGGTAGTTGTCGTTCTGTAGCTTCCAAAAGATAAAAGTTATTAGGCAGAGGCTTCTGTACAGAAGGAGCAGGAAGAAAATACATTATGATATAAAAGGCAATACAGCTCTAGCACTTGTCTTTCTGACTAAATGTAGCTTTGTAGCTTTTTTTTGGTCTCTAAAGCTATTAGGTTTTCCACTGAAACTTTCTTTCATGGAGCTGCTTACATATTCTCATCAAATAAAGTTGTCCAAGGTAAAGAAAAGCGGCATATATAATGCTCCATGTCAAATTTCAGTCTATGTCACCAGAAGTTTTACTGAGTTTTCATTATTCTGGAACTAGATGAGATTTAACCCACTTCCATAAAAACATTAAGATGTTATTTTTTTTTCTTGTAACCTTTTAGTATCCACTATGTATTTGAGAGTGAATGCAAAAAAGATGTGGCTCAAAAATTATTGATCCTTAGAGTTTTAATGCAGGCAAGATAAACTAGAAAGTTCAAGGGAAGGATCTGCTGGAATTCTAATGAAAGCAGTATTTATTATTTTTATCTGCAGTTACTGAAACACCATCTGAAAGAACAGTTTCCATTAAAAGCATGCCATTTCATTGAAATTCACATTTTTCATAAAAATTTTGATTTTGAGACAATTTTCAAAGCAAACTTTTCACAGCTAGTCAAAATGGAAAATGATTGTTTTGTTTTGTAATTCTGCATTTGTTTTAGCATGTTCATTGTTTTGCTTCTTTAACATTCATAATACTATTGAACTGCCACACTACTAGCAGAGAAGATTTGGACTCTCCTTTTTCAGTTATTCTAAATGTTCTAAATATACTTATTTTTCTATATATTTTTTTTTTATTGCAGTTTTTGTTAAAAAAAAACAAAAACAAAAACTTAGTGAAGGCTCAAGAAATTCCTTCCAGCTCCCTATTTTATCATAGAGTAACTTGTGCCTCAAAGTGCTCTCCAGCCTGGCAAACTAAGATCATAAAGAGGTTATTCACAGCCATATTATGTGGCCCGTGCATAATAACTGTCTCTTGCTTGCTCAGTTTGGCAGAAGGATGTCATCAGCTCCAACCTCCCTGCTCAGATGGAAAATAAAAAATAACTAGGTAAAACCCTGCCGTAGTTCTCAGGCTTTAGAGTTCACTTTTTAGTTATAATGCAGAATGCAGCTCTGATTCACACCACCATCAAGGAGTAGCTGTCATCTACTCAAGTTGGCAACTGTAAAGCTGGTGCAATGCTGTGTGCTAAATAGTGCACAAGCACAGTATTTCCCTTGCTTTCTGCCACCCAAGCCCAGCAGCCACTGCTTACTATCCCAGTAGACTGAGAATCTTCCACTGTTTGAAAGTTAGAACTATAATATATCGGGAATTAGGAAAGGTTACTTACTTGCTAAGCAAAGAACTGCCAGGGTGAGGAGCACAACAACGCCTGTTATCTTCATGGCAGACACGGGTTCTTGACCTGTTTCACAGCCAATCTGTGCTCTAAGTATTCCAGTACACTTAGCTTAAATGTGTATTCGTGTATCTGTGAGAGCAGAGATATATATATACACACACAAAGAGCAGGTGCCCTGATGATGAAATCCCCTTGTAAAGAAGGTAATTAGAAGAAGGTGTTGCCCATGGGTAGTGTCAATAAGAATGTCTTCTGTAAAACATGAAGGTCATACGTACAGGGCAGAGATGAGCGTCACAGCATGGATTGTGTTGATAAAGGAGATGTATTGTACTTTTCTAATCCCCTTGCCTAATTAACTGTTCCATATCCATTAGCGAGTTCAAGGAGTGACTCAGTAAGGTGGTGACTTATTGCTGTTCTGTTATTGCCATATTGACCCATAGAGCTGAACATAATTCCCACGGAAAAAAAATAATTCTTACTGGTTGCATTCCAAAAGATTCATACCAGTAGAGCTGAAATGCTTAATTCCGATCCTCTTGAAATTCTGGAGACCCTTGTCACTAGCTGTGAATAGAGGTGATGCTGGCGAGTATGGCCATGCACTGAGCTCTTTCAGACTGCTCTGTGATTGTAGTTGCTGCTTGGAAAAGTCTGTTTCATGTGAATGTGGTGTTGGGGGATATGGTGTAGGGGAGAACTTTGTAGAGTAGGGTAGATGGTTGGACTCGATGATCCCAAGGGTCTCTTCCAACCTAGACGATTCTATGATTCTATGAATAGCCCCACCTTCACACACAGCCCAGGAGATCCCCCAGTCTTTTCAGCATTCTTCTACCTTTAAAGTTCGACCAGTTCAGAAATCAGATACAATGCTTTGTGACAGGAGGAGTTAAGATACCGCATTGCACTGCCTGACAAAGAGAAGTGATGAGTTCTCAGCCATTGTGCATCCTCCTGAGTTACTGCCTACTTTGCTGTTGTGGAGATACGGAGAAGATCCTCTGCCAGCCCATCTTCTTTGTTGCTATTTCCAGCTCAATAGATGTTGTATCATGTGGGATTCTTTAAACAAATCCAACAGAGTAGTGTGTTTTTGACTTAACCAATAGGCGTAATTTTCTGATTTTTATAATGCAGACTAGATGTACAGTCTCAATAGGAAACTCAGATCTGAGTCTTTATCATAAAGTTCAAAGTAATGTGGAGTTTTGAGCCTATAGGTTGGTTTGAACCCACCGTTCCAGAATATCCATGTCTTTAGTGATTTGCAATCGCTAAAGTAGTGTAGTAGATGTGCAAATTGTCTCAGTATAAAAGATCCCTGTGCAGTATTGCAATTCACAGTATTTCAGTGATGACCTTGCAAGATAGCCTGTGGCTTTTTCCCCATGCAGGAGTTAGGGTCATATATGGTAATTTCACTAAGACAGAGGGACTGAAATTCTTACAGAAAAGGTTGTAATGGGTCAAGCAGACCTTGGGCTTCACTAGCTCATGTGGAAATGAGGGATATGGGTCATCTTGTGTCTAAAGAATGTAGGTAATGAATAAATGGTTAATTTCTCATCATGTAATGGGACAAAAAAAAATAGAGGTCATCAAATTCCAGTTCCAGGATAGGTAAATATCTGGTTTGAGGTGGAGGCCTGTAGATTTATTTTTTTAAAAATGCCCTTACTTTAGTGATTTCATTTTAAATTTTTCTTTGGTGTTAACTTGGACATCCATGCATATTCCTGTAAGGTGGAAATCATAAAAGACTAACTGTGATTTAAATTGGGGTTGGTCTGGATTCTGCTGCTGTGGAATGTCAGTGAAATTTTTGTTCTGGAAAGCTCAAAACTTTTCTGAAGAACCTGGCATAGAGCGTGTATAAACTCATAGAGAATATTCAGGATATGTTCGTTGGTTGGTGGACAATTACCAACATTAGACAATAAGAGCAAAACCCAAAACAACCCAGAAGGTACTCCTAGTCTGAATAGCTTTGAGCAAACAAGATTCTTGATGATATCTTGAAACTATAAAACTGCAGCTTGACACAACACACAGGTTCCTTGACACTGGTATGAGGAAATCTGTCACTTTGGTTACACTGTCTTGCCTAATATGGTGCCACAGATTGTATTATCTGATGCAACCTCAGTATCCATCCCATCCCTCTAGCAGAAGAATATATACATCTCTTTGCATTCTTCTGAGCTGATGTAGGAATATTTTCTGAGGACTAGCATAGAAAGGAAAAGAGGACTTTTGAAGGTGGGAGGGGGCTAATGAAGAAGGCAGATTTTTGGATCAGTTTTTTCTTAGCATTTGAAAATTGTCTTGCTATTGAAAGGATTCTTGATACTTATTCTGTGCTCCATAGCAGGAAAACTACGGTGTGAATGTTTTCTTTCTGATAATGTTTAGGAGTTCCGATTAAGGGTTTTGAATCAAATTAAGATTATTTTTGAGCAGTGGACTTTAAGCTTTGTAGGGCTTTCCCAGGCAACTAAGATAGGAGGGATACAGTTCTGATGAGATGTGACATATTGTAGGGTGTGTGAATAGCAGCTTACTATGAACAGGGCACAGTAAAGGGTCTGCTGAAGTTCTGGAGATTTTTGCATTTTGAAATATCAAAGCTGTCTTGAGAAGAAGAGTGCCATACGCAGAAAGCAACAGTCTGTTTCACTTTGTGCAGTGAGGTAATACTCATATGCAAAATCTCAAAAGGAAATTTGGTAAAAAGTAATGCCGTAAAGCATTTATTGCAACTCCAGCTTAAAAGGATGCTGAAGTATCTCAGTATTTATATGCCTAGCTTCAAGAATGAGCAGAATTCACATTAGCGAACTGGAGAAAATAGTCACTGTTTGTCTGAAAAAATGCTTAATCTGAGGCATCTTTCTGTCCAGACTTGCAGAGGCTTGTTTGCCCTGGTAGTCTTCGTACAGAGCTGGTCTGACAACCTGAGACCTCTCATCCTCAGGTAGGCCAAAGGTTCCTCTAGGTTAGAGTGCTGTCTTCAAGAGTATTCAATGGCACATTGAGAGGACGGTAGAGCTTCTCATGGTGGACAAGTTGACTATAATTCAATGGTTTGACCCAATAGTGAACAAGTCCAACTCTGCGTAGTGGGCTGTATCAGTAAGAATGCAATTATCAAGTCAAAAAAATTGTTGTTTTCCTCTGTTCAGCACTTATGAGGCTGCATCTGGCTTCTGTGTACAGTTCTGGGGTCCCCAGCACAAGACACATACTGAAATACTGGAGCAAATCCAGTGAAGGACCACCAAGATGTTCAGAGCACATGTCATACTAGGAAAGAAGGCAAAGTCTCATTGTTGTCTTCAGCTACTTTATAGGGGCATACAGAGAAGACAAGAGCCAGACTCTTCTTGGAGGTGCACAGTGAAAGGAAGAGAGAGAATAATGCAAATTGCAGCAAGAGAAATTCCAATTAGATGTGAGGAAAACCAGTTTCACAATGAGAGTAGTCAAGTGTCAGAAGAGATTGCCCGGAGAGATTACGGAAACTCCATTCTTGGAGATATTAAAAAAATAATGTCTTCTAAACTGGCCATGGCCTGGTGGTGGGGTGGGGATGTGGGGAACCAGGTGACCTCCAGTGGTCCATTCCAACCTGAACTGATTCTGTGATTCTCACAGGTGGATGTCAACTGTTGCTGGCAGTCAGCTGTTTAGGGACTTTGTGGCATATGATATTTGTCCTTACGAGTTAACATTTCTGGATTTGACAAAGGAAACACAGACAATACAGCAGCACATTGTATTGATTTTAGCTACTCGAAAAAAAAAAGTTGTTTCTTGGAAAACAAGTGTTCAGATCTGTTTAGTAATAGCTGCTTCCCAGAGTTGGTTAAGTAAGGCCTCTTTACCATTCCTAAAATTAATTCTGAAATTTATGGTAAATACTCTGTTTGGATTGAAAAATTATGAGTGAAATTTTGGCCTCATCAGCGAACTTGTACTGGTTTCCATTGAGCTGGGAAGTACTGTTTTAATACATGTATGTTAATTGTGGGCCTCTGATAGTTTCCTACTTTTATCATTGTATCTTGTCTTTTCCTGACGTCTTCCCTCTCCAAGTTGTTATTTTGAATAAGAAAAAGCAATTTCTTGGTGAACAAATATTCACTTCAGTGGGCCCGTTACATCTGATAAAATATTAGTGCATATTTTTCTGAGAGTGAGAATGTTTGTCACAATTATTGATATGTTGCTTTTATTTTTGGAGCCCTGAATGGAGCACAAATGTGATCCCAAATACGCTGCTGCAACACGTCATTTGTTAAGTGCCTGCTTTATTCTGCATGGGAGGATGCTCTCTGGCTGCATTTCAGAAAGCACTGACACGCAGTAGTTTGTTCCCATTCATATGATGGCGTGTCTCACATTGAGAACATCAACAGTGCTGAAAAATTGGTGCATGGAACAGCTAAAGAACATATTCTCATGCACCATGTGTACCTGGGAAGGATGTACAAGCCAAGGTGGATATTGATATGGTCACAAGTGGGAATTCAGACCTCTTAGTGACTCCAGTGCGTGTTTATTTGGAACCCATTCCACAGACTCCATCAATTCTATTGTGTGTGGGTGGTTAGGGTTGTCCACCCATGTGCAATTAACATATCAGACTTTTAAAGTCTTGCTCAATGGTAGATTTGAGAACCAAGTGATGTATTTCTTAAGGCATCAAACTGTGCCAAAATATTTGGATATTTGCCTGAAGGAAGGTGAGTTTCCCATTTTCCACACCTTAAGAAAGATCAAAGGAGCCTTTCTTTAGAATTGCAGGTACCAAGCTGGGACAGATCCTAGCTGAAGGTTTCATAGCTTATTTTAGAAAGTAAAAAAAACCACCAACACCATGACTCTCTGCAGAGGCTGAAGCTGCTCTCTATTATTTTTCTTTGTATTTTCTGATCTCTCTACGCTAAATGACAGGGCTGTGATACCTACTATCCTGCAACTAGATTGTGAATCCTTTGAGTTACTTAGTGTCATACCATTGATGTTTCTGAGTGACTTCACAGATATCTGCAAAACAGGCATTAACAGCTTAGCACTTAGCAGTGAATGAATTACACAGTGAGCATTGAATAGGACTTACTTTAAATTGCTTTCTATTTTGTATTTTAAGATGTAATTTCCAGGTGTTTAGCACTTTGAAGTTCTGTCACACTGAAGTCAGTCAAAATGAAATATTTGATGAAAGGTTTCTTAGTTTTTTTCATGTCTCAGAGCAAGGTTAGAGGAGATACATAATATTAAAAATATTATGAATTTTATAAAAAGGAAGTTACAACTTATGAAGAAGTTGTAAGAAGAGAAGATGAAGGTCAACATGGAGGGAGGGGTGGATATGAAGCATTTGGACCCGAAATCTAATACATATTCTCTCACAGAACCCCTAATTAAGCCTTTTTTTTTCCTTTTGCTGTTAGCAAGTGCCTGTTTACCCAGCTCTAATAGCTGAAGCACTTAGAGGATAGCAAGCTCCCTCTGCAACCTATTAGTTCCTCATTAAGTACACCAACTATTTGTAAAGCATTTTTTAGGGTGAGGAGCACCCACAAAAAGCCCTGGAGGGAATTAGTCAGTCTCTGTTCAGTGCAGATTTAGGGAGGTGTGGTTGGCAAAACCTAAAGCCACAAGCTGAGTGATGCGTGTGAATAGAAAGCTGGAGGATCTGCCCCTTCCCAGAGAATGGTGGGTCAATGAGTAAGACAGGGGACCAGTGGAAGACTTGTTATGTGACTATGTGATTAATGACTGTCATGCCATCAGAACCTCAGGAATAAACTTAGTTCTATTATTATTTTATTTCAGAAGCTTTGATTTTGCAATCCAACTTTTTTTAGGGGCAATTTTGTACATTGTGCAGCTTGATTGATTCTATACATTGTGACATTTATAAGAAGGTTTCCAGTTTTTTTGCGGTGCAACAAGGAGAGGAATTAAGAAAGAGAAGTGCAGGGATTAACTGACACATCAACTATTATTTTCCTGACTGGATGGAGTATGTTAGGAAATGATCTCCACTGTATGGAGCCACCCTAGTGAATATTTGTGCTGTGTTATTAACATCTTTTGGTACAATCAAGAGAGTTCCTCAGAGATAGAAGACTGTCTGACAATTTCTAGGGCAGATATTCAGAGGCACTGGATCCATATAAGGCCCAGGAAATGCATAATCAAGGACTGAAGCCAACTTTATGTCTTAGAGAACAGCCATCTTAACAATCAACTTGATTTCTTCAGAAAAAAGGGGGCATTATCAAGCTGTGCTTTGTTATTTTTCAGAAGAATCCTAGGTGATGACTTTACTTGCTACTGGCTCCTCATTACCTCATGATCTATGCCAGGAAAGCTTCCTATAGGGAGATTTAACTCACCTTATGGGAACACGGCTCAGAAAGGCATATTCCTCTAAAGGTAATAGATCAATATAGTCTTTGTCAGGATACTGGTAAATTTAGTCTCAGTATTTATAAGAGTGAAAACGAGGCTGAATCAAAGTTCAAGTGCAAGGTTTCAATGATTGGTTTCAATGGTGCCAAGGTTTCAACCCAGATATCTGAAGAACAGGAAGGTCCTACTAATCCTGAACACTGTACCAACAATGTTAGAGAGAAACCTCAAAGACCTCAAGATAGATGTCAGCCTGGTTTCAGTTGCAAACCTGACCACAAAGGCCAGTGAACTTCAATGTACTCTTAAGACTTCAAAAGAAACACTAACTTCTTAGCCTGCAGAAGAGCATTTAGAAGATATTGCTGACTAACAGACATCACTTTTCTGTGTTTCCTGTACAGTTTCACAGGCCACAAATTTGGTAGCATTGATCAGTAATATTACTTCTCCCTACAGACGTTGCCTCAGAAGTAGTACATAATATTCTGGTAGTAAAGTGAAGAATGGTACTAACAATTCTTCTTAAAAGATCACAAGTAGACAAAATTTTCTTTTTCCAGACATATTTATTATTAGCTCCTTTTTAAAACAAGTACAGTAAATTGCATTTATAGCAAAAATGTGTATACTTAATAAATACTAACAGCGCTTATAGCTAGATTATCAACAGTTTTCTGAAATATCAGATACTTCCCACATTTCAATATTTAAATATCTTAAATCACCACCCATTTCTAAGACTGGAAAAGAAGGAAGCATGGTCACAATGGAAGTCATTCTTTAATTTCAGTGACCCTGTATCAGGGATTAAGGCCTAAATCCTCAAAGATATTTCAATGTACTTTGCCCTCTTGAAAGTCAGGACTTAGGTGGTTTGACAAAAATGTACAGGGTTCAACACATGCTTTTGCTTCTTTCCAGACCTGGGGACTTACACTGTAAGCAGTTCAGAACCAGGACTTGAGGGTTTTTTCCTAAGGTTCTGTGAAGACACCTAGCACATGTTGCAATACTAGGGAAATTATTTCAAAATTAACTATAAAAATCTGTATTCTAAAACTCTAGCTTTAATTAGATGCTTAACATCCATATATCAAACCAGTTACCAATTGCTCTCTGAAATATCAGAAACACTATTTAAACTTTTAAGTAATTTAAGCTGCCTTGGTTTCAGTTGCAGGTTCCTGACTACTTGTGCCCTGTGGTTTTGCCTGTGGCACGGCAGGTCTGAATTGATTTTATTGTCAGAAAACTCCACTGCAAGAGATGCACTGGGTCACTGAATGAACGGTCGCTAATGATCATAGGCCTGAAAGAGAGGGAGTCGTGTTTAGGAGGTGTTATATTCCTCTATTGGCTCCTGTTTCCTTTCATGTTCATGAGGTGGCAACAGGAATCTTTTAACCCCAGCACCTCAAAGCTGCCTCCATGCCAGCGCTCCCATTGCTCCCACTGCAGCTTGGGTCCAGCTGCAGCTCTAGGGCTTTGAGAGTGGTTGATCTCTCATGCAATAACCATTTGCAGGGTTCAGCAGCCGGGCATCAACATGATGTAAGCACAGAGAGCTGCCAGAATGCAGCAGCTGACACTTCTAAGACTCGGAACTTGCAATTCCTTCTTTTACTAAAACATCTGCAATCAGATTGGACAATGAGGATGGCCCTGATACATGGTATGTAGCTGCCTCATGCAGCCAAGGCTTTCTAGGCTGATACATTTCAACAAAATAAATAAAAATAAATAAATAAATAATAAACCAGTTAAATAAAGGAACACTAAAACAGTTCTTTCAATAAGTTACTTTCCAAATAAATTACTATATGAAAAAGTTTAAATAGCAATTGCCATCATCTGGCATTGCAAGCCAGGTCGAGTTAATAAATACTAATAAATAAATAAATAAATAAATAAGCAAATAAATAAATGCAATACAATAATATGCAGAACCTACAATAATAGCTGGCAGCAATGTATCAAAATACTATACATGTTAATATAACATGATGTATGCTAAAGGTGTCACTCAAATTGGGGGAATTTAAAAGAGCTGCTAAAATCTGAACCATATTAATCTATTACAAAAAAAGATACAGTATGGCTTCTTAATAATCTCAAATGCATATTTTTCTTCTAATTATGCTTATGTTCTTGTGCTAATTCATTCTTTGCTTTCTTTAGGAGCACCGTGCCATTCTCCTAGAATCTCTTGCTGGTTATCTGTAAAATAAAAGAAAGGAAATTTACATAAGAATTATCTTTATTTTTCTCAGACCTAGATTTTTAGCCCATTTCTCAATGAAGCTTTGCCAGTCTGAGCCATCTAGTGAAATGCCACCATTCAATTTCTCTAGAGGACTTGGGATCAGATAATGCAAGGCTCAGAAGTTCCTGTATCTGATGGAGATTAGGGATTCGGCTTCAACTGATGAGAGTGAGGCACCTCTCCAGCTACAGCCCTTTTGAAAATTTTCTTCAGTTCCCACTAGTAAATAATCAATTCCCCTGTACCAATGCAGACTGGCTCCACAGAACAGTGTGATCTCATTTCTACTGTTTCAGTTGCGCTACAAGTTTACAACTTTTCAGCAGTGTGACTCGGGAAACTTGGAGGTCAGAGAGATTTGCATCTACACCCAAAATTACAAAACAGAAGAGAGAAAAAGATTTAAAAATCTGCATAATTCTTTTTGGTGTTGATCTGAAGGAGGCTGTTTCTATATTTAAAAATGTGTTCTGACCTGGAAAGCTGGGCTAAGATTAATTTAGAGCTGTCAGAGAACACTAATCAATTCACAGAGTAAGAAAACATCCATTCCTAGGACTGGCAGAAGCTGCCAATAACTTTTCTCTGTAATAGCAAATCTCTCCTTTCTCTCTCTCTCACTCCCTTTCTCATTTTACTGGTAAAACTTGGCTGTACATGGATTGTCTGCTGTATTTGGATGCTCAACATTGATTCATAAGCTCTCAATGAACAGAAAAGATAAAAATCAGCATGGGTTACACTAGCTCATATATTTCTTAAAGCATATTTTATAATTGCCCAGTTAAGTAGAACCCTACTTATGTCCATGAACCTACATCCATTGTTTCATCTCTGATTTAAATGGATTCTAATTGCTTCTTCAATTATTTATTTTTTTTAAAAAAGAATTATTGTTTAGACAGCCCAATACATTTACACGTTTATTCTCTTACAGATATTTCATGAAAAAATGTTCAGGAGACAAAAATGGTTATGAGGAAACGTGAAATAAATGACTATTTAAGAAGCACAAGAAACTCCTTGCTCTCCTGAGTAAGGAATCATCCCTGCTCCTCCAGTAGAAAGTTCTGTAAGTCTTACCTGCACCGTGAAGACCACTCGCTCCAGGCTGAGTTATAATAGCGATCCCTGGCCTGCACAGAGATCTTGTCTTTTGGGCCGATCACTGGAATCTGAATAGACTGCTCCTCAGTATCATAGACCTATGAACCGGGCACAGCTTCATCAGGGGATTGGAAAGGTCAAGCAGAACAATATAATAAAGTGCCAGAGAAATTGCAACAAGCACATGTAACTCAAAAATCCCACTCCTAGTCTGTTGTTTCAGGCACCAGTCTTCACCCACAGATACCAAAGTCATGAGGACTTATGAGAACTTGAGCCTCAGTAGAAACAAACTAAAAATCCCACTTTCCACTGAAGTTGGTGTTGTAAAGTGATCCAAACCCCAGACTGAAACAGTCATTGAAACAAAGGGGTTATTTGTTTGTCTGGGTTTTTCTCTTTTTTCTTCTTCTCCCAGAGCGGGAACCCTAAAAGGCAGAAGTTGCTGCTTTTCAGTATCATTGAAATTTCCACCGAGGACTTGTGGCTGATACGAGAAGCACTCAGTAGACTCGCCAGTTTCTCCATCTAATGGATTGCACAAGACAACTCTGCTAGATCAAGGAGTCAGCACTAGGGGAATGGCCCCATCTGCTGGTACGGGCTTGCTTATTTTTTTCACATAGCAAAAGACATCCTTTAGTGTCTTCGGTTTTAGCAGTTGAGAAACGCACGATCATTACATTTGTTTGCTTTTCTGATTGTTGGACCCGGGAAGAACAGCACTGCAGCTAAGGACCTGCACTGTAGTCAACTGGTTTGTGTATTTCTTTTTAGTTCTGCTGTTTATTTCTTTGGCAAACTGGGCAAATCACAATACTACTGTTGTGTACCTTTTAGTGTATCCATGAGCATTAGCAAAAGAAGCAAAACCATTTTGTGATTTAAAGGTAATACAGAGTAGCAATGGTCAGTTAACAATTAACTAGTAACTGGAAAGTGAGTGGCAAAGACTAGAGCCTTCGCCAGTCTCTACAGAAATGCTACCAAATGAGTCACCGATTCCTTATTTGCCAATTCACCTATAAAGTCTGAGCTCCCCAGCTACAAACAACATACAAGGAAATCAGTACAAGAGATCCTAGACTTCTTGATTTGGAAATTGGGATTTTCCCACATTAGGACCCACACAGCCTACTAATGAATTAGTAAATACATTTCTCACGCTAGCACAGCTATGCAATGCTGGGCAGGATTTTATCTCCCCAGTTACATCAGGGTTGCATCCACCCTAGAGTGTGTTGCTTGGAGCTTACTGCTCATAGGAATAGGACTGGGAAGGAGGTCTTATTCTGCCAAGACAGAACCTTACCACATTTGGGTATCAGCATCCTTTTTTTAATTTTTTTTTTTATTTTAGTCCGTGATTCTTGCATACTAAGCTTATATTATTTTATATATGATTACATTTTTCAAGCAAGAAAATTTTGTGTTTGAAATGTTGTATCTCTACCTGGACTTTGTGTTTCTTTGTACTTTCAACTTGGACCCTGAAAGTCAAAGGGAAGTAGGACTTTGGTGTGCTCCATGTTCTGGGATATGTCCAGGTCACTGTTCCATTTGTGGCCACGTACTGACATTGGGGTGGGTCAGGTTTTACTGCAAGAGAAAATGTAGAAAGAATTAATTCACATTAGCAGCATAATATCAGATGTTGGTGTACTGCTGTTGATAGATTTATAAGTATCAGCTTTGGGAGCCTTCATGAGCTTACGAGCGGAGTAGGCACGATGTGTAAGAACTGCTTTGTATGCTTCTTATGGAAAATTAAGCACACTACCAGAGTCTCTCTGGGTAAGATCCTTCTGTTTTGGTGTTGAGGTTTTTTTTGCCTGGAAGGTTGCAGAGGGCTCTATTGGACAGAGGAATATCTTTAAGCCCTGCTGACCATTAGGGTATTCAGCAAAACATCTGTTTCTTTATGATGCTGCTTTGTTTTCCTGTGGCATCGTGGTCACAACCGGTCCTCTTATTTCCTGTCAGTTTCTATTAACCTGCCCTGGGTGTCCATCTGTAAGAATGGATCAGAAGGGAAGCATACATAGTGTTAACCATTACCTATTTAAATCTGCAGTTCTCAGAGAAGAGCCTGGTGGGTTATTGGTTATTCTCTGACTTCTCCCACATACCCCTTCCAAACATGCCCATCTAATAGAGAAGGCTACAGAAACTTCTGGAAGATGTGGGGGTGAGAGGGTTGGAGGTCACAAGCTAGGGAGATGTTGCTTCTTCACTTCCTCATCCTCTTCCAGACTGCTGATATGATTTGTTTTCCCCTGTTCCAGTAACTGGGGGCTTGATACAGATTTACAGTAGAATAGGGCAGGGATTCCCAAACTTGGTTTGATCACCTACCGTTGTTAGTTCCACTATCAGCAGCAAGAATAAAGCTAAGAATTAATCATGATTCCTGGTCTACTCACTGATATCTCTGATGAAGAAGCTGCTAGTGTAGTTCTCATATTCCACCTCGTCAATGACCTCCAGGAACATCTCAATTGGCTGGTGCTCTTCAGCAAATGGACAATAGTTTTCTTTCTGGCACTGGACGGTGTATTCAGTCACTGATTTGTCAGTGTGAGCTACAGGGCTGCTGCAGGTTACGTCTCCTTGAGAGCTGCATACAGAACAGAGAAAAGTACTGGAAATGTTGTTTTGTTCTGAGAATTTGTTGACATAATGATAACATGTAGTTGGTAAGGTAATGTTTTAATGTTGCCTGTATCATTTTACGGCTGTGCTTCCACAGCTTCAGAAACAGTTCAGTGGGTGTTCTTATATTCTCAGCGCTGTATACATATTCTTGTAAAAACACAAAAGTGCCCCTGCCTTAGCGGAAGGAACTAGTGTTTAGACCTCAGCCAGGATATCTCATTTCTTATTACCACTGTCCCATGACAAGCTCTAGTGTCTTACTTTATTCCTTAGCCCTTTCCAAAACGTTGCTGGAAGAAATAAGGGAAGGTTAAAATGTATCCACTGGGAAATAAATAACAAAAGCCATCTCTAGAGTACTATCTGGTTCTATTTTTGTGTTCAGCAAAATAAAACACTTTGCAGTTGTTTCTTTAACAAACTGGTGACCTTTGCTCAAGCACTCCATGTTTTGGAGAAACCCCCAAGAGTAGTGGAAGGTAGGAAATCCCCATAAGGTTCCCCTCACATATTTCCCTCGCAGGTTTCTGCAGCGTTCCTCAACAGAGACTTGTCAGTGGACATGTGGCTTTTGCAGTGGGTGCAGCCTCCCACTCCCTTAATTTTGCTGGACTGGCTGCGAAGGGACTCGGTGCTATGATTGTTTCTGCTTTTGGCTCAACTTCCTCTCCCTCCCCTGCGTGAATGTTTTTTGCTATTGCTCAAGTTATTCAGTTGCTGTTCTGTAGCAGCTGTAACAGTGCAGTGGGGGTTGTTCCATTTTCAAGTCTTTATTAATTTCTGAGCAACTTCCATGCCCTTATTAGTTAAGTTAGTCCCAGTGATGGCTCAAAACATTTTGCAGATGTTCAGACTCTGGAACTGGGATTCCTTGCCTTCTGGATGTCCTCAATAGCCTAAACCCCGGGATCTCCTACACAGAGTAACACAAAGGGCTCTTCTGGCCTTGCTATGAGGTTGTTAAGGAAAGTACAAACTCTTACCCTTCTAGACTTCTGATTGTGAACTTCACATTTGGACTCTCATTTTCTGTCATCCATGAACATGTGAAAATTCCAGAGTAGTTCTTTGCTTCACATTTTAAAAATGTCCTTATTGGCTCTAGATGGAAAAAGAAAGAAAACATGATTTATTTACTTTTTTTGCCAAAGAGGTCAAAGCAGAGAGAAAACAGTAATTCAATCGACTCCCATCTACTTTGGCAGGTGGTGGGCCCATAGGCAGACACTCTTATACTGCCCCTGCAGCAGCCCCCTGAAGTTAAAAAGCCGTATAACCACAGTTAGTGGCTGAAGGCAGGTTTACATGGCACCACCTTAACCACATCTGCGTGGCTATTGACAGGAGCTAGAGCATACCCAAGCTGCTGCAGACACCCGTCAGTAAGAAGTATATATAGACAAATCCATTGTTCCTTTCACAAAGAAGCATTGCAGCTATCCATTGGCAAACCTCTGTGTTTCTTTCCCTGTGCATGAGAGTGCACACAGTGGATAATCTCATGTCTTCACACGCTGGGGCACCTGATGGGAATGTCTCCAGTGTGAGAAGTGAATGAGGCCTCAGTATGGGCGTGTGTTTTGTTTCTGCTGCCCAGCACTGCAGACTCTCAACAACTCTATAACATACCCTGGATGTAGCTAATGGACAGACTGGCCTACGGCATTGGATAGGTGGGTCCAGGAGCCAGGGAAAAAAAGCCTCAGAAATTCATAAGTTCCTGGCATTACAGTGAGAGACTGCAATATGAGAGATAGATGAGTGAGGTTCATGCAGAACATCACAGGCTTGTCCCAGTGGGTTAATTGTGAATGTAGAAGCCCAAAAGACAGCACTTAAAAACTGTGTCAGTCCCTGCTTCTGTCAAATCATGTAACCCTGGTTTTGCAAACCCCCTCCTGAATGCTGACTCTGTGAGATGGAAGCAAAGCAAGTCAATTGTGCCCCCATCAGAAAAGCAGGGGTGTGGTATTGATGTTATCCTGTATCTAATCATTCCTGCCATCACTCTATCCTATAGGTCTAGAGAATCCTAAATTAATCCCATGGCAACTGATTCCTATGCTGCTCATCAGCTGCACCATAAACAGACACACAAAAGTAATCAGTAAAGCATTTGAAGAGGACCCATTTTAAAGTGGTTATTTCTCATGCAGTTCTCCAGAGGTGAAGGGCCTTCTGGTGCTCACGAAGCTCCAATGCACAAAGCTGAGCGAGATGCATCACATCATCTTATGACCGTACCTTTAAAACTTTTCAGAATTGACCTTATCATTTGCCCATTGGAGTCTATTTTAGTTATGAGGAAGAAATTATAGCTGACAATTTCATGGGTATTAGCTGTCAGACAGGTGTAGTTGCCGGCATCTGGGAACTCTTTCACTTCAGCAATCAGAGTCTTTCCAGTTCCTTTCAGTTCGGTGCCCTTTTTCCAGTAAACTGGCAGTGCTTCATCAGGTGTGTTACAGGTGAGCTCCACTCTTTTAGCCGGTGTCTCATCATTCCACTCTGATTCTATGACATACACTGGACATTGCAGAGAAAGACATGTTAGCAGCTATGTGTACTTAACAGTGTGAAGATTGAACTGAGCCCTTTTCTTCAGCTCTACTCTCCAGGAAAATTGCTACCAAATCTCCGGGTCTCTTGCCCAAGGCCTTACCATCACTTGGAAATCTTTTCTACAAGAGAAGGTTCTACTTAAAAATTTACAGTGTATCTAGAACGTGCTGATCAATAGGGATGACATTTTAATGGAAGAAGTGATTTTTTTTCCATGTTCCCAGAGAATCTTACAGTGGTTCATAACCATGGGAAGTAAGTAGGTACCTTTGTTTTAAAGGTGGGGATGCCAGGACACACTGAGCCCACTGCACATGGCCTGTGGCCTTTGCTCACAGAATGACATGTAAAACCAGTTCGTACAATGGTGCTTTGCTGTGGTGCAAAGCTGTGACACTGTGGCCTCTTCAGCATCAAAGGCCTGTGAGTGAGCAATGGGAAGGTCGGGACCTCTGGGTAAGCGGTTTGTATTTGCCAGTAGCTGATGCTGGTTTCTGTTTTCTGCAGGGGACAATCTGTACTCCCATCACCCTGGTCCAGTGGAGCAATTACTAGGAGATGGGAGATCGCTGAGCTACAGCAGAGCTAAGCAGACTCCAACATGGAGGTGTACTCTTCTAAATGCCATCTCATAACTCTGAAGTGTCCTGCTGGTCTTTCCAAATAGGAAGACACAACACACAATAAAATAACTTGGAACAACACTTAAAAGGCATTATCTTCTCTTGTCTCTTTGCTGTGGTTGGCTGAAGACCTTCACCTATACTTCTGTGCGGCAATAGTTCTCAAATTCGTCATTGCTCAGATATACTTCTGCCCTCAGAGGCTCCCCAGCCATGTTCAGTGCCCTCAGAGACTCTTCTACATGCAAGAAGTGGCAAAAATTTGTTTCTTAGTGTGCCAACACCACAAGCAGGCACTCAGCTCAGGAAATCAGGGTTCCAGTGAGCTCAAAGACCTTTTCACCAGAGCATTTCACTACCAGAATGAGACCTTTAAGACTTTACCACAAAGAAGAAACACCAAGAAATAGATGTCAAACACTCAATCTAAAATGGCAGAAAACACACAACTTCAGGAAGCTAGGAAGCTTATCAAACTGCTCATGGAAATTTGAAGTTCAGGCAAGGTAAGCCTTACAGACTTCAAACACAAAGATTATTCTTAATACTGACAGACATATTTGCAGTTTTCAGCACCATAGTATCGCCCAGGGAACCCACAGGATAAATAATTTTTTAATGTAAAGATATGGGGACAAGTAATTGAATTACTTTATAAAAATAAAACAAATTGAGAATGCTTTTCTCATGTTCATTAGGGTCCTTCTTTTTGGGTAATTGCTCTGAAGACAGCCTGGACTGTGGAGCCACACTGGGTGAATAAGAACAGCAAATTTGATCACCTGAATTTAGCTCAATTTTCTGGTAAGTTATTCAAAAGATTTGTTTGTCTATTACCGACCCTCTATTTTTATGAATGTATTTACATTCAAGTTATTCACCAGAAAGTTGGATAAACTATTTCTAGGTTTTAGGTTTTACTGTAAAATATTCTTTCCGGCAATTAATTCTTCACTTGTTTGTTTGTGGGCTGTTACCTAAGTCACAAGATACTGTCTCTGCTTCCAGACTGCATAACTGAAACAAGAGAATGGAGATTAGGAAATAAGAAAGTTTCTAATGCAAATAATTAGAATGGCTGTTGTACAACATTTTGGGACTTTTAAATATTTCTTCCATTAATACCAATTAGTTGGCTAGTTACTCACAAACAAAGAAGGAAGAGCCTTGGCCTAAGATACTATAGTTAATAAATTCCGTGCTCGTGGACACAGGTATAATTCTGAAATACCCTTGCGTCCTCCAGTCAGCTGTAGGTCTCAGTAGGTGAAGACTGCTTACCATTTTCCCTCAGTTTCCACTGCGCTTCCAGAAGGGCAGCAAAGGAAAATAATGAAAGTAAGGCAAATAGTAGGTGAGACATCTGTAGGGAAAAAAAAAAAATTACTAAACTTCATCGAGGATTGTTAAGTGTGTACTGAAATCAAGCTCAGTGCTGGACAGGATAATAGAAGACAGAGTCAGTTCCAGTGAACTAAGAAACATTCTCCCACTCTGAGAACTTATGGATTACATAAAAATTGAATATCAGGTTTGTACTGGAGCTTAAGCCAAGATTTTGATCCTCTTGTTATTCACACCACAAACCAGTCTAGAGAAGAAATCATGGAACTTATTGTGTGCATAGGTCTTACATGGTCAGGAGCTCAGAAACATTCCCAGGTCTCTCAGTTAAATATTCCTTGTGCAAGAAAAGTCCTGCTGATGCCAGTGAGGCTTAGTTGCATGAACAAGGCATTGGACTAAAGGATCGATGGACATTAAATTCCAGTCATAAAAAGTTTATAAGTATATTCCTTGGTTTAAGCATGTCAATAGTCCTATTAAAACAAAGGATTGTGAATAAAAGGAAGGAGCTGTTGCAGTGTTTTGCTGGACTATAGTCTTCACCATCTCTGTGAGAACGAGTGACAGCAGTGTCAATAATGCAGTGTAGAGCTGGCGCCAATACTGACACTTGCCTCTCTGGTACTAGTTCTACTATCCCCCCAAGGTTTCATAATCTAATTAATTTTGCAAGCAATTTCAGGCAAAATTCCTACTTGATTCAGTGCCACAGCGATGTTTGCAGAAATAGCTGGATATGTATGTCATTGTTGCTGTGTTCACTTGAGACATATACATGTATCTCACTTGAGAATATGTAAGTATATAGCTGTATATAAAATAAATAAATGTATATTTGTCCTGAATTCAAAATAAAGCTAGAACTCTTCATGAAACACAAAACATATTTGCCGAATATTGTAGTAACCACCGAGTGTGTAAAAAACTTTAGTGACTGTTTTTCAGATACATTTTCAGACCTTTTTCAACTGGAGACGAAGCCAAATGAATAGGAGTACGACTTAGAAAAAGAGATTGGTGAATATATCTTTCAATGTCTATTCTGAAAAACACAAAATTAAGTGGTTTGGGGTTTTTTTTCCCCCCAAACCAGTCTTCTTCAGTGAAAGGGGAGTAGTCCTCCTGATTTCTTCTCACGTGCTATGAAACGTTTTCATTTGGGTTTTGGAGGAAGAGTATGTTTATATTTTTACGTGCACCAAATCTCTTACTCACTGGCAGCTCCTGCTATTAGGAGTGCTTAATCTTGATCAGAAGTCAACTGTCTCTGGACCAATGCCAAGAAAATGCCATCCGATTTTTTACACTGCATGGCACAGCAATTAATGGGACCAGAAGCTACATGTATAGTATCTGGAGAGAGTATCTTGGAGAAGAACCAGCTCACATTGTACTCAGAGAGAGGCAGGAGCCTCAGTGAAAAGCCAGATACTATCAGGCAGCCTATCAGCAGTATTTTGCCTCATTAAAAGGCAAACATTCTTAGCTCCTGATGATTTTCTATCACAGGCAGGATTATCTGTAATTTGTGAAAGAAAAATACATTTTGCAATTTTCTGAAAGATGCTCATTTCTTTCATTGTAACACAGCATTCATCACTATACTTCATAAAACCAGTATCTGAAATACCAACTAAAACTTGGAGAAGGTTCTAAAACATGTCTTCTTTTCCGTATCAACTTTTCATCAAAATTGAAAACTTGAAAACAGAATACTTTTTCCTAGTTTTAGGGAGAAGCTTCACGAATCAGGTTTTTGATGAAAAAAAAATTTAAAAACATTCATGGAAAATTATTCCATTTTTGAGATGGGGGGAGAACAACGCCTTCCCCTTTCTCAAAATTCTGTTGAAAAATTAATCAGAAATAATATCAGGTTCTGAACATCACTAATCCGTGCAGTTGCCGAGATGAGGAGAGTGTACCATCCTGTGTTCCCTGTGATCTGGAGCATGAGCTGCTGTACATCAGCACAAACTCCTTCACTAAGAATCACAGAATAATTTTCATCAGAAAGGAAGAAAGGACCTCTGGACATCATCTGGACCAGTCCCAGCTCAAGGCAGGGCCAAGTCAATTATGTCCCATGTTTTTTAAAACAGAGAACAGTATGACCATAAATACCTATTTGTTGATGCACACACCCCAGCAACAGAAATATTGGTTAAATACAAAAGATTATTCCTTATAACATTAGCTGATCTGTTAGTTAGATAAATTCTATGAGTGATATACATATATACAGTGTGTGCTTAACTTCACACATATAAATATAAATATAAATACTGTCCTGAGAAAAACAACTATTTAAATAGACTTTTAAAGATAATAAATAATTTAAAGTCCTTATTAATTTAATCTGAAGCAGCTGGTACTGCACTTGTGTCGCCCCAGTGTTAGAGAAGAAAGGATTTCTCACCTTTTCCTGCGATGCCTGTTAGCTGAAGTTGTCAGGCAGGTTGGGTTTGTGATCTGAAGGAAGCAAAGCGCTGGCTCCCTTATAAATACTTCTAAACTCTGAAAGGAAAGGGATGCTCCGTTTCACCGCAATACCACAGAATTGCAACACGTGGCTTGAGTTCCTTTTTTACATAGTGGCAGAGCTAGAGGAAAAAAAAAAAAGTTTGGGACTCCCAGGTAAACTTTAAAGAGGAAATGAGATTATGAGATTGTTACAATGACCTTTATGGTATGCCAGAGGCATTTCCTTTCCTGCCTGATTTTCTGTCGCTCTCATACTCCCTGTTCATCATCTGAGGAAGAGTAAATACAGACTAAATAAACTTCCAAAACTGTATGATGGGAAATATATTATGAAGACAGAAAGAGAAAGTTAAATAAACTAAATCTATTTCTACCTGGTAAGCATGAAAGAGATAATTACATGAAATAAAATCCCAGCCACTACATCAATCAGAAGTAAAGCTGAGGGAAAATTCATTTTTAATTGCTGTTTTAGAATTGTGTTTATTCTAAAAATTGAGACTTAGGTCAACCAAAAAATAAACAATCAGTTATGCCTCAGAGATAAAAAAGTGAGATTGTCACAATATTTTATGTTGCAGTTTTAAAATATAGCCTACTGTTTTTTCTTTATAAAATGATGTTCCTATTAGATTGTATTCAAGCATAATAAAAGGCCCAACAATAACATATACTTTAAAAAAAAAAAGTTTCTACTGGTTTTTTATTATTTGTGAAATAATAGAAAACAATTCCCTTTGTCAGGCAAATCAAAACTGAGTTGTTCTTCTAACCCTGTTCCAAACCTGAATAAGATGACTGAAAAGTTATAAAGCAAGAAGAAACACATTGCTTATAAAAGCAAAAGAAATGGTTTGAAATTGGACCTGACATGCTTTAGGGATTCATTAAGGGGCACAACTCCATCCTGTGGGCCTTCTAACGACAGGAGTATTCCCACAGCCCAGCTCAAAGCTCCAACGCAGTAATCAGCAGTGGAAAGATGGTGCCTGTCCCTTTCAAAAGTCCTTCACACAGATGAAACAACACAAGCATCTGCAACATGTTGCATATTTGGTGTCCCCAAATATGGTAAGAACATTAAAAAAAAGGAGGAACAACCCAATTTAGCAGCGATATAAACTTAATATGAACCCCAGCAGTTCCCAGTGCATGGGGTTCCTGTTTAATGTCACACATCTGGGAGGCAGGGAGGGTGGCACACTCTTATTTGAAAGAGGGTAGTTTTAGGTTTCTGGATTAACTGTGCTGACAGCTTTACCCAAATGTGCATTATTGCCAGTGGAATCCTTTTCTCTCATTAGCCATCCTCTTCCAAGGAACACTGCTTGAGCAGGATCACATATACCTTTGGCAGCTGAGCTGCCCTGTGACAAAACACAAAACTAGAGCATTTCAATCTCAGATGGGCCCAACAACTTCGCTGCTGAGTCCAGTGTGCCCAGTCTGTCACTCAGTCGCCAGCCCCAGACTTGCCATTGCTGGAGCTGTCAGCCAAAGCAGAGGGAGGGCTGCAGGCTGGCACGGTGGCTTCTGAAGCAGGTTTGAAACAGCAGCTCTGTCACAAGGAAAAACTGCTCCCTTCATGCACTGTGTTCTGAATCTGGATCAAAGGGGTTTATTGATTTATTCCTGACACAGAATTGACCAGCCATCAGTGAACTATTCATTTGAGATCCATATCAATAATATAACAGATAAGCTGGAACTTCCAAAATGTTAATTAATACCTATACATGTTCACTCCCCACTTAACCCAAAAAGCTCTAATCTCCCCCTCCCACACACACTCACATTGAGAGGACATGTGGGCCACAAGCACATGTACTGTCTTTGCATCTGGCTGATGCTTGTCTTCCTCTCTTACATGATCATTTGGGACAAATGTCTTCTCAGGCAGTTTTGGGTCCTCCATTCACATATACTCTTACTATTCCTACTCCTGTCTTAACAGCTGTCGTTATCCAGGCCATTTTGCCAACAATGGGACATGGAGACGCTGACACTTCGTCTGCCACTGTTGTTTCACCGTTCAGAAAGAGAGAATGGCAGTCTAAGAAAGCCTGTTGAGAAAGATGTGACGGAAGCAGCTGGTGCACAGGCAAGTGAAAGGTATTAAAACTGTTCCAGGTGACAAAATTGTCTCTTGATCCTGGTCCCTGACTGCCTTCGAAATGCACGTCAGCAGGAACCTGAGCCATTAATTAATAACCATATTCCCATTAATCTGCTTCTCCTCCCAGGGGAAACCTTGTCACAAGGGCAGGGAGGAAGCCGCAGGGAACAGTGACACCCCTTTCCCCTGGTAGTCTCAGCCTGTTCTAATTGCAGCCTCCGGGAAGCGCTCAGGGCAGCTCTCCTCTCACAAATGAGACAGAGCCCAGGCTGAATCAAGGTTAGGCAACAATTTGTTCCCATTTAAGACAACTTCCAAAATTCACTTCTGTGGTAACACCCAAGTTTAACAGTGAGCCAGCAATGACCAGGAGAACTTGAAAGCTGCACTCAGTCCCTGAGCAGGGATATAAGGGCACAAGTAACTTTACATACATGTTGCCTACTCTGTTCTCAACCCATCTTAGCTTGCCTGTTTGCTTATGTTAACCATGTACTACAGCTTTTCTTTTTTGACTGTGAAGTCACTAAGGCATAGTTAAACATCTGATCAACCTGACGGTAGTCTTTAAATGCCTGCTTAGTTCTGAAACATGAATGGTTAATAATTAATATAAATAAATACACATTTTCAGGGTGTATGCTTGCACACACATGCACAAAACATAATTGCCTTAGCTCAGTTACTGTTACAGGACAAATAGAGTAATATGGTACCCAAGCTTTATGTCAAGACTCCTAGATGCCCGTTATGGATCACAGACATATCTGTGTGGAACTTCCACAATGGGATAGTTTGCTATGATCCATCAGAGGAATTTTTAAATATTAAAACATAGAGATTGTGAAAATATCTTTTGATGACAGTCTGGTTTTCCATTATGAGCTCATATATTCTTAAGGGGAAATTTGGAGGAGAGCAGCTTCTCTCCCATCATTTTATCCTACTTCCCCTATGACACTGAAAGAGAATGGTGGAAACTCTATGTCCATGTTTTGCTTTCCTCTAATGTAACAGAGGAATGCTTCCTCTTGCTTTCCTCTAATTTTCTGCCTTTTTGGCAGAAATGGCCCTTTTGAAAATGGTTTTCCTTTCTTTTGAAGGACAGATGATTTTTGCTTTGTGGAATAACACAGTTATTTCACCACAATCCAGGAAAAAAACTGCATAATATTACTAAAAGGAAAAACTATATAAACTATATAATCAGTATGATTTCTCCACATGGAATTTCCTTCAGCATCTGGCTAGTTTTGCATGGATGTCGATTTGGAGTTTAATGCCAATGATCAGGCGTTATTATTAATGCAGTAGTAGTGAGAAGGGAACTCTGTTCTTTATATATAATTCACTAAACAGTGGTTTATGTGACTTCATCAGGAAATACTGTGTAATATTAGCATATTAATGAACTTTCCTAAAAAATTCCAGTTGCCAGCTACTACGTGGAATCACTGAACCAAGACCAAACCTTGAGAAAAATACAAACAGAGGGGAAAAATACATCCCACTTCTATTAAAAATAATAATTAAAAAAATAAGCTTTATACAACAGTGATTCATTTGCATTATGATACAACTAGAGCAGCCACCCAAGATGGGGACTCGGGTATCTCTCCTTGGATGGAGAGGATAATAAGATGGTTACCTCATTTGTGCTCCAAGCTGGTCGAACATCCACTACCTCAGGAGTAGAAATTGCACAATAGTATTACTGTGGCCTGACATAATTAATTGGCCGGTATCACACTAATGTAGCTACTCATGTTTCAGATTACAGCTAACTGTTGCTCAGTGTAGGGCTGACTGCAGATATCAAATACATGCAGATGCAGATCACAAACTGCAGCTAAATAAGAGAAGTGGAAAGAAGGGGTTTTCATCTTTTAGTCTTCCTCCCTACTCTATTCTGCACAAGGATAGAAAAATCCAAAAAGAGGTATGGCATTTCAAAAGGGTTTTAAGAACCAAATCACATTTTCTACAGTAAATGACTCCAGAAAGTCAATGGGATTTGGGTACCTAAGTCTACGATATGCTTTTGCAAATCTCCATAGGCACTCACAAAATACGGGACAGAGATAGAAAAGAACCTGGTGTCTCTGTAAGATTCATTGCAGAACTATAGAGCTACCAGCCCTCTTTAACACGGGAAGCACAGAACTTCCTCCCCTAGAGTGTGCATAAGGAAATGGTTCATTTCTTTTTTAAAGTGCAATGCAATGGAATTCTTCCCATTACATCAGTCTGCTGTTTCCATCATAAACCTGTTGCTTACATTCAATAAATCTGATATACTACACTCAACTGTAGGATTTAGATGCAAGTTGCTCGCTTTACGTGATGTCCACTCATTTCTTGAGTGTGATGTTGCAACTATTTGAAATCCACTGTCACCATTACTTAGGCCAGGATATAGTGCTGGGGGTGGGGGAAATAACATATCAAACTGAAAGTAAAGGGAAAAACCCAGTAATAACTTATTGAGTTGAAGTCAAGCAGCATTTTCTTGTTTGTCAGGCAACTTCTATACAAAGGAGGCTGGATACTTGATTTCTTTGCAGTTCTAAAATTCATATAGCATTTTTTCAGGTATTCACAATCAGTTAGTAATAGGCAAGGATAAAATCCTTGGGCAACCAATTCAGTAGCTGAGTATCTGTGCAGAGAACCTGATGACATACTTGTCATTTATATTACCCTAATAGGAATTTCAGCTGACTTAAGACATAACAGGGAAAGGTATGTAGGTAGGTAAGCAGGTAGGTACATAAATTGGTCACAGTTTTTAGAGCCAGTGACTGTCAGCAATGGATGCGTGAAGTGGTCAGACAGTCTTTTAAAACCCAGAGTCACACTATTGGATTGGGATCAACAAGTCTACAGGAAACAACAGTGGCCTTTCTACATAAACTTGAAGGTGTCAAAGGAGGCAACAACCAATGTAGTCCATCACGGTACTTTAAGCCATAAAAACATCCCTGGAAAAATCTGTATTTTCTTTACTAAAAGCCAGTTAAGACTTTTCTGTCAGTGATAGGATCAGGCAATGTAGGAACATCATTTCATTGTGGACAATTACTAGAAAGCATCTATTGTGTGGTCTGGAAAATGCTTTGATGCTCTCATACCGCTCTTCAGTTATTCGTTGGCCACAGTTGAAGCAAGACCAATCAGGAGTAAGACAAAGTGGAGAACTCTAGCATGACACTGAAGAGAAGGAAAAACATCTACACTAACATTCAGCTAGAGAAGAAGGTATTGAGAAATTACTCTCAGGTTTTGGAATTGTATTAAGCATCTAAAATTAATCAAATACTTTTCTCAGACATTAAAGGATTTTCTTGCATGAATTACATCTATTTGATTAGATACCATTACAAATTATATTTGTTGATAGGTGGGAATTAGCTTTGTGAAACATGTCAGTTTTGTACAGCAAGTGACATGCTTTTAACGCACACTCTTGAGACAGTGTCCGGTGAGTGACTTTAAGCAAAACAGAAGCAGAGTGAAAAAGAATGGCAAAGGTTAAGCATACCTCAGAGAGAGACAATTGGTTACAACAGCACCTTTTGCATATGTTTTGTATTTCAGGAGTCATTGTGTTATAATTTTTGTGGAATTGAATGGAATAATCTATTTTTAACCACTCACCTATCACTTAATAGCACAGTATTTGAAGGACAGTTTAGTTTTTAAAAATTATTGTGTTTCAGCAACCATAAGAATTTGTTTTGACACTTTTTTGCAGTCTCAGAGGTGCCTTTGATGTCTCAGAGGTGAAACAAACAACAAGCTGTTGGCAACATGAGATATTGTTCTTCTTTAATGCAGTATGAGCTTGTTACATCGCTATGATACATGCAATATCAAAGGGCCTTCTGAGGAACAGGCTGCTCATGAACCAGAGGTGAAGGACTCCTGCCTTTGCGCTGGCGAGTGTAGCCCATGCTGAGTGATCTGCAGCTTTGGTGAAGGGAAGAGATGGGGGGGAAGGGGCCCTTTGTTTCTTCCCATTTGGGGGGAGAAAGAAAAATTATCAAAGGCACTGAAAAACATTTTGAACCACTCCAGCCTTTTGGTAGTATATTGCAAAAAGTCACATAAATTGCCAGATTTATCTGGGACCCTCATGGCCATTCTTTTCCAGTTGCACCAGAGCTGGGCTCCAGAACTCTAAAACAACACCTGGAGTGTTACAAGGATGATAGGGGTTAAAAATTCTCACCTTTTTTAATAGTGAGAAATCTGGACATAAAGGTAATGCTTCTTTAGGGGAGAAGAAGGAAGGAAAACAGGTCTCTCTCCAGAAATGGCCCAAGACTTCTGAATGAAACATTCCAGGAAGTCAGAAACCATCATTGCCTTCCACTCCAAGTGCACCTTTTCTTTTACCGTGCCTCAATGTGTCTGTAAAGAACAAACGCTCCTTCTTGCCCTTCTAATCTGTGCACACTTCCTCCTCTGGGGCAAACAAACAATCCGTGGTGTATACATGCATGTTGCTCGGGTACCAGGCTGTTATCATGGCATTAATGAGAGGAGAGCCAAGTAGAGCAGAGCAGAGCAGTTACTCTTGCTCGTAGCTCCACTGACTAAGTCTCCATTTACATGGCATTTCACAAGTGGGTTTGAACCTTTCTTAAGAGGTTTTCTTCAGGCTGGGCACTGTGCTAACTACCGCCGTGCAACTTCTGACCGAGCTCAGGATCCCAGCTGAGCAAGCTGACATCTGTGTAGGAAATACTGTACTGACAGAATTTTCGTTGTACTCTTTATGTGGGTATGTCAGTACAAAGTGTAATCATTATGAGAAATACTTCTCTTATCTGCTGTTATTGCTATTTTGAAGGGGAAGATGGACATAAATTAAAGTACTTGGGGATATACCTGGGAGAAAATGGAAGTCACGACAACTTCCTATTTGCTATTTATTAATTTGTTTATATTTATTTTATTCTAAAGCCTAGAGACTTAGACTGAAAATGGGACCTCATCTTATAAGGGATACCAGGAGTTCATAGTAAGATTCAGTGCTCAGTCATGATCTAGGCATCTTGTTGCATCATTTTTTATCTGTCAGAAAATTCCAGGTTCCTGGAGGTGGTGAAAAGATATTTTAAATTATGTAATAGGAGCCTTAACACCTCCTATGACTGTTAATGAATGAGGTCATACAAGACCTATTTGGAAAGCAAAGATGTTTCACAAATGAACCACTTGAAGCATCCCTCAACTTCTGAAAGTCAAAGGAAATTTCTGAAATGACCCCAGTGGTTGCTTTGTGATATGACATTTGCTTCTGTAACTTCTGTGAACGTTAGCTCTGCTGAAGTCATGTTGTAATAAGTGGGACTACAGTATTACCAACCCCAAGTGTTAAAATTCAGGAGCTTTGACATGTGATGGTTTCTGGCAACCACGTGGGTTGGTAGAAATGGGGAGTAGAATGGGGAAAAGAGTTGGGAGTAGAATGGGGAAAAGAGAGGGACTGTGGACTGTGCTCCCTGCTGTTACCAGATAACATTTGGAATAAATGTGCCCGGGATGTCCTAGAGCCCTGCCAGCCTTCCACACTCCCAGATAGTATCTGCTCCAGGGACTTACTTTTTAAACAGTATTTCTGTCTTCTGCTGCTATTGTATTTAGGATTTAGGGTGGAGCCAAGTTGTACTTGTGGCTGTTCTTTGCAATCACAATAGCTAGAAGCCAATTTTAGTAAAAAAATGTAAGCTGAGAATTCTATCTCATGTGTTATCATGTAAATCTAAGCCTTAAGATTAACTGCCATGTTAAGAAAACCTGAGTCCCTGTAAAATTGTGAGAGTTATTAATACTATAATTAGAGAAATAATAAGGTTGCTTGGTACTAGTCTAGGAGTAATTAAAACTACGCAATTCAAAATTTGATATAGCTTTTATGTTAATAAACTGGAAAAGGTAAAGTAATCTGTGAGCAGTTTGTAGAACTTTGCAGCACAGTCTTAAAGCTGAAAGAAAAGCCTTTTTTTAGCTTTTATTTTCTATTCTTGATTGAAGACATATTTGGATTAATGTGAATTTATACAGTTTGTACAGCAGAAGAAGGAATGTTCCATGTTTAAAGAGAAAACAGTACAGACTTAATCCTTCTCCCACTAATATAATGGGTGTTTCAGTGTAAACATCAGTGAAAACAGCTTTTGTGCCAGTGTTCACAAAAAACCCTCTTGACTACTGAAGCTACAATCCTTACGTAGGAAAACTTATCTCAGACTTCTCTGAATCTGAGCAGGGTGCCTGCAGAAGGGTCACCCCGTGTGTGTGGCTTTTGGCTGAAACAACCTGGAACCACTTAACTTGAGGACAAGAAAAACTTCCACTGTTTTTAAGTGGATTGTGATCAGCCCTGAAGCGTGCTGCCTGCCTGCTCCAAGGGGGTACCAGGAGACCTGGCTAGGGTCTCATCATATCTAGGGAATCTAGGTTCATATCTAGGGAATGAACACACATCTTATGCTTTAATATATTCTGTCCAACAGAGGTTTGCAAACTGGCCTATAGCCTTTTCCAAGATACTTAGAAATGAGTTTTTAAAAGAGTGAGGTCACCACAGTAGCCTAAAATTCTCAATGAACGTTTGAAATTCCACTGGAAAATTTGAAGAAATGTGAAACACGGGTTTTCAATATCCACTTGAGTCATGTATCATGGAATTTCAAGGGAAGAAAACTAATAGATTCTCTCTGTGTAGTTAGTTTCATATAGTTAATCATGCAGCAAACCACTAGGGAGACCAGCAACACAGGAGTTTAAGTTGGAAGTGTGCAATAGAATTCACGTTTCTTAACTTTGTCCATGAAAAAGGTGTTCAGAGTAGATCTAGACTCTAATAGGGAACACACAAATATTTCAGTAATTTCTCAATGTATTTCTTTGTAAATTGAAAAAATGAAAACCCAAAAAGTTATTTTTACAGTGTCACTTCTTTCAGTGCAAAGCCACACTTTCTGTAGTACTGCATTGTGCTGTAATTTTATATTTTTCTACTTTTTAAAATTACTGTCCCTGAAAAAATGTCCTTTGTATTACAGAGTTATTAATTGTAGCCGTAAAACAGGAGTTGCTTTTCTTCCCTCTCTTCTCAACGGTATCAGCTTTCTTCATCAAATTTTAAACTGCTGAACAGCCCTTGTTGTTACAATGTTTATGATACGAATCAGTTAACTGAATTTATCTTGTTTTTATTTGACAGGGGGAAGTCTTTAAAAAATTTCTTTTACCACTATTATGTTGTCTCTGCAGCCAAAAGTAATTAAACAGACAGAGGAGAGAAACATACGAAACAGTCTTTGTTTTTTAACGATATTTTGTCTGTCTCCTTCCCAGCTGCATTGACATAAAGACTGTTACAAGATTAATGGGAATTAGATTGTTTCATACTTAACCACAGCAACTCCAGTTCTTGCCACCACACATTTCTGAATGAAATCTTTGCAGAAGGCTTCTTGGTTAAGACACAGGGGCGGGTGTGGGTGCCGATGTGCCAGCTGGAAGAATGAAACAATGCTGACATTCTGAAGTTGCCTCCCTGTATGGTCCCTGTCCTGAGATTTCCCAGTGTTTGCCATCTCCACTCCTGACTGGAATACACTGCTTTTGTTCAGGCCAACTGATGGGCAGTTTGTACTGGTGCAAGCCAGCGGCTGGTTGTAGCCCACTGCTCTGCTGCTTTCGCGTTGCATATTGTATGGCCTGTGGCTTTTGTTTCACTTTGGGTGCAAAAATTCACTACCTCATTTGCCTATGGTTTTTGAGCCCACATGGACACACACAGAGTCTTGATCTCTGACTCAGTTTTGGATCCTGTAGTATTTTCTCTTTTGCTGGTAGATTTTGTTGTATCGTGCAACATTTTTAACAATTTAACATTTTAAACATTTTTTAACATTTAACAATTCTGTTCTGCCCTTAGGTTTCTAACTAGGGAAAAAAAAGTAAAACAGGAAGCAAAGAATAAGAATGTACGGTCCAGATCAGGCCAAAGACCAGTTGAGCTCAATATCCCGTCTCAAGCAGTAGCAGAGAACAGACTCTTAGGTTAGTTAAGACCAAGCAGACACTGGTACCTAAAGAAAGCGGTTTTTGTATTGAGCTGCTGACTGACCCGTACGCTGCTCAGAACCATACTCAACAGTGTTACATACACAGATGCCAGAATGACAGAAATGGGACTGGAAATAAAGAAACAAGAGAATGCAATTTTTTTTTTTTAAGTATTGCTTCTAAAAAATCTGAGAACTCCTAGGTTTTATTTCTGATTTTGACCTTGAAAGATCTGAACATCTACCTGACCCCAAACTCTCTGGCAGGGGAAAAATCAAGAGGATAGTTCCACTGCAGTGTCCTGTGTCTTTGTGACAAGGTGTGGCACGGGACACATCAAAGCACATTGCAATGCCTTGTCTTGAGACTTCGCAGTAATGGGGCAAACAGGCGTTGTCACATCCTCCAGTGTTGCTGTTATTGCTATTGTTCTGCAGTTTCCTAAAAAAGCTACTTTTAGGGGATACAACATCAACCAACTGGATAAGACGGTGAACATGGAGCCAGCAGGTACAGCCCCTGTGTTCAGCTGCAAGGAAGAGAGTAGGGTCACCCCTACATTAAGACATTAATGTCTTAATGTAGAGACATTAAGATGAAGCTGCTTCATCCAGGGAGCAGGTCTGTGCTGCCTGAGCTGCACAGATGCAGAAGGGTGAGGAACAGAGCAAGTGATCACTGGCCTTCAGTTCTCACTGCCTGCTACCAGCGTGACTGGATGGGGGCACAGAGGAAGCAAAACAGGAAAGGAGGTGACTGCTTGCATTACTTTTTGAGCAAGGCAAAAGCAGACACGCAGCTTTTCATGTCACTATGGGTGTCTTTTGAGATTTTGGGTGTGAACCTACCTACTGTTCCTTATTCGGGGCAGGTTACTGGTTGGTCAATAACTGTAATTCAGCAAACAATTTAGGTGTCAAAGTGAGGAGAAAGCCTTGCATGAGGGAACTTCCACTAGTACTTTCCCAAAAGAATGATGAAACTGCTCGCATGGAGTGAACACATTTGTTTCTGCTTACCATCATGACATGGAGTATGAGGATGTGCCTGTAGTTGCTCATATTGGGAATTGTGCTCTCTTGCTCCTCCCTTGGCTCTGACATCATCATGAGTAAATGTACCACAACAGGTCCTTAGAAAAAATGTCTGTCACACAGATGAAATTGTTCACCAATGTCAGTAAATTCGTTGACTTGAGCAGGAACAAGATCTCGTTTAAATTTGTCTGAGGAGACAGAGAAAAAAAAGAATGAAAAGGAAATGCTTTGTGCTTAAAATGTTCGTGGATTTGTACTTAGGGTTGATTTTTGTCAAAAATGTAACCCGGTACCTTTTTTTTGGTGATTCGATACACAGGGCTCTTCAGAGTTGTGAGTGGGCTTTCAATACTCTTTCTATAGGCAAAATCCCCTTCAACGCTCCTCAGAGTACTCAAAAATTCAATTCCTCTGTGCAAAGCTAAATGAAGTTACCCGATAAGTATTGACGTAATGAATCCACCATGGAGTTTCTTCCTACCTCCACCAAACCTTTCCCCGGCACTAGAAAGTCAATCAAATGTGGGTTCCAGCCACAAATGACATTACTTCCTTTCCGTGGTAATAGCTACTGCAAGGAACACCATATGAAAACAGCACACCCAACATCCAATGTTTATTTCTCTGACTTCTGTCGACTAAGCAAAGAGTTTGTTTGCATTTATGACTTTTCACAATGTAAATTCCTCTAATACTGTGAGGCAAAGCTGTACTATCTTTCAATTAGTTATGGAATTTCTAAGGCAAGTGAGAAACAGCAGGAGACAGCCCTGCATTGCGGAATCCCTTCCATAAGCACACACCTGGCTACCTCAGAAGTTAAACATTCATATTCCTATGCAACGCTTGTTTGTATATGTAATAATAATATCAGTTTTAGATGTTCTGTTTCAATTCCCTCCACCTATAATTAACATCCAAGAGTAAGAATCAATTCAGAGAGCTTTAGTCTGACAATCGTAACAATAAATCTCTTTGTCAAAGGAACTGTTGTTTGCCCAAAGCAAACAGGATGTCCATCACATCTAGAGAGTTCAGCAGAAAAGTGCTTTTACCACAGAATGCAGTTCAGTGAATTCAGTTCAGTTCTTAATGATGCAGACAGATTGGGTGGAATAGAAATTTTGCAGTAGAACAATATATATCAAGTAGCATCCTCCTTATCTTAACAGCTACCTTCTGCTTTTTTTGTGGTTTTTTTTTTTTTTTTCAACCAGCTGAATTTAATGAACATACTATGAACGTACTCCTTTACTGCTGTGAGCATCCTCATGGAAGGACGCTTCCATCCGGATCTGCAGGGAGCTTCACGTTGGCCGAAGGGGCCAGTCACGGTGCAGGCTGTGGTCAGCGTCAGGAGCCTGGCACCGCTCCACCAGCCAGCTGGCAGCAACACCGCAGGCACAGGATGTGGTGTGAAGAGAGCCATGTTCCTGCACTCACCACACAGCTTTCCACACAAGTCAACTCTGCAACAGTGTGTTGTTTTAAGAAAACAGGAACCTTCCAATCTGCAGTAGAGCTATAAATAACTGAGGGCAAAGTTTATTCACAGCTGCCAGATGGGAGGTGACTGGGCACAGCCAAGGCTTTGAGGACAGAGTCATCTGAGCTAAAATCCCTGGCAGTCATGAATTTCCATTGTGACAATACTATAATTACCATTTCATTATAAGGGACTACATTTGCATTTCCCTTTCCTTACATTTAATTGTTCATGAACAGGAAGAAATAGAAGTGAGGAGAAAAGAACCCCAGAAACATGATACTATCTTACATACAAATGTCTCAGCTGGTGAGACAGAACTTCATTTGCTTGCACTGCAGCTTTATTTACATATAACAAATCTACGGAAAAAGAAAGATGGGGAGAGAAATGCAGATTCTGCTGAATCACCTGATATTTGTCAAGACAGTGACGGTTACGGTATCTCACCCTGCACCGCTGCTGTACGTTGTGTCTGCGTTCACAGGTGAGCCAGAGAACTCTTTGTTGAGAAATGACGTGTTTAGTAGCACTCAGGTTTTTGCTATGAAATGTAGTAGAAAAGACAAAAGTACATTTCCATTAAGAGCACATATAAAACCATATGGTGTGGACAAATAGACATCGTTGTGTGTAGTTGTATATAGGTTATGTCTGTTATCACTGTTCGTTGTTCAAATGCTTAGCCATGAGGGTTTGTCCTAGAGACTCTTTACCTCCATTTCTCATTTTATATAAAAAAGCATCACTAGTGCTGAAATCCAGCAGAATGCAAATAAGTTTAATATTCCTTACAAACAACTTCAGCTTATCCGTGTTTGGGAAAGAAAATTTAGAGCCACTCCTCGTAAAAGAACCAATTTTTTCAGTTTGAAGATCAAAATTAAACAAAAAAAATCCCCCTTGCCTCAACTTAGCAAATTGTCATAAAAGATCCTCTCTATAGGAGAAGACAGAGTGTCCATCACTCAGTGTGAGGTTAGAACATCTGGCAGCTCCCTCTCCCTGTCACTGTCTGTTGTTTGGAGGCTTGGACCTACTGCACAACCATGTGGGAGGGTTCCTGCATTTGAGATATAACAGGAACCCCAGGATGGCGCAAGGCGCTGCCAGTAGCATTAGCAGCCCTTGACCTTTACTACTGCTTGGCATAAAAGTTCAAGTTCCTGTTGACCTCAGCCATGACGAAAGCCATCCCAGCTGGTGGTACTGCCGCTCTCTGATGTAGCTGCTTGGTTGTCATGAATCAAAGACTCTTCCTCTCGTGTCAGCTCAGCTGGCAGAAACTACCACTTGCAGAAACGGAAACAAACGACCAGAATCTTACATGAGTTGAACGGGCACAGTGGCACTGCAGAGCTGTGCCAGCATGATCCCACGGGCTAAGAATCCAGCCTGAAATCCCTGTAGGATTTCACTGGTATTGCTCACTGGCTGGAGCACATGGACAGGGCAGAAGAATAGGTAATATCCCATTAAATAGTTTAAACTTCCTAGTGATGCTCAAGCTGTTGTGTTTTGCAAGTTTCAAGCAACCGTCAGTATCAGCAGGGTGGAAGTACTGGCAGTATCTGTGAGAAAGTTGTTCTTTATAAATTTTGGTGCTGTGCAAAAAGGAAAAAGGTGCTAAAATTTGTTCAAGTCAGCTTAGGTCTGATCAGCTTTGTGGAAGCTGAAATGGCCATGCAGAGATACACACCTGTTAAATATGTAAGTATTGTGGTGAAACCATAGAGGGAAAAAGGCAGGCCGGGAGCAGGACATTTCCCATGTAACTCCAACATTTCCTTAGTAACAAATAGCTGAGAAATATCTATGGCTTGGAAGTGTAAAAAATGGCAGTAATAAATGCATGTTGCTCCCCAAAGGCTGGAGGGTGGGACTGAAGAGTGGGCGAGTGATGGCCCCATCGCCTCTGGCCACCACGAGGGACCTGTGTGGGGTCTATGATGCACAGTGGCCTGGATTTGTTTGTGTGAGACCCTCTCATCAGCACCATGCTCCTGGGTACCCACTCACATCGCACCAGCAAGAGTCACTCCTCCCCGTTTCCAATCTCTTGGTGCAGAACATCCAAGAGTCCCCAGCACAGTTGCAGTCACATAAAGGCCAGGGTTTGTCTTCCCATCTGTATGGCTACAGATCAAAGAAGGGCTTTGGGATTTCTTGGCAGGAAACATCAAGACAACAGTTTGGGAGCAGCCACTGCTTCTGTCTCATCAGATCCACTGGTTTAGTCAGAACAAGCACAGATTTTAACTTTTTTCCTGATCTCTTTGCATAGGCTAACAATGACTTTGGCTGATGCATTTTTAATGAATGCCAAGAAGAAGCCATGAGGCTTCCCTCTTTTGACATGGTTTTTCTCATTTACTGGCCATTTTCACAGTGCAGAGTATTCCACACTCTTCAGTGAAAAAAGGGTCTTTATGAAAACAGCTACATAACGACAGAGCAAAATGCCAGTTCCTCAGATTCATTTTATCTTTTTTGGAAACTCTTATCTTGCAAGAAGTTGGCCATTTTGACTGAGAGTAATTTCTCTGCCTCAGAAAGTAAAGGAAATATTTTCCTTACAGAGTTGTAAGCTGAAGCGTGTCGAAGGAAAAAAAAACCCAAACAACCCAAAAAAACACCAGAGAGAACAAATCTAAGGAGGTTCTCAATGCAGGAACAGATAGAAATGCTGGCTGGATGTGGGTGTCCTATGTGCACGGTGCAGGACAACCCCACTGCTCCGGTGGTACCCCTCGTGTGCTCCAGCTAATGCATGGGGGCCACAGCTGCCTCCTTCACAGCATGACAAAAAAAGCCGCTATTTTTAAATAACATTCCGTACGTTGCATCTCTGTCCAGTGAGACCCCTGTGAGTAGTCACTGCAAATTCCTCCAGGAGCACAGTATAGGTCTGTGCTGCTCACCACCACCTTCTCGCTGCCCACAAGATAAAAGAGCTTCAGATTAAACCTGGTCATTCAGGACTACCCGTGTGGTATTTGAAGTCATTGCAACGTAATGGATGTTATTTCAAAATAGTGACTTTTTTCCTCATGCAGTCACAATTTCTCCCCCCTCAACAGTTCTCATTTTCAGTTTTGAAATACTAAGACAGTTTTGTTATGTTAAAAACTTTGCTCTTTCCTTCTGAGAGCAGCCAGAGGTGGAGTACACAGTCACTAATTTGCATAGCCTCCTCGGCTTTAGCAAAGCTTCCAGTTGCCGGCTGGTTATCTAGGGATGTAATAACCAGCTCCAGTCAAAACAACTCTGCGGTTTCATTTACATATTAGGGGAAATAAAACAATATGATGAGTCAGAAGTGGAGGTCTCTTTATTATGTAATAAAATAGTAAGCCTTTCAAAGAAGACGTAAGTCTGTATTCACTGTAGTACTTCCCCCAGAACTGTCTGTAAGACTTCACTTGACCTCAAAACCCAGGAGGCTGAAACCAGGTCTGTATTGTCACCGGAAAGTGAGCTGTCGTAGCAGTCATATGAGCAGCAAGAGTGGCACCGTCGTTGCACTGATCAGCACAGCAGGGGGTTCACACATACACACACACACACACGGCACACAGATTTTCCCCTCCCCTCCAATACCTCTGGTAGAGTTCATGCAATACAAACTCCAAACTAAAGGAAGAGCTCAAAGAAACTTGGAAATTCTCACCCTGAACTGTCCCTCCTCTGATGTTCCTGCCTCGTCTCTCTCACAGAGATTCCATTATATGGCAAAAAGTATGAGAAATTTGCCAGGTTTTCTTACTTGAGTCAACGGTGTTTCTACTTCCAAATCATGATCATATCCCAGGAGCATGAAACCTGAGCCACGGATACTGCTGTCACAGTGGGCCATCTGATGGAGTGAAGGGTAACTCCACATAGGACATCCACCCACCTGGAGGACGGAGAGAAAGACAGACATTTCAAGACCTTTAGACCCAGTGAATAAAAGGAAGAAAACACGTTTCCTGGCGACAGGAGGGTAATTTGATCCAGTGAAATATAAAACCAGAAAACCTGTGATTTCAGTGATTAGTATCTTCAGAAGTCACCTGGCAGGGAAGCATGCCTGCCCACAAGTTGGTGCAGAAGGGTTTTACCTGTCTCTGTAGGCACAGCTCTGCAAACTTCGTTTCTCTGTACTTCAGGGAAAGCACCTGGAAGTTCTGATGCAAACTCATGTGCTGAAACTCAGCAGTGCTACCCTGGTGTTATTAGCTCCTGACAGTGGAATAGGGTTGTGTGGACTCTGATTTGTACTTTTTTTGACAGGTCTGAAGGCCAAAATCAAAATCCAGCAGAAAAAGTAAACATTACATAAGAAAAAACCTTTATGTATTATTTAAAAACAACATTGTAACCCAAGCTCCTCCTGACAATGTAAATAGATTTACAGAGATAGCATCCTTGAAGCACAGAACATGCGCTAATTCTCTTTAGCAATACCAATATTTTGTGCATATCCTGTCCTGCTGACCAGTTGGTCAGTTGCTCTTTAGAGTTTGAATTACCATAGTCTACATCGAAAAATCTCTCATGCTGTGAAAAATCAGTGTCATAATTACAAATAATTATAAAGAAGCTGATTTTCTTCATTTTCTGAGGAGAACTTTTCAAATACCAATTTCTAATGTTTTTCTTTGACATAAAGTCCTACCACAACCAATTACTGTGTCACATATTTTTCATGTCAATACACAGTCCTGTAACTATGGCTGGTGACTTTACACTAACTTTTTTGGAGTCAGGCTTTGGCTCATGATTTCTAGGTGCTTAAGAACTGAAGCTGTATCTCTGCTCCATTTAAATAACAGAATATTTAACTCAGAATGAAAAAACTTGTGTTCATTTCACTGGGTCAGGGTTTCACTGCTGGCATTTACAGATGTGACTTGTCAAATGGCAGTGGGAATTAAAGAATTTCTGATTGCTCAGTGGAGATTAAATACAAACAAGGAGGATTTTAATTTATACTCCAGGTGCTGCCAAATAAGAAGAAAAGCTAAATGGATACATCTCAAAAATACTAATCAGTGCTTGGCTGTTAGCAAAATAAAACATTGGAATAAACTACGAAGATTGTTTTTTCAATAGAATTTCTGATTTGACAAAAGAGCACAGATCTCTGATACAAGTTTCTTATGCAGCGCTTACATCAGCTGTAGGGTGTTTGATTTTCATCCCCTCCCATATCCACACCACCGCCCTTCTCATGGAAGTTGTTCCTTTGGGCTTTTACACAGATCTTAGTAACTGACTTGCAATTTCAGTAATTTTTTGTGGCTACTCCAGCAGTACTTTTCAGTACTTAGAAAAAACAAAAACAAACTGGAAATACAGAATTGCCACTGTGTCATATCACATTGTCACTGTATAGTCATCAGAAGCCTTTGGACACCCACAAACGAGATAAAGACAGACCTGGTGAGGGCTAGGGGGGGCCATCATCTGTGCAGGTAGGGTCACAGACACACAGAGTTTCACTCTCCAGACTTAGTGCTGAATTTCTGAAATTCCCAGCCACATCGACTCTTATCCCTTGTTATTCCCTTCATGCTCCCTTCCCTCAAGTGCATTTCGGCATAACATCTTCTGCTTTGAAGGTAACAAAAATAAAGTTGAATGAAATGCTTGACTTGAATCACGTATGTTGACTAGAGTTTATACATTTCAGTTTGCATTTTATATCCAACTTTAACCTTTCCTAGTGTTTAATTCTAGGCTTGGCTTCATGACCTTTTTTATTAAGGAGTCATCTACAGTGTTTAAACCAGATCCCAAATTCTCAAAGCTTAGGGATTTTCAAAAAAGTCCAACAGAAACTGCAGTTTATTTGAATTTTGTGAACATTTTCACTAAACTCAGACCTCATTAACATTTTTGAGACCACTGCTGGCATCAGACTTCTGGAATCAGAAACTTCAAATGTATTTGTGACATTCAAATTGGGCAATTAACGTATTTTCCAATGTGACTACAAGTCTCACTTCTGGTGTGCCAACAAAGTCCATATGACCAATGCAAGTATGCGATGACATAAGATGATATCAAAACCAAATCTTGCCAATGGTTTTTGCAAAAAGATCTCATTACGGGAAATGAAAAATTGTTCAAGCCGAAAGCTTTGCCAGCTTCAGAACAAGAGAACTAATGCAAATTGAACTGGCATAACAAAATCAGGAACCTGTCCTGCACGAGTGAACTTGCTGTGGAGAGCCCTGCAAAGGGCACACAGTAGTCCATACTGAGAGTTATGCTGGTCTCCGATCACTCTGCTTTTTCTCCTCCTCCTCAGCAACATAATGCTACCTGTCAGTGTATGGGGCTTGTGGGCAAGCTTTTGGTAGCAGGGGGCAACAGGAGTGGCTTCTGTGAGAAGCTGCTAGAAGCCTCCCCAATGTCAATAGAGCCAATGCCAGCCGGCTCCAAGATGGACTCGCCACTGGTAAAGGCTGAGCCCAGCAGTGACTGACATTGAAGTTCATGGAAGACTGTCTCCTGTGGGAGGGACCCCGGGCTGGAGCAGGGGAGGAGTGTGAGGAGTCCTCCCCCTGAGGCGGGGGGCAGCAGAGACACCGTGTGATGGACTGGCTGTGTGGGTTATCATGGTGCTTGATACTGAGAAATTGATACACTGAAAGATTAAGTTACCTGACTAAAGTAATACAGAAGCACCTGATTTGCTTCTGTCCTGTGCTTTAATCACAAGGTCAGTCCTCTTTTCTGTTTAGGCCAATGACTTAAAAATGGGAAAGAAATTGTATAAAGAATTTCCAACATAGAGGGTGACAATGAGTCTTTTACCTATGAATCAGACATTCACTTCCAGCCTTAACCTACAGTGACTGAAAGCCACTGATCTTTAATGAGCAGCTTCATAGAAGGTTTGAGTAGATTAAGTCCACTTTCTGATAGATAAATCCCTGTTAAAGACTCATATCAAGGGTGACCTCATTTGCAAGACTAATGCTCATAATTCATCTCAGAATTAATGAACTCCAAAAAGATTCCTAAAAAAAGGTACAGTCAATTCTTTTCTCCAGTCTACTTCCCTTTTATTTTCTCCCTATACCCAGTTCATGTTTTTTGGCTGAATCAGACACCTCTGGTCAGCTGTGCTACCACCCAGGGGCATTTGCCCAGAGTCAAAGGGCTTCCTGGGCCCAGAGCCAAAACATGAGAAAGAGTTTGCTTCTCTCCAGGTGTACTTACAAGTCCTGGCTGCTGGAAATATTGCTCCTCCTTGCTCATCGGCCAGCTCCTTACTTTCAGCAGAGGCTGATGAGCCCCATGCCCAGCATCAAGAGCGTGTGGTTGGGAACCAGCAGCAAACATGGAAAGAAGCAGGACTGCTCGGTTTTACAGCAGTGTGTGAGATTGCTTCAGCTCACCTAGCAGCAAATTTACCCTAGGGCTGCAGGAGGAGCCAACGCAGCTCCACCAGAGCCTGGATTGGAAGCCGCTTGCAGCCATCCACATTCCTCACAGCCATTCTGCTACAGAAGTGACTCCGGCTCCATGGTGGAGGAGACCCTCCACTCCAAGTCTTAGGGCCTCTCTGGTGCTCTTCAGCCTATTCCTGTGTCTCAGCAAACAGAGTTTGCAGGGCTGAAGCTGATGGCAGAATAACTATGGAGCTCCTCTCCTCATAGGCACAGGGAAAGCACAATGTTTGAGGGCACACAGCCATGTGAAATGCCATAGCTTCTCCTGTCACCTTTTATTCTGTGCTGGTTGTCTGTCTCCATAAGCATTCAAACCCCTTGCTTCAATAAGGACAAAATCATAAACTAATTGAAGAATGGAGTATTTTAAAAAGCAACATAGTTCTTATACACTAGACTTCCTATCTCATGGGTGGGTGGAAAATGTCCCCGGTAGCTTCATTCCCATGACATCAAGAGACCTCTTACAAGACGAATAGGGGTATGAAATGGGGAAACTCACCGGGGCCATCTTCTTCCTCTTTCATTTTCCACGTGTGTGAATATAATGCCCTAAATCAGTAGATTCAAGTTTAAAAAGAAAGACCGTGTGTTTCAGTAATGGTCAAAGAGTTCATGTGTCCATATTTTTTGCCCTGAGGAAGAAAGGAATTTATCTCCTTTGAGACATCTCTTTATGAGACATCTTTTCTTTAAAAAGAAATGCCTATTAAGAAAAAAAAGAAATTGGAAGAGTCACCTAGATCACCGAGATCAATTCTGCATCATCACAACTACACAAGAAATGTTTACTCCAAAGCATCCTCTGAACAGCCCCTTCCCAAGCCATGTAATTCTCCTCTAAATACCTTGAACATCAAAGGTTACAAACCCAGTGTCTCACAGTAACGCAGCAGGAAAGACCAAGGCCATTATATTGAGGATAATGACTGTAATGAGCCACTCCACTTCCAGGGAATTTCTGAGACAAAACACCTGATAAAAGAACCACATCTCTTGCTGCCAGAAAAAGGCAAAAGAAACTCCCATAGTCCTTTACTGAATCTCACTGAAAAGTTCTCTCTGATCCTCATCCCATTAATTGGCTTAACAGCAAATATGTGAGCAAAATATATTCTTAACTTAGTTTCTCTAAATTGTGCTTTATAGGGAATAAATCAAAAGGTTAGGCAAAACCAGCATCTGCTCATTCTTCCAGAGACGTTCCCCGTTAACTGGGATGGTACGTGGACAGAACAAGTACTATATTCTCTCCCCAAAACAGAGCCTTGGGGCTGGGCTGGGGTGGTTGGAAGCAGGATGGGCATTTTGATCTCAGACGTAAACTGGTTGAGGCAGCTTGTGTGCTGATGGCGGTGTGTGGCTGCCCCCAGGAAGGCTGTGAGCAGCTGGGTGGGTTGCCTGGAAGACTGCTCCCACAGCAGGTCAGATGTGCCCCCAAGCAGCTCAGGGCCTGGGTAAAAATATTGCAGCCTCAGACCTTTGAGTCACATCTCAGTGGTGGTCGTCCTGACATTAAACCATGTCCCATGAATACAAAGTCTTCCCATAATCTTTGATTTTGTTATTTTTCATCTGTGAGGGCTTGTTCTGAAAATGCTCAAGTACCTCGGGGGCGGGGTGGGGGAGGGGGTGTGTGTCTCCCTGTATCTCTGCTATGAGTTCACAATTTATCCCTTTGGTTAAAAAAAAATCCAAAAAGAAAAATCTGCCCTTACTTGCTTTCCAAACCACTGTGTTGCACTGTGTTAGAAGTTGTTTGTTCTTTTTAATCACCCAAGGAACGAGAGAGGTGTATCACAAACAAACATGCCACAAGCATATTACAAACTCTACAATCTTTTTACCATGAATCCCAACCTTTATCTCTCATCTTGGCAAACACATACCCGCAAGTTTCCCTAGAGGTTTCACTGCTGCTAGAAGAGAGCTGTTTTGTGGATCCCCTTGTTTAAACACTGTCAGAACACCACTGACAGAGCGTTCCCAAATCAGATTCTCAGTTCTGCAATATTTTCTCTGTAGTCTTTGAGAGTCAGACAGTTTTGACACCATCAGTGTGGTTTGAGAAAAAAAAACAACAAACCACAAACACACATATGCAAACCCGTATTTAGAACTGAGGAATGGTATCATCTTCTTGAGGTGAACAAAAATTCCATATTTTCTTTTGTCTGTTATGAGAAAGATACCCTTTTCATTGAAAAAGGCTTCTTCATTTTTGTTGAGATTTGTTTCAAATACAGATAGTGAAATAAGCTCTCAGCTTCTTAGCCCTCGGAAGTCAGATTTTGTGCCATAAAATTTCCCACCTTAGATGATTCTCCAACGCACAGCATGTCCTTAACCACTGTCTTCAGTCTCAATATTACTTTCTTTGTGGGTCACACAGGGCTCAGATATTGGCATTATGCATCCTCCCTGCCCCCAGCATCCTTTGATTAGTAGATATAATGACCCAAAAGAGCCTTAAAATACCCAAATTGTTTAATTAACAGGATATTTTCATAAAGCCTAATTTCCTTCACATTATTGGCATGACTGTCTTGCCATGAAGTAGACAAGGGAAGCAAGGGAGCATTGCCAGTGTGTAAATCTGCTCCCTTAAATCTTCTCTTGCTTCTTACCATGTTTAAATCCAGCCAGGCTTACCCCTTTGTATGTACCCAGTTTGGAACTACAGCCTAAAAATCAAACTGGTACATTTTCCAAGGGCTGAACAAATCCATGAAAGAAACAAGCCCTGCTATGGCCTCTGTTTCATAAGGATTTCTCAAAGGGTTGAGGGATATCCCATTTCTAGGCAATACCTTTTTTTCCTGTATTTTTCACAGTAGCTCTAACAATTTAGTCCAAGATTGTCTTAAGCAGAAATCAAAGTATCACATTCAACGTTATCACAGGTAACTCCAAATCTGCCCAACCAGCAACTGAGCTAGAAGGACTGAATATTTTTCTTACTAAAATGTTGTTAAGGACTCAACTCTAGAAGGATTTTAGCGTGATTATATTTCATTAGGCACTCGCATACAGCAGTTGGCACAGGAGAATCTCTCTGCAGCTCGTACAAGCACTGAATTTTGATCAAGGTGTCAGGCAGACGTGGATGCTTGAATCTGACTTTCTGATTGTCTTCAGACACTGGTGGTTTTGAAGCTACTAAGAAGCAAGAAAACATCATCCATATTCTGTCAGGTAAATGCCTTTGTGCCCCAAAATTAAATAAATAATTACTCATACAGTACCCACCTTTTTGAAATTCAGTCCCTGTCTTTCCTGTGAGAAATAATATCTTGTTCCGCCATTCCATGGCTGCATTCTAATGACTTTTAGACTCCATATCAATACATGAGAGCCAGAAAGCCCAAACTTTCCATTCCTGACCCACGGTCCAGTTTATCTTTCTTGGCTGGCTTACCGTCTGCCAATAATTTCTATGTTGCATTTAGCAAAGCAGAAGACCTGCAGAACCAGCATCGCATTTTGTGAATAGGGCATGTTGGGGCCAGCCACCTGCAGACACCAGGTCTGAGCAAGACGGCGTCAGAATGAGACCCTTGTCAGCAGCAGCAGCCGTAGGGCTGGCAGGATCTCAGCCTTTCTAGTGCGGACACAGTTAGACCAATACAAGTGTTCTGCACCGATATAAACTCCTTGCTGCATGGGAACAGCTGAGCCACCAGCCCAGGGCTCCCCTAGATTATTTTCTTTATACATTTTGTGGCCTAGCAATTCATTGAGAAACATCCATTGCAGCAACGTAGCCCGTTTGAGAAATCCAGTTTCCTTTTTTCACATACGGATAGATTCTAAGAAATGCAGGGCAGTGGTCAAACAGGGGACTTTCTTCAGGAAAATAACCAAGATTAGGTCCCACAGGAAGACTTAGTTACACGCTCAGTTGTAGGAAGATCCACTGGTTTTGGTGGTACCTTGCTGGATACGAACAGTCCACACAGCCTTGTAAGAAGGACATAGGAGCCTAGACACAGGGTTTCCAAAACAGTCCCCCTCTTGCTCCTTACCAGCTCTGAGCTAAGGGAAAATGCCTAGAAATAAAGTGAATTCTGTTTGATAAGAGAGATGAAGGTAAAGAAGAGTATTATATTTTGATGGTGAAAGAAAAGCTGCAGTTTTATCTTGCTTTCTGGTACCCTCCTTATGACCCCCAAAAGCACATCCTTCTTAGTTTCTACTTTTTATTTCAAAACTCTGATTATTTTTTTTTTTTTCATTTTTAAAGGTGAACATCACTCCAATGTTAATCTTGCTGCATTCATATTAAAACAGGGAAAAGAGCAGAGCTGATGTGAAGGGTCTCCCTCACTCAGCGTGATAGAGTTTCAGCTGCCCACAACCTCACCACCACCTGACACGTGGGATGCTGGAGCATGATACTGCTCCAAGCCGGAAGAACAAGCCACTTGAGGAAATATTCACCAGCAGATCTTCCCCTTGAAGTGACTCCATGGCCAAACCTTTGGCCTGTCACAGCTGAGGTTTCTAGGAACGTGAAATTAGGCCACTGTATCCATTTAAGCAAATCTAAATCAACCTCATCTCAACACGCGGGTAGAAGACAAGCACCAGTGAATTCTGCTTCCAGCTCCACCGCTCTGTAATTTGGGAAAGCTCCATTGAAGTCAAGGCAGTTTACATCAGCACAGTCCAGCTCTTGCCCTCTAAAAAGGCAGCTCAACACAGAACAGAGCAACCTCTTCTGCTCTGCTCTGGACAGTGGTGATCAGAAGTGACCCAAAGTCATCATCAAGAGTCCATCAGAAGCTCCCATGCAAAAAGTGCCTTGCACCAGCAGGGCTCCTGATCACCCCATATCCATCAGCAAAAAGCTAAGGAAACATCTTCAGGTCTGTAGGTCAGCCCATGGCCTGGCAGGCTGAAATAACCAGTTGCAGCCTTGCTCTGACATATTAAATATATACACAGCAGAACAGCCACGATCACAGCGGGCACAAAACATGCTTTGGCTGGCATTCTTTTTACAAAGCATCTTGAATCACTTATTTTTACCACTCTCTGTTCTTTGGGTTTTAGAGGCTGGATAAGGACAGCAACTACTCCACACGTTCACAGTGGCAGACCATGGTACCCCATCTGGGGTGCCTGAGATAGCACCTTTCATAAATGAAGCACTTAAATTTAGAAACAAAAACATTACTTCTGTTAATATGCCCAAATCTGGCTGCAGCTGACAGGCAATTAAAACAGAAACCTAATTGTATTTTAAGAATTTTGATTAAAGATATCTGGGAGGCATCATTAACTTTGCTCCATGTTTGGCTAATCAAGGTGGTCAAAATGCCACAGGTCCACAAAGCACCATTCAAGTGTTTCTGAACTCTCATCTGAAAGACACTTTGCAGCACTCAACTGAGTGCTGGGACCAAAAAACAGGAATTTGTGTCTTAATGACACTGTAACACCATAGGAAACATACCAGAGCATCCACATGATTCGCCTTAGGATCCCAAAGGATTTCCCTCCCCTTATCTTTGACTAAATTCTGGAGTTTCTAATTATTCAAATTTTGCCTTTGAAATCCGTGGGTATTTGTAATTAAAGATTACAGAATTGGGACCTCGTAGGAACATTTTCAAGGAAATAGAAACTTCCTAACTAATTATTTCTAGGCTCAAATAGCAATTTTTTACTTATGAATTTTTAATTTGGTAGAGTGATAACCTTAGTTATATATATGAATATACACACTAGAGGTTGCAAAAGAAGGTAGATTGCCAAGAAACAAACATCTACTTCTTTAATTAGCTTAGACAATTAAAGGGAAGTAGAATAACTTCACACTATAAAAGTGTGGTGTGTTGAGGAATAATATTCTGTGAAAACAAGGAAATTTTCTATAAAGATGTAGGAACTACTATCGCTACCTCAGCCAGAACCAAATTCATGTGGATATTACTGAGGTTTATACAACATTTGTTAAATTCACTTTAAATAATTAGTCCCCAACTTTCTTTTCCTCCTAATCCATGAGCCACTTGCAAAAGCAAGGCAGCAACGTACTGAAAGGTAATTCTCTCTTTATGTCAAATGTGACTTCAACTTCAAAGTTGAAAGAATCATGAGAAAGCACTTCCTCTTCCTCCAAGGATTTCTATCCCAAGAAAATACAGCTTTTTAGATCTGATATTTCAGCTTATTTAATTGCTGTATTCTTGGAGGTTCCTCCTGCATAAGCATTCACAGAGTACAAACAGAATGAAGCAGAAAGCTCTAGTTAGGAAGAGGTAGCTTTGAATATGAATCCAAGGAATTCCTCATATTCTTGTCTTACCAGAGAGCATCAGAGCAAAAATACACATGGGTCTGTCCATGCACATCCAAGAGTCCCAGTACAGCCCTACAACTAAAACAACCTCTTTTCATCCCCTTCAGGTTTATCTTTAACCTACAAAGCTGGGCACCACAGTAATTTATACCTTCAAACCAAAAGGGTGTGTTTAGGAAGGTGTTTCAAGTAGGAATTAGCTGTGAGCATCTGTGTTCTGTTATCTCTGGAGTGTGGAAGGAGGATAGCGAAGCAGAGTCTTCATACAAGATGAAGTAAGGCAAGATAGGATACAATGAGATTAAAAGAGAATGATTTTACTAAAAAAATAAGTTTCTAATAAATATTACTTTTCACTGAAGTAGCATGAAGGGGATGAAAATGGTCTCATAATCAGAATCCAAACTCAGTGGTCATTAGGCCACATTAGATTGTACATATAGCTCTAGGGGAAAGGGACAGTAAAAACTGACAAAGGACTTTAAAAGTACTAACAATAACAAGGACACTTGAAAATGGAGGTATAAAAACTGCTGTTGTATAACAGAGGGGACTGGAAATTCCCCTTCTGGTTCCAGACCACTGCACTCTGTCATCCAGAGCAGGTTGTGCTGGTTCCCTATCCTCGATCCAGAAACTCCTTAGCAAAAGCGCTGGCTTTGGGGAGCGGGCAGCGACACAACGACCTCCCACAGACTGGTCTCTGTCAAGGACGGGATGAATAAGAGAAGTTCCTCCTTAATAGTTACAAGGCCATGAATATCACCACGGTTAGCACAAGTGATCCATCGCTGTCAGATCCAACTCATCTGGAAGTTCTATATTGGTAGCTAGGATTGTTCAGATGAAATAAATGAGTGCACAATGTATCACTTACTTATTCTTTGAAACTGGATAAATAGCCAGAATTCTGATGTTTGACTAGAAAAATGTGTAGGTGGACAAAGATAATACATCTGGGAAAACCAAAGGGTGCATTACCATGACATGAGCGCATTTCCAGGTGGGAAGAAACAAGAGAGCACTTGTTCTTGCCTGAGGAACGTGTCTTGCACCTTGTTCTCCTCGGGGGTGGGGGTCTGCAGTGTGTGTCCCTGACCCATCCGCCCCAGGCCACAGGCAGCAGCACAGCCCGGAGGGAAGCGGAGGGGCGGCACTGCAGCAGGAACGCAGGGAAACCCCTCGTCTCCACAGGGGAGGAAGCCTGTGACACAGAATAAACACGCTCTTTCCATGCTCAGGGCACGGGATGCAACTGGTCTGATGTTTGCAGAGAGCAAACCCACTGGGGCAAAAAACCCCAGTATGTTTGTGCTGTGCTGGTATTTGGGCATGATTTCTTTTCTCTGAGGTTTCACAGTACCTGGCTGTTTGGGAGTGCAAGATATGAAACTTCCCCAGCAATACTTGAGTTTCACTGCAGCGAAGTTCCATGGACAGAGAGGATGCTCCTTTGGGCAGCTCCCCTCATTTTGAGAGCAGCAAAAAAGAAATCCAACAACTTGGTCCTTAGGACCGTTGCATATACTAGGCCTGAGTGGTGGGGGGAAACACCCTGTACACTTTGTTCCAGTTACAAACAAATGTTGATCTCATCATATTTTGGGGACTGTTCTGTGATTCATAAATATTCATATGCTTGGAAGTCCAAGCTCCACCATATCCTGAATTAATTTCTAATAATATGATACGTTTATTTGAAAAGTCTTCATCAAGAACATGTGCTGAGTTTGCTTTGCTGTATAATTCTTATGGAAAGATTTGCTAGATGAAAATAGTGCTATTAAATATATCACATGAAATGTCTAACTATTGGGCAGTTATGCAAATTTGATTGAATTGTTTCTGTTAGTTCCAACAAACAATGGAATTACACTGAAACCATGTAATTTCAAATTGAATGTTCTGTTCTCATATTCATAACTGGAACCATGGTGGTTATTTACGTATTCTGCCAGAACAGAGCTAATATCACACAACTCATTACCATGACAGTGCAAACAGCTCATCACAAGCACTCACCGAACATTTCTAATGTTCCCAAAGTCAGAGAAAATGAAATCTAACATAATTGTTCTGAAGGAAATACGCATCTGAATCTCTCTACTCCTTTTTAAGTTATAGAAGTGTTAAAAGTGACCTGATTGCCCTCAGATCTATTTTATTGCTTTAAGAGGAATTAAGAGAATGAAAGTCTTAATTTGTTAATAATAACAGACACACTGTTGTGCCTCTTTGAGAAATTTAGAATGATAATTGAGAATGAACAAACTGAACAATGCAAGGCACTTTAGTGATTACATTGGCAAATCCCTTGAGATAAACATATTGATCAATTTATGTTACATAAATCCCTCCGAACCCTTAAAAGATTTTGAAATTACAAATAGAAGCTGAAATGTAAAAGTTTTATTCCCTAGGAACCTTGAATGATTGTTCCTCCATGACAACCACAAGTAAAAATGGAAGTTTTTAATATACTCGTCCTTTCCTAAGTGTTTAATATTTAAATTCATTGCCTTTCCCATTCCTTACCTAGTCCGGACAGATGTCAGGGAAGATAAAAATAGGCCTTTATCCATTTTTAGGGCCTATTTTTATCTTCCTACTGTGGTTCTCTATCGTTCAGTGTTGAAGACCATTTTTTCTGCTTTGGCAGGAAGATACTGTTTCTCACATTCGTTTCCTTCAAAGATAAACTGGTGGGGATTGGGTTTTCTTTAAGTTTTTTATTATTTTGACAAATGCATTTTTTTTAAAAAGGTAAAACTTATTGGAAATGTAGAGGTCATGTATGGTCAGTTAAAGACCAATGCATGAAAACCTTCAGCTAACTGCTTTACTTCAGATGCCGATGCTGAAGGACTCAGCCACTAGAGGGTAATAAAAGATAAGGAAAAAGGGAACTTAACGCCCTCCAACAGGCTATGCCTTGTTTCCACAACTTAGAAAACGTTCAGATTTCAGTGACAAAGTTTTTTCAGTTATTTTCTGAGACTGCCTGGGCAGAGTAAAGAGCTGTTGCTGCCCACACTAAGATGACACGAAGGAGCCACAAAGACACACTTGTACAAAGGGAGGTGCATTTGGGAGAAGTACAATCTGGCAGTTTCTCTATTTAAAAAGCTACACTGACAAAAGAAAGGCTTTATAAACTCTAATGAATGTGGAAGCCTCGAAGACAACTGCTGAAAGTTAATTTCAATGTTGCTCTCAGGCAGGTGAACCCAAATCCTCCTGAGGTTGTGATTTTTCCGAATGAAAGTGAAATTTGGCCTTATGGAAATTTGGCCTTATGAATGAGAAATGAGGTTTTCTAATGGAATCACCAAAAGTAAAGTTAGAAAAAAACATTGTATTTGGGCCTAAGCGAATGCAAGTAAAAGCCCTGGGAACTTTTCAGTGACCTTTACAGGCTCGATGGAAGGGCCAGTGAACACTTCCCAGACACCAAAGACTAGGTCAGGGCTACAGACCACACCACAGAGCTCACTGACAGAGTTTATAATCTGAAGTGCATCGTCTTCTTTACTTTCAAGTGAGTTAAGAATGAAGGTTTCTGCAAGTTCCTTGGGGTTAAATGCCTCTGCACTGACTCATACAGGAAATTGCTGAATGACATGCAATAGCTGTTATATTCTCAAACCTTTATGCATAAGGCCAATACAAAATGTTCTAGGCACTACACTGTGCAAGCTGTTTGATTTTGCTGGGATTTAATTTCCCCAACTTTTCCTTCTTTTCGTTTTTCCAGTGTAAATGAATTTACAGATATGGCTTATGTCACCAGGGTCAGTACCGAAAGCTGTGAGCTCATCAAAAATATCTATAAAAACCACACCTGACTGACCTGTATTGGAACAGCAAGAAAAGAGATCCATACATTGTAGCAACACTTTAAGATAATATGAAAATAAATTATGTGATCAAAATTACAGATAAGCTACCTTTGCTTTTTTTCAGACAGAAAGTAATTGCGAGAGCATACACAGTGAACTTTGCTGCATGTGTAAGAAGGCTGGTGTCTGGAGAAAGCAGACCTTTCAACAAATCTAAGTTTGTCATCCACAGATTTGCTTTTCGTCCCTAACTACTTCTCATACGTAAGAAAGGTCTGTGGACTATCGGGTGATGGCTTTTTGGTGAGGACGGGAAGGGGTGTGAACACAGGGAGAGGAAGAAGATATTTCACATCTCCTGTCTCTAGGACCCGAACAGGTTAATCCCTGTTTGGGGTGTAGACAGGCAGCGCAGGGAGAGCAGGAGAGTCTGCTCCAGGTGCAGCCAAATCTGATGCTTGCTTTGAACTTTCCCTTATACTCTATCTCCATTTTCACTCTGAAATTTGGCACATAGTTTTTCATTCTAGACTGGAAGGAAGAATCGCCAGATCCCACGGATGGCCTCCATGCCTCGAGCTCTAGATGTTGCCTTACCTTGTCACCCCTTGAGATCCAAGGAAAATTCCACAGTTTGGGCCTCCAGAGTCTGCTACGTGAAAGGTGTCCAAGATTCTGCAGTAAAGCTGCTGTATACAGCCAGAGATATTTTGTCTAACAGCTCCTGACACTTTACTCCATCAATCATATGGCTCCTTCCGTGGTAAAATCCTAGAAGATTTCCTGTGAGGAAATAGACACAAATTAATAACAAGCTGTCCCTCTTTTGGGAAAATTATGGGCTGATAGAGCATATGTAAGAGATACTCTGAAAAAGTGTGGAATCACACTTTGGTAAGAAGTGTGTACTCAAAGCATGTAGATTCTGATCTGCTGCACTCATCTAAAGAAATTGGTCAAGTCAAATCACTCCCAAATGTAGACTTTAGCACGTAAAACCAAGAGATGCGTTCATCATATTAAAATATATCTAGAAGTGTACTCAGAGTTTGTAAGTTTAGTAAGTATGCATTCTCCTGTGGTAGTCACAGCTCACACCCTTCAGCATTGATTCACCTCATATGAAATCTTCAATAAAACTAACTTAAAAATAGAAATGAGAATTTGAAATATACCAGAAGATCAATATCTTCTGGGATTTTCAAAGGCACTTAGTTGTAAAACTCTCTCCGTCCACATTACCTGCATCTATACCACTCTAATTACTACTGAAAATCTCTTTATAACTGGGAAGGAAAACTTCCTTTTATTATTCAAGCTAAGAAAACTATGGTCAGCATAAGCAGTAAGGTAAAGTATTTTTAAGCCTTTGATCAAGTATTATTTGGAATTATTTTATTAAAGTGTAGTCTATGGTTTATATTAATATATTTTTTTTTCAATTTATCCTTTTATTTCATCCCATTTTGGGGTGCTTCAACAAAAAGGATAATGTTTTGGGGTTTAACTGAGATGTTTTGGAGGAAAAATTTCTGTCATTGGGTTTTTCAGTATTGGCTGTTCATTATTATGGAATCACATGGGATAAATGCTGCTCACTGAACTGCCACCTAAAGCTTTCAAAGTCAAGAATGACAAGCTCCATGCCATGAATAGGGACTGCTAGTGCAGGTATTTTTATATTTATACTTGTATTTTAATAGCCCTTAGGAATATGAATGTGTTCACAAAGGGAGCAGGCATGTCCTGACTATTCAAATAGTTTTTCTCCATAAGTAACAGCAGAGCAGGTTTCTCATGTCCCCCTGTGGGAATTATGGTATTTAGATGGACAAGGAACTTTGCACCCTGCCTTTGGGAATGCAAAATGTTAAAATCCTGATAAACTAGTCAGGGACAGGATGAGGGCTTAAAGATCTGAAAACACTGTAGAGCCATAAGGCTGCAGTCCTTGTGAGGGGTGAGGTGGGAGAAGAAGCAACAAGCCGACTACCATGTCAAGCTCTGGTAAATATTCAACTCATTTCAACTCCTCACCCAGAAACTTTTCAAAAAAGGCAAGAGAATTCTAGATCAAAAACCTCAAAACTGAAAACCAGGCAACAAAATCCTCCCTCCCCCCAGTTTTTTAAGATTAGGGAAAAAAAAATTCTTGTGCTTAAGGGGCGTGTGAATTATGGAACTGGTGTTTTCTGTTCCAGAGAGCCATCAAACCCAGAGACAGGCAAAGAAGTAAATCTTTCAATGCTTTATCCAACTCCCTTTAAACTCTCTCTTAGACATCATGTTTATTAAGTGGGCAGCACTGGAACAAACCCTGCCATGGTTTCTCTGCAGAAGTGTAGACCCCAGTGAGACCCCAGTCTCACAAGGAGAACCAGCACATCCCCTTCAAGGCTATAAGCTGCTGAAAATCATGTTGCTGCAGAAAATGGGTTTTTGTAGAATATCTCAAAGACACTCTACATCCATTACTCTTCAGAAACAATGACCTGGGGCAATACTAAAAAAATTGCAACTCATCAGCTAAACTTTAATCAAATAAAAGGAAACAATTTAAAGCTTTGGAATATTGGTGGGGGTTTTTTAAACAGAAAATGGCAACAACAGCAGAGCAAACCAAAAAGGCCCTTCCTTGTCAGAAAGTCAACCTCTTGTCCTCTGATGTTACTTATCGAGAAAGTAGACAGTCACAGGGTCAACAGAGGGAAAGAGAAATTTATTCTATGTTATGGGTCTATTTTAGGATAGGCTGAATATGTCTTGCACTTAGTACAGGGAAGCTGAGACAACTTCGTAATTCGTAGTTCAGACTCATGTTAGATTGTATGGATTTTTCAAAATATCTGTTAAAAAACAAGTTACATTTTATCACAGCAGCATCAAGCAGTGCAGGTGAAAAGGATATATTTTTAAAAATTTTCTCCTGTTTCCACTCTGCTTTGTTCACTAAACAGCAAAGTCACTGCAGGGAAAATATCCTCAAAGGTAACAGAGTTGAGGTAGGAGTTAACTTGTCCTCAAGCAGCCAGCTAGAAAACTTGCAAAAGGTTGTTGCTGTCTGTCTGGGATGATTTAGGAAATGTAATAAACATACTGCTGATCTCATTTGCAGTGCAAGCAAGAAGCAAAATAGATGTATTAACTCTTCAGAGCCTAGCTATTTTTCCTTTCATAAGCGCTAAAAATAAACAATTGTCTGCTGCTTCGGTTTAGTTACATAGTTAGCGCAAATGTGTCCTTGAACATCCACAAGTTAATATTGCTGAGATTAATTACAGAATAACATAGAAAGGCTCTGCTGAGGTCATCTACTAAGTTATTAAGTCAGTTTACATACCTAAGTTCAAGCATACACTTCAGTTATCTTGTTAAACTGAGAGCCAGGCAACTACACTACTTGTCCCTTTTGATTAAGTCCTAAGTTGTGGGCCAGACATGACACTGAGCAGATTTTCCCCCCTTCTCTGTTGTGATTTTCTGTCTCCACTGGTTCTTTACAGCTGATTATTTCTTAATTCTGCCAAGAAAATTAACTTATTAGATCCTCCAAAAGGTTTTGCTTTTACCAGTCTAATCATCTCTGCAACTATTTTAAGTCTTATCAGGATTTGGCAAGACTAATGCAATACAAGTCCTTTCTCTTTCTCCACTAAAAAAAAGCAAAATTTAAAGACAAATTGCTCTGACTATACTATCTCTTTCCCTCTACCTTTTCCTTTCTTCCCTATTTACAGTTTTGAACTGGCTTTTCCAAGTCTGTCTTGTCTTGATTTTACTAGTATCTGCAAATCAAAGGCATTGTCTTTCCATTTATTTCACAAGTCTAGTGGAGTCCTGTTAGAGTCGTACCGTTTTTTTTAGGGGAAACCATTATAAAAATGAAATCAAATACACGATGTGCTCTCGACAGCCAGGACTGCAGACCCTTGCAAATACTTAAAAATTAAAAAAAGAAGCAGGATCTCTAGTCATGGGAGAGCTGATTTACCAAAATACTTCTGCATTTGAAAATCAAAGAACTCTTATTTCTTACTAGACTCGGCAGCGTGGAGATCACCCTGGGGAAGGGAGACAGGGCATACGAGGCTGGAGAACCACAAGAACCAGCGCAAGCCCTGTGCTCCACAGGGTCAGCATAGTCAGGTGCAGAGGTGTGGAGCAATCCCATCCCCTGATAACAGCATGTGGATTTCCACTTATGCTTTCATATCTGTAGGGTCCTTTGCACGGACAGAATTACTTATCAGGAAGAAGTCTCCTGGTGAACTGGGATACACGCTCCATACGTCCCTTCTGTGTCAGGCACGTTGCAGAGTCCCACCTCCTCCTACCTTAGACATAGCAGAAAATGTTCAGCTTCCTCACTGGCCACTTCACTTGCTCTCCCCATCTTTGTAGGGCAGAGGAAGTAACTGGAGAAGTTTAGGTCCAAATTATGCTACTGGTTTGGCTCCTTCAGGATGGCAGCGAAATGTAATAATTGTTCTGTATGGCTTTATAATAAAAATAACAAATAGGGTGGCCTTTTCCCAGCTATTCGAATGGGAGGGACAACACCAAGTCAAACTCTAAGGGATTTTTTTCCTCTCTGCAGTATGATTTAATAAATATAATATGTAGCTTTTGATAACTTTTTTTTTAATGTCACTAATGATACTAGTCTGGGAGCTTCACATCACTGGTGATTATTTGCATATCAGCCTTCCAGCTGAATTTGGCACCATTCCTGCTGCTCAGACAAAAAAACAAGAAAGTGTGTGCTGATTAGGATGCACATTTGTGGGATGCCTTCAGCACAATTTTCCCCTGTACTCACCACTGTGTCAATAACACTTCATTTGTTCACGCATAACACTCGTCAGCATTCCCTTCAGTTGTACTTTGCCAGTACTGCCACAAAACATCCCTGGGTGTCCTACACTAGAATATCACAGCTACCACAAAATTAGTGACACAATTAGAAACAGCCCCTGGGGAATTTCATTCCTGGTGACTTGCTCAGCAGCTCTATCTTCTGTCCCTTCAGGCAGATCACTGACTCACTCGGTCCATGACTCTCGGCCCCTCTAACAAGAAAGCAGTCTTGCACACAACAGCACTTTGCTATTCAGCTGATTTATCTCACAAAGTTCACCCTGGGCAGTGGTTGAGCCAGGTCCTCCATCAACATAGCATGCAATCAAGTAATTAAGGATTGTATTGTAATGCATAAATGTTAGATGGCTGATTTAACGTTCAGCAGATAATAGTAGCTGTGGTATTGCCTTTGCTTTTGACACCTCTGTGAATGATCTGGTAACATTGCTTCCTGTAGTTTCATATAAAATATACGCACCCATCACAAATGCTGTGATTCAGGGTTCCTGCAGGCTGTCTCCAGAGGCATCACAGTTGTCTCTCTGAGGGTGCCCCATGACACCAGATTCAGCCCTGAGATGGCTTCTGGTGGATCGTTGATGACTGTTTCTCCATCTGTTGCACTTCCACAAATGACAGCATGACATGATGACTCACCAATCTTGCACTAGGAGATCGCAAAAGATGTGTTTTAGAAGCCACAAAAATGTTATTTTTATATTTATTCAGCATGATATCTTCTGTATATGCTTATTACAGCTGCTGGGGGGAGGCTATTAGCTATTTCTCCAACTTCCCTTATTGGAAAACTGGTTTGGGTCTAATTTGGATTCCAATATCTAGAGGAACATCAGTTTTATGCTGGCTGCTACAATCCCTAAATGCCATCATTCCAGGACCTTTGAAGTTCATTGTGTTTTCTCTGTTCCCTCGCAGACCTGTCACATTCATATGCTGGAGCTAATAATATAAAGCGAGCATATGGGGAGGCCCTCCTTTCTCTGTCAGCAACAGCAGTGATTCAGTTTTTGACCATAGCAAGCTGCTTTTGGCAGTGAAGGGTTTGTAAGCAAATGTAGTTGACAGGTTGTCTCATCCAATGATGAGAAATGAAGTTTTTCTGTCTAATTTTGCCCATCAAGTCACGTTTTCCCCAAACCATCTCTCCTCTCCCATGCTCTCATTTCTTCCCCACTTTTCTCTCCCACTTCTGCCACTTAACTACGTTCATTTTCTTCCTGAGACAGGATCAACTCCAGCTCCTCATTCTGGACTGGACAAAGCATAACGGCTTAGAGCATGGAAAGAAATTCCCTCATGAGTCTGCAACGTCCTTTTGTTGTACCTGGAACAGCTACTCCCCAAGTCCTCTCTCTAGCAGATGGATCATCGGTCTCATTTTCCATAGTTCCAACCTTCTTGTTTTTATCATGGCAATTAGGAAAGCAATATCACTACCTACAGACTAAGAGAGGAAGTAGATATATTCATTAAATGGGGACCATGTATCTATTTGCAGAATTAGGCATATTCTCCTGTAGGTGCCCATATTGCTGATATGACTGATTTAGTTATAAGCAGTGACTACATTCAGCCTAGACTTCTGCCTGATCCCTACTGTCCTTCAGCCTTTCCCTTCTTGACTGAAAAGCAGGGCAGTTCCCTTGCTGTACCCCAGGAGATGGCTTGTCAGTGTCTCTCAGACCTGCCCAGCCTGGATAAGTATACATCAAGAATTATTCTTGTAGGCATTCATAAGCAATAACCATCTTGCCATCAAATGGTGATCTGAATCATTGCTGGTTCAGTGCTCTGTTTGAGTCCTCTCAGCTGTGACTTGTGGTGGGTCTGGCCTGTCATCAATCGACACAGTATCTCCATGGCTTTACTTTGTGGTGGTCTCTTTGAATATTTGGATTTGTAAGAAATTATATCAAACAGAAATTGCTTATCTCATCCCAGTAGCATCTTCAGCTCCTAAAATTATTTCCCACTTGTACCTCTGTTCAATGAATTTTAGCAGAAAAGAAGAGAGAGAAGGCTATTGTGAGTGGTGGGGCTGATCCCCCTAGAAAGTTCAGTGGAATTATTCAGGCATCTTGCACTTGTTTGGCTTCAATTTTCTGCTGATAAATGCATTTGCCAGCCATTCAGTTAAGGAGGAGATAATGCCACTTTATTGAGGTAACACCTCTAACTATGATTAACAAAGATGTAATTGAAACACAGCATGTCCACCCAGTCAGCACTTAGTCTACAGCTTTCATGTACACTTCATATCATTTCGAAAAAGCAATATACTGCTAAGTTAATGGCAATATCATCCGTCCAATTGAATGTTATGACTGGGAGGTGTTCTTTCTTGCAGCAGATGAGCTTGCTTTTGCTTTGACATTTATTTTGCTCTAGGAGACTGTAAACCAGTGATTGTTCAATTGTGCTGAATTAGATATGTGACATTTTTCACTACCTTGGAAATATGCAGCTTTCTGAGTTCTCTTTTTTGCGTGATGCCAATCTATGTGCCATTTCTGCACGATTAAGCCTTTTTCAGATGTCATTTCCACTGTTTCACTCTTGGGTTGTTAAAATTTGAGGTTGGTGGTTTATTGTAATTACCAGTAATACTGTTCACTTCTGAAGTGCCTGCTTCCTACATTGCTGTCTTTCCAAGCCTTTTTAGAAAAACAATCCCTGAAATTCTGTACTCAGCAAGGGAGCTGAGCTGGTGTCCCCAGTCGCTGCAGCAGTCACAGGGGCTGAGGAACACTTGGCGCTCGGGGGGGGGTGGAGCACTGAAGCAGCTTTTTCACCCACAGCACCCCCAGGACTGCTCTCCCTCAGCAATGGATGAGCCAACAGAAATGGTGGGTGTAAGGAATGGAGAGCTCAGGCTCTCCAAGTTGTCTTTCAGAGGACCTTTTTTCTAGCCCAGCCTGCAGAGGGACACATGGAAGCTACTCACTGTAAGTCAGCCATGTGAAGCATTTAACTCCCCAAGGTACCTTCCACATAAAATCAATATAGCACAGTCCCTACCAAATGGCATAATATTTCCAGCTGTTCTTCTTTTTAGGATAACACTTCTGCTCAGAATTGCGTTGCATTGTTGATCAAATTTAGCTTGTCTCCTGGAGAGTTGCAACAGAAAATCTGGAGATAAGTTCTACCCGAGAACGGTTGCAATGATTGCTGAAGGAAGTGCAATGCCAGGATTCTCCGCATGGCAGTATGTGGGCTCACAGGATCTTCTCAGGAAGTCTGCTCTGAATGTACCATCCCTACAATAATCACAAGAAAAATCCCTTCAGCAAATAACAGAATTTCGATTTGTCTAATTAGTATGTGCAACCAAAACACAATGAAAACCCGTCTTTAATACTGTATTAATTAAAGCCCTAAGTAGGGGCACTTTTGCTGAGCTGGCTCAGCCCTCAACCTTCTCATGTAAGTATTCCAGAAAGGGGTACCCACAATTTCAGCTCTCCCTTAGTCTCAGTCCTGATGGAAACTCTAATCTTTGTGCTGTGAATGATTCTCAGTCCCATCCTGAGACCCTGGGAGATCCAATCACAGCTGTCCCGAAGTCAATTGCTCAGCTCACACCATGGCTAATACAATCAGAAGGGGAAGGAAGCTGGTATTTTGAGACTTTTTAACTGACATAAGCAATTGCCACTTGCTCAGAATAATTGGAAAGTTTTAAAGACCTTTAAATGATCGGGGATTCAATGAGTGCCAGGAAATGCTCACACCATGCCCTTTGACAAGTCTCTCACAGGCAGTGAATGGATGGTACGATGCTTCGGGGAGTGCTTCTCTCTGGACAGCATCCATCTCTCTGGGTAAGAACACACACTACTACTAAGGTGGTAAGAAAGTAGTTTCTTTAAAGCTCTGAACACTCCTGTGGACAGCTGCTTAAGGTCAGTATTTCCCTGAATATCCACTTTCCAGATAGTAAGTTTTAGTCTTCCCACCAGTGTAGTTTCAGCCCCACGGATTCTGCATAGTTTAGTCCTCAGCAAGTAAAAGTAAGTCATGAGTTCCCTGCACATACTCACATTTAATAAAACTTATCCCACTGCCTGCAGATGCTCTGTGCTGTATTCCTGCTCTTGAAAAGTCACTACTAGTCAGGTTTCCTGGCAGACAGGCTGTTTATTCAAAGGAACTCATAGCCTGCAGCATAGAAGTCTGGACAAATTAAATGCTCAGAAATGTCTTCAGACAGTAATCTATTTCTAGGATCACTTAATCATTTTAGAAGAAAAACAAGAGAAATGCCGATGGCACCAAAGCTGTGAATGGGTCATGAAGCTTCACCCCACGGGAATGGTTCCTCCACTAGCGCAGGGCAGGTATAGCCACCGCTACCCCCATGGCCTTGCCACAGCTGGCTTCAGCAGCCCCAGATGTTTGTACCCACCAGGGCCAGAGGCTAAAGCCATGCAAGGAGATCTGATGATAGGGAATAGTGAGAAGCAGGAACTCCGTCATTAGCTCCTGACACTTAAACCAGAGCCTGAGCTTTCCCACAAAATTCTTCATTCACTCCCTGAGCTGTGCAGTCCTGGGCTGGGGGAAGCAGCCCAGGTGGTTGTTGGAGCAAGAAGATAAGTGTGCTGGATATAAGGTGCTTTTCTAGGAATCTCTTTTCACTATCACGTGCCTAAGCATGGCAGAAGAGGCTTCAGGACTTACGTGGCAAAAGGACGCCTCTAATTTGTAAAGCAGCCTTCCCCTGCCACAGCCTCCTTCCCCCTTAGAATGGCAGTGAGGCAGGAATGAAGGCACGTAGGCCTTCATACAGTGATACACCGAGGAAATTACCCTCCTGTGAACCCAGGCTAGGGCTGATATGCGTTTGCTGGGACCAGTATAACACCTATCTTTCCTAGACATACCACACACATTTAACAAATAGAACTTTGAGCAGCTCTGAAGAAAATTGTCCAGACACCAGCACTGGCTCCATTAGGTCCTTCAGAGCTAATGCCATCAGGAGTGTGTTGGGACAGATAAGAACTCATTTCCATATGTGTGCAATCCAGTCATATAGTGCTGCTGGCAGAAAATCCAACTTAATAAGTCTAAAAATATGATTTCTTTCCTCAAGCAAGTTCAATCAGAAGATGGAATTAGGGACTGTAACTGATGACTTTGTTTACTTTAAAAGAGTGGTTTTGAGCTTGTTGCCTCTCTCTACAAAACCTGGGCTCAAAGCACTGCAAGGGGTTTGCAGAACTTCTGTCCCAAAAGCCTCTCTGCCAGCACATCGCCTGAAGCGCTGTTTAATGTATAATCCTGTTTGCCAGTGTCAATTAGGAATTTCCTGACCTCTGGGACAACCTTCATTAAAAGAATTAAAAAATATAAATCTTCACCAAGAAATTGAAAGTCTGGGGAAATAGTCCATGCTGGATTGTTACTAAGACTGTCTTCCACTCAGTGGTGTCTCAGTAATCTCGGAGAACTGCAATAAGACATGCTACCTCAGTTTCAAGTCCGAGCAATTAACTTCCTGACTAACAGCAAAGGCTGTTCCAGCTCCAATGGCTGCCACTGGCAAAGTACAAACAAGCCTCTCGAACTCTGAAGACTGTTCCTCGTCCCATAGCTTCATGAGCCAACTCTAATTATTTGCACTTTATACAGTAAATCTCTAAAATGTAATAAACACTAGAACTAGAAGGGCACCAGCCAGTTGGGGAGAAACTTGTTTTGAAAATGTGATCTCACTAGCCATTTTTTCCCCCAAATCTTCAAAATGATCTATTGGAAGCCTGGGAGTCGGGTAAGGATGTTAAATAATTCTCACAAAAGGAAAAACAAGCTTGTTGGTGAATGCTGGGAGTAGAGAATACTGGAGAATGCTGGTGAATGCTGGGAGTAGAGAATACTGGAGAATGCTGGTGAATGCTTTCTGTAGAAAGGGAGAAATCACAATTCTCTGGTCATATGTTTTAGGCCATGCCACCAAGCAGCAAAGGCCATTACATTATTCAAGAGCTGGGTACACTTCCACATGGAAGTTTGTACCTTCATCCCCTCTCCATAGGAGGTACCTTGCTACTGTGTTTTCACTGGGCTTTTGCTGGACTACTGATTGCTTAAGCTGAAGAACACATTCTCGTGGACCTGTTCTTCCTCTGAAGAGACAGGCCCTTCCTTTTGGCTATGACTATGACAGATATGTACCCTTTTTACTACAGGTATGGCACCTTCAGGTGATACTCAAAATCCCTTTTTTTCAGTATGAAAAAAACCTACAGCCTCAGCAGAGCCACAGCATGCCCCCCCCCCCTTACACTGCTTTCTTGGTGCTCTGTAGAACCAATGTTAGGAGGGACTCTTGGGGTGGGAAGGGAATTGCTGCCAGAAGTACCCTTTCTAAAAGAGGAGCGATGTCGAAGAGCGGAGGGACCAGAAGGACTAGCCAGAAGAGAGGAAAAAGAGTATCCAAAATGATGCTACTTGCTCCATAACAGTTTCCTCTTTGAAGGAAGCCTCTCTTTGGTCAAATTGTGAGTGTTCCATGACTTAGCAAGGTGGAATGAATGCCTTGCTTCCTCATGCTCCCCAGATATGCTCTGTTCAAACCAATTTCTGCCAAAATATCACAGCCATTTGTTTTCTCTGTACATCAATTGCTGTATTTTTGGAAGTCCCAGGAGTGGTGTGGAGTGCTACGATTTGAGTTATCTTCGGTGCTGCCACTGGGAATGTCACGAAATCCTATGGTGCTCCACCTGTCTGAATTTCAGAGGGAATAAATACAAAATCCCCTTGGGTACAATTAAAACCTCAGGCTTCAATAATGGAGAACTGGTTCTCTCACTTAATGACAGTTTATATGTTTGCATTGTCCCACAAAGTTTTTCAGTGGTGGCTTGTCTCATTTTTCTTTCCATTCTTCTGTCCTTGTTGCTCTGGAGCAAGGATGTTTCCTCATGTGGCTGTAAAACAGACTGTGTTCTGTTTAAGACAGAGCAGCCTTAGAGCTGTTCTAGTTAGCACAAAGCTGAGCAAAACCAGGCAAACATGGCCTCCATCTCTGCACTGAAACACCCTGGGGTAGCAAAAAATGCTGCAGGGAAGATTTTCTGGTATTACTGTGATGAGCAGAAAGTTATTGTGTGCTGGGGCATTCCCTGGGAGTAATTTCCACCAGGCTAGATGTCTTTTTCATGCAAATGAAGTGGTATAAGGGAATCAGAGTTCTATAATGTTTCCTCATTAGTCTTTTGATAAATGCACAAAGCTATGAAGACGACATCTGAAAGTGTGTGTGTTTTCTCACTTGCTAATAACGCTCAGTGATTAATTCCTCTGTCAGAAAGAAGCAATGGCCCATTTCCCTAGGAAGCATTACAAGCCCCAGAGAAAATCCTTATCTGGTTAAATAGCTCCCCATGAGTTGTGTACTCTCTTCTCTTTTCTTGAAAATAAAAAGAGAACTAGTTAAGAATTGGCAGCTAGCTCTGAAGGAAAGGGAGGGACCTGGAGTAGAAAAGAAGTAGTTTCCATTATCTGGACTAGAGCAATAATCTCAGATGAATTGGTAGAATCCAGCAGCTGCTATCCCCACAGGACAGAACTGTTGAAATGTCTCTCGCCTGCTGGTGCCACGCCAAGGGAGAAAAATAGTCTTCATGCAGTGGAATTCAGCAAAACTGACAGTGCAGCGTGAGGGATGGCCAAAGATGAATGATCATATCATAAGATCTAAAACCTACTTGGAGATGTTGAATCCCCCCCAAGGAAACAGTGAAAAGCTGTTTCTGCTTATTCCAGTTGATTTGGTCCTGTTCATCTTTTTTCCTCAAAAGCTGCATTTTACTTTAAGGCAAAATTGCAAGAATCAGATGTGGTGACAAGCAATTCCTCTGCGCTCCTTCTTTTGGGCTCATTTCACTTGCGTATTTTTATCTTCTTTGTGTCAGCCTCAAAAGGAGCTAATGCATTGTCATTTTTTAATTTCCTCACATGTATGCACAGGCTTACAGACTCACCCTCCTCTTCAAAAACAACAAAAGCAGCTTGGATTTTAGTGACAGAAATTGTGACAAACTTAAAATAGCAGGAACTGGCTTTCTTCTTGGATCCAGTTAGGGTGGCCTGGCAGAGCCCTAACACATTGTGGTGTTCTGATTCTGTACCATCCCTACAGTGACCTATTTCTGATTAGAAGCTGTCATTATGTGCTCTAACATTCCCCCTAATAGTTCCCTTATTCTTCACAAGCTCATGCAGACTATTTTTCCTATTTTATTGGAAAGTCTTTATACTATTCCTAGTCACTTGAGAAAATAGTTGGCTGTGTATTTTGGGCATTGGAGTAAAAAGTGATCTACATTTTCCATGTCTTCATTAACCCATACCCTCATCTTAGGGTCATACAAGGATTGTTGACTCTGTTCTTTCTTCCTCTGCTGTTTTGTGGGGTTAGTCTGGAATTGCTATTTCAATGAAGGCTGGTGATACCACTTGGAAAGCATAACTAACGCATGATGCTTCCCTAATAGCAGATCTTGAGCTGCTCTGCCACAGCATCAGTGATATTTATGCAAATCTGCCCTCTTAAAGCCTTTGTACAGTCACAGCTTAGTGAGTGCAGACTCTGTACTCAGAAGGTGATGCACGTTTGCACAAGGAGGATCATGAAACTGAAACCTATTGGGCTTTTTTGCATCATAAAGGAGAGGAGCATGTTTCTTGTCATGACCAAGAAATGGTCAGATAAAGGCGTGGGGCGATAAGTGGGATTTTATCTATCTTTGTGACTTTAACCTAGAAAGATTACTTCCATACCAGTTCTAGCAGAGTTCTTGTAAATGCATGCAACCTGTTACGTCTATCCATGCAGCCTGACTGCCTCTTTGTTTCATTTCCTCAACACAGGCTCCTTACTAACCGCAAATCTCCAGAGATGTCACCCTGCAAGGGAAACAAGTTGCATCAAAGCAGCAAATACAAAGTTTTAAAAAATGCAAAATCCTGGGATCCCGGGCAGGGATTACACTTCTTAGCACAGCTGGATAGAAGCACCAAGGGAAGGTAGAGATGGAAATGGAAACTCTGATCAATGCCTGAAGGTGGAGAAGGAACTGGCAGCAGTTGGCTAAACCAGTACAAACTGACAGGAAGGGCATGCAAGGAGGATAATGCCGGGAGATAGTGTCCATTGAGCATATTTGCCAGCAACATCCACTACTGGAAGCATTCACATATGTACCATCACTTGCTGTCCTTTGCAGGAGGGGCAGGGCGTACAGTTAGATATCTTTTGGACAGACATATATAGCTCAATGCAGCCATGGCTTTGAATGATGGCTTTCTTCATATCTTCAACAAGAATTTGCAGTCACATTGGTTAAGCCCATTAATAACTCTTCCTCTTCCCCAGAACCTCTCCTCTCCTGCTGTTAACTAACATTTTGCTGCAAAGTTTTATGAAGCAAATGCCATTTTGGTCTGACAGTATGATTTATTTGCTCTGTTCATTTGCAGCAAACACATGCAGAGCTTGCCTCTCTACAGGAGATGCTTTTGCAAGGCATCTGTTGACTCTCACTAATCAACCACAGGTTACTAAATACTTCACATTCAGGGAACTTTCTGCTCGGTGGAATCCCAGTTCCACAAAGTCTTCTTGTGTCGTCACCTCCACACACAAAGGACCACAGTTTAGCAAAACCAAAGAAGTGATTTTTTTGTCAAGAAATGAGACAGAATTCTAGTTTTCCCAGGCTTACTCAGAATTAAGACATTTTTTTCTACTAAGTAAAATCGTGTACAAATGATGTTAGAATAATTTTTTGTTCATCATTAATGTGCTATAAATAAAAAGAGCTGTACCCAGGGCTCTGGCCCAAGTGACATGGCTCTGCTAGTGTTATTACAGTTCCTCCTGCCATCAGACTGGAATGGCTGGGATTGCACCAACTGGGACAGAGACCATGGTTCAGTACAAATACAGACCATCTATCTACATTAGAGGGTCGTGATCAGGCCTGCTTCGCAGTTTCTCTTTATTAAATGATTCCTGTGGGCTATGACTCATATTCAGAGCCATTCAGAAAATAAGGGCTAATCATCATGCTCAAAGTCTTTACAAAACAGTAAAGAAAGAAAAATATTTTGCCTAGCATTTTCCCCACCAAAAAGATTGATTTCTCTACAGGAACTCAGAAATACTGGAATATTTTGATAAAAGCCAGAATATCTGTTCTTGTTGCCAGAAATGTTGCTGGGTACCTCCTCAATGTAGCACACTCCTCCACAGCTGCAGAAATCAGCTTGCAGAGAAGTGGATCACCCACCTTGGCTCAGCAAAGCCACCCTCAGGAAGAGACGGGACAGCCACGTCTCAGAGTGCCTGATCATGCTCTAGGCTAACTTCCCACACCACAAGTAACTCCTCTTTCCTCCACCACAGGCAATGTCATCCTTCACCCCTAAAACCTGCTTTTATTTTACTCAAACCACAATTAAAAGCAACAATAAAACAAATATGCATTTAAAGATATATATATGCACTTAAACCAGTGGGAATTAAAATCTTGTTCATGCTGCCTGAATGTTATTACTGTGACCACCATGACAGCACTGCTCATACCTGGTAAAACACACTGAGGTCAGAAGCCAGCGTCACTGTTTCACTCATGCATAAAAGTTGTCTGTGCTGAAACACAAGTTGGAGCTCTGCTGTCACTGCTCTCTGCTGATTTGAAGGTTTGAGGCAGTGAATAATGTCCTGCCACCATCAGCTGGCTTTATACTGCGTGGGAAATAATCTCACACTTCATTACTCCATCCTACATGGGTGCAGTATTGGCAGACTGGAGGATGTGATTAGAAGTGCTGGCTGAGCAATCTGGTGCAGTCTGGCAAGTCCTCTGTGTTCCTCGTTCAGCAGCGAGCTAAACCACCATCTTCACTGGGATAGGGCAAGACCGCCTTTTACTGCCCTGATAAACTATTGAAAGAAAGAAAAGTATTTTAGAAACAGTATGTTTTCTTTGCACCATTAGATGCAAACCACATAGTTTAGAAAAGAATGCTCTGCAAACGTATGTGTTTTCTTTAGCTCCAAATACTGTAGTACTTCTTTCCCAATGACAGTTAGCGAGGTAAGAAAAACTAAATTGAACTTCTCTGCTACAAATTTACCAACAAATTCTTTTCAGTGAATGCTGTGCTCTTTCTGTCTGCCTAATTGTGGATATTAAATTTCCACTCTGTCTGGAATTTATGCAAGTGTTCTGCTATGGAATAAGAGTTTCAAAGCAAAAAGTAGGGAAAGTATCTGCATTTGTTCCACTGTGAAGTATTTTGTCAAATCTATTATTTTTACAGAATGGAACTTCCTAGAGTGAAAGTGGCACTTCCTCCTTTCTTTAAATTTTCTTATTCTGTTCTCCGATCTCATGAAATATTCACTTATTCACAAACTGTGGAGAAGGTGAAAAATGCTTTAAAAACTGACAGATGCTAAGGATTTTGAACCTTTTCTTAAAATTTGTTAAATGCTGAGGTCTTATAGTCTCAACTGAATTAGTAGAAAATGGAGATGCTCTGAAAATTAAGCTATTTGTCTTCCATTTGTTTCTTCTAGCCTGTCTTTCAAATCAGAAACACACACAAAAAAAAGTGCTGAAAACCTTTAATGGCCAGTGGAATAGAAATTCCTTGTTTTGACCAATTTTAATCATGCTTAACCATGTAAGCAATAGTACCAAAATTCAGTATGTTCGTGTAATAATCTCAGTGATGTTTAATTCAAGTCTGTGCTTAAATGCTTTGCTAGACCAAGGTGTATCTCAGGAGAGTACTTGGCCTTGTGGTTGAACTTGTTGACTTAGTTGCACTCACTGGAACTCATATTCATAATCCCTCCAAAAGCTGACACCATCCACTGAAACTTCAGCATTCAGCAGCTTTTCCTTCTCATTTTACAAAGACTTCAATTTTCTGAATTAGCCTTTACATATAATTTAATAATTTCTCCTTTTGGGACATTATTTTGTATAGAAAAACAGAACATCAAAATCAGAGAATCTGACAACTTTCAAAGAATATGTGACTCAGTGTGTGCTTAAATCAGGATGGTATTCCCCCATCTCTACCCAATGGACTGTCCCTAAGGGCTGTTTACTAATTGCTAGTGGGACTTTTAGATGAAGAGCACTTTAAGGCTGCACAGGACACAGCTGTTCACACAGTGCATGGAAATCCTAGGACATTAAATGAGAAAGCCTGTTTTCCCTCAATTTTTTCTCATTGACAACTTGGAAAACCATTTTCTTAGTCCTGTATATGCTCTGAGTCATGTCTCCACAATCCAGAGAAATCAAAATAAAACAGGCCAACTACTGTCTAGTCTCACAATTGGTTGGCTGGTGCCTGAGGCTCACTGTAAAATGACACTGTCAGAGAACGGTCAAGAGCAAAACATTTTCTCTTACAAAATCAAGAAGTCACTTGGCCTCTATGACAGATTCCTGTTCTCCCAATTTGGCAATAGTTCACTTCAGCTGAAAATAACAGCCAAAAAAAGAAAGTAAAATCAATAAGTAAATGCACATGGCTTCTGTGGCAATGATGTATGGTCCTTAAATACAGATAAGAACTGCATTGCAGCTAGCAGTGTTGTAACTTTTTTCTACTAAAATGAGAAGTGCAAAAAGCTAACTTGGGAGGAAAAGCTGTATTGCTTTGCCAATGTTGGGGCATTCATCCCATCATCTACAGATTACTCTTCACAAAAAATGAAATTTTTGGAGGACTGAATGTATTAAAAGAGAGCGTTGATGGCTGAAAGACTGGGGGATTTCAGTACCACCAGCATAACTACAACACGGACATGACAAGGTTACAGATCTTCCCCTGTTGACTTGGAACAGTCTCGCATATAGGAAGAGGCTCTTCTTCAGTGTCCATTCACATTCAGCTGGGGCTGTCTGTGTATCAATGCACAGTTCATGGAGAATCATACATTCATGAAACAACTTCGGCTGAAGGGACTTTCATGGAGGTCATACAGTCCAACCTCCGCTGAGAGCAGGCCAACTTCCAAGCTAGATCAGGATGATTATGGATTTGCCCAGTTGAGTTTTGAATATCTTCAAGGACAGAGATTACACAGTCTCCAGGGAAGCTGTTCCAGCGTTTAACCGTCCTGTAAAGAATGTTGTCCTTATATCTACCTGGACTACACCTTGCTGCAACTTGTGTCTGTTGGCTCTTGTTCTTTCATTGTGCACCTTTGAGGAGAGTCTTGCTCTGTCTTCTCTAATACCCTCCCTTAGGTTAGCAGGGGTGTGGACACAGTTGCTAAATGGTTGCTGGAATTGTTCTGAAGACTGAGATGAAATCATGCTCATGAGGGGCATTTTGGATTCTGGAATCCATCCTCTCAAACAGCCCAAGAATTGGGGCTTCAGTTGCAAGACAAAACTTTATGTTCTCAAGGATTTCACCAGAGAGTGAAGGGTGTGCAGTGCTGATTTGCTGGCAAGCTCCCTTTCATGCCAGCATGAGGCATGCACCTGACTGCTGTAATGGAGATCACTTCTGCGAGGCACTTATCATTCCAAAAGTGTTTCTGAGAAATACAACCTGTCCTTTCCCCAGGAGCCTGTTCTCAGCGTACTTGATAACAAAAAATTAATTATGAAAATAATGAGCAAGCACCAGATTTATATTTACAGATTTGTCTTGAGGAAAAACAAAGACATTGAGACTTAGAAGATCTGGGTCCATCCACCAGGCATTTTGGCTAACCTATGGCAGGATTTACCACCCCTCACAGTGCAACAGCAACTCAGAGACACCTTTGATGTCTGCACAGCACACCATCCATGTAGAGACACCAGCTTGGGTCACAAAAACAGTACCACCACATGATGTTATGGCTCAGATATTAATCCGAGAGCATAGCCAAATGCCCTGTCTGGAGAGCTGATATTCCACAGCTCTGCCACTTCCAGTTCTGCACCTAATTAATACTGCTATTGAACAAATGCCAGTAAACGGCAAGTGAAGCTTTGTCAGGCCAAGTCAACTCACCTACTAAAGAAAACCAAAAATAAAAAAATATGACAACATGTAAACCAACAAAGGAACCTTTTTGTTACAGGTGAAACATATTTTCACATATACAAAAAACAAATCAATCCCTGCTTCACCTCTTTTTTTGACTTGACAGCATTCATAATTTCTGCAAAGAAAACACTTATTGTTTCTCATTTTAAAATAGATGGTAATTTCACAGAGGTCTGGCTACAAATATGATTACATCTGAACATCCTCAGAGTGGCTTATGCACTAGACTGAAAACTAGAAATAGCTTTGAAGTGTTTGTAATATAAAATAGGGAATGCTGGATCATTAGAAACAGTGGGACCTGAGAAAATGCCAGAGGAATTCTACTCTGCCTTCTCTTCATGCTGTGAGTTAAAGATTTATCTGGTGACATTGCGCCTTCCATTAGCTTTGCCTGTTTGCAGGTGGCGATTCTGTCAAAGGGGGTCTTCAGAGAGTAATTCAGTCACATTGTTTTAGCACAGAAAAAAATGTGCTTCAGATGGAGAGAACATTGGAAAAGAACTTGTGTCTAATAGAAAGCCATGGGAAGTACAAGAGTATCTTTTCCAGCTTTGGAGAAGTCACCAGCAGATAGTGTTAATACCAAACTTCTTAATTCTTTACTAATACGGGACAATAGACGAGGTACTGAAAAATCTGAGCAACTGCATTTAGAGGTTACTGAGTAGCATACCTACAATGGAACTCCAAGAAACTGAACCACAGGCATCTCAAAATGAAAAGAAAAAAGTCATTCAAGAGAAAAACCATCATTAGCTACAAAGAAAAGGCTGTGATGCTATTCAGTCCTCCTGTGGTGTCCTCTCAAGTCTATCACATAGGCTCCCAGCTATTTGCCCTCTGCCTGTGTCAATGACACACATCCAGCGGAGGAAGGCACATTACAATGCAGCAGCATCGTGATAATCTTACAAGAGCAAAAGAACAGCTGTATCAACCCACCAGCTCAGTGTCTTGCCTCAGCAATGATAACACCAAATAACTAGAGAAGGGAATACAATCAATCTGCGAGCTCATCTTTGCACTTTGCCATCTGCTTAGAAGTTGCAGATCACTCCTTTACAGTAGGGAACTTCATTTGGAGCTGTGAGAGCTGTGAGCCTCTTTACCTTAGGAACTGCCTGTATTTGCGATGCATTGACCATTAGCCCTGTCTGAAGGTCACCTCCTGACTCGCTGCTGTCATGTACCAAACAGGGCTATTAATGACCATTCTCCATTATATGTCTGAAATATAACACTAAGGCATCCTGACTCTACTCTCACTGTTGTCTTCTGCTCACTGTAATAAAAATGCTGTTTGTCAGCCCTTTTCTCTAGGGAGAAGAGATGCCAACACAGAGAAGGTGATTTATAGAAGGCAAATGAGAAAGGTTGAATGAATATCTCATTTAGGGTCTGATTGATATTGTTACTCATGAAGAATAGCTGCTTGCTCTCATCAAGACCTACTCTTGGATTTGCCTTGAGTAGTGCTTGGCCTCAGCCAAGGCTGCAAAAAAAAAGGCCTTAAAAATCCTAGATTTTCAGCAACATATGTGTTAAGAAAAACAGCTGACCTTAGCACAATGGCCTGTTCTGCAGTGCGGCAAAGAAAGCTTTATTGGCACAGCCAGCAGCTGTTGTGCAGGGTGCAGGACAAGGCTCAGCTCTCAGTCTTAGTTCAACTACCTGCTAGACTAATAGTCTGCTGCATGGTCTGGCATCTCAAGAAGCAATATAACAACTAAAAAAGTCAAAAGGAAAATGAGACGAGTTGATCAGCCTAACATTTTTTCTAATGCAGCCTGAGTCATTATTGCAGTTAGTAAGCCATATCTTACTGCTGGAGTCAAATGATTGCTACCATCATATATTACCTTAAAATCTATCACTATTAGAGGGTGAATGCTGGAAATACAGGCTCCTCATTATCCTCAAATGCCTCTGCATTAAGGTAAAAGAGAAACATTTTTTTTCTCTATCTGAGCCATGAAATTGGGAAAGTTTATCAAATAGCAGAGGCTGTTGCCTGAGCTCTCACAGAGCCCAGCCAGATGTCCATTCTGTGTACAATGAAGCTGTGAAATAGTAAGGGAAAAGCAAAGCCCATTTTGCAAGATGGGGCTAGAACATCAGCCCCAGTGTTAATAGAGTTTATGCACTTCTGCAAAGATGGAGAGGAGTCTATATTGAGCAGAAGACCCTGTGCATGTGCTCTGGAAAATGTGTGGTTATGTCACACCGTGTCGTATCACTGCACCATGGGCATGTAGTCATCACTGGCTCATCTCTAGTAACACTTTGCTAATACATCCTGGTTTTGCTGTAAGACATATTAGCTGTGGGCAGTCTTTGATTGCTGTGAAATTGTGAGAAATTTTGAAGGGATGGTCCCAGGACTTTACACCACTTTTATAGAATTTAATCAGCTGTATAATTCCCTCATTTAGGGAATCCCCAGTAATCTCCTGTCTCATCACTATGTTTCTTAAAACCTTAATCCAGTTTTTTTATTGAGATTGCCTCTATCTTCAAATTACCTTCTCCATTATTTAGGACTGCACTTTTTTTTTTTTTTCTTTCTTCTTCCATTTCTGAGGTTTCCCACCATCCCTTACAGGTTCATTCAGAGAATTTTCACTTCTCCCAGAAGTTCAATAATTCACCTCCCTGCCCACCACAACACAGACAAAAGGATTTACTAGAAATGAAGTAGGCTAAGACATGAATATACATCTGCCAATGGTGGACTCTTAGTCATGGTAAATGGAAAAGGGTTTAGCTATCCTATTCTTATTTTGGGATAGTATAGGACATAATCCTGAATTTGGGCAATTATTTACAGCTGCTCTGTGGGTATAGCTTTGTTTATGCACAAGAAATCATTGGCATGTCCATACACACAGTTCCTCTAACTATTCTACAGGAATAATAGCATTGACCCTCCCAATACAGTGCTGCAGCACTAAAGCTCAAAACTACTGACTTCAAAACACCACACTAATCTATACTGTGAATTTCCCAGCCTTGGTGGTTACCTAATGCTATTTATGAATGTTTATGCCTGTATTTAATTAACTGTGGTGCTTGAAGTCCTTCTCTAAGACTTGCAAAACTGGCTTCATATATTTCCAAGAGAACCTTTTGTTCAGCATAAATAAGACATTATGCAGCAGCTTCAATTTCCTGATAATTAAACGTAAAACTTTTCTAAAATGCTGGACCCAGGGCAGCTATAGGAACAGAACACCATTCTGCTGAGGAGACTTCAGAGTTCAATTTGTGCACTGAGTTCACTTAAACACCTTGATATTCACCCGTTTCTTAAAGCTGCACATTTAAGCACAGTGTTAGGAAGCTGGGAAGGCATATAAAGGAAAAGTCAGGAAGGAAAACAATCAGATCACTGGAATTTCATATGGATGCGGGGAAGCAGGCAATGTAAGTATTAGAAAGGAGAGATAGGAGGAAGCAGCCAAGATGTCAGAACTGTTTTGTCTGCTTGGGTAGAGAGAAACATACTGATCTCCAAAATGTTTTGAAGAAGATTTGAGCAGGTAGGGACCAAAGAGTGAGTCAATAAGTTGTTGAAAAGGTTTTCAATTTTTCATAGACTTAAAAAAAACCAAAACAAAAAACAAAACCACAAAGCAGTTTTTAATAGTGTGATTTCTTTGTTTCATCGGCTGCTGCTGTGCTGTGACTAAAGAGGTTTTTAATCTCATCTTCTCAGCCTTCTCAGAGCCCCAGCTGTGGCCTATGACAGAAACAGTCTGTTCTCATGAAAATACCTGTGACTGGAATGAGGAGTCAGTCCAACCCCAGCAGGAGCAACGAAGAACTCACAAAGGCTGTGAGAGAAAGCCCTGGTTAACACATTTGCTAATTCATTACACTTTCATTTGCTAATTGGCAAGCTTGATGGAAAGGAGAAAAGGCAACAATACAGGCCACATCCTTGGCTACTGTAAACACCAATTTACACCCACTAAGATTCTGGCCCCTTGATACTCCAAGGGAAAAGATACTTTTCTGTTGTTTGATTTGATATAAATAGCAATTACCTCCTGGTTGCTGAGCTGAATTTAAGAGTTATGGGCCAAATTATGTGAGCGGGCACATTCTGAGTTATCCATCGTGCAAAATCCTTTGTGCAGAGCTGCAAAGATATCACTAATTGTGCATTAAAATAATCTATTTTCATTTTAGTCATCTTGTACCAACTACACACATGCTTTCCCTCTCATGAAGCAATTCTGCTTTCCTGCAAGATGGGCTGCTCAGGAAACCAGTCACCTAAGTAGCATCAGCCCTGGGCAGGCCCAAGAGCACCAGGAATCATTCCTTAAGGAGAGAAAATATGCTAATTTGCAGATCAAAAGAGAGAACTGGTCACAACTAATAATCTTTGTATATTAATAAGGAAATTGTATTCTTGTTGACGTTCAGAGCTGAGGTAACTGGCTCCAAATGAACCCAGTTCTTTCTAAGCAGAGCATTTGCTAAATTGGACAAAATAAGCAGGATTCTAGTGCGCTTTTTTCCCCATAACTGCTCAGTGCTTCATGCAGTAGCTGAGGACACCCACTGAGCCATCTGGACGTGTGTTTCAAAACTATCACTTCAGAGAAACATTCACGCAGGTTTTGTTTTTCCAAATCTATCTAGAGCTTGTCCAAACAGACAAACTTTGTGCAATGGAGAAGGCTGGACTGCACATCAGAGCACCCTTGTTTACTGGTAAATCCCACACAAGGACCAGTGCAGGAACATCTCTCTGAAAAATAAAAGCATTAATCTTTCTCAGGACTCCCTGCCAATAAAATTAGGTGCAAGTTACTTATTGACATAGTCACTAAGCAGACTGACTGCTTGAAATGCTTGAAATGCTTGAAATGCTCCTATTCTTTGATGGAAACTGCTTTATGAACTCAGAATGGTTTTTACTTAAGTGACAGAATCTGTTTTGATAACAATTAGTCCAGTAGAAATATCCTTATGCTATGACTCAGTGAAAAATTACCAAGACCAGTGGCTTGAACTTTTCTTAAAAACTACTATGTCTAGAACAGCAGAACATTTAAAGAGTAAGAAATAGCATGTGATGAACCACATAATTCTGACATTTTAATCTTAAGGAAAAAACATCCAGGGCCACATCTTGACATCGATGGAACTATGCTGATGATGCTATGGCAGAATGTGATTCATTGTTGCATTTTTTATCCTTTCATTCCCACTGTGATTGTTTATTCACATAAAAATGTGGACTAGCTTAGATAAAAATACAGCTGAAACACATAATGGAGGCAGCAGCCATTTTCTTAAATCCACCAGAAGAGCTATTGCTGAATGAGCTCTGTGAAGCTGAAAGTCCTGCCTGGCACTCAAGATATGACACAAGTCATCAGAAAAGCAATTTTTGTCCTTTGGCTGTGGTCATAAATTGAAACACAGGGTATTGTCACTGAATGTAAGGGGGGGACAAGGGAAATTATTATAACAATTAAACACTGGATCATATTGCCCAGAGAGGTTGTAGAGTCTCTGTCCTTGAAGGCTGCTTTGTCTTGTTTGAACAAAACCCTGAGCAACCTGATCTGAAGTCAATATTGACCCTTATGTGGTCTCTTCCCACCACAATGATTCTCTAATGCAATCAGGCACGAACAATCTTTGCTGTTTATATTTGTGTTTAAAAATAAAGCCAGAGAAAATGGGTAACTCCTCCACTGAGAATTCAGAGTCTCTTAATATAGTTCTTAAAGTTTGTATTCAACAGTTTCGACATTTTACCTAGATGAAAGCAAACTCAGTGAGGATATCCTATCATGAACCCATTTAAGGTTTTTTTTTTCCCCATAGACCATTGCCTTGAGGAAGAAAAAGGAACATCTGTTCTTTTGGCTCCAGTTAAGGGTTTAAGTCTTCCCAGTCTTGAGGAGCACTTCGTAAACAAAGTCTGAGCTCAGTAGATGTTCCCACAAAACTGTTTGTGTAATCAGGCTAAGAGGGTTGCAAAAGCAGCAACACTGAGGCTGCCGTGCCATAGCGAGAAAACCTGCAGCAGCGTGCACTCAGTTGCTTCACAGATTTGCCTTTTAGATAATGAGAGGTCTGAGGACATTCAGGACTATAAAGCCAGACTATTTTAGTTCTAAAAGCAGATTCCAAATTCAGACACACACACAAACACACAATTGTCATTCCCCAGTCAGCAGTTAGCTGGGTAAGAAATGGGAATACGGCCTGGCTGGTGTTTGTGTCTCATCCATCTTCTGAGTCTTCCAAGACCATCTTGGTTACTCTGATGAAGATGAGTGACAGCAAAGCTGCATAAAATCCCATCTCTCCTGCCCGGTGACATCCAACACAGTGGTTGATTGTACTCGGGGGTGAGACGCCACTGCCTCACTTGGTCCCTCCCCAGCTCCTGCTCCCTGCCTGGCAGAGCTGCCCCAGCCCTGGTTCAGGTTGTCCAGCTGCATCTGCTGGCTCTTTTTGGAGAGGGCAACTGGGACTTAAAAGTAGTGGAGGCAGCTTCAATAAATTTACATGTTTCCTTCAAATACTGGACACAGAAAATCACAGAAATATTTCCTGGATTCCCAGTTCTGAAAATGAGGTTTGAAACAAAATGAAGTTAATGCCTATTGTTCCAGAACAGTTGCATTTCCTATCTTCTCTGGGCTCAGACAGAGGATGTGACTACTTTTTCAGTGTGTTTTAGGAAGACGGCAAGGAAGTGCAGAAGAAACAAAAGGTCTCTGGAGCTTTGGAGGCTTTGCCTTCACTCAGGGGGTAGCCTTAGTCTATGAGCAACTTGGGAGAAAAATACTCAGAACTCTCTTTAGCAAAGTTTCCCAGCCTTCAGTGAGCAATCATTTAACGTCTCCAGGTTCCTGACAGGATCATTGCTTTTTTCTGTGCAATTAAAAACTTCAGACCTCAATACACCTGACAGAGAGTTTATGAAGAGTCCAGGGCCAATGGCTCAGAACCATCTGCCCCAGGACTCAGGAACTTCTGTTCCCTGAGATTTTAGATATCGTGAGCACATTCACAGGAACAAAACCACATTTGATGACAGAGGCACTAGCCACAAAACGGTACCAAATTTCCCTGCTTTGTTTTATGACCACAAGGAGTTGTCACATGAAATGACTGTAAAAGCAACTGGCACCCACCTTCCAGGTTGGTTAAATTGCCACCATCTTCTTTTTCCATTTTCAGCTCTCATCCTGCCATGCTGTCATTGTCCCCAGACAGCTCTCTCACATCACTGTCCCAAACGTGCCCTTCCTTTTAATACCATTTCTATCACTAATCGCTTAACACCAGCTTTTGTAATCTGTATTTTAATGGCTAACTGAGGAATCTTTGGAAACTCAGAGTTAGAAGGACTGTTAAAGACAGGGTAGACCCTGCCTCCATCTATGCTTTCGTTTCCCATTGGCTCCACTGGGGCCAGGATGTCACCTTTGGTGTCTGAGAATTCAGTACCTGTGAGGCATTTAAAAATCTGGGTTGTTGATCCTAAGTGCAGTAAATCCATTGGTATACAAAAGAGATGCTGTTTGGACTGAAAATTCATGAAAAGCAGTCACACTTGGAATTTTCTTCCTCATTAAAAATAATTTGTCATTTTCTTCTAGCCATGATTTCTAATCAATCTGGTACACACTCAGTTTAACCAGCTGTTTTGGGATGGCTCATTCTCTGTGTGTCCAGATGCTCTAAAGCCATTGCAGTGCTGTTTTTCCTTCCTCAACTACCAGGCAGAAGCCACTGTCAGGGTTTCCCAAATGACAGTGTCTGGAGAGCCTGAATGAAGTTTCTCATATGTGAAATTAAAGCCAGTGGTGTTTTTCTCATCAGGCAACTATCTGGTGTGCATCATGAATATCAGGTAGGTACAACCCTGATCAGTTATCGGGTGACAAGATTGAGACTGGAAATTAAAAAGCTGTCTTTCTTTGCTTCAAGGCTGGCGGGGACAAAAACTTAGAGGATGAAGAGAATAATCAGTCCTGGGGATGTGCTGTGTGGACTTTGGAGAAGTGAGAGTAATTACGCTCTCTAATCTCTCCCTGAAGCCCTTAGCAGCGTGTGGCCAGATATTAAATGAGTAATTCAGCAAGGGAAAATATAAAGTAAATATACACAAATACTAGGTTAAGTGAGTTTTCTTGTTTTAAAGTTCCTTATTTCTCAGTATATGGAGATAGCTACATACATTCAAACCAGCATTGTCAAAGGCCTTGTTTTGCCTTACACTGAAATTCCCAAAGGGAATTTTAGGTCCCAGGTTTTGCCTTCTACGCCAACCTGTAAGTCTCACAACTGCAGCCTGCCACCATTGCTGTCCCGCAGAGTGGAGCCAGCTTGCGGATCCTCCTTTGGACCTGCTGGGATGGAGTGTGACCGGAGAAGCCGGGGCCCACATGGGACCCTGAGTAGCTGAGCTGCTGGTAACGGCGCCTCTGTGTTTGCACTGGCTCCCAGCTGGGGCTGGCCAGGCTGTGGGCCTGGGTGCACTGCACACACCGTCTGGAGTCCAGCCTGGACATCTTCACTTGTATTTCTAACCCAGACAGAGCCAAAATACGCCTTTTACAGACTGAGTTACTTTCCCAGCAGCACTGACCTCAGTGTTTACATTTTTGAACAAAACTCTAAATCTCTTTTATTGTCTCCTGAGAGGCAGAAAAAAGCATCTGTGATTACTGCACACATACTTAAAAGACGATCACTACCATTCACACAGACCAGAGGCTTTCCCATGCATGCTGTTACAAGCATTTTACCCCCAGCCTACACACATTTTGGGGCAGCAGAGAAGGAAGAACCCTACTTTTCCTTTAGCACATTTCACACTTCCTCTTGCTGTTGTATTTTCCTGTTCCTCTGAAAAGGGAACACTCCTTTTCACATAGCTCAGCCTTCAGTAGTCAACAAGTCTCACTAGCCCTCATCCTTCCCTGGGTTATTCCTCTGGAGAATAACCCATGTTTGAAACATAAAAGAAACTTTCAGGGTGTTCTAGGACACAGGAATGATATAGAAAACAATTTATAATCATGGTAAAGAATCTGATGATATGATGTTATCAATCACGATATTAAATATAAATGTTTATACACTAATAAGATAAAATTAATTATTCAAAAGAAAGCATAGTTGGCTTGGAGAAAGCTGAGAGGTTCATGATGAACCCTCTCTATCCACTAACTAGCTCCAGTTAAACCTGGGAATTTCTCAGTGGAAATTGTTTCATCAGAAAAGATTAATTTTTCAAAACCAAAACATTAAATGAAAAAAAACCCAAACCACCTGAGACTAATAATTTGATTTAGAAAAAATAAAAACATTTTAAAATGCTAAAGGTGAAAAATATTTACGTGCAAACATTTTACATGCAAAAAACCTCCTATACCTAGGCTAGTAGGAATACTGAAAATTAAGGAGAGGCATTGGAAGATAAAAGCTTTCTAACATTCCAAAAGAACATAATATTTTGGGGTTTTATTTGGCCATTGTATTTTTTTTCACACCTAATTCCAATTTCAGCTAGGACAAATTTTGTAGACACTTGCAGGTTTTCAAAGGCTAGGAGAATCCATTTCAGTTGCAACAACTAGTAGCCAATTAATTATAAAGTGATCCTTTCCAGGAGAATATCTAAGTGCAAGTTTAGTAACCAAAGAACATCATTTCCTTAGTGTGTGCCAGAATAACACTCCTAGGCTTTTTACCCAAAAGACCACCCATCCTTTCTGAAAAAGTAAAAAACAACAAAAGGCCACCATGTATCTCACTATGAGTTGGCAACTGGGAAAGGAGATGATAAATACATGCTTCAGAACATCAATAATAACAATTTTACTGTTTGTTACTTCCAACATTTTCTCTGAAGATACTGATGATACAAGCCAGGTCCCACCTGTCCCTGGAGACCAGCACGAGCTGGAGTTGCCACCTTTTTCTGTCTTTCAGATGGTTGGTGGTCCACAGACTGTAGGTGGAGGAAGATCTTGCTTCTGTTTTAACTCCTTTATCACAGTTTCTCTGCTTCTGAGAAAGGAAGGACAGACTCACCCATTGTTGCTGAGTTACTGCTCTAAGGAGTGATCTTCTCTTCCCAGAAGAGTCGTGCATCGCTTGGCTGTGGTGGAGTTGAGAAAGTCCCTCTCTTGGTGGTGATTGTGAGCAACCATGAGCCGCATCCCTCACTTCCCCAGGGTGAGCCAGCAAACTCTCCACTCTGAGATTCGCCTGGTCTGTAGGTGCAAGGATAACAAAGAATTACTCTGATGTACTTCCAAAGACAGCCACTGCCCTTGCATTAAATTCCTTAGAGATAAAACCAAGCTGAGTTCGCAGCTTTGGTGCCAAGGGAAGAAAATCTGTGGTTCACTTAAAGAAGAAAGAGGGGGGGAGTAAATTCAGAGGAACATTATTAACCCCCTTTTTTTTTTTACCAGAAATGTTTGAAATTGAGTTAATGATTCTCCTGCTGCTCTAATTTTAATATTTCCTTTACATCACTGAAAAGAATTCAAAACTTGCATTTAGTAAATCTAGCATGTGAAAGGTCCTTTGGGCTGGTAATAAGACTTTTGAAGTTGCAGAAATCAGTCTGTGAAAAGACATTCACTAGGTCCATTAACGTGAAGTGTATCTTCAAAAGGGAAGGCTGACTTACTGAAAAGTAATTCCTTCTCTTGCTCAGATGAGACTTTGATCTTTTTTAATCCAATCATGAACCTTACAAAGCCATTTGTAGTAATTGCAATCTTTGAATAGTACACTGACCTTTCATACTTTCAAGACATAGCCCTATAAATAACTTCATTTTTAGAAGTAGACTTAGCATTTGCAGTGCTGTGGCACTATCAATGTGTTTTGTCACTTCTTAGTTCAAAAAGTTTTCAAGGGGAAGGTGGCTTCACTGAATATGATGAGAAAAGGGCTGTTTATTTTTTCTCTCCATAACTATTTCTGTGTACTACTCCATAACTTTCTTCTTATCAATCTATCAAAAACACCATCATCACTGTTTCCTGTCTTCAAAGATACCCTACACTTTCAATTTAGGATAAGTGAACACTTTGAGAGCAACTATTTTAGAAGAAAAACAATGCATGGAAAAAATTACTTAAAAAGGTCAAAGGCAATAGGATTCTTCTTTTCTAATTTGGGAAGTAATTAGATATCTCTTTGCTATTGTTAGCAGTGGTAGAAGCTCTGCTTGTTGAAAAAGCTCTTGGATGAGCTCAAGGGACATCAGGAGGGATGCTGCTCTAGTGCTGCCAGTTTCGCTGCAGGGAAGTCTCCTTTGCCAGTGAAGGTCTGGTCATGGCGGAGTTGAGCTCCTCCAAAGCTCCTTCTCCCAATTTATTTCTCACACAACCTAAATGTGACCTGAGTTGTAAAGACTGCAGTCAAGGTGGTGTCAGCTAGTGTATCTGTTATACCCAATAATTTTGTGTATTTTCCACTACACCCTGCAATATCCTATTCCAAGTGAACATCCCTACCATTGGGTCATCTTCCTCTCTCCAGTCTAGGAGCTGACAGCATTCCTTCCAATTTTCCAAACCTCCCTGCTGTATTGATGGTTGAAATGAAAATTGTCAATGGGCTAGTACAGAAATATAAGACTTCATTTGAAACTCAGATTAATCTCACTCTTTGGAATGTAGCTTAGTTTTTGGAAGCTGAAAAAATATGATTTCAAAAGTCCAGATGACTTCTAAAATTGTATCAACTTCAATATTCATCAATAACTTGTAAGCTATGCAGACCCTGTTTGAACAGATATGATCAGTAAATGAGGTTTCAAGTATTTTCAGTAAAACTCTGTAGGGTTTCAGAAAGGCTGTCAATACTGTTAGTTGTAAATACTTTATAGTAATGGTAACAAAAAAGTAATATATTTAGTGTTGAACAAAATTGTACATTTCTGGAAGGATCCATACAGCCATTTTTTGTAGAGGCAATCATTCATACAGTTGATGAAATGAAGAAGTTACTTGGAATGAGGGAAAATGAGGAGATACAGTTTCATATCTTGTGTAACCCTGAGTTTGATAATGCAAAGCCAAGAGATATTTTGGCAAAAGCCTGTGTACTTGTGTAGAAAAAGCTTTCAGAAGGAAGGTTTATATCAAATTCTCAAGGACTTTTTGCCTAGAGCTGATAATGGTTGCATTTATGGCTATTACTGTCAGGAAAGCTGCTTTCAAATCAAAATCATTTGAACATGAGGAGAAGGAGCTGAACTGAGTCCAGATGAAAGAAAGTCTGCTTTCAGCAACAAGGTACAGCTGGTATCTGCGTTGGTAGACTGAGCGCCTGACAGGATAGGAAGTTCTGCATGGACCTAATGGAGACAAATAAATGCTGAATGGAGGTTTAGTTCTCTCAGGCGCTTCCAAAAGGAAAAGCTTCACATCACTTGCCACACATTGTAGATGTCAGAGCTATTAGTGATCTCCAGCTGTAGTTAGGGAGGGCCAAATACCTTATGCTGCTGCTGGAGCTCTGCCACTACACACAGTCCGTCTTTTCTCAGCCGCTCCCCAGGAAACCTGCTACATGTCCTTGGCTTGCTTTTTCTTTTCCTCTTTATAGCACTCTTTGCTGAGGGCTAGACAAGCCTGTGACATATTTGACATAAGTACAACTAAGAGAAACACCTACTATATTTCCAAAAGCAATAAGGGGACACATAGATGGATGGGAGGATGTGTGAGAAAATGGACATTTAAACCACTAGGTCACCTCCAGGCTCAGAGAACTTCTTCATCCAGTCCCCTGATGCTCTTTGTACCAGGCTTCTCCTACACCCTGGACACTTGCAGGATGAGCAGAGAGAACAGCTCAATGGTTTTTGCTCCCTCAAAGCAGAGGTCCTGTCTGGAAGGGTCGTGGCAGGATAGGTCCTCTTCAGGGTCTGTCCAGTCCTACAGATGCCCAGGCCAGGCCTCAGGCTTCCACCCCTCTGCCCGAGGCCCCTGGCCATAAATAACACTGGTGTTGCTGGAAGGGATTTCACAAGACAGATATAGGCCACTCCAATCAAAAAGCCACCTGGATGAGACCCTGTGATTAGAAAAAGGGGATGTTCAAGAGAAAAACCGCACAAGCAGAGCCCCAGTGTCAGGCTTTTCTCCTGCATCACAAGAAGGGTACAACTGAAATAAACCATTTGATGTACGTTCCAGTGGCTTAGGTGGCCACTTGCTGAAAAAAATGAAACAGAAAGCCCACTGGCCTTGTGGTCTAAAAACCTATGGTAGTATTGAAAATCTTCCTTTTACTTGGTCTCTTTGGGTACCCTGCTGTTTCGTCGCAATGCCTGTGCCACTAATAAAAGATGAAAACACATATGGAACAGTCTCTTTTTCTGAAGACTAAATAGATTTATTTGCCATCTTGTAATACAACCTGTAATAGTGAGACTTGAACTGCAGCTTTATCAGAATGACAATTTATGACTTTTCCTCAACTTTACTTAAGCCTTGGTGTTACAGGATTAAGCCATTTCTTCTATAAGAAATTATCTGCCTGCCTTCAGATTAGCTTATGTGCTGACTCTGTTGCCAAGAGTCAAGCCAGGCACAGCTGAGTAATGCCTCTATAGAAGTAGTAATTATAATTTTCATCATTAAGTATTTATTACGACTGTGTCCAAGTCTCATCTAAGAGCTCAGTCATAAACCACAGCCAAAATATCCCCTGTATTTGCAAAGAAACATCTCTTGTTGCAAGTAGTTTTTCTGCTACCACAGTGGAAACAATGACTATTGAATTAACTGGCACTGACAGTGTGGAATAAAGACTGACCTGATTGTTCAGTGTTGACAGCCAAAATTTCATTTCCTAGGTTCGTCTTCACCAGGCTGTTTTCTTTTCCTTTATATGAACCAAATAACAATCAATAGTTCAGTGACATTTTATAGTCTCCTGCTTTCATTCTACCTCTAGTGTTAGATGGCTCTAAAGGCTGCAATTTTCACACATGAATAGACATATTCAAGCAAAGAAATCTATGAACTGAAAGAACATGTAAGATTCAGGCAAAAAGTTGCGTTGGAAAAAAGCAATAGGCTAAACTGATTCTACACAAAACTAAAACAGCCCTTCCCCAGCAAAAAGAAAATGCAATGCATAAAAAACAAGTTACAGAAAGATGGAAAAATGTGTCACCATGTGGCTGCTAGCAATATCTATTGTCCCTAAACAGTGATAATTCAGATGGAGCCAGCAGCCTGTATGAGTCAGAAAAGTTTTATCTGAATGCATCTACATAGGAAAAAACCAATTAGATACAAATAACAAGGAACCTAAGACATGGAGCAAAATTGCCTGATCACATCCAAACTTTGAGGAAATTTAAACCAGTTACAAATGTCTGGACTGAGTCCAGCCTCATAGTTAAATCATAAATCTTCACAGGATCAGAGGAGAACAAAATTAAGACATTCTGAAATTTTGGGACAGAAAATAAAGCAAGAAATGTAACCAGTTCAAAGAAAAGTTCAAACCCCCAAGTCTAAACTGGAAGCCAGACAAGAAAATTATTATACCTTATCAGATAACCAGAAATTATCAGGATAATAGAAATGCATTTTTTTTTAACAGACCTGCAGACACCATGCTTTACCCTTGCACCAGAAGAGTTGGACAAAAGTTATCATTGAACTATAATCCTAAAATGGCAAAACCACTGCAACTGAAAAACATTTCTGGTTTACGCACTGCAAGCACAAGAATAGTTTTAGTTTGAACCTCACTCAAGGTTCTTGCACAATCTTTGCACAAAGAAAGCATCGAGCATCCCAGTGCCGCTTCCTACCATATGTGATAGATGAATTACCCAAATCTCAGAGAAAAAACAAGAGACTTCTTTTTCGGAATATTTTCATCCCAAATTGTTGCACTCTGATAAGAAAAAGAAAGAAAGACCTAGTTTCTTTTTTCAAAGATGCATACCCAGACAGAGATGACTGTCCGTGGCTGGGCCAGTGTCGGTTTCAGTGATTGTGTGCAACACACAGAAGGAACGTATCACAGTGGCCATCAGTCTGGATGATGCTGCATGAGACAGTCCTGTCCCTCAGTACATATGAGACTACAGAAAATTTGGATCCTGAGTACCTGGCCTTCAGGAAACATAAGGGAATGGGTTCCCCATGCCAGCATCGCTGCATCATTACCCTTTCTTTTCTCACTGTGTCTGCATATTACTCCAGGCCTGCAGCCTTGAGGGGAAAGCAGGGAGCAGCAATGCAAGACAGAGCACTACCTTCCATGAGGAAATCCTGCAGAAACCCCATAATGGAAAAATCACTTTATGTCTCTGATGCTCTTCTGCTGAATGGCCTCTTCCTCCAGCAAGCACTGTGGCCCAGGAGGTGAAGGAAGCACCTTTTCATGTCCTGTTCCCATTTCACCTGGCTCAGAGACAGGTTTGAAAACACTGGGTGGATAATCACATTCTGGTTTCTGTCTCTCAGCAAGTTAATATTAACCAAAGGAAGCAACTGATTTTAAATACTGAGTCCACTGTTGCACTGTCACAGAGGAATCTCTGGGATACTCTTAAAGAAAATAAAGGAGAACAAATTTTTGGGTTTAAATTTAGTCAAAGAGCATTGTGCAGTGAAGTGACAGCAGAACAGGTCACTGGTACACAGCCTCCCAGCTGTGTTACTGCAAACCTTCAGCTGTTGAGACTGCAGGAGCAACAGAAGCACAGATGTTTGACTGCCTGGAGTGAAGTAGAAATTTGGGAAACCTGTTAGGAAACAGCCTCTGGTGATAGCAAAAGGAGATGGACGAGAAACTGGACATGAGCAGGCAGTGTGCACTTGCAGCCCAGAAGGCCAATCGCATACTGAGATGCATCAAAAGAAGTGTTGCCAGCAGGTCCAGAGAAGTGATTCTCCCACTT
>JAOXNO010000052.1:37998882-38061211 GCA_028565335.1 Limnodromus scolopaceus | reverse complement strand
CATTGGAATGGGCTGCCCAAGGAGGTGGTTGAGGCACCATCCCTGGAGGTATTCAAGAGACGAGTTGACATGGTGCTTGGGGCTATGGATTAGTGTTGGGTTGGTGTTGTTTTGGGTGTGGTGTGTGGGTGGTTTTTGTTGTTGTTGTTGTTGTTGTTTTATTGGTTTTTTTTATTGGTTGGACTAGATGATCTTAGAAGGTCCCTTCCAACCTAGGTGATTCTGTGATTCTGTAATGTGGCTGCCAATAGAAGAAGAAACATTTGTCTGAAGTGCCCACCCAGACTACAAATCTTGATCCACTTTCACAAATAAACCCTTGTCTTTTTCACCGGGGAGACTAGGGGAGCCTGGTGAGAAATGGCAACTTCGGCGCGGTGAATAGTTTCCATTCAAAACATGCTATCGCTCTCCCTGTTAATGCTCTCATCAGAGACTGATCTGCTCTTTTGTCCCTAGAGGTCACTGCAAAGCAGAATTAAAGTGCAGTCGTGCTAAGGCAGTGTGGGGAGCTGAGCAGTCCCCTTGGCTCTGCCTTTGTCCCTATTCTTCCATTTACCTGATTTCTCTATTGATACTGTGCTGCTAATTCTCACAAATAGACAGTTTTTATTTTATCCAGAGGAACCCTCTTTTATATTTTATATTGTGTTTATCACAAGTAGCATCAAATTAAACATATGCGTGACCATATGCTTATAAATAGCATGCATTCCTTGATGTCCCCTCCATGGCTATCATGAGGTAGCTAAATGAGACGTATTTTGTTCAGAGCAGGCTAAGTTTTGTTCCCTGTGTGAGCTGCTCAAAGTTACCAGCACTGTAGGGCTGGGATGCCTTAGGTCACAGCACAGGAGCAGAAAAATTGCATAGGTCAGTTAGGAAGTTATTAAATCATTTTTATTCATTTTAAGCTATTTCTGTGAGTGAAACCATCTGCAGGAGAATTATACTCACAAACCACAGACATATCAGCAGAGAATTCTATTCAGCCCCACACTTCCAACAATTCTTGTTGGATAAGAAGTATAACAGATCTTTAAAGCCTAATAGATACTAACCATTCAGTTCCAAACATTTAGGATTCTTCCAGGATGAGGAACAGCTTAAGGCATGATGGTGAAGCTGCCTATAAACTGATCTCTTCTAGGACAGTTAATCTGCATTAATGCAGCCAATTACCCTCATCTGACTTTCATTTCAACTTTTTTTACCTGTTTTCACTTCCCTATCTTTTCTTGGCCCAAAGACTGTGGCAGCTGGTTCTTATGGCCACAGGGTGGTGACATCACATCCCATCTTTGACACAAATTGTCCACAGAGCAGCTAAACCAAAGTGGACAGTATCTGCTTAGTCCATTGGCCATGGATATAACTCTGCTAGGTTTCCAGCTAAAGCATGTGGGACTTCAGGCTGGAGATGCAGAAAGTAATTAAAAGACAAGAACTTCTGACAGAGCTTGAGAAGGAACCAAGTTCTCAGTTAAATGTCTTATTCATTTACAATTTAAATATTTACTCACCAGAACCCATTTTCTAGTGCTGCTTTCCTCAGGAAAGGAAGTATTTCACCCCATATTGCTGGAAGATGTTTACTTCTGTCCACCTATGGCACCGACCAACCAAAGTCTGTTGCTGCAATTATATATGCTGCAGACAGAACACAGACATCACTTCTTCATCAGATGGGGTGGCTTGTTATTGTAAACTATGAGATAACCCAGCCATGAGGGCTTATATCCACATTATCTTTGATGAAAGGAAGGAATCTCCTTCTTCTGTTAGCTGCACTGGACTTTACTGACACATGGAAACATTAGTGGAAAGAAAAAAAGGAAAAAACAGAAGAAAGAAACCTGAGTGTCAGATGTTGGGAGATAGAGAAAAATTGAGCATCAGATCCAGGAGTCTTGTAGCACCAGAAGCCAGGAAATGAGTGAGAGAAAGGAGGAAAACCATGAAATACTTTTTGCATGCAATAGCAGCCAGCACCAGAAAAGATAACTGAGGAAGGGGAGCACCAGCAGCACTTGATAAATACCACCCTGATTCAGAAGTGGCTAAGTAATAACTGAGAAATTACTCAGATGTACTTTTTCTCCCATTTCTCCTCTGCCTTTTTTTTAGCTGTAGGAGATTATTAAATCAGGTAACATTATGAAATCGTTACAGCCCCTCTTATCTCTGCCTACCCTACTACGCGCCCTACTAATGAAAAAGGTGAGATTGTTTTCAGTTCATACACAAGTATGAAAATACCATGGAGAACTTTTGAAAGATTACTTACTGCAGAGTATGCCCTTTAGGGATCGGACTGACTGACTGGACTGCTACAGTTTTTAATTACTAAATAATGAATATAATTTCCATATAATTTGTTCCACTCAGGTGTCATTCAAGATCCCTTTAAACAGACAATAATTACCACACTGGAACAACCCAGTTAGAGAAGACTAGTGGTTACAATGTGAGCCTTAATCTCTAATTAGAGATATAATATCTTACTGTAAAAGACTCCTTCTCTGACCTTCAGCAAGGAACTTTTACTTTCTTTGTTCCCATTTGTAAGAACACAATAGCACTTCCCTGCCGCAGAGGGGTGCTATAACTATCCAAACATTAAATAGTTGAGCTACACTGCAAGTATATTCAAGTGAATACCATCCACTTAATAATCCCATCACTTCTAAATATTGTAACTGCTATAAATTATAAAGTTATAAATTTTCTCTGCAGAGACAATTAGGCAATTTTCTGTCAACTATGTAGATTTAGTTTACTGTTTTCTGCTCTTCTAATATTGTCTTTTTTTCCTAGCAGATCATACTGAAAAGAAAAAAAAGATATTTGCCTGTAAGACCTCTCCATGGTTTAAGACTACATGACAGATGAAAACAGAGCGATTTCCTAAAATTGCTAAAAGAATTTTTCATCTCTACTTTCTAAAAAAAATAACATATTAAATATTATCTCTTTCTGTATAAAAATCTCCTCATGTACTTTCAGTGAAAATGACTATTTTCTTTCAAGGGAACAGAATAAAATAAAACCAAACAATATAAGTTTTCATATGAGTGAAGTGTAGGCTGTATTTCAGCACATTTACTCAACTCTCAGATTAAATTATCTGGCCTATAAGCTAGTTGAGAAAGAGTACGTTAAAAATGTAAGGGATAACACAGAAAAAAGGAAATCTCAGACACAATAGCTATTTTCCATCCTATAAAAGAGGCTGAAAGTCACGGCTTTCTGCAGTCAAGGTGCAGTCAAGTTGCCAAGATGACAGTAACGCTCAGCAGAAGCCAAAGGCAGTTCCTTACCTCAAGCCACAGCTCTGCCCGAACTATTATTTTAAAGCAGATATCTGCAGGAGCCCCCTTTGTGGCCAGCCTAGGAATCAGAGAGAAAGATGACTGCAGTCATTAATGCCACTGCCTATTTTTATAATCATCATCTGGTCTTGAACAAGCTAATGAAGGACATGGAAAGACTGATTAGGTACAAATACGCTTTTTTGAAGCCCACTTTGGCCAGGATGGAAAACAGGACGTCTAATTCATTTTTCATCTCTGCATTCTTCCCTGTTGCTTGTGCTTTTTAATGCTATACCCACACTTATCTGCTTCCCTCACCATCTGGGGACTTCAGCCTACAATGTGCTGCACCACCTGTGGTGCTCTCTGATCCAGGATGGTCCCTGGCCACATGGGAGGTATCCCAGAACAACCTCAGATTATTACCATTTCTATAGTATCTCAGTAACTGCTACCTCCACCTTACTTTTTAACTCTTTTTTGCCTCTTCACATGAAGCCTCTTAAAAACCAGGGGGCTGCCCTGACAATGAATCCGAAACCCAAAGTCAACAGAATAAAAAACAGCCCAGCACAAAGCCCCATCACAATGCCGCTACACTGTCCTTCACTGATAGCTCAGGTATCCTGTGGTTAGTAAAGATGTTTCTTTACTAACATGAACAAAAGTGCAGGATCAGTGAGACGTCATGCATGAAGATTTAATGATCAAAAATTAGTATCCTGGGGTCAGGAGAAGACTTTCCCCAGTAAGCATTTATTTGTTACTGTTAAGTGAGCAGTCTGGCAGGGTAAAAGCACGTACATACGTGTTACAACAATTCAGTAACCTCCTTGCTCATTAAAACAGTTCATGCTACCCCTACACTTGAATAGATATAATAAATCTTCTTGACAACAGTCTCACCTGCTGCACAAGAAATGAATAAAATACATTTATGTAAATTTTGTTAGGCTTTTAGTTTCTATCATATTGTTTGCAGAAAAGGAAGAAACAATGTCAAATAGCCTCATGGAGAGGTTCTGCTATAATTGGGTATTTTAGCACAAGCTGTTCCATTCCAGTTGAAAATGCTTTCTAAAAGAAAACAGATTGAAAAACATATTTATTTCCCAATTTCGCTTAGCAAAGCAAATGTCATAGTAGATGGGTTTTTTCAAAGTTTTCAGCAGAAAGGAATATTTTAGAAAAAGCAAGTTAAACATCAGTATCACAAATTTTGCTCTCAGTGCTTTGCTGTGTGGGAACTAGACAGGGCTCTGAGCTGTGAAATCCCAATAGGACCCACCGAATGGCCTGGAAATTGTAGGTTTACTCAGCTCAGTGGTTCAGCGTCTGTTCATCAAAGAAATAAAGGTTTGTGTCCAAAATCTGGATGTGAACGTAGGCAGGTTGAAGGAAGATTGCAAATTCAAATTGGAATATTTGGATCCAGGGCTTGCTCATTATAAATTACTAGAATTTTCTAGTTATCTGTTAAAATGCACTGATAAGGATTTTCAGCTTGACTGACAGTGGAAGGCTCATGTCCCACAGGGCAGGTGAGGATGGGCTGCAGGGCACCTGCAGCTCTCTCCCACCTGGGAGTACCAAGCACACTCACAGGAGAGAGTCACCCTTGACATTTTAAGAAACTGTGTATGTATGGCCTTAATTTCACCATGGCCTGATCCCAGCTGAAACCAAATGCGAAGGTACTGACATCAAATAATGTGTTTCCTAAGAATTCCTTAGGCCATCTTTGCATCTGATAGCACCTACAGGTCTGTCCAAGGCAGTGCTGAGCTCTATCCCTCCTAGCTGAAATATAACATGAGAGTAGGAAAGCAGCGCCCTTAGTGCCCTGTGTGAGGCAGAATGCGTTAATTCTAAGAACAAGAAATGTTCCATGTAAACATAAAAAAGCCTATAAAACTTTTACAGTTGTTTTGGACCACTATGAAAACAGACTAAAAATAATTTCTAAATGTTCTTAAAATACATTTATTTTATTTGGTTCTAACTCAGTATAAATGTCTGAACAGATGAAAATTAAATACAGGTTGAGAAAACAAGTCAGAGATAAGGAATCCTGGAGACAATATAGACATAAATATCTACTAAATGGCCAGAAGTAATTTGCTTGGTTTAGTTTGATTGATTGGGGTTTTTTTTCCCAGATCACAATTAAAGTATAGAATATGTGAGATTGAAATTAGAATATATTAGCTTGAATCATCCATCAGAGATTGTTAGCCAGTTATTCAGATTGATAATTTTGCAGCAGTACCTACTGCAGGAAGGATAGAAAGAGGGGGAAAAAAGAAACAATTTTCAGGGGAAAGCATTTCTTCCAAGCAGCCCAGCAGACAATATAGAAATAATTTAAGTTGTTCCATAATTTGGAATTTATATTTCCTTGTAGTGTTATTAAGAAAAAAATGGCAAGAAGTGCTAAATTGATTTTAATTTCTAAAGCTTCCTTTTGAGAAAGTGGTCTTTATAAAGCCTGCATTCAAGGTCTCAGTTTCAGGCAGTACTGAGACAGCCAGACGTTGCCATCAGCCTTCTATGAATGACAGTCCTGAGAAAAACATGTTTTGAAAGTGGATTTTCTTGAGCCAAGTTTTCTTCCAGTGTCCCTCAGAAATTGTTTTATTTTTCTGTTTCTCATCCCAGTGGATACAGAAGAGCAATAAATTAAAAATAAAAATTAACGAAATCATGAGTATTTTCACAGACTTCAGGAGAGATTGAACCAGGTATTGGCTCCAGGGAGGAAGCTGTCTTGCTCTTTGCCTTTGACCTTTCTTCATCATTTTCTCTTATTTCAAATCTCTTGCCAGCTCTCATGTTTCTTGAATTTAGGTCTCTCCTGGTTTTATGTTCATTACAGTGTCAAATAAAAAACAAGTCACCATTTATTTGCATTAAATAAAAAGAAAGCAGAAAAAATTCGGTAACGATGAGATCCCCTGCAGATATGGGGACTGGAAATTTTCATCCAGCTTTCAACCCACCTTTCCCTTCACACTTTTAGCTTTCATCTGTGAAAGTACTGGTATTACCTGTAATTAGCAATTGTTTCACAACCAGCATTTATTATTATCTTATGCTGTATGCCTTGTACACAGTACTATCTTAGCTTTCTTTATACTAGAGACAAAAAAATGGAAGAGAAGTTGAAGAAAAGGGTATTTGTAAGCCTCGCTTTGTAATAATTTGGGATTTTGCACACAAATTGCTCTACAACTCTAAGACACTTCAAGCATAAGCCAGAAATCCTTGGGGGAGTTCAAGGGATGCACAGGGTGTCTTTGCATGAGTCAGTTAAATTTCTTATTTCCTTTTATCTATCAACGGGTCAATACCACCACAGAAGACTGAAGACTCACAAGCTTGCATTTGAAAGATTCTTCAACTGCAAAGAATATTGAAGTTTTTGCAGGAATTATCTTCTATAAGTAAATAGCTTGTTCCTCATAATCTATCAGGCTTTCACAGAAAAAGCAGAATGAAAGAGGAAGAAGAGGTAAGCAGGACAAAGGAAAGAACTACAATGAAATAATCAATTAACATAAATATGAAACTATTAGACCAATATAAAATGTAAGGAGGTTTGCGAGTATTGATCAGTGTCCCAGCACACAGAATATCTCAGAGTAGCCTTTTGTGCAAACGTCTTCCCTCTCAGTCCAGGCTTTGATCACCCCTGAACTACTCCAGTTAACCTGGAGTGCAAGCTTTCTCTGCATTTGTGCCTGGGCAATAGTGCTTCTGGCTCTCTTCCCTGATACAGTGCAATTTTATTCTACAGTGTTCAACAACATATGTAGAGTTAGGTCTTCAATTAGGTTTAGAAATTGATGCCTTGTTTTTAAACCCTTAACTCCTTCCAGTATTTCTTCACACCAGTGCTGTCGATGCAGTTCAATTTTATTTTGTCTCCCGAATGAAATAAATTACATTATCTGCCTTGTTTGTTCCTTTCTCTTTCCTACATGTGGTACTAATTGGGCAATCATATGTTCATCAGTCAGTGAGCAAAGGGGAGCAAGCAGATCGCAAGCACCCCAGGCTGCTGCTCTCTTGGCACTAAAGAACAAAATGAGAAAGACCATCTTATTGTACTCCACAGTCCATATCCAGAACAAATATCACCCTGAAGGTTGTTCGTGTTGCATGGGGTGCGAATAAGAAGATGAGCTGAATACAAGCTGTCCTTCTGTTGTCCTTAGCTGGGAAACAGATTTGCTACAGCTTGAAAGTTCACTGAGTCATAATTTGATCAAGATTGAAAAGTCAGTCTCTTGGAAGTGAACTTGGCCAGTATTCAAGAAGCATGTACTTAGATTTAGCAGCACACACCAATCAATCTGGGTTTGGGAAGATAGCAGCGTGCCTCAGAATTGGAGAATATGAAAAATACCACCACTTCAGGAAAAGGAAGAGAAAAAAAAACCTCCCAGTAGTTGATCACTTAAAATGACAGACTCTCCTGCTCCACCACTACTATTCTCAGTTTGAACGTTGTGTATCAGCAGTCAGACAAACTCTGTTCTTTTAGGAAAACAGAAATCCCTACGTGCCTTTTCTTTTTTCCTTCATAAAGAGTACAGCCAAGAAAAACCAACCACCAAACCCTAGTTCCCATCCAGGTTTGCAAGTTGTCTTAATTAACAATAGTGTTGATGTGTGAGAAATTGCATACTCTGGTTTTATCGCACATCTTGGCATCATCTTTCTCACACTGATATTCTCTGTAGTCAAGGCAAGGCGCAGACATCTGCCTCTGTGTGATGCTTGCAGCATGAAAGCAGCATGAAAGCAGCATGAATGAGTACAGGCAAGTTAAGCCAGCTCATATTGCTTGATGCAGTATCATCAACATCATACAATCAAAGGGCAAATATTCTTTCCCACGCGTAGATAGTCTTGTTAACATTAAATTATATTTACATTATAATTATAGACTCTCAAGATACATACTCTCTTTCCTTTCTATGTCCTTCATGGTGGAACTGATACAAAACACAGGGTAAGTGAAAGACCAGGGTAGATGAGGTTTGAATTCACCTCAACTTCAGTAGCTGGAAAGCAGCAGACTGAAACCAAACTAACGCAAAGGGTCAGTTATGAAGATGCTGAAGATTTCTGGGATGACCATATGAAGATTTTGCCCACCTAAGAAATCCTGTGATAAGAGACATTACTGGACTCCTTACACTCATGGTTTAGGCTTCTCAACTTCCATAAAGCCAGGGTGGAATAAGCAGTGTCTAAGCCCTGGGAAGACAATACTTCAACTCCTTTTCAAGCTGTTGATTCAATATGTGTGCATTTTATATTTTCATTAAAAATAAAACTTCTGTGGCCTCTAGCAAAGAATAGCATGTTCATGTTAGTTTTTCATGCTGAAAGACGGCCAGTTAAGTGGTGGCTACAGGTGAGAGACCTGAACTCAGCCTTCACATCACTTCTCAGTATTAATCTGTGTATGAAATGAAGAGGATTTTACAGCCCAGCCAAATATTTGATGAATAAGCTGTCTGCGAGCAGTGCTAATGTGTGACCTGGCTCTGGTTTTGTATCCTCGTTTGTGAAAGGCTATACACAACTATTGCTGCTTGTAAAATGCCACAGAAAGCTTCCAGTTGTAGGAGCAAGGAGTTTGTTTTAGCTAGTCATATTATTCAGGTCACCAGAGTATGTCATGTTTTGAAAGTACAATCTGCAAGCTACATATCTCCTGGGAAATGTTAAAAGCTATAATTTTCACTCTCTCACTCCGACTCAGTGTTTCACCAAGAATTTGTGTGTTTTTTGTTGTTGGAGTTTTACCATATTTGGGTTTTGCTTTTTTCTTTTCCTCCAAGTAGCAAAGACAACTCCCAATCCAGGAACATATCTACCTAACATACTCAAAAGGGGAAGATGGCATACATTTTCTAGCGTGTGCCTTCCCCACCTTCTCCTCTGCTCCCTGAATAATCATTCCCACCGGCAGTTGATACATTTGTGCTAAGACATACTTTGAGTAATAGGGAAAAGCCCCAGACAGCACAGGTTGTGGAGGCACATTAATATCATACATTGATCCAGCCCAGTTCCTTAGCAGGGAGAGCTTCTGCTTTCATGAGAAGGAACCCACAAGACCTGCATGCATGTGTGGACTGGCAGTACTGGCTGCAAGTGGACTAGGACCATCTTTGTTCTGGCTCCTCCAGCAACTATAAGATCACCAACCCTCACTAGCTTGCTTCATGGGAGAGGAGGATCTTAGATAAGTCCCAGCAGGCACCTCAAAGAGGCATAAAAATACCTCCATCTTTTAAAACCAACAACGGCTTGGATGGGCAGACATTTCCTTACTTGTAATTATTTTATGTTCTGCTGGTATGAATTCTACAGTTTATGTCATCATATACAGCATATTTCTCTTATTAATGTGACATGGATTTTTGTTTATTTATTTATAGAACTGTACTTTGCAGTGTGCTCCAATAAATATTTGCAGCAGTGAGTTCCCAGAGTTAATCACATGTTGTGCAACAAGCATTTGTTTTTATGTTTCCATTTTAAATTCAGTTAATGTTTCATTCCATTGACTGTCCTGTGACTGTCTGGCCATTCTTACATTACTGCTTTCTGTAAAAATATACTCTTCTATGATTTTTAATTCCTTCTCCTAAAGAAATTTCTAAAGAACTCTCCTTCCAGCTCAGATGAAGATGGGAAGAGGGATGGACTGAGATGAAATGCCAGGGAATGGATCCCTGTGAGAAGAGTCAGAATCTCTTGGGATAGTTTCTTAGGAAAAAAAATTCAAAAATGGCAGTGCTGAGCTACCTTTCCCCTTTTTTTCATTAAATGCAGGGTAAAATCAACAAGTACCATTGCAAGTAATTTTCTAGGGGTGGGAACCCTCTTGCCTGAATTAACTATTAGTCAGATTTCCAATCAAAGCTAATTGACTTTGTTTCTCTGAAAAGAGTACCTCTACCCGTGATAAAACAATAGTAGGACTTGACTCTTGAGCCACATTTTCTCTCTTTGTTGTATGGATCCTATAGATGTTGCTACCTCCAGGAAAGGCTCATTGTAGGTCTGGAAGCTTTAAGTCTGAGCGTGTGCAGTATGCCTGCTTTAGCACAACTTGTTATAGAAGCAAAATGTAGAGTCTGGTGAGACTATAAATTCATTACCATTTGTAAAGTGCTGCAAAAGCTTAAATAAAAAGTGCTGCTGAAATACAGCATCACCCAGGAGGATATTCACCTAAGCCTTTGGTTTTATTGGTCAATAAACTGGTAATCGTCTTCCCACACTGCCGAAGTAATAGACCTTTGCTTTTCTTCACTCATGTTTCTAGTTTAACAGCAATATGCCCCAGAGCAACAATTATACTCTTCCTTGTCAGAGCCTGGATTGTTTTTCTCCAAAGTAACATTCCTGGAAGACCATTCCATCATAATCAGATTTTGAAGGGAGTTAAGCAACTTTGGTTGATTCCAGTTTCTTAATATTAATAAATGCAAAAGCAGATACAGAAGACAATTATCATATCATTTTCCACAGGTAATGCCAGGCAATCAGAACAGGAATTTGGGTTCCCAATCTGAATTTTGCACCATTTATTTACTGCTGCAGTTGCTTCAGATTTTATTTCTCACCCCACAGCAACTGGGAGACAGAAGTTGTCACATAAATTCATCTCTCCTTCCTGCCATGACCATACCAGTAATGAAATCTTACATATTATCAGAGCTGATCTGAGAGCTGTGGAAGGATTTTCTCCAGTCATTAAAATCTTAGAGTTTGCAAGAATGGTTTGACTGATTTTTCAAAGGCCATCACAACTGTGTCTCCACCTTTACAACTCATTTTAATTTGATTTTCAAGTTTCTCATGGACTAACTTGAGGAAGGGGGAAAGGAGAAGTAAGCAGAGCTATATGGAAATAAATTCTATTTAGCTTGAGACTGATCTTGAAAGTTGTTACTTCGTAACATAATGCTACAGTTGTTGAATATGTCTGGCTAGGTCTGACTACTGTCATAGTTAAATCAGAGTTAGCATTTTCCAGCTGAATACTATTATTATTACTAACTCCAAAATTTTTCCTTGTAAAAAGCAGAACCCCCAAACATGTAGCAAACCAAATGCTACATTGGACTAAAAGGAGAAAGCAGCATATTATGTTGACCAAGCTCCCTTAGGTCCTCAACAACTTTTCTCCCTCTAGCATCTTTCAGCCTTTCCTATGGAAGAAGAGAAGGTGCAGTTCCTTCTACTGTAGCAGCAACTATAAAGACTCAATGTTGGTAAATGAAGAAGAGTATATTCTCCGTTCATGGATTTATGGAGAGGCTGCACCAGCCTCACAAGTGCTAAGGTGCTATAATCCAGTTTCCCCAGGAACTGCTCATAAGGTACAATATTTGCCTCACACAAACTTTTCATGGGTTTACTAAGCACAGTCCTCCCAGGAAACAGTTACAGTATCACGAGTTTATTCAACTCTTTGGTTGCTAAAAGCCCTTCAGGAACCGTCACGAAAGAACAATATGCAGAGTAGACCTGAGCCTGCTCTCTTTTGCCCTGGCAGAATAAACCTGAATATTACTGGCTTAGGGATGCAGGTGATGTTAAAGGAGTTCAAAGGCAGTTCTGCTGCCCAATTGCTCTTCTAAATGCCAAATAGAAGTTCTATTAACAGCAGAAATGAAATTTGCCCTAGGCTAGGCATTTCATTTATTAGAAGACTGTAAACCAAGAAAAGTGTCATGAAATATTTTTTCAAATTATCTTAATGTTAAAAAAAGAAAAAAAAGAAAATCTGCTTTTCTTGTCCAGCAGTTTTCCTTGCAGAGTATACTTGCTGAGCTGAGAAAATTCACGGCTTCTGACTACAGATATCAACACCACTGAAGGTCTGCTGTACAGTAAAGAGCTAATGTGTCTTATTCTGTCAGCAGCATCTGTCCTCAGAACCAATCAAACCAATTTTATCAAAAATTATAACACATAATGGCTTAATTAAGTTGAAGATACCAATTAGGCACTTTTAAAGACATTTCTGGCAACAGTGCCTGTTCTCTTTTTTTCTTTGAAACCTAATGCTGTACAGTGAAGTGCTTTTTCAATTCTGCAAGCTCTCAGTGCTTCACCCCTGTAATACCTTTATAGCTTACTGTTAACGTCTCTGTCACTTACCGTGGACAGTGTGTGGTTCCCAAATAGCACAATAAGGACACCATTGCCAGACCTCTCTTTTTGCAATTGAAGGGAATCATCAGATATTACAGTATAATTTTTTTCTACAGGTTCTTAGGCTAATGCTTAGAAAATCCCAATTGCTGGCTTCATTGCACTAAACTTTATCTAGATTTTCTTATTTGCCTAATCAATTTTGTCAGTTTTCATCAAATGAAGTACCTTTGGTGTTTGGATCTTCTTAAATTGCAGTCAGCAGACTGTGGAGCTTTGTGAGATGGCGGGCATTAGAGGAGGGCTAAAAAATCCAAGTGGAGTAAGCTGCATATAGCTGAGATAAAGATGTTTTCCTGTTTCCTGTGAAAAAGGGCACATAAAGAAAACTCACTACCTTGACGCAATAAGTGGATGGACAAACACAATAAACCAGATGCTAGATTTTTCCTTGCTTTTGCTTCTCCTGCAGTGCAGCTACTCAGAAAAGGTGCATGTGATTTTTCTCTTCAAAGTACTAAAAAATAGTATTAATGCCTGCACATTTTGATCCAGGCTAAGCCTAGCCCTTGCACAGGAAACAATGTAAAGCAAGGATTTGCATTTACATGCTTCGTGTAGTGACCTGAAAAATCTGCCATCACAAGCCATAAAGGCAAAAGCATAACTGTAGAGCCTCAGTAAAAATTCATATCACAGATGTGAGTGAAATTTTCTGTCTCTAAATATAGTATTTCTTTAGAAAAATAGATCCATATTAGTTTGATAATTGATAAGAATATAAAATCTGCTATAGCCACCAATAAATATTTTCCTCCCTTTATAGACATGTCTTTCAGTTCCAGCTGGAATTTATCAAGATTCAGTTTCTAGGTAACAGATCATGGAATACCTTTGTCTTCCTACAGAAAGGTAGTATCAATGTTGGTTTTGTCTGTAGTTGATAGGTTTTTTTCTTGAAATTACTGTTTGTAGCATATGATTAAGTCAAACTGACACACTCACTAATAAAGAAGGCTGGGGTTTTATTTACTCTTTTTGGAATTATAAGGGACAGTTTTTCAGGCCTTTTAATTTTTACACAGATTTTCTTGAACTTTCTAACTTCACTGATTTTTTTCTGCTCCTGTGCAGAGGTTCCTGGTAGAGATGTTTTGCAATTTGCCTTAGAAAATATGTTTATGAACTTGCTTGCTGCATAAACAATATATTATGCCTTGAATCAAATGTCTCTGCCAATGTGTAGCCCTTAAGGTGACCTACACATGGCAGAAAGAAGAAATGTTAAAGAGCTTTGGAATTCATTGCGGACTGGCTTATACTGCCTACATTTATACAAATGAAAGTACAGTTTGCCTTAGCAAGAGCTTAGATGCCCTTTGTCTGCACTTTTCATGTCAGTGTAAGATGAACACAGTCAGGCACTGTGAATTTGTCGACTTCTTCATTACAGGGATTACTGAAGGAGGTCATCTGTCCTCAGAGAACCATACTTTTAAGAAAAAATGTTTGAAGGCAAAAGACCTTTAACTTTAATGTCAGTTCTTCTAACATCAGTTCTTTTATTTGTAATAACTTCCTACAACTAGCTTAGTTTTTTTTCTGTGTTTAAAGAAATTACAGTTTGTATAACAGAAAAAACCTGAGAATAACGCTGCAAGAATATGTTCCTTGTCACATGGCCATTAAATTAAGAGTATGACCACATCTGCCTTAACATCAATCACGATTTTATCATCAATTGCAATGGGATTATTGCAGATCCGGAATCTCTGGTCTGGGCCAGTGCAGCTCTCACAGCTAGCAATATAAAGTCTGACTTTGGGGAGAGCCAACATGTACCGCACTGGAGAGATTCTCAGTTGGCATTAATCTCAGTTGATCCTACATTGCTCACACCACCAGAAAACCCGACTCCATTCTCATCCCATACTTGGTAGGGATTGCTATCAACTTTAAATACGACCTGACCTTGGCTACAGTGCTAGTGTATTGCAGGGGAGTTGGACTAGATGACTTGTAAGTGTTCCTTCCAACTCAAACCTTTCTATGATTGTATAATTTATACCACTATAGCTGAGATTAGAGTTCCCCTGACAGTCCTTTGATATCAGCTCTTTCACCCGAACACTGTGTCCTTTCTACTATGCAGCATTCAGGGCTGGCTCTTCACTGTCATCTTCTCTGGCTTCAAAGCAGATTATCCATTTGTAACATCCCTATGTTCTATCACCATCCTTAAAACCTCCTTAATAAATCCCCTATTTAATGTTATTACTATTGCTCATTCACAGCATTTACAACGTAAAAGTATCAGTCATATTTGTGCTAAAAGAGTGATCAAAGCCTTTTGCACCCACTCTTATTGTTGCACTTGCCCTCAAACCCAGCTAGATATGGGAAGCAGAAGCAATTACATTAGTTGCTGTATAGTCCTGGAAAAGGTAATGCTGTATCTTCCTCTTGACGTTAACAGTGGGTGACAGAAGTGCTCATTTCTGTTTATCCCTCCTGTAGCATCTTAAAGAGACAGACATAGGGAGCAATATTCTTCTAAGTAACTCATTTCAATCCACACCATCTACTAGAGTCAATATTCTGTACATGTCATTCTTCTAGGTCCTGGGGTAGCTTTCCTCTTTCAGGAAGAGCTTTAGACACAGAAAGGCCATGGTTAAGGCCTCTGCCACTGGGGACCACTGCATCAACCTGTGGTTGCTTTATGAAAGTTGTATACAGATGTTATTTCTCTTCAGTAAGCTGGCAGCCCTTCCATCCTTTGGGGTTCAAAAAGCTGATCATGCTTTTATACAGCATTTGGTGTGTAATTGTTCATAGAATTTCCAAAAAAACTAAAGCTGATATTCCTTTGTGCTATTCATGGAAAACATATTTTCCTTGTTTTCTAATACGACTTATGACCTTAACATGTGGTTGGAAAGGATATACTTGACATCCTGCTTTTTCAAGATCTGATTTGATCCTTGACCAGAACACATTATCTGATGAAATTTTACAAGATACAATAAATGATGGCTCAGTGCAAGTTCTGTTTATTGGAATGGAAAAAGGCAACGTTATACAAGTAAAATGAGGGATTAGCACCAGCAATGACACTCAAACTCCACTCATCTCTCAATACAAGCCCACTGGAGTTGGTAGGATACTCAACGCAAACTTGTATTGAGTTGATAGATCACAGAGGAAAATAAATTCCTGCTGGTTCTGCCAAATTACTCATCCAGCTTCTCAGTGAACCTGAATGTTACAATGACAGCCAACAGAAACACAAACATTTGGAAACATAGGGCTCAATGCAAAACCTACTGTCAGCTGGTAAGAGCTCACTTATATCACATTAAAATTCCCTTCAGCCACAACTGCCAAAAGAACAAACCACAGTGAGTGACTGACTCAGAAAACCTGGACTGAGCTCCAGCTCCACAAGGCTAAGCAGTTCGCAGTATACTCTGATATGTAGTAATTTCTCCTCAGCATTACAAAAACATCTCCAAGAGTTTTGATAGAAGGAGGCAACATGGAAACAGATACAAAGAATGAGGGATGGAACTCCATCATCAGGAAGTGAAAAATGCTGTTAAATATTACTCAAAACATGAAGCATTGGAACATAGGAACAAAAACGACTGAGGTTCAATTAAAACTTGGTTAATATTTTGCAACTATTTGTTTTTAACTTTATGTGTCCTAATTGTCTGAAACTAGGAACAAGAAATTTCTGAATTCTAATCCTAGGTATGTAATGGTATGTAATATATAAACAGTACAGTTTGCTTAAGCTCTCTGTGATCATCTCTTCTAAAGATGGATGATGTAAGGATGGCTGTTCAGAGGACATTGTGAGGACAAACTTATTAATGCCTGTAAAGCACTTTGTCACTACAACATAGTCCCTAGGTATGACCTAATGAGGTCCAGGGAGGGGGAACAATAGGAGGAAAAATGCATTTTCTTGGGCAATTCTGATCATCTTCATTAATATTTTCTGTTTTGACAATGTTTGAACAGTACTGATTCCTGAACATTCTTTCCTTCTTTCCCAGAGCCAGAAAACTAAAATAAAAAAATCCCAAACCAAAACACAAACCACAAATGCACTAGGAAAGACTGTTTTAGAAACCTTCTACTTAATGAAACTTATTACAAATTAATTTCTACCATCATTACTCTTGTGTTTCAAAAGCATCACAAGAACTGTAGTTCACAGAGACCGCTCCAGCATGTGGTTCTGGATATCCTGGTCCTATGTACAGCCTATGGGGTAAGGGCAGTTACAACAGGAAAGAAACAGCAGAACTTTTCCCTGCTTAATTCTGGTTGTGGCAATGCCAATGCCAGGCGTGGTGCACCTAATCTTTTATTTCATCTCATTTTCTCAAGCAACCTCTAACAGATGTAAACAAAATAATCTTTATTACTGAAGCAAAACATTGAAGACTATTTCTCTAGGGTGAATTGGTTATGCTGCTTTGTACTGCCTGATCCTGCCTCCGTTAAAACTACCAAAACTGACTGAAAACCTCATCATTCTTTTTGCTTTTTCATCCGCCCTTCTAGAGAATGTCACTAGTACGCTCTCCAGCAAAAATAACATGCCTGGGCTATCTGATGCCACCGAAATTACGAAATTACTTGCCCAAAATGACCAACCTGCCAAGGTGCAATTGTTAAATTGCCTACAGCTCTTGCAGTCCTGCTGTATCTGATCCAAATTCTGTACTGCAGTCCAACACCAAATACAAGCAATGGCATCGCCACGGAACTGGTGCTGGCATATAAATACAGCTTTAACCTCCACAAAACTTGAGCACTGCAGAATAGCACAAAGGGGCACAGCTGACTGCAGTTCTCCAGTTCTATCTCCTCGCCCCACTGCACACACCAGCTTCTGCATTCAGTTGTGATATGCAGATAAGCAGAAGTGTAATTGGACCCACTGACTACAGCTAATTAGAGGGTGGGAAAACTACCAGGAATGCAGCATAGTGTGTGAAGTTATACAGAACTGCTCCAATCTGAGTTTGTCTAATTGAAGGCAGATCCTTGATGACTCAGAATCTGGAGTTAAAAGTAAATGTCTGTTCCAGACAAAGGACAAACCTCAGCATCGCTTTTGCAATGAACTGCAATGGAAACAGACTGGAGACCTTCTTTTTGCAACAAGGAAGTGATATTAATGCTAGTGCGTTATCGAAATTTCAGTACCATTCACATCCCTACTGCCCCACTCAGTCCTAGTCACTGTTATTACTACAAAAAAATGAACAAATTAGCACATCCAAATCTAATTTTCCAGGTTCCTAACCAACTATGGCATAGTGTTGCTGATTTTTTTCACAAATGACAGATGTTTTCCCTTAGATTTTGGTAGTGGGAGGGGTAATTCCAGAACCATCTGGATGAATCTGGCAAAATCTTTCGAAAACACTAATCTGGCTAAAAGCCCACATATTTGGCTCCATCTATTGGACAATAGAATTAATCTGAATTTAATTTTTAAAAACAATTTATATGTAGGCTCCTACCATTGAAAATTTTGACCTACATATTTTGTACATAAAACCTAAAAACTTTTGTGAAGTTAGGTTGGCAAAGCTGTACTTGCGTGTTTAAGTATGGATTGAAAAGCCAATTTCAGGTCTGTTTCAATGAAAAAGCAGAGACCTTCTAAAATAGAATGAGCAGCTTTGCTTATAGGCAGACACCATATCAGAGGCTCATACACCCAATTGTTCCCCCTCACTTCTATCTCTCTAACCTCAGAAACCCACTCACTTGTGTGTTAATGAAAGGCAGGAAGAAGGGAAAAAATTAGCCTTAGCCAAATAGTAAGCGTCTGTTTTGCTTATTGCCTTAGCAATTCTTACTAACGTTATACAGTAACACAGTTCCCAGGAGATTAAGTTTTAAAACGTTTTGCTTCCTAATAGTCTTTTATTTTCCACATAAACACTGCATTAATGGATTAAAGCCTAATAAATAAGTTCTTCTGAATGCAATGATTAATTAGTTATGAGTTACTTGGACCTTTTGGCTGAGCAACATTTGCCGAAGTGGAAGGTCACCAAAATCGTGTGCTGTGTGTGCTGATCTCTGCCACAGGACCTGTGCTAAGACAGGCTCTTTTGGCAGAATTGTCAGTGGCAGATTGCAATGTCAACAGTGGTAAAGCTGCAAAGTCCTCCCTAGCAAAGTCCAGTATTTTTCTGGACTGTCTGCAGAGAGGTTCATCATCAATCTGGGTGAGCTGTGTTTATAATTTCTATTCAAATGTGATCACTTATCAATAGCTTTCCTGATCTTTACTGCACCTGGGGCATGGTCATGAAAAAGAAAGCTACTTCTATGCAGGAATTGTAGTCCCTGGCAGCAAAAGGTGGGAACAAGCTTCTGGCACAGGTCCAAGCAGGCCAGCTAACTTGTGAAGACACTCCGGAGCCAGTACTGCTCATGCTGTGGTTGGAGAAGGCTATAACTGGACAGCGTTGGACCATTTTTCTTACTCTAGTGTTGTCAGCAGCATATGACACATCTCTTCCACTCTGTCATGAGTCAAGCGTGTCTCCAAGTCTGAATCAGTGCTGATCCTCAGCTTAACTACCTCTAGCAGACATTTGTCTCTACCCCTTCTTGGCTGCCTCACAACTTTCTCATGATGCTGCTGATAACAGCTGTCAGTATTTTGGGCTGACAAAATTATATGAGGACAGGCCAGGCTGTCCCAAAACGCATCAGAAAGCAATTCATAGAAGTCTACTTTCAAAGGCATAAGCTCTGAAAAATGAGCATCACACAATTTTTAAGAGATATGAAGTGGATGCAGGGACTCGGGGTCTGAGACCTCTCACAGCAAAGACATTTGGATAAGTGAAGCACATGACTTAGTTCACATGTCAAGCCTTAGCAATATACAGCTACCCATCTATCACTAAAGATATAGCCTAAATATTAGGAGAATTCCACAATCATTTGTCAAAAACAACAAAAAAGGTAAGTTAGTTTTCTAAATTATCACATTCCTCTTCTGATCAACAGTGAAAGGGTCTTGATTACAGTAATTGAACAGAATATATCTCATAAATGCAGTAGCTCTGCCAAAGGCAGAACGAGTAACATATTACGCATGTTGCCTTATCCTTATGATTTGTTTTGCAAGATAAACACCTGTGACTTAAAGAATTTACCCTCTGTTTTTCATTCAGCACAGAAGTCAGAGTAGTTATACATTTTCTATTGCTTACAGATGTTTCGCTACTATACAGCTAAGCATATCCACTGAATATAATAACTACGTTGAACAACAGAAACATTTAATCACTAAAGACAATACAAATGCAGTTTTCATGAAGTGTTATCTGTCATTCTCCTCAGTGCATAGAAATGAGAGTTGGAAAGAACTTTAAAGCCAATGAGCTCCTCTCCTTTACGTCAATTAATCTAGACTCTTGCCCTTGCAAGACTTTTTCTACATTATATTTACTACCATTTCGTCCAAAATGAGATTAAGATATCATAAATTACAAAGTCCTAGCACTTAGTCTGGCGGATAATTTCTTAAGTCTCCTATTGTCGGTAGGTTTTCACAGATACTCTGCCGAAATGTCTGTGTTATTAATCATTAATATCAGAACCGCAAATACTAGAAATAGAAACATACCAAGCAAGTTTTTACTATTTCTGTTGATATGGCCAATGAATCAAGATCAAACTATTTTACAGACACTGATTCTTCTGTAACCACTTGGGGGTTGCCATGGATCACAGTGCTCCTAGTCAATATCTCTAAGAGACACACAAAAGCTAGCTCTGTTAGTAAAGAGCTTACAGAGTCCCAGGACAGCTGGCTTTTGAGGTTTCCAGCACCTTTTGTGCTTTGCTTATTATAATCTTCATGTTATGGATACACCTACAGAGCCTTTAAAGCATTGAAATCCTGATGTATAGGATGGAGCAGGGTGATGTGATGGATTGGCAGTTAGGATTGCATGGTGTGGATGCCTCAGCACGTCAGTAAGCGAGATGGGAAAGGGCCACAGTGCCTGTGTACAGGATCCAGCAGCCCAGATGCCAACTATAGGGTCCTGGAGGGGGGCATAGGACAAATACGAGGTGGCAGTCATAAAACTGACTGTCATGTTCCAAATATGTGACCAGACAGATCTGCACATGAGCATGGTAACTTGGCCTCCAAGTTAGCTCAGTGAGGGCTAACTGCAATGGCAAAGCAAGGGAAGAGGATAGCTTGGAAAAGAAGACAGAGAAAATTTTAGACCAAAAGTCACCAGGGGAATTTTGGCTACCAGCTTCCATGGGATCATGATACCACCTGCCCAGGATTTCAGCCTTCTCACTCTCTGAATTCAATCCACTGGAATGTGCTGCTCTTTCACCCCCTTTCCCTTTTAATTTATCCCATTCCCTTTAGTTATTTCTCTTATTCAATTCTTCACTTAGGTTGTACACACATGGGTGTGCTTGATAGATTCTCATAAGCTATTCTGTTTGAGAAACCCAAGAAAGAAAAAAAAATTAGTTTATCCTCTCTCATGCACACTACCCCTGTGTAACCATGCAGGAGTACAAAACAAAAAAACCAAATCCTTTTTTAGTAGCTAAGAAAGCAGATCTAGATGCAAATACTAGCAAATTATTTGAGTGAGAAACTCCCATAGTGAAACTCTTGCAAAAGTAGAATGGCCCTTGACAGTTATTAGTTAATCTTGCACTTAGTTGCTTCATATGAGCCTAGGCAGATATTTCAGTAGATCAGCTTTCACTGCATACGTTTAGTCTTTTTCTTGCTCATAAATTCTCAGTCTGATAATCATCCTTCCCACTGGCTGCTAGCTTCTCCCCATCCACATCAGCAGTAAATATATTAGATTGCCTTACTGCACGCTGAAAACAAACAAGCCTGGGATTCTAAAAGACTGTTTGCTTTCTGTTTATGTTCCCAACATCTGAACACTCTATTGAAAATCTCCGTGTACAAGAACCCCTTACTGATCCAATCCAAAACAGAGGGGAAAAAAACCCTGAAGAAGAAATATTTAGCAGAAAATGAAAGTTAGAAAACAGCAGAAGACTGGTTTGTGAAAATTACTTCTTACTGTTCCATTTTAAATCTTTGCTTTTACTACTAAAAACTGGAAAATAAATTCTTCAGCACAATGGTGGATTCCTTTGATAACGAAGACAATTCCACAGAAAGTCCATTATTTTTTTTTTCTTTTTTTAGGAAAATTCAAGTGTGCTGTTGTCTTTTGTTTTTCAAGCTGTACTGACAAAGACACACAGATTACACCTTTGACTGTCCTGGCATCCTTGTGCTATGATCAAAATTGCACTTACCCAGAATGCTAAAATCTTACTATGGCCCTTTCAAAACACGAATGACCCTCGGGGCTCTCCTTCACAGTGCAAACACACGTGGCCCAAACCACTGCTGCTCTGTCAGATCTTCAGCAGGCTCGTGGCCTGAGGAATGAGGGAGTAAATCTTTATGAGAAGACCTACAGTAACTTCAGAAGATCATTTTCAACCTGAACCATACAGCTATTCCCTATAGTTCTGTTGGGTCAAAACAACATTAACCCCCCTTGAACACAGAAGGCTCCCTGTCCCATGTGCATCCGTTTACATGTTTGGCCTAGCTTTACTCTTCACAAAGCTGCCAGAACCTTGAGTTTTATGTCTTTCTATTGAAGTAGAAAAAGAGAGCTGTCAGACGTAGGGCAGGACAGATGGAAAGCTGCAGCCTGGAAGGGGAGTTTCTGATGGATATTGTTTACAGCTTTCAGTGCCGTTCGGTTGCGTCTCACTGAAGCAGGAAACAAGTTCTGAGACAAAGCTCTCCTCACCGCTCTCCTGGCGACAGCACCGGGGCACTGAACAGAGGCCTGTGGAAATGTAACTCTAAAGGAAAAGGCTCATCATAACATATAACGTGTAATTACACCACTCTGGAAGAAAGCAAATTTTTTATGTTGGAGTGAAATGCATAATCAATAATCAACAAGTCCTTTCAGCTCGTAGCTCTCCACCCACACAGTGCTATTGAATAACAATGATGTTTCACTGCAATAGCTCCAGGCAATGCTCTGACATGCAGTTTGTTAACATAAATTCCTCTGTTAATCTTATTTTTCTGAGGATTAATACATTTGCAGGTTTTTCTCCATATGAAATTAACTATACTTATGGTCTGTACTCACATTTCATATACAGGGTCTTCCTAAGTATTAAATCATGGAACATTTATGCATGTAAAAATAGCAAAAATAGGGCAAAAACTCTATGAGGACTTGTTCTCTTTTGTACTAAGTGAGATTAGTCATTATTAGTTCTCATACCCAGGATTATTTCAAAACTAGGAAATCAAAACCATCCCTCTAGTTAGCAAAAAGTAATTTTATTTGCTCATTTTTCAAAGTAGAAAAAACCTTTTCTTTCCATCAATAGAAGAATCAAAATTTAAAATTTGACCAGTTATAATCTTGGCTATTAAAGCACAGCTGACATGCGCTGGTGTCAAGTGTCTGGTGAACTGTTGTACAGTTAAGTTGATTAAATCCTGGATTTGGTACTGATATTGGAGAGCACCTTTTGAAATTCACATTTTGTATTTTATATATTCATTTCTGTAGTGCTCCAGGTATAAAAAGATTTATAAAACTGAATATTTAAGTTTTCCATTACTCCTGCATTTTGTCAGTTTTCCGTTTTTATCATTATATCACACCAAATAAAAATTAAGATAAATTAAGCACAGTAATAGTTTAAAGCTGGTTAAAAGTTGCTGCATGCTATCTTTGTTTAGTATAAAATAGAACCTCTTGAAGTATATGTATCCTATATGCATAAAAGGAATAACATAGAAAAGATCCCTGAATATGTACTTGTTCAAAACACTTCCTACTTATTTTGCAAATTTCTGTTAGGAACATACACTCCCTGGCGTTTCTCAATTTTTATATATTTGACCTCGGAGCTCAGGATGAGAACTCCTAACTTGGTGCTTCCACCATTTTTCTTCTTTTTGTTGCACCACTTTAGGAAATAAATGGACTTGGTGCATGAGCAATATGTTACCTAGAAATTCTCCAGAAGAAAGCTTGCTTTGATTTCAAGGCATGAAGCTTTTATAGTTCATCCAGCTATTCTTAGCAATAGCATAGCAACTTCCACCTGCAGATTCTCCATCCAAGTCTCCTCATGATTCATTGCTTCATGAAGAAGCTTCCTCACCATTCACTGTGATCACAATCCAAGGTATCTGGTTCAGAGGCTTCCCCTTAGAGCACCCCTCTTGGTGCTGAGCAGTTTCTGCATCAGCATCAGGAGATGAGACTCTGAGATGGACATTCCCAGCACACCCCTCATCAGGTCCTCAGAGCTCTGAAACACAACCTCACACTGGGCAGCTAAGTCCCCCCCGTACTGTCTGTGTTGCCTGATTGACTGCCCCAAGCTTTTTGAACATGAATCTTTTTCACTTTCCCTGTGTAATTTATACATCAACATATTGCATATGAAATAAAAAGAGCTCATCTGGGTGCCTATGCTCTCATAATTCATAACTTGAATAATATTAGTGTCAGGTTTGCTTTTTGTGAGCATTCATAGGTATAAGAAGCTCACTGGCAATAAAAAGAGATCAGACCAACCAATAAAAGGAGCTGAATCGGATTATTTCTGTTGTATTGACCCAGTGTATTAGTCTGAGTGACCAACCTTCCTTTACAAAGACACAGTTTATTGTCACACTACCAGCAATTTTCTCACTACGCTTGCACTGCAGCTCCACAAAGAGAGCATTATCCCAGTCTGCTCCCATGGTCTCTTCCATCTCATGCTTGAAATCATAAAGTTTTAATGCTATATTAAATGTGTTACAAAATGCCACTGGTTGCAGAGTACAGGTAAGCGTACACCTCCCCAGGTAAGTCAGGGTGAAAGACCCCAGAGCTGGCTGGGCTCTCAGCAATGGACTCTAGTGTAATGACTAAGAATAAAATCCGTACATATTCTCTTATCTCTAGGCTGAAACAAAAGCCTAAAGCATCAAGAGAAATAACATCTTTTTTTCTCTTTAAAGGTGCATATTCACTCTGTTAATTGAAGAGCAGATACTGAAAATAATCAGGTAATTAGTTCTTGCTGTAAATGGTTTACTTGGCATTGTAATAAACATAACAGCTCTTTCTTCTCTCAGTCCACAGCTTTCCTCACCTAGCTGCTACTGCTGGGCTAATTGTCCTTGCTTGCAAATGAATTTGTATTATATGAGCCTTTCCATTAATGCTCTGAGATTAAATGTCATAAAATTAGATGTGTTTTTCAGGAACACTTGAAAATGTAGTACCTGAATTACAGCAGTGGTTGCAATGGTGCAGCTGTAAACATGATACGTGGCCCTGAAGAGAGAGTCTGGATTTTTTTATTGAGCTTGAAATCCTCCATGTGGTTTAAAGTTAGTGTTATGGTAGCACTAGCAAGATTCAGCAAATAATTTCACCCAAAAATCACTTCAGCATCTACAGCTAGTGCCAGAAAATGACCACAGTATATATGGTTACCTGGGTCAAGGTGAAGGATAGGGCACATATACATACATATAAATGCACACACATAACAGCTTTCATTTTTTAAATTGCTGCTCTTCAACTGAGCTACTTTGTACCCTCATAAGAAAATAGATAGGAGAGATGAAACAAAATCCTTTCTCCAGGATGCATTTAGAAAATATCTTTGCAGCTGAAAAATTGCAGGGTTATTGCAAAATTAAGTGTGGCTCTTTCAAGAAGACAGGAGACTTCCAGCTGCTGGAGAAAAAGAGCATTTATTTAGGAGAGAAATATGGGTGAAAAGATGTTTATTGTATTACCCACTCATTTTTTCATGTGTTTTCATGAGATCCTACTGAACTATTAGGATCCAGGGCACAGGGTGATATCAGGAGCCCACCTAGCCAAGAACACAGTACCTCAGAGAAAAACATGCAAGAGGAGACTGAGAGTCTCTACTGGCCAATACTCCTTGCGGTACTTTGGTAATTAACCAAAGGTTGTTTTTCTTGAGTTCTGTTTTACGGAGGGCTATGAATACCATCTGCAAGAGAAATCATAGCGCCCATCATGGACTGAAGGACCCCAAGCCCTTGCCTTGGACTCGGAAGCTGCCTGAACTTGCTCCCCTACACGGTGCCTCCCCAAACCACCTCAATTGCTCACTGCCTGACCGCAACTCTCCAGCCATTGTTTTCCAGATGTTCTGACACGTTTTTGTGGCATAACTTCAGATACAAGAGCAACAGTTATTGTTGGAAAAGAGTAGGAAAGTCACAAATACTATTATGAAACAGAAATTCCATTGAGAGCAATCCAAACATTCAGCATCACTGACCATAAGCTCCAATCAAACCTCTGTTGGAGTATGACCCCGTTTCTCAGCCCAGGAAAAAATATTTTTCATCAGCTGAATTATTTCATAGTAAACACGAATGTGAATATGACATTAGGTGGGGAAGCAGATGTATTTGGTGACAGCCTTACATCTGCGAAGGAGAGTCATGTAACATAACCTTTTTTTCGATTGTGGTTCCAATTATTGCTTCCAGATATTGAAAACTGCTGTTTTGCACCTGGAAAGTAACCAAAGCTTGAAGACATAGTACCTTCCCCCTCACCACCACCCCTCATTTTTAGAATAGATATAAAGATTTAGATCACTCACAGTGGAAACCAAATCCTTGTGTGTCCTCCAAAAGCTACACGCATAGCAACATACTCAAGGGCACATATGCACCCTGAGTGAATAAAATGCCTTGCCCTGGTCTGTGAGCTCACGCTAATGAAAACTCCTTCAAGATCCTCAAGTGCTGCTCTGCTGATATTCCCAAAAGAGGTACTAATTTTGGTCATTTTTCATGGACTGAATCATACAACTCGAATCACCTCTTCTTTCTCTTTCTCTGTCACCTGTAGAAAAATCCTTGAAGCCGTCTATCACTAATCATACTGACTATAAATCAGTTCCAAATTAATGAATAAAAAGCAATACAAAGATGGGAACAGGACAGAATGCTGGCCCAGAAAACTACAAATCTATGAAAAATAGCACTGTTCAACAGCTGTCCAGATTGAATTTTAGGATAAACAGTAGAACACATCACCTCTTGTTCCACCTAGCATTGATTTAATACTTGCAGTACTAATTTAAATCATTTAATTTGCAGAACTTTTAGGTCCATCATCTGTTCCCACAGCTCAGTCAATACTGTGGCTCAGCTCACACAAGAAATTGATCTTCAGGCCACTCTTTACAAGACAGATTAATTTTTGTCGATTGATTGATTGGCCTCTGACCGCTACACATACTAATTTTGGACCATTTAAAGCTCATAAGACTTTATATTGCAATTCATCGATTTCACAGAGTAATAAAATGATGAATAGATGTTCAGCCAAGAGCAGATAACTGCTGCAAGCTTGAGGAGAAAGATCAAAATAATCCCCACAGAGCGGAAAGTGCAGAGTTGCAATGCCCCTCTGTTTCTCTTCAGATTTTCCCCAGGTGGTTGGTGGTTCAATCTTCCAACCCATGCAGACCAAAGCAATACTTAGGGCAATTTCAGGCGCTTTTACCAGGTCTGCGCCACAGGGGGTGCTCTGCAGCCTCCCAGCCCGAATATTCAGGTGAAGATCTCCTGCTTTAAACACGGCTGAAAGAACCAGCCTGTTCCTGGCTCCACCACAGAGGCTGAAAACGGACAAACTTTTTACAGTCTTTGCTTGTCTCTCTCATCTCTCAGTGGGGCATATTGAGGGTTTTGATCACTCCTTGTCAATGTTCTAAAATCACATATCCTTCCTGGAGATCAACTTAACTATTATCGTTGTTGGACTATGATTTCATCTACGAATGTAATACACATGCCCAAAGACAACCAAAATAACATGTTTTCCTGATAAAATATCATGTCTTTAAAAGCATTTTCCTGTGAAGAAATTAAGACATTTGCTGATGTTTGAAAAGGTTTTGTATTCATTCAGTTATCTCCTAAAATTTCCCAGTTGACTTAAGAACTGATCTCACCATTCCTTTTTGTGTAGCCAGCCCCACCACAACAGCTGGGAAACACAAACACGAACATTTACTCAGTACTTATTCCAGATAGGGTTTAAGGTGTTAACAAAATCTCTAGTGTATATAGCACTGCTGTGGATCTAGTCACCGCGGGATAACAGCTGAGACCACCTTCTGTCTCCAACTGCAGTTCAGTTTTCCAGTATGGAGGGAGGGCTGTTTTCCAGAAGGGAAGCCTTGTTTGGATCTTGTTTCTTTTATCAGTCTGCTGTATTCAATGTCCTTCAGATTATCATTTATATTATTGTTGTTGTTATTATTATTGTTAAAAATAATAAACACATGAATCTGGAATATCAACCAGCGCCTAGACAAATGAAGTATGTCAACCAGAGGAAAACCATCCAGCCCATTCTGTTGGAATCTGCAGAATTATTTTGGCTCAAGGAACTTGAAAGGAAACCTCCTTCTTTCTGCAGGTTAGAGTGTCAGGATTTATTTTCAGACAGTCTGTTAAGTACTTTGTATGGTCCCCACAGGAATCTCCTTGGAAGGAGATTTCTCTCTATATATAGTCCTTATAAGCATGACTGATTCATGCAGGTCTCCACAACATGCTGCTTCAATTTTATCTTGTTGCCATACCATATGCTTTTTGAACTACCACTTCATCCCACTCCAAATTCCATCGTCTTCAAAGGAGATGATAAATGGCCAAGAAGGAAAGCACTTCAGGGCAAAGTCTGTTCTGAGCTACACTTTGTAAATGAGCAGTAACTCTGATTTCATTGCAGTGACTCTGATTTCTACACCAGCGTAACAAAATGGCTCTTCATCTTCCTCTTCCATCAGAGAGATATGTATACATTTTGTATTTAGAGACTTCATCAAGCTGAAAAATAAATCTTACACACAACTTCCCGCTGGCTAGCATTAATTTGAAACTGAAATTATTAATTTGCATATCATTGGACTACAGCCTTTCCAATTAGACAATCTTTGCAACTCCAGCTAAACTGTTAATTGATGTTACTGCCCTCAAATTACCAGCTTTTTGTAGATACAATTAAAAAGAAAAATACATAAAATCCAGAATTAATAAAAAATAGCAGCAGGTTTTCATTTTCAGACAGTGTTTGTATTCTTTTAGGACAACTATACTATACTGGCTGAGTGCCCTAAGAATATATGCACTTATTTATTTTATTAATGATTACATTGTCTTTGGGTGCTCTGAAATTAGGATACTTTCTCAAACAAAGGCTGTACAACCAAGTATTAACGGGACTCCTGGGTCTGCCTCAGAACCTGGAGATAGAATTTCCTAAAGCTTGCCAGAAATGAATGTTTCTCAACTTCTTTCTACCAAAAAACCTCTCTGAAGAAAAGGAAAAATCCCTCAATTTTCTTGTGCAGCATCAGCATCATGGTACTCATTTATAAGCAAGTAAAAATAAATTTTCTCTTCTAGTTTATCAGGTTTGGTTTTACCCATCTTGTTTGTTTGCTGGTTGCACGCAGAGGAAGGTATGTATCCAGTTTTAGTTGCACATTTGCAAATATTTCACAGGTTGCTTTTTCATGTCTTCCAGAAACACAGCCACAGCCGTAAGGCACTGAAGCCTGGGTGTTATTATGCTGGGAGGCAGCTACGAAGTACAGAAAGTTCCACTGTTGCAGCGCCACTATGCAGACCCTCTTTTTATGTATTTGGGAGGGGAGCAAGGAGAGGTGAAGGCAGATGCTACTTCTTTCAACACATCAGAGGGATTTCTGAATCCTACCGTTATCTGCTGTTAGTCCTGTTCTTGAGAAAGCATGAAGGTAAGGCTGGGACCCAGCAGGATGAGCCCAGCAGGTTGACCTTCCTGCTTTCCCCACCACTCACTCTGGAGGAATTCTTGCCCTGGGTGGCAGGCTGGCACTCCTGCCCCAAACAGGCATACAAACATACACAGATGCCCATTCTGCCATTGCTCTGCTTGGATGTCTGGTGCCGAGCAGGAGATTTTGCCAGCATGCTATAATCATGCATTTACCCCAGCCTCTCCTGCTCTATTCCAGAATATGACAGCCTCTAGCTAGGAGGGGGAAGAAGTTATAAGCAGTAGTTAGACCTCTTATGACTCACCCCTAATTTATGTGCAACTATAGGATCCAAAGAACAGTAAGACCTTTACGGTTCAAGGAGAGAAAAGAGAGTGGTATCTAAACTATACATTTCTAAAAGGTAATCGGCTTCTCAGCAGGATGTTTGTCAAGTTCTTGAGAGGGAGAGAGAGACTGACATACACCTAACCAACCTGAAGCATCAGCCCGGCTTGAGATCCCATGGTAAGAGCCTTCATCCTTCAACAAATCAAATGGTGAAGAACTGCTGTGCGAGGGCTGCACTCTGCCTCCCCTGTCAGAAAGCAGCAATGAAGACAGCAGGGAAATCCCCCCTTTGTAGGGTGGCAGGCAAAGGAGGAATTCTGGGGTGCTCACTGCAAAACATGAGGGAGCAGAGATCTCTGCAGAAACCATCTCCTTCTTGCACAGGGACAAAGGCACCAGCCATGTCAGAATCCTTGGTGTACAAGCATCACAGGAGACACCCATTTAACCCTTCCTCTTTACAAAACAGCAGCAAGAGAAAAGAGCAGGGGAATTTACAGAAAACCAAGAAGGAGGTGGACAGTGGATATGGGTCATAAAAGAAGGCCCAAGATGGTGAAGACTTCTTTAATTGCATATGCGTGCTTTTAAATTAAGTTTATAGAATGCATTAAATTAATTTAGCGTATAGGCTCTAGTTGTGCATTGGTGTGTACAAGTAGCTCGGTATTCTGCTGGGAAACTGTCTGAAGAGATTGGAACAAAGGCAATACTGTGGTTCCCATCACCAGGCTTGGAGGAAGCTATGTTCTCCCATCCTGGCTTTGCCTCTTGGCCTCTCCAATCCTGTGAATATAGTTTCCTACTTTAAAAGGAGGATATTTAATTATAGCTAGATATTTTAAGTTCAGGAGAGAGGAAGGAGGGAAGAAACAAACAGTTTTAAAGATAAAACAATGCCCTTTTGTTTATTTTTTCTTTTATATGGGAATTCTACTGCCTTGCTCTTATTTACTCTTACTCTAATTTAAAGTGACATCTGTATTTAAAACAAACAAGCCAAAAAGAATCTGCATGTACTACCAAACCCTGAGAAAACAGAAAAAATGCTGACTAATAAGACCTTCTCAAAATACTGTCACAGACAGGGTAGTTGCCTGGGACTCAGAGATTTTGTGTTTTGCATCTATTTATACCACCGTTTTTCCACTGGGACACATGGAAGTTGAGGTAGTATTACTGGCCTATTTCATTAATTGCTTGGAGACCAATGGGTGAAAAGCAGGTAAGAGCAGGAATATAATTAAACAAGGGTCCAGCATTTTTCTTGTTCCCTTCCCCAGCTCTCATACCCGTATGATTTGGCATTAGGGAAACAGAAAGGATTATTCACTTTAAATCCCTACTTAGAACAAACCAACAGGTGCAAACCATACGATAAAACCACATTGCCCATCACAAGCTTCCCCCTTGAGACAGATGAACGTTTCTGGTTGGAGACCCACTGCATGCAGCCCATTCCTCAGCAGGTTGGGTTGCCTTCAGACCACTTAAGGCAGTAATTACCAGCCTATAGTTTGCAGAGAGCATCCTGGGAGAATCTCCAGGCTTGCTTATGCCATGGGAAATAAAGTATTGAAATGGAAGCTGACAGAAAGAGAAAACCACTATCTTGCCTGTGGTGTGCTACGGATTAGGTACTGGTGATCACGAGTGTCAGATGTGTGGGATGGGAAGGGCAAAACAAACCCTCTCCATGGAAAACTCTCCTATTCAGTGTCAAAGTGAAAAGCACAAGAGTCTGTGCATCAATCCCTGCACTACATTAGTCCCAAAAAATCTGTCCTTCACACAGACGTATGCAGAAAAACCTGCAACGGGGCTTGGGATTCCCTTTCAGTAGGACTGAAGTTCAGATTCAACATTTAAAATTCAAAATCTGTAAAACTGCTATTAGTGGAAATGTTTGTACTATAGAATGGCCAAAAAGTGGAAATTACACAGAAAAGTTCACTGCTTTGTTCCTTTCTTTTTTTTTTTTCTAGTGAAATTCCTGTGAGTAGTTGGCTGTATGAAACTTTCCTTAATCATTTCAATAGCACCCAAACCAAAAGTTACTCTGCTGAAATCCACAAAATGGTTTGTGGATTTGGATACTGCTTAATAAATAGCAAGACCTGAATTTAAATAACTTTCAAAGTGGCAAAACTGTTTTTCTTATGCACAGACCTGTGGCACTGGGGAATTATAGGCTGGGAACATAACAGACACTATTTCACAAGTCTCATTATATAGTTGCTATTGCAGAATCATAAAACTATGTATTAAAAATTTATCTGGATGGCTTTATTCTACTTTCCTTTCATCTCTCCCATTGATGCATCAGAAACAGATACAATAAACAAGGAGGTTCATGTATCACCTTCATTCCTTTAACAAGATCCGGACATCAGCCTTTTCTAATAAAATCACAATATAAATATGATTAAGTCCCAAGAAACAGTGCAGAAATTCAAAGCTATGTCATTAATGAGTGATATTTGCACTGGGCTGGACCAGATAAGATGGGGAGAACTTATTGTCTCAGAACTTAAACTTGCATTTTATCCAGAATTAATTTCCTCTAACCGCATTCTCAGCTACTACACAGGCATTTCTCAACAGTTGAGAGGCTTTGTTAGCCAGACTACAAATATCTTCTGTATTGAAAGAGTGAGAATGGGCAGCTTTCCATACTAATAACACAGTAAAGAGCTGAAAAAGTTGTAGATCAGGCTTTATATTGTAATAGATGTTACCAGTCTAACAGCAAAAGTTAGGCTGAACAAACATTACAATTAAGGAAACAGGAGAACCAAAATACATTGTCATTGTATTAAAAAGTATCTTCAGTAATGCAATTTTCAAAGACCTTTACAGGATTGTGGGTTGGCAGCTAAATTTTGAACATACAGTATTAAATAGGAACAGTAATAGAAGAGTTGCTTTTTTAAAAATCTAAAAAAATCCTGCATTTCAGGGGGTCTCAGGTTGAAAAAAAAAGAATACAGTACAACCAATCACTAGATTTGCATCTATTTCTCATTGAAATATAGTATGTCTAGCATATCATTTAACCTCTGAAAATGAGATGTGACAGAGACTAAATATATTGGATCATGCTGAGAATATACCACAAAAACATATACTGGAAATATTTTTTTTTTCAGACACTCAGGTTATGAACATTTTATTCCATATACAATAATGTTTTTTCTGAGGTGATTTTTCAAATATATAGCCTACAGGGCTATAACAAAGCTCTAAATTTAAAGGAAGGTTAAATTCTTGTGTGTCTTTAGTTCTGTCAGTAACAGCTGGTATATCTCCACACTGAAAGTCCATCCATCTGGTCCATATTTAGAAGCTAACAAACAGATGTCAACATCTGAGTTAGTTTTCTAGACTCCTTTCAGTATCAGAGGGGAGAAACTGGCATTCCTAATGGGCAATTTATTTGATATTTTAGACTCCTACTTTAGGAGGAAAGGAATTACCCCATAAAGGTGCTGCTTTGCCAGTGAGGGGAATCTGGACAAAGAGCTCAGAGCTGACGTGTACATGACAGATAGCTCAAGCTAGAAGAGCTGAATTCCACCACAAACCTCTACATCCAACATCTCCCTCGTACAGGGGGCTCATGATTCATTCTTCTTAAGGGGAACATTTGCAGCTGGCGAGCAGTCCAACACACAGTGTTTATGTACAGACATTATTCTCCCAGAGAGAAAAGTAAGCAGGCCAAAGATCAGCTGTGTGCATTACACATTTCACTGTACTGTGCTATTCCTATCTAACATTTCATAAAACTTCTTTCAAGGTCTTCTGGGACTACAGTCTTCTTTTTGGGCTGAAATAGCTGTTCAATAAAGATAGGAGGAATCTGTAATTCTGAGCAAATATATGCTTTGGCTCAGAGGCACCAGAGTTCTGAGATGCTGAAAAGTAGCACATCATTGCCTTCTGAATCTGGCAGGTGTCACTCATGAAGGAAGCTAAAGGAAATGCTGAGACCTGCTGGCTTTGAGAGGCAGAGGTGCACAGGTGCTGTAGAGCTGCCTCTTAGGTTCTACTTATAGGAGGTGACAGACAGCGAAGTGTATCTGAAGAAGCGAAAGGCCTCCTTTTGGAAAAGCCTTCTGAGAGCTTTCAACAACACAGAGCACAGCTCTTCTCTACGTTTCAGTCCCACTGCTTATTATTCTATGGAACTTTCTTGCCAAAAATAACCATGAAAGGGTCAGAAGCTAAGCTAAAGGTCCATCTAAGCACAGCTAACATTTACTTGTTCACAAAGTTTTTGAAAACATGCACATTACCAGCAGGGCCCTGACAGCAAAACTTCAGCATATGGAAAACAAAATCCACTTTTTCAACCTAAAAATAAACACGAGATGTTCTGCTGCTTAATTTAACTGCCAGCATTTCTGATTCTTCCTTTTGCGTTCTGTAAACCCATATCTTAAATTTAGAATAAGGGTGACAGACAAATCAGGCTGGAGAAAAGGGAGGTCCCACATCTCAGCTTCAACTTTGCCTCACATAATTTTAGAAAGCAGGCATCTGACAGAGCTTTTCTTGTGTGTAAATATGGGATATAGCCAGCACTAAACTGAATATAAAGTGTCCGTGCAGCCACATGGGCAGCTTCCTGCGCCGTGAGGAGAGAGCTCGTCCTGCTCTAGAAAGTGCTTATAAAATAATAGATGTTCCCTTAGCTTCCCTTAGCTTTGTGAACACAGCTGAAGACCTGGGATCTTCATAAACCTCACCTAAAGTACAAGGGATGAGTATGGTACAAGCCATCTGTATAGTCTTTAACTTTGCAACATGTTCTCCAAGCAGAAAAAAAACAATATAGGAAGGCAGTAAAAAACACTAAAGCTGTTGATTTTGAAACAATCTGTATGGAAATGGACAATTTTCTCACATGTTGCAGTTTGTTTCTACCAGAAGGGTTATTTTATAGATGGATGCACTTACTGAGCTGGACCACCCAGGAACTTCTGATAGATGACAGAAGAAAAGCCAAAAGCCAAGACTCTAATTTCTCTGTGCTGACCATGCTAACAACAAAGCAGAGGCAGCAGGTCCAGGAGGAGCAGAGGGGCTTTCCTCGTGAGTGCGCGGCAGTCACTTTCCCTCCAGAGGCTGCAGGAGTCGTGCTCTAAAGGACTGTGTAAATGTGGTGCTAAACACCACAACCAAGAAGACAGGATATTCCACACTGTTGTACAACAAAGGACATGCTCTATTTACATTTTACTTCTCACTGCTTGGAAGATGAATGTAAGTTTTCCGATAGAAAATCTTTTCCCTAATGAAGTCTGGAGCAGTGCTGCCCATCATGAAATTACAGAACAGGAAAGTTTTCAGATGTAAAATTCAATTCAAGATATTAGTCGGATATCAGCAGCAAAAATAAAATGGAAAAAAAGTTATACTTTCTGAAACATTGTATGCATTTATAATATTCATCACATTGTGACAGGACTGTGGCCAAAGCATTTTTCATAGCAACTCCTGTTGCCTCAGAGACTGTAACATCAGAAAAGTGGAGTTAAATCTCTATGATACTCATGGAACTATTTTATTTCTCAGTCCCTTAAAACAATCTTTAATACTGAACCAGTATGTCTGGTTAAGTAACAGTAAATGTCTCCAAAAATAGCTAGGAAATATGTCTGCATATTTTGACAATATAATTATGCTTATATTTAAAAGTCACCAGTAATAATGCTTCTGATTGTTTAACTATTATGTTAAATGAAGAAACTAAATTATTGCAGAGTATTTCAGCTTTAACAACATTAATTAAGAAAAATGCAATATCTCCAAGAAGAAGTTCTGGAAATAATTTTGGTAATTAAAAAAAAATGCTTCCTTAATTATCATAGATTTTCTTCGTCAACTTTAAAGAAGGGTACTTCTGCCATAGTAGATTATTTTATGTTAAATGTCACATACACAACTAACTCCAACGTAAAAACTATTTTCAGCCATTCTCTGTATGCAGATTAATACATAATTTCTAAAGAAACATTTGAAGCATCTAAAGAATAGCAGGACATACTTTGCTTTGATCCAAAACATTTTATAACTCATTCGTGAATACTCAAAATCACTCTGAGAGTGGGAGGTGAAAATTCTTTCACTGGCTGTAATGGGGGATGAAAAATATATGTGCTTCAGGGAAAAGGAAATAGTTCCAATATGAACTAAGGCGTCTGAGGACAAGGGCAGGGGAGTGCAGAGGGCTGTTTGTTGTTGTACATTTCCTAGAAGACAGCATCTATAAACAAGTTACATCCACTAATAACTAAAAACACAAAAATTGCAAAGTTGGAAAGAGTGAAATAAATTCTTCAGTGTTCAGATACAGAGTTCATCTGACATTTGGCAAATACAATCAACTGTGAATTTTGTGCCATTGGCATATTTTCTAAAACACAGCACACGGCATTGCTTGCAGTGAATCCACACTTCTCAAATCCATAAAAGGCCATTCTTCCAGAACACAAATAAAGTATTTCAAAGAGAGACGCGGCTGCCCAGAAGAAAATACATTGTTTAAAGCAAGAGTGGTTCATATCATAGAAGCAAAGTCCCTCTGGCCAGAACAAATACAGAAGTGCCACCGTCAGAGAATCACTGCATCATTTCAGTTGGAAAGAAGCACTGGATGTCTTTGGTCCAACCCCCTCCCTCAAAGCAGGACCAACCTTAATGTTAGATCTGGCTTCAAGGTGAGAACACATTTCTCAGGGCCATGCCTATTTCAGGTGTGGAAGTCACCGAGGATGGAGATTCTCCTTCCTCTCTGGGTAAACAGCTCTAATTTAAATGTCAATTATGGAATATGTATGTGCACATCTCAGTAAAAGAGAAAATACAATGCTTCTAGAAGAGTGGAGCAGGACTGTGGTTACTGTAGTTACAGCTATAAACAGGAAGAAGCTCAGGTGCTGGGATGTCTTGGCAGGCACCTGGAGGAAGCTGAATTGCCAGCTGTGGCTTACCTCGGTGACACAAGGCACTAGCTTTATTCAGTCTTTTGCCCTTCCCAAGAGTGCTGCATGTTCCAGATACATCTTTATTAGGAGACCTGGGAAAAACAGACGTCTATCAGATAAGCGAATTTAGCATTTAATGAGGGGGTTTGGTGGGCAGCAACCCTCTTTTAATTAATGTAAGATTAATATGCAAATTAGCAAACTGCTTAACAAAAGGAAATCCAAATAAAGCTTAATCGGCTTGTGCATATAAATTGTTTCATATTACACGGTCTACTCAGTCCTAGAAGGCTAATGCTAAACACAGGCAGATCTCCCTTCAGTATCTCTAAATTGACAGGTGCTTCCAGTTTCAGGTACAACAGACCAGTTGCTATTTTGTGTTCCCCTTGTGCTGAAAACCAGCAAGGTGAAACCAAAGAGCAAATGGGAAAATTTACAAAGACAAACCAAATCAAAAACTTTTATGAGAAAAGCAGGTAAAGAAATAGTTACATTGACTGGCAAGCTCATTTCAACTCAAGTTATATTTTTTACTTCATTAGACAATAAGGAAGCGGAGTAAACGGCATGTAAATTAAGTACACTTATTTTAGAAAATTAATTATAAAAATCACTTTCAAATGGGGCTATTGGTATATGGAGGCTTATTTGATTGAGATAGCGGAGACTAAAGTACTGGGATCATTCATGAATCCCGTTAGATTTAATTAAATTAAGACTGTGAACAAATATGCCAGGAAGAATGTAAAGATTTTGGCTTCTGTCCCAGTTACTTCCCTGGGGGCTTTCCTCTAAGGCAATATTTGTGTATCTCTTCTGATGACTGAATTATTTCAAAGTCAAGTTTTCTGGTGACCTTATGCCCTAATATTTACTTTAAGAGAAAGAATAAGCTCATGTGTAACTGATAAAAATGATAAAGCTGCAGCATTTATTTTTGTGCTTGATTTTATCATAGCATCATAGATTTTAGAGGTTAACAGAAAATAGTTAACCTTGATACAGATGCTAAGAGGATGAAGGAGGATGAGATTTTTTTTCTGCTTTAGAGTGAAACGCAGTTTGTGGTGACTGCTTCTTCCACTGCCAATTACCTTGTATTTTGCCCTTGAGGCTTGTCTCTCACTGATTGTGAAACACCTCCAGTGGTAATTTTGTTAATATGTAAACCTGCTTTGGGTAGAAAGAAAATACTATTCAGATCACACACTAATACTCCAGCCCAGTCAAGTTCATTGTATTTTGTCCAGTAATTCCTGAACAGAGCTTAACAGGCTGGAGCTGAATTTAAGACTATAGACAGACATCAACTTGTAATTAATGATGAAGAAACTAGCAGATGTCTCAAAAGTCGTTTCAGGGTTTCATTACTCTCACTGATAACAATATTTGCATTTCTTCACTTCTTGATCCTTTATTCATTACACAATTGAGGAGGGGAAAAACAACATTTTATTTGAGCCAAAGGTTACACAAGTTGTTCTGGAATCCCTGGTGAGGTTATATCTCAACTTTCTGTCACGCTTGTAGAGAGTGAATGATGGACTGTAAGACTTCAGTTAGCTTTTGCTTTCAAGATAATACTTACTATCTGACAGAACAACCCAAGAAGCGGTGAGAAAGAATGCTTAGTTCTAAAAGATTTTTTTAATAATACGTGAGCTGATAAAACTCTCATGTTACTGCAGAGAAAGGTACAAGAAATCTTAAAATGGCCAATTATCTTCTTTCCAAGACACAATTTATTCCATGAAGCATGAGGGTTAACTGCTTTTTCAAACTTGTATTAATTTGTTTTAGTATGATGATATCATTATTCATATCAAATATATGAATAAGTCAAAGCTTTGGATTTTGTATCTGACTTAAAATTCTGAGACAGCTGTATGGGCTGTGGGGAATAAAACAACCCATCAACTCCAAACCTTTTCCATTAGATAACCAGAATAATATGTGCACAATATGCTTCCTTTGTCAAAAATGATGACGCGATGATCTTGTTTTTAATTCTGTGCTGACCCAGATGTGAGCACACAATAAAGGATGCTATGGAAAACTCTTTATGTTCTCTTTTATGAGCTCAGCTTTGTACCTAATTGAGTGATGCCATCCCAGGGGTAATGAAGATACAAACATTATCAGACATTCTGAAATTCCCAGAATGCAGTTGTTTACTGGATAGTAGCTTATTTTGGTTTTAGTAGCTTGTAAAAAATAGCAGTACCCCCAACAGACTGTCTTAATTAAGATTCATTGAATTTCAGTTTAAATTAAGTAGAGTTAGCATTCTCTGTTTTTTTAGATTTATCCTGAAAACAACTTTTGAATGAGCAACCTATGCAGCTATGAAGATAAAATATGTAAGAAACATGCTTGAGACCTGTACCTTTCAGCAATGAGATATACCCATTTCTCTTTACCCCTGCCTGGCATCTTTACTGTGTGATACTCAAGAAAAACAATGTTAGCACTGTGACCCAAACCTAGCTCTTCAGTGGTGAGGGGGTGGGAGAGTTAGAAGAAGTTTTTTTTTGAAATATTTTTTATTAGAAATGGCCATGATGAGGGGACAGAGGTTTCCATGACACCTGCTGTTACCACTTAGTATCTTTAAAAATTTATAAGAGCCACAATAAATATTTCATAATGCTTAATTTGCGAAGGCATTTTCATGGAAAGCTGTCGTATTTGAGTGTCTTCCTCTGCAATTTTGTAAACAGTTTAAAGTACAATCAGATTAACTCCATAGGATGCGTGTAATTCAGTTTGTGCTCACACAGCAACTTCTTTTGCCTTCAAAACGTGTATTTTTTCTCTCTCATTGATTGTTTTAGGGCAGCAATCTGGAATATTCTCAGTCTTTCTTTGCCAGGAAGCACAAGTCTACTAAAAGTTGATTTATTCTTCCACCTTTGATCTACTTCGGTAGATCATTTTTTCTGTGTTTGTTCTGTGCTCCTGACAGGAAAATTACTTGTTTCTATCTAGTGCACAGTGGGAAAATGAAGCCAGACCAGTGCAGACGTGCACACTGAGCAAAGCAGCATCTTCAAAGGGTGTTTTGGTCAAAATTGTCTTATGTGGCTGGTTGGGAAATAAAAGAAGTGAAAATGGGAAGAATTACACTAGGATTTAACTAGTGCCAGCATCCAGTATTTAAATACATAAGACTTCTACTAGACAAAACAGCTGAGCTCTTGTGAGGCTGGCATTTCACAAGACAAACTTGGTTTGTCTAGTGTCCTAATGGGGTCTAACAGAAACAGGTTTGTGACTACAGGCAGGATGGAGCGAGAAAGTTTCAAAAACAGAGGGTGCAGGAACCCATCCTACTGCCCCTTCACACTGGCAATGAACAGAAGGTGTAGCTCAGTGCACCACGTGTCATTTAAGGACATGGGATCTTCTATGCTACAGCTGACATTAGGAAATTGCACTCTGAAATGGCTTAGAAATGTGGTAAAATATGTGCTGGAGGTCACCACTTCCATTATGTGGGAAAGTTCAGTGGGGTGCTTTGAGCACAGAACTGGGAAAACTGTATTTATCAGCACCCTTTGGAAATAGCCAGAAAGTAATAGGGTCCTTGCCAGCTCACAGAGGCTTGTTCAGCACAAGCAGCTCCCATCAGATTAGGGACCATATTGCTGACTCTCAGCAATGTTTAGCTTCACAGTAAAAACTGATGCATGGATACAGTCAAAGTCTTCATAACACTTGTGTTTCCTTGTTGCATTTTAATTTGAAGTCCACATATACAGTGGTAAGCTTGCCATAAATGCCACAAAAATTAGTACTTCTAATTTTCCTTAGAAAACATACTGTAGATCGCAATTTGCAGGTTTTATGTATTTTTTATGTTTATAGCAGAAGATGCGTTCAATAAAGCAGTGTTAGGGCTTCATAAAGATCAAGTTGATTTTATTGCTAGAAAAACCCTTCATGGTCACCAGCAGAGGACTGAGCTCCAAATACTCAAAAACCTCTTCATAGCAAAGAAAAATGCCAGATGCTTTCTCAAGAGCAGCACTCCAGTATTTGCTGTTCATGACACTAAATATTTATGATTTTTGAAAGATTTGGTGGAAAATAATAGTTGTTGGCCTGAGCAAGTTTCCATGTCAACTGCTTGCATCACTGAGATGCTTCCTGTTTTATATTTTGGTCACTCACTCGACTTTAAATAGAGGATTGTTCCATAAATCACTGAATTATGCCTGAAGCATGTTGGTAAAGCATTGAAAAAACATGATTTGCCAGGCAGTCTACGTTCTCTGGAGATACAAGACTGACTGAAGAGGTGTTGAAAGAAACCGATTAAGAAGCAAAAAGTAGTGTTTGGTACTGCATGTTCACAAGTTTTCAGTGAGCTGCTGTATCAGCACAAGAAGGGCTTAACCAAGATGAAGAGCACCATATGGTCCCAGCTGCTCTGCAGCACACATTTTCTCAAGTTCCTGGTCTTACTGCTCCAGCACAGATTTGTCTGAAAACATCAGTGAGAAAAAAACATGATCTGAAATATTTAACTCTTTTGCCTTAGCATTTAATTGCAAATGACCTTCTTTTAAAAGCAAAGAACTCACTCATCAGTAAGTATTTCAGCACTGAACACACAAATACATTATTAATGCTATAAATTTGAATACCCAGTATACTGGAATCAGCGTAGAAAAAGCACCCATTGACATAAAAAAAGTGGGAATTAAAAGAGCTATTAATTTGCCATGAAATCAAGAAGTGTTATCAGTGGTCTTATTTAATTTTTATAGTTTATCTTTTGAATCTTTTAAAATATAGTTCATTTGTATTAGTGTAGTCAGTTTTGAGGCTGTAAACATTTTTCAGCTAAACTTTATTAATAATTTATTATTAGAAAAAGCCATCTAAAATTCCCAAAGCCACCTCAACAGCCGAGAGGCCTACTGACACTAACGGAAAAAAAAAAAATTTCCAGCCTTACAAAATAAAGCTTTACTTTGAAAAATTAAATTGTGAATTTGGACATATTGTTAAATTAAGCTGTAGCTTTATGGAAATGTTAATAAGCTGCAGCAGTATTTTTATCCTCAATATTTTTTGTTAACAGTACCAGTGCATAGCTGTAGCTAAGGCTCAATTGGCAGTAGCATATGAAATCCTCAGGGTGTTTAACTTTATGAAGTCATTACATTTGGATTGATTTTTTTTCCTGCAATTTTCCCACTGAAATTGATTTTTTTAATCATTTGGAGGACTGTGCATTTTAACAGACTTGCATTTTCTGATAGACTATGCCACTTTTGCCAGTTATTTCTAAAATAAGAACAATTGCCCTGAACTGGGGCTGCTTTAAACTGAGGGTTTGGCGAGCGTGTGTGTATTGAAGAATCAAGTGTAAAGAGATTTGTGTAGAAACTCAAAATCCACCCCTTGGCTGGGATTTTGTTATGGACTAAATCTTCTTGAGCAATCCCCCTCTTGCCCTTTGGCAAGACAGCTGCTGCTGAAAGTTATGGGTCTTCTTCTGTACAAGGAACATTTACACAGACTAGGAGCCTGCAGCCTGGGAAAGCTCAAGGAACGTGCTACAAAGAGCAGGTCACCATGAGTGGCACAGAGGGTGCAAAGCAGGAATGATTACACACTGAATCTTCCAAAACAGGAATGAGGAAGCATCTAGCAAAAATAGCAGATTCAAAATAACTCTACTTCTTCATATTGTGAGCTTGAATGAGCTTGCAACGGGATGTTGCAGATGCCAGAAGTTTGCATAGGTTGAAATGTAATTGAAAAACTCCTAGGAGAAAATCCATTAAGGACTCACATCAGCTGTGAATGCAGTCTGTTACTTTTCTCATTTCTTTTCCTCATGAATGATCCCTAAACAAAATTAGATACAAACTTCACTCTTTCTTCTCTTTGCCTTAGTTGTACATATGCAGCCTTTACACCATTTCACAGGAGAGCACTTCATGTGCCTTTCCAATGAAAGGGCCTGAAGTGAAATCCAGTGCAAGGGCCAAGACAGACTGATGCAGAGCTGCACAGGGAATTGGATCCAGCCTTTCTCTTCAGAAAATTTAGGATTAAGGAAATCAAGTTTTTTCCAAGAATCCAAACTAACCCTCCTCTGGACAAAATTCTACCCTACATTTGCTCAGACAGACAGAGCAGAAAGGATCGCCAGAAGAATCAAAACCCAACGAGCAGGAAATCAGAGTTCATACATTATCAGGAAATTGTATTTCACTTGCATTATAGGAACCCCACGTAGCCAATAATAGCTATGGATTTATTGGACAATCTTTGTAAACCTAAGAAAACTTTAGAAGATGAACCACAATTTCATTTCTTTCTGATCCCTTTCAGTCCTTGATTTCATTTCTTTCTAATAGCTGCTGACCTTGACAATCTAACTGATGCCTTTCTGAGGCAAGAAAGTTCTTTTTCACACCTGAATCTGCAGCTTCCATAGCACCATCAGGTCCCGACTGAAGGGTCAAGGCATTTGCCAATATTTGCAGTTGTAAAAGGTAACTGCCAAGGTTTAAAAACTGTCATCATCACCCTCATCAGGGAGATTTCCTGAAGGACTATGAAATGTAGATTGAACAAAATCTGTGGTGGGCAGGCAATAAGGAAAGCTTGCTAATAAACTTCCTCGCTTAAAAATGCGCCAGCATAGTTGATTACTGCCTGATCAGGGTGTGACCCAGAAACATCCTTGTGCAATTTAAGTTCTACATCATGCCCTGCTCTATACCTCTGCAGCAATGGTATTTCATAGTGGTACAAGACAAACACAGTAGCAAGTGTGGAAGCTTATCCGTGTTTGAAAAAACATCTGGGGCACTTATGAAGGTCACGCTTCTTTTCTGAGTCACTGGACTGATGTCGCCAGTTCGTGTTCTGCAGTGCAGCCAGCCCAGCAAACGCTTCTCTGAGCAGGCAGTGCCAGGAGCAGGCTGAGACACGAGGGATCCAGCGGGATACAATCACTGTGTAATTCCTAATAAAGCATTTTAAGAACATTTATTTCTCCTGTGACCATAAGGCACTACTTCCAGCCTGCCAGTTTCTTGCTGCTCTCCAAGTAGTAAAGATTGAAAATGACAGAAGTGGGTTTTCTGACATTATTTCTTTGTGTTGCCTGTTACCACGGGTCATGAGCTATCTGCCCTCCAATGTCACAACCTTTTTCATTTCATCAGATGAGAAGCAAGACTGTTTTCCAAAACACTGCCTAACCAAGGAGCTCCCGGAAAAAACTTGTAGCCCATACAGCTGCAAAGGGATGTTCTGCCAATTGAACAGAAAAAATCCCAAACCAAAAATCGAGCTACTGTCCATACCATTTTGTTGTACATTACTATCCACTCAGTTAACACAGGTTGGTTGCTCAGTATAGAAACTAATCAACTTGAAAGAAAAAGTTGTGCTATTGGGAGTTTTCTTAGCCAGGCAAAAGGGGAAACGAGCAGACACAGGTCCTTTTTAAGCTATTTTGTCACCAAGCACCATTCCCGTTTGCTTGCACCGGATATTTAAAAGGTAACAGATTCAATAATTGAAGTGTACTGTAAAAGCCACTTCAGGAAACACACATCAAACTATCTCATATTGAAGAGCCACCTTTAAATATCACTCAGAAGAGTATCAGTGCATCCAGCTGATAAGTTCCCTTTTGCAAACCCCCTTCACTTAGGGAAAGCTGCCATAGAAACAGAGTGGGTTGAGCTTGGCCTTGATTTAACTGGTCCATTGTAAAAAACATACAGCAGAAGCCTGATCTTGCTATTGATTCAGCAGGCACAAGTTTCAGTCTGCCAGTGTCACACATCAAAGCACTCCTGCAATATAGAAATTTTCCAGGGTAGGCAGATTTATTATAAACCAGGAAAGAAACAAAAAAAAAAAATCTAAGAGTATTCAGGCCATCACATTTCAAACACATACCTTTCACTTCATAAGTCACATAACTCGATTCGCCCAGGATTTCTAAAACTGACACAGATTTCCATTATCATACAATAAATTTAACAATTATCACCCATTAAGGCACTGTCTTGAAAGAAATTTGCATGACAAAGTTAGGCTTTACTGCTTTTTGTTGCAGTTGTTCCATCATTTATATACAGAATTTTCTTTTAAAGGTAGACTGAATTTCCCATTATGAGCATCTTGCATATCTGACCTAAAAATATTCTACCTCGATGTGCAAATGCGTGTATTTAATATAAATGATAGAACTGCATTTTCTGGATTTTCTGCAAATGTTTGATAGTTTATGTGCTTGAAATGAGCTGCTAAACTGTAATGAACAGAAGTCACTAATTCTTTGGAAAAGACTAATGTACTTAGAATTCTGCTCTTGAAAGCCACCTGGAACTCATGGACAACTCTCCCAACCATGTGCCAAAACCACATAATGTCAAACCAAATGTCAGCACCAAAGTCCTGTGTGGGATGTAAGGTGAGTGAAACACAAGTATACAGTAGCATGCAATTAAAGTAGGATTTTCTATTCTAGTTAGGCCATCAAATTCTATTCATTAGTAAATATAATTTAGTTATTTCTCTACCCTTATGTTTGCAGGTTTTCAGAATTCCAGTTTGTAGAATTTCATTTTCTGGAGCAAATTAATTTGATCAGCATCCCCACTCTGTACATCCTGCTGTGGATGTGCACAAACCTCTTTGTGTAACCTTAATTTTTAAATTAAGTAGATTGAATATATCAGATTTATACTTTCAAAATACATCTCCCATCCATCATAGCTGAGATGAACTCACTTAGTGAAAGGAACATTTTCCAAAATAATGCTTAAGCAAACTGCAGAAGTGCTACTGAAAGCTCATTTTGAATATGCAGTTCTGGGTATTGACACTGATTCCCTAAGTCCTCTCAGCCCGGCAAGTGGATGGCCCTTGCTCCCGAGCAATGCACATCAGGCCTAAAGACAAGCAAGTCAGCAACAAAGTACCAGCACACTTCTCCAAACACAGTCACAGGACAGGAAAGAAAAAAAGAAATCAACCCAATACCTATCTAATTGAGATTAAGTTCTAAGGCAGTAACGGTCAGCAGAAAAACAACTGTGAACAGAATCCAATAGTTTTCATTTGCAGATTTTCTCTAAAGCAATGGGAATGTCTAATAAAATACTTCAAATAAAGAATGCTGCTGTTTGACAAAATGTGCTGGTGGTTGAGAAGTGGTTATTAATTACATTTTACTGACTGTACAATTTATGCTTAAAGGTGCTTTCTTTTTAATTATGTTAAAAATTCTGTGCACTTGTACACAGTACAACTGAAAATCCTACAGACAATATTAAATTAATTGTTTATCCTTGACCCAATACTAGCAAAGATAACTGGATAATTATACAGCTAGGGAAATTTTAATAATTATGTTCCCTGATAAACTTCTGATATCTTGGATGACTTTATACACCCCATATCTAACACTTGCTCAATATGAAATTTTAATGACATGTCTGTTTACATAGTATAATCTTTTGGAAAATGTGCATTTTCTCTTGAGTTTTGGAAGTACTTGTTTTCTTCTGAAAGAACGTGAAAGAAAAAAACAGAAAGTTGTCTACCATTTTTTGTATCTGTATTCAGCCTCAAATTCATATATTATTAAATTTTATATTTGCCAGGTCTTTCTCAAGTGCCTTGGAGTTCAGGTGACTCTTTTGCTCTCCCGGCCCTTGAATCCACAGTCATAGCTTTTTGGTAGGTTTCTGTTCCCACTTCTGGGCAGGCTCACAGTTCTACCAAGATTTACCCCCCCGCCTCCCCCCAGTTGATTTTCTGTCCTGAGAAAAGCCAGTACCTTAGAAGAACAAACAGGAAAACACAGTAAGGGAAGGGAGAAATTAATCTACATTTTTAGAAAAGCCACTTACTTATCAGTCATTATCCTATCTATATTATCACTCACACAAATCTTGCCATGAGTTTGAGGAATGAAAACGAAATGCTGGGATGCCTGTCAGGCAAGACTGCTTTAACTGGATGGAAATGCATTACTGTTTGATCAGAAGGCGGTGCTGACTGATGGCACATGGAACTATTCTTCACAATATCCCTAGGCCAAACTGACATTCAAAGCACCTGTCCAAGTACTTCATGGGTTATTTTTCATCATCCTTACATCCATATCCACGCTCTCTCCAGCCTCCCCCTCTGCCATATCCTGGCACCCTGCAGCCTGCACTCAGTCCCTGTCTACGCCCAGTTAGCTAATGCTGTGGACTGGGCTGTCTCCCAGCTTGGCAGCAGGCTATCACTTAGAAAGCTGATTTTGCATCTGTCTTGTCTCCGTCTCCCACCTCCTTTCTGCTGTGGCCCCATGATGTTTAAAAGGCAACTAAAAATAATATAGTTGGGCTCTGGATGTTATTGACACAACCGGTTCTCTGGTTCCTTGGATTAATGATGTATGTGTCTGCCTTGACTATGGTGCCAAATCTAGTTATTTTCTTGCAAGTTGCATAGAACTTCCTTAAGGCCCCTGTTGTGTAATTATGCGAGAAAGCCAGCAGCACTTGAAAAGAAAGATTCTAGGCTAAATGTTTGTGGCAAAAGGTTTGAAAACACAAGGAGCCTTATACCCTAAGGCTCCAAAAAAGGCAAAGCAAAAAAGATCCTACATTGTTTTCTTTTTCTTCATGACTTAAAAGTTCATTTTGTGAATTTTCTAGGCTATGAACTCACTTTTCAGCACATGGCTTTGGCATTGCTAATGTAAATACTCAGTAATTAGCACAAAGTGTCCCTTTATTTTGGGATCTAGTAAGTCACTTAGTTATGAGAAGTATTTCCCAATGCGAAAGAGTCTTCATGTATTATAGCACTGGATGCTATATCAGTATCACAAGCTCTCAAATAACAAGATCAATCTTATAAATTTTCAGTTCAAGGCACTACTTTATATTGAAGTCAAGCCAGATAATGCTTAAAGATCCACTGTGGCTAAGTGTTTTTTCAAATTCCTAGAAACTAGTCTCAAACACTGATGCACTGTTGTTTTTCATACTTTGTTATATTGCATTAATAAGGAGAGAAATTGCAATTCACATTACCATGTAATTGTAACTCTAAGATATGAACTCCATTTTATTGCAGACTAAGCCAAAATAATTAAACTGATTCCACTTAGGCTGGTCTGTTTTCAAGCTTAAAAAGGTGTTTTTCTACTTTATCTCCTCTGCACAGTAGGACAAATACTTTTGCAGTTATCTAGCAAAACACAGCTTTTTAATCATTCTCTCCTCTTCTGCCTACTAGCTGATACCATACAAGTGAAGCCTTAGAGAGAAATCTCCTCTCAATTTATACTCCACATTACCTTACATCTACCAACGGTATCCTTTCTGGAATTATCCTGAAAAATGCATAATAATTCACATCACAATTTTGAGGCTGGCTTTTGGTGGTGTATATATAATTTTGTGTATGTATTTGAGCAAAAAATTCAACCCTACATGCATATTTGTGTCTAGAAGTTTCCCTCCAGTTGGTGGACACTGCACTGACTGGGAATCTAGCAGTTTCCAAAACTGAATCTGTCTTGTTGCGTTTGATGTTATCAGTTCCTTTGTACTTAGACACCATTCCTGTACCACTGAGCTCTGTGCTCAGGCATGGCTGGAGGTGGAAGTACATTGAGCACTGTCAGTACATGGAACCTTTCTAACCAGGGACTCTGAACCATAAACTGTAACAACAAGTGAGACCCCACTAACACACATCTGAACAACATGAAAAATTAATGCTTTGGTCTGCTTGAATCTTAATTACATATTTCTGAAATCATAGAAGACCAAGGAGGTTAAACACAGCTTAAAAGTTACCACATCAAAAGAGCCTGACGTGACACATAGGAGCACACTAAAGACACTTGCTAAATTAATTTGTCCCTAGGAATTGCCACATAGCACCTGAGACGTACATCACCTCACTCTGTACAGCGCATCCTGGTCATGCCCAGGAGATGGTCAACAATAACAGATTTTAACCACCTTAATTAGACTGTCTTAACTAATTGTTGATTTGTTTACTACTTCTCCCCTAAGATACAGCTAATTATGGCCCTCATACAGGCCTTCCTTTAAAATCCATTGTTGTGTTGCTCCCGCAACATGACTGATCAACAACAGAAAATAGGCATGATTAGAAGCAAGCGTAGAGCTTTACACTTTGGAAGTCAGATTTATCCATTTAATGTTGGTTATCTCAAGTTACACAATTAGTTCGTTGTCTGGGCATTCTCTCCAAGCAATGAGGAGACACACTGCAAAGGACACCTCTACTCCTGGAGATCAGGATGGGGTGACTCACACCCCAGTGCCTGGTCTCCAAGTGTGGCTCTTCGGTGGGACTGCTCCCAAAGCAAATGCCATGGATCGCATGCGGCTGACTTGAGCCAAGTCGAGAGGTCAGTTTGACTTCAGTTTAACTCTACTCACTTAAAAAAAATAAAAATCAAAATATTAATTTTGTGGTAATGTCAATTTTGTGCATGCATAAAAACACCCAACAAACCAAAGAAAAAACAAATGAAAAGGGATTTTAAATGAGAAATATAAATCCCATCCATTTCAGCTGAGACAGTAATTTGGGTTCGGTGTAGTACTTCATACTGAAAGTGAAATCTGCTTCCACAGATATCAAGCTGAATTATAAGCTGCAAGTGAAAGCTGATGAAAAGATCCCTTTCATTCACGGGAGTGATTACACTTAATCCACTTACATCGTATTACACATTCACCAGCTATTTCCCTCCTTCAGGTGTCTTTCACTAGAGCATGCCAGCTGGCACTGTCCAGATGGAGGCCTGGGTAGGATGACGAAAAGGCAGGAGAAACCGTCTCAGATGAGGGCACTAGAATCTCTTCTGGGACATTTCAACACACTAGTACAGATCCAGTCATAGCGACAGAGTTAAGAATTATGTTCATTGCAGAATGCAGGAATACACAGAGAAGTAAGTTTGCCCAGGCATACTGACCTCACATACGGGTAGTCAGTGTGCCAAGAGGAACACCTGTCATTCTATCATTACAAGGCACTTACGGAAGCAATTATGATTAATATAGGAACTTATGGAAGAAATCTATTATTATTTATGGTATGTATATATGAACAATAGGGCTTCAGTTCTTGAGCTTTATCTCTGGCAATTTCTTGCCTGGCTCCCTAGAATTTACAGAAGGGAAAACATGTACCATCTAAACATACAAAAGCATATTACTTGCTATCGTCTGCTTCTTAATGAAATTGTGACTCTGACAGTCATCCAAAAGTAAACTGTGACCCTCTGTATATTAACGATATTTACAAGGCACTATGTAATTCCAAGGAAAGATGTGTTTGCTGAAATGTAAAATGATAAGCTGCCAGGAAGGGCTGGCGAAGGTGTTCTGCACAGTGTGGCATAACAGCACTCAGCAGTTTTAAAGCAATTTGCAACACTTAAAGAAGCCAATTTATGTTGTTGTAAACAGAGCTTTTTCCTGCATTGCAGGAGGTGAGAACATAAAAGCAGATAGGATCAAGACAGCTTCTTTAAAGTTTTTTCATTTGCAGAGCTATATCATCTCTCTGCTGTATACCAATGACAGTAAAATATTCCACTCATTTCTAAGAGTCCTCCACTCTAATGCACCCTCCCTTTTTCCCTATGTCCAGCTGTCACTCAGTTCAAATGACATTGTTGTTATTTTAGTTGTCAAGGTTTTAGAAGGGCAATACCAAAAAAGGTATTCAGTTTGGAAAATATGTTATGTGTTCTTGGAACTGCATATAATTGGTGACCTCATGACTTTAAATATAAACTCTGAAACCTAAGAATTTATCTGAAGAAATAGTAAGATTTCATGCACATTTTGTTAATCATGCTCATTTAGAGTGACTTGATGAAGATTCTTGTTTTGTTCCTTTTTTGCCTAGAATTTGCTTCTCAGTAGATGACAGCACTGGTCACTGTTGACGGTAGTGGACAAGCACCCACATACTTCTCTGCTGGGGCTGACCAAGACCCCTGTGCTACCCAGCCCTGCCTCAGAGCAGCTCTGTCAATATGCTTCGATCTCCACCCGCAGCTCCTGACTCCATCCCTCTCCTGATCCATCTGTCCTTTTAGGCCTTGTCATTCACTCTGCTATTGGGATGCTGTCCAGGACCACAAAACAGATACGTATCAGGGAAGGACACGGATGACCTCTCCATAATGAGCGAGACCAAAGGTCATTCAACATCTCCCAAAAACAGCCTATAGCAGATACTCAGCAAAAGAATATTAATAATAGGATGGGCAGAGGAAGACTCTTCCCACTCCCAGAAGCGCTCTCAGCACATCTTTAGCTCATGTCCTTATTTCTATATATTGTTAGTACAATTTGGACCAGAAACAAATTGTGACAGGGTGGCTTTCTACTACATCGTGAACATTATAGTCTAGTAAAAATCGCTTGATAAACACAGCTACCATTCTCAAACCCCGATTTACTTATGGATTGTACAGACCAAACATCAGGATGTTTACTGAGACACAAACAAGAGACAGGTTCCAAGGACTGAACCCACTATGCGTGTTTGGGGAGAATATGAGACAGGACAGAACAAGTCTGTCTTTCCTCTTCTGCTTAAGCCCTTTGGAAGAGGAGCCGCTGCTGCTGTCCCTGCAGGGAACCTGCACAGCAGAGGGGCTCTGTGCATACACTCACAGAAGGAAAAGAATCAAGAGAGAAGGTGCTGAGCAATGCCACCTCTTGCAGAGGCTTCCCCGGCAGCCTGCGGGCAGGGCAACCAACAGGCAAAATCACCTTCATTATAGACCACTGCATGGACAGCACTGTGCAGAGGGAATGGCAGAGTTTAGTGTAAAAGCTCCATCTGCTCCCAGTTTCATGGACTGCATCTTATGCCTGACTGTTCTTCCCCTGCCCAGGGAAGACTGTTACTACTTGCATTGGCACACATGGATAGGAGGAGGAAAAGGTTTCACTTTACGCTTTACTTGAATTGAGCTGGGGAGGTTTTCTTGTCTCACTGTGCCCACACATACCATTATGTACCCATCACACATCAGAATAAAGGTTTTCCCGCCCCATCTAATAACTGCTATGTGGTTTTAGCTTTAAGTAGTTAATAGCTTCTTGCGTTTCCTAACTGAACTACTCTCTCTTCACTCTGCAAGGCTGCAGTTGTTTTGTAAGTGTAACATGCTCCCTTAAAAAACCTGGCTACTTATAGACAACGTGTACATAGGCACACACTTTTTTCCTTTTTTTTTTCTTTTGTTTTTTTTTTAATTGCTTTGTTTCTTTGGTTCCTGGATCGTGGTAATATATTTTTGAACTCGTAATTTCATTTCCTGTTTCTTATTTTTGTTGTTTAGTTCATGGTCCCTGAACTACGCTTTGACTTTTGATGAACATTCCCTCTGGTAAAAACAGCAGCACAACAGGCCAAACAGCCACTGTCAGCTGAACTGATTCCTGCAGTTGGAAGCAGAGCCACTCTTATTAGTGTAATTAACTTTTGTAGCATAAAAGAACATGCACTCGCACTGATCTACAGTATGCAGCTGGTGATTAAATTCCAAAAAATTCATTTCACTAAGACATTTTGTTCTATTCCAGTTCTCCTGGGATGATCACATGGTCATTCAAAAATTGTTGATATGCACTATTCTGTCATTAAAAGGAGTTGAGAAAGGCCCAAATACAGAGACACGGATTATTTCTTTTGAATCAGGCTACAACAGATGTTCTAAAAATAACCGAGGAGAAAACAACAGCATCTTAAAAGCCAAGAAGAGTAAACAATAGATAAACCTAGCCGAGAAGTAAGAACAACACATGCAAAAAAATAAATTCAAATAACCCCCTCCTCCCCCCCAAACAATCAAAAAACCCAAGCAAAGACTTGAAAAAAAGAGTTGTTAAGTGTCACTAGTCGCAAGGGATGGTGAAGCCAGAAGTGCAGAACAATGCGAGCAGAATAATATCATCAGCTGTCTGGTGGAGAAAGGGAAATCTGGCAGGGGAGACCATATCTCTGTGTGTATCCATTGCGGGTACAGAGGTACCATTTAAAGCCAACTCCCTCCCTGTAATTTCTGTACCTTGTAGGCACTGGATGTGCAATGGATGTTCAGATATTTCTTTTTAAACTATCAAATATGTGGGATTTTCCCTGGCATTGCCAGACGTATCACTACTGCTTCATTGCACTGCATTTACTATACATTTCTTCAATGAAAGAAATAGTCACTGGCCTGAAGAAAAAGATAGAGATCATTGACAGGCACTTCTGTGTAACAACCAAGGATTATAATGGGCTCTAAGTCTCATCTGATCCTTAAATAAAATAAGACAGAAGTAAGCCTTTCAAAGACTGTTGAAGCTTTAGCAGAGACAATTTAAAAATTGGTTCTTGAGGGAAATTATATTCTTGGATATTCATAAACCAAAGAATTCTTCTCCAAAAGCATCTACTCTATATGAAAAAACGTGGCTTTTATTACTACTGAAAACTGCCTGAAAAGCAAATAATATTCTCCTGAAAGCTAATTTTGTCAAACAAAAGTCAGTAATTTTCTCTCAGATTCATCACCATTACAGCATTTTGCAATGCCGAGGGCTCACCAAAGACTGTTATCTTCCTTTTGCACCATATGTGTGTGTATTGTGGAAATTCCTTGCCACTTTGTCATCCTGTCCTTTCAGGTCTTTCCTCTTGTCTTTTTTTGTTTTTTTAAAAATAACCTTCAGTTTCTCGTTTGTCTGAGGATGCTGCTTCAGTCCCATACACCTTGTTTTATTAGTCTTTTGCTACAGGCATTTTCTTGACAGTTCACTCCAGGTCTTCTACTACAAATATTTGTTTTGTCTCCATGCCTCTTTGATCTTAAGATTTTTAGCGCAGGGACTGACTCATTTTCTTCTGTTAAAAAAATGTCTTCATTCATTGTAGATTTCTATGCATATATTATATAGAGAGAATTATGGCACAAAGATATTGAACAACTGTAACCTTAATTACAACTCATGGTACATTCCCTCTATTGTAATCACATTATATTATCAATCAAATAATATCTGGCCTACTGAAATTAAATAATACATGTTTTTGGAAACTCTCACCTATAGCCAAATGTCAGTCATTATGGAATGCTTGCTTGGAAGGGGGAAAGACCAGAGAAGCCAACAAAAATATTCAACCCATTGGTGAGAGGTAAAATAAAAGACCCAGTTGCCTTAAAAGTGAAACAAGAAAATAAATTTTTTGCTGCCCCAAACCCTGCCTAAACCTCAAAAAATGTTAACATCTTACACGTGTCAAGAGGGTTATTTATGAAACTATTTGCTTGTTAGCCACTGCAGTACATTCCGTCCCTTTGCTGAGATACTGTAAATTCATGAATGATGAGTAAAAGTTTTACTTTGGCAGAAATATTTATATTTATCTGAAAAATAAAATTATCAGCTTGCTTCAACGCTGAGATAGTCTTTCAGTGACTAGTGCTATGCAATTACACCAGGCTCTCTCCCTGTGTTAAGGCTCTAATTTGTAGCAGATAGCGTTAGCTCAATAAAGGATTTCAGTTTGGCTGAAAGCAGATTTTCTCCCTTAACAGCTTCAAATTTTTCTTTTAGTGTTAAATTTCCAGGCTTTGTGCGCATGCTTTCTGTTGCTTCAACTTGCAAACAACTGTTAATATCCTCCCGCAGAGAGAGCTGGGTGCTAAAAGCACGCTGACTGCCAGCCTGCCCCGCAGCTTCCGTGTGTCGGTGCCCGAGCCGGGGAAATCAGTGCTCTCTGCTTGTACCTCACTTGCTGCAGTCCCAGCTGAGGAACTCAAGCCTGAACCTTCTTATCGATAGGTTTTCACGTAACAGCCAAACGTACTCTCATCAGCTGAGATAAAAGAAAGCTTCCTGCCCAAAGAGGTGGTTTTTCAGTGGACCAAGATGATTTATGCCAAATTTATGACTCTCCATAATAACAGAAGCTAGAAGGAGGCTGGTATCTAGGAGCTGACAGCGTCAATACGCTCCACAAACCCGTCTCACAAATAAACCAGTCACACAGATGCTTTCACTAAGCAAATGATGTTTTGTTTCCTTCTCCAAGTTGTAAAACAAGCATTTTATTGTTTAGGGGACTGATGATCTGAAACCGGATGAGTTTCTATGGCTGGAAGTTCGACTCAATGATCTAATTGTCCATCTGCCCATTAAAACTATCATTCTGTGAAACACAAGATGTTTTTCAAAGAAACAGAGCTAAACAGCCGCTGTTTGAGAACAGCTATAAAGGGCTCTCCTCCTATCACTCTGAAGAGATCAAACAAACAAAAGGGACAAGAGACCACCTTTTATGCTGCATCCCAAACAACTCCTCAGGGGAAGAAGAGTCTAGAGCTGACTCCTCTGAAGCTAATCCCATCTGCCTTGCAGAGATACCAGAACTAGACCCTAATTTTCTCTGGTTTTGTTTTAAACTAGAGCATAAGAATAGTGTTTGCTGCTAACAAAAACCAAATTGCAACAACGTTCAGCAGTTCATTGCAATAATTCATCCTGAATTGTGGATCCTTCTAGGTTAGCATGGACCCAGAAGCATTACAAAATGAGCCATCCTCGTGAAAGTCCAATAGTCCCTGTCCCAGAAAGCAGGGTCCAACCAGGAATGGTGGTTTCCTCCCTGAAAACTCACGCGAGCAAACTGGTATACACTCGAGAATGGAATGGGAAAAGTTGATATAATTGAGTTTCCATTAATGGAATGTTAACCTCCTTGCTCATCAGAAAGAATGTGGATCATGACTTTATAAATACGTATCTGTAATTATAATCATATTGCTTTATAAAACAGAACAACCATTCTGGCTGGAAATTAGCTGTAAATTTCCACACAAACCTGAAATCTATTTTAAGCAAACACAGTATGTGATCTAACAAATGTCAATTTGGTACACGCTTGCAAGAAGTCAGATATAAATTTGGGTAATGCTTCCAAGTAGTCATTTACTAGCAATGAATAGAATATAAAAAACTGGCGGGTTAGGAGAAGCTTTCCCTGGGACTGACCACAATTCCAGCTCATTAAATCCTTTTTTTTTTTTTTTAATGCAATGTTTGTTCTCGTTATTTATCTTCCTTTCATAACAGAACACTTGTTCTCATGAAAACATAACTTTGTTCTCACACCCTTTCACAGCACATGCCAAACTTTGTTTCTGACATATTTCGTTTTGTTGGTATTCTGCTACAACTTGGAAAAAGCAGTTACTGAATGACATGAGGGAGCCATAAACTTTAGCACAAGACGATCGCAATGCCAACAAGTTATCTGTAGGATCTGAGTCAGTTAGCCGAGCTTCTGACCATTTGAAAAACAACCACTGATGAAACTGTAACACGCACAGAGCATACATTTACTGTTATCAGCACATCTTCAACACTTAGACAGGGAAACAACCTCAGATTTATAGGCATTTTCACACAGTGCAGACCTTCCATTTTTACAAAATGCAATAACCAGGTAAACTCACATTTGTAACTTAGAACGGGTATCTTTGTATTCATAATTTATACTAATTAGAACAGTTACTCTTTCACGGAACCACCACTAAAAAGATGATGGGCTTTGGGAGAGAAGGGGTTGAATCCCAGCTGATGATTTCCAAAAAGAAAACTTCAGCTCTGCTTAGCAAACCCTGAGTTCTATAAATTGGTATGAAGAGCACCATTTTCAACCTCCCAAGGCCAGATGCTAAGAAGGAACCTCGAAGAACCTAAGTTTTCACGATTCTTCCCAGCGTTATTAGTTCTTCTCTTTCCAGTTTGACGAATTTAGACACTTTTTACTTATTATGGATTTTAAACAAACAAAACTTCGCCCACACAATATGTAATACCCATGAGATATAACTGAGGCGAGGGATTAAGATAAGCAAATCTAACCAATTTATCATTCCTGACCTCCCATACATTAAAAAAAAAAAAAACACAAACCAACCAAACAAAAAAAACCCAAACACAAAACCAAAGAAACCCCAGCACCTCCCAAAGACTTCAACAGAGGCTTACTTTGTCATTTCAGAGTTCAAAATATAGTTTTGTCACCGCATAGCACCAAAAAGAAAAGTCACAATGAAGGCACCTCAAGAATTATCTGAAGTGTACTTATGTACATGTAAGTACTTATAGCTGTGTTACACTACCCTGATTCACACAGTATAGTGATAGAGAGCAGTTATGCAACTGGAAAGACATCAATTATTGTTTCTTTTCAGATATAAACACAGGGGGTCAGTACCGCTGATCCATACTCAAACTTGATTTCCTCACTCTCCTTTTTCCTCCCCCTCTTTATCTGAATCCAGAAGATGAATAAAAACTATTCATTTCCCTAAAATTTAGTGTGTTTACAATTCAAGTCTCATTCTTGTGTCTCAGCCCATTTCTAATTAGTATCTGCTTTACTGTTTCCATGTTTTCCATTTCACTGAGCAAAACAAACCACTGATCTGTCCATCTTCTCCCTGAAACAGATATGAAGCTGAAAACAATATAATCTTCTCATTTATTCGATGATGCAAAAAATTATGGCCCTGCACTCTGTCTTTAAGCTATCATTGAATTTTATTCTGGTTGGAACATTTTAATAATAAAAGATATTGAAATTCCTATAACCAGTGAATATTCATTAATGCAAAACCACATAGCAATTCCTTATAATTATATAAAGTGTCCAAAGCATTGACCATTGAAGAAAATTATAATTAAAGTTATTAAAATGAACTAGAAAAGGAGATAGTAATTAAATCCCATTTGCTGGATGTAAAAATACTCTGAAATAAAATAATAGGGATAGCTCCTCCAGAAAGCGGAATGTTAGGGACATCTCTTTCCTTATTCAGAATTAAAGCTAATTTTTATGGTAAGATTTTTTTCTTTAACAAAAATATTTGAATAAAATTCTTTACCCAACAAAGTTTTTCTAAGATGATAGTTCTGTAATTTTTCTGGGAAGTGTATATTGTTCAAGTCTTTCTTTTACAACAGAGACCACTGTATTAACAGACCTGGTAAAACTCCATGGTCTTACTGTTGGCTGCAAAGATAACAACACAGCAGTAGGGTTAATGCCAAAAGCAAAGCGATTTCTCAGTGTACTACTCCTTTTTTCAAATGTAAGACTAATACTCTTCCTTATCAACATCTCATCAGATTTACTGCAGCAAATATCTGTTTTCATTCCTCCAGTAAAGACTCCCAGCAATAGGCTATCTTTGCCAGTCTCCCTCTGGTTCAGTAAATAAATTTTCTTGTGGAGCACAAAAACTGAGGCTGCAGCTGCGGACTGAGAGCCTTTCCATGCTAAAGGGAGGGAAGGGCAGGCAATTCTGATGGGAGGAAATCCAAGGGCAGGTCCCAGGCATGAGAGCAACTACAGTTAGAATTCTCTGCTTTGCTGAGAAAGCAAGCTAAAATTTGCTGGCTCTTAGTGAATGACGTCAGTCCACTGAGAGAGGTCTCACGTTCTCCACATCAGATACCTTTTTCTCTCCTGAATGTCCTTCCAGGAAACAGTTGCATTTTCTAATTGAATCTGCTCAATGGAAGATTGAGTCCCCTATGTACGAAAAGGAATTTTAGATCACTACTTTTATAAAACATGAGTACATCCTTGTTTGTGTTTCCAACTGACTAGGTAATCCTAGCTATGAGAAAATTCAGTGCTCTGGCCTGAGCCCCTGAGAAGAAAGAGGTGTATATATAGAAGTAAAATATTTTATTTTCCTGGTTATAACAAAGTTAGTCCGTCACTTTTCAAGAAAAGTCATCCCATAGCTGCATAGGCTAAAAATAGTAAAATTCATATAAAAACAGGAATTAAATGTTTTCTAAGACTTGCCACATTATGTTAACTACATGTAATGTAAGCACAAAAATGCAAAATTCATTACGCTGCAGGACCATGAAAGAATAAAGTGTATTTTTATGAGTAACAAAATCACTTTCATGTTATTCTTGTGATTACTGATGGAAATACTGATTCACTCTCTATTGTTAAAGTAATATTGAAAGAACATTCATGTTCACAGGAGGAAAAAACACTTCCCCCAATCTCTCTCAGCCATGAATAAAAGAAAATTATAATAAATAATACAACTCCCAATTAAACAAGCTGCACAACAAAGCTTAGGACCTGTGTCTAGCTCTTGTATCAATACACTAGAAGATCTGGTCTGTGCTATGGATAGTTCAGGAAATAGCAAACACACCGATCAAAGAGACAAGAAACAAACAGGCATTAGCACGGACAGACAGAGAGAAATTACCACAGCTCTATTTTGAAGATTTTTGTTGCACTTTCTTGACGTGATACAACTTTTGAAATTAACTCATGCAAATTTGTCTGAAGTCCTCATTTAGCCAAGAAATGTTTTATGGGAAACAATGCACATCAGCACCTTTAATTTCCTCAAAAAAAAATATCAATGCTGTCCTTCTGTCCAGCATCCCCTCACTTGGAGCAAGGTGGAAGCAAAGCAGAGCTCTCCTGTCTTGGAGGAACCAGGCACAACTAACTTGTGAACAGAGTGCTCCCAAGGAGAAGCCCAAGTAACAGGATTATATAGATGTCCTGGGAATGATTTTGTGACACACACAACCATTATTCCTGTTGTCACACTAACCAGCTGACCAGTGGCTCCTGAGAGCCTGGAAAAAAAAATGCAAAGGCTGACCCTGTCCAGAAGGAATTCATTTCAGTAGGGTTCATGTCCACAAAGGCCTCTAAAAAAGAACCAGCGCTGACCAAATTATGCCTTTTTTATTTATTTATTTATTTCTTCAAGAGGTCTAATTGTCTTCTATACTTTCTTACTTCAGCTAGGTTTGAATATATTCCCAAGACTGACTCTCTCTTCTTAGCAATGCTATAATTTGAGAAAAAATATCGGGAAGGAAAAGCAGCCATTGTGCCGGACAGATTATACATGAAATTTTACGTCAAAGGAGGCAGAAATTGCTCCTTTTGAAACCAAAAATTCCTACCACTTTTCCAGGCAAGACTGTTACACTTATTGAGTTTACATGTCCATGTTTAGAGTTATTCACCAGCTAATCAGCCTGACATAAGACTGAAATCACACATCTGAAAGTACATCCCCTCTTCACAGTAACCACCATTACGCTGCAGCCAATGAAAAGGCATTCAAACACTGTAGGTAGTTGTCGGTTACCTTTCCCTGGAATATCAGTTCAAACAACAAAACACGGTGAAAAATTTTCTTGGTTTCTGGACGCTAATCCAAGTCATTTGGAAGCTCAGCTGCCATCTTATTGTTTTGGAAAAAAGATTTGCTCTCATACTCCCTTACTGAAACTGGATTCTGATCACTTTGTAGTGTAGTCTCTGCTAAATGTGAAGAAACGTGAAGAACTCTGTGAAGAATAACTGATTTTTTTGACAGCTAAATGCACACAGCAGACTTCAGAAAAGCTTTTACTGTGACTGGCATATGTTGCAACTCCACGGTTTTTGCTTTAAAGTCAGTAAAATATGTTTAATAGTTTCAGTGGCAGATGACAGTGCCATCCTTAATTCTAAACTATTAAGAAAAATTGTTTCAGCATCCTTAAAGATGGATTTCCTATAGTCCAATATTGAAAACAGCTTAGCTACATGAATCAAATGATTCCTAGTGCTATTACAAACATTTCTGTAAGATCTTTTCTCTCCCGGGAGAAGAGAGATTCTATTAGGTATGTTGTTCGTTACCTTATATTCTTCCCTTTTGAAAAATTATGTGTAACTATTAGCTTATGGAAAAGATCTTCAGTGAAACTCAGTGGCTCCTACAGGTGCAGAAGCATCCTTGCTTGAAACAAGACATATCCGAGTGATAATGTACTCGCACCATAGACTAAGGACCCTGAAGCTGATGTAAAAATGACATAAAAAAGCAGTCTTGCTAGTAATATGTCACGATACACTCCAATGTTTTGAGCCTATTAACTTACACTGTTCCTATTGGCTTAAACTGTTTCATTATTTGGAGAAAATAAATTAGTGTCTATGAAGACAAAAGCAAACAAATGTTCGCATGGTACCTCACCAATAAATCTTTTCACTAGATTTTATATTTCTGCAAGTAGCTTATTTAGAAAACCCAGCATAGTCACAACACATCTGACTCAGAATATTGAATAATATATCTTGATTAGTTTGAAAACCAAACTAATTCTTTCTGTGATGTTTTCCCCCATCCAGTCCCATGACCTCATCCTGATATTCAAAATAATATTTTCCCACAGGTCAGGGGATATAAAAATAAATATGTTTCCACAGACGCAAGTTGAAACCATTTCAATGATTATACCTCACTTTAGAGACGTGCTCCAACAGAAGTATGCACTGATCACTAAAACAAAGCAAAGACACTCCGGCTATTTACAGCTGTTGAAAGAACAAATGCATAACTCATACCTTAGGTTAACTGTAGTGGCAGATATAGCAGTAGGGAAACACCTAGGGAAATGATGGTTTAAAAAAAGTTTTTGATTCTTCAGGTGACCTCCTTATGTTCCCAGAATTATTTCTGGCAGCTAAGCCTCTGATATCTTGTTCACGTTTGGGTAAAGAAAAGGCTAAGATTACTCGTTATTTCCTTGTAACGGCCAGAAGTGTTTCTAAGACAGCTAAGTTTTAAAAACAAGCATTTTACTCTTTTGCTTATTTGTTAGCCATACATATTTCGCATGTGGTAAAATGGCAAAGTTTCTTTCTTAGCCACATTTGCATTGAATCTGATTGCTTTCCCAAGCTAATAGATAATATTCCTGTTCAGCTCTGTTAAAAGTACAATGATGTGAAAAATAAAATGAAATTATGTTCCTTATCATAATCAGGGATCCCCCTCTCTGCCAAAGGGTGAAGGTTTGGAAGCAGCAGTCCATAGAAACACATTATCAGCAGAGCTTCTGTAGGTCCCTTGATGCCACTGGGTCCAAGAAATAGCATTTAGGCAATGAACTTCCACAAAGGTCATGAGATATCTGTGGGCTTACAGGCCAAAGCCAGCTTCTCTTCCTATTCAACAAGGGTCGAGCAGATCCCAAAGGAAATGACTGACATGTGTTGCCTGGAGCTATTTACTTGTACTATTAATCCACCTCTGTTTGTATCCTTTCTCCCACATAGCCTCCCAATTTTTTATAGATTTTTATAGTATTTTAATCTCTAAGGATTTCATTCATTCATTCAAATAAAGCCAGCCTGAGGGGAGACAGCTCTGCTGGATAAGGAAGAAACATCCAGTAACAGCCACAAGCAGGAATAAACTTAGGAGTTTTACTTTGTTCCACTTAGATTTCTCCTAAAAATCTAGGCACTGCTGGGATTTTGTCAGTTTAGACGTAGTTTTTGAGATTTATGGCAAACACACAGAGGAAAAGCAGACACTACATAAAAGGTTCTAGCAGACTAGCAACAAATGAGTCACACCCCTCTCCCCACCCCCCCCCCCCAAAAAAAAACCCACGC
>JAOXNO010000052.1:37908505-37998782 GCA_028565335.1 Limnodromus scolopaceus | reverse complement strand
CCCACCCCCCCCCCAAAAAAAAACCCACGCTGGCTGTATTCCTTGATAACTTTGAAATCATATTCCTTGATAGCTTTGGAAAACTAGCAAGCTTCCTACAGTAAATTTGTCCAATCCACATGAGCTCAAGTCCATCAAAGGAAGTAAGCTCCTCTGCTGCCTGCAGTAAACATTACAGTAGCCCCTGATCATCATCTCCAGCATCCATTATCCCAGGGAAGTCTTTACAAACACAACACCTACACCTAAGCAAGACCAGCTTGGTAAGACCTACATCCATGACATGTAAAATACTTTAAATACATGCAGTGCTCTCAAATGAGAATATCAAAAGGATACTTTTTGGACTTACCCCACGAGAGCACACATCCACTCAGCCCCAAATTCAGCCTGACAACAGCTAACACCACCTCAGGTGCCAGACTGTTAACTGACTCCTCAGGTGGAGTGAATTTGAGGAAAATCTTTCCTAATCCCTGATTGTTGGGCTGTGGTGTGAGACAGCAGGATTTGTAGCCTTTCAAAGCTCTGTTTTTTCCTTTCAGTGTTTACTATCACTTTCTTACTTCCTATTTTCATTATTTTCCATTTACAAACATTGGCTAACTTCCCACCCATGCTGCTCTTATGTGGTTTGAAGATGTGAAAACTGCATGTGGGAACAACAGTGAGTGTGTAAGTGCCTGCTTTCAGCCTTCCATTCAGTTTCTTGTTACATGTAGAAGAGAGTCCCATTTCTTGCTGTCACTCTCAGCCCCTTATTTTGGTTGCTAGCAGTGTCAGCACAAAACATGAGGATGTTCTCACACTCTGAGAGCTTCACTTCACATCCTTTGACACAGGTGCTATTATACCACTACAAAAAGCTCAACATCTGCTAAACTGAAGTACAGAGAAATGTGATGGCTTTCCTCAGAGCTGTAAACAGCTTCATAGTTTAGGCTGTAGGTTTGATCCCAGACCTGACTCCAAGTCCTTCATGATAATTAGTAGTCTACTTTCCCTCACCTTATCATATATATACTGAAAATCATATTTAAATTAAATTAATTTCAATTGCAAAATCAAACTTCTAAAGGTTAGAAATGCCACATGTATTGAAGCCGGAGCTAACTTTTTCTAACTTTTTTCATCTGTTGTGAAATTTGAAGAAGACAAGGGTATATACTGAAAGTAAATGTAATTGCTGCCACATGATTATGATAGACTGGTAACTCCTACTATGACTGCTGGAACTGCATATGTGATACAGATACATTAAAGAGAAAAACAATTCTCACCTCACCATCATTAATTCGTTCTTCCTGGGAACCCCTACTTCAGGTGTTGTGCCAAAGTGGAAAAATTGTGAGGCTGGGAATACAGTGGGTGTACGCTGCTGGTAAGATTGTCTAATTCGGGTCTGGGCTTTATCTGTCCTTATACCCCTCACTGCAATTTGTACTGCTGCTGACCTCAGGGGAGCGGGACCCAAGACTGTGTCTAGTTTCAGTGTCTGTAGTTATCAGCCTGCCAATATTGTCCTGGAAATCTTAAGTGAGAGAAGGGTGTTTGTGGGGTTTTTATTGCTAGAAACACAGCAAAACCAGAATTGCCTAGAAGGTGGAAAGGTGTAAGGGCTTTTCATCCTGATGAATGTCAAGCCTCACCTGCAAACATAGACGTTAGAAAACCTTTTAAAAGTAAATCGGTTTGCAAGAATACTTCTATAATCAAGACTGTCAGACACTTAGATGCTGTGAGCATGCTGTAGCACTGCCTTGGGAAGATGGCTGAAGAGCACTGGTGAATAACTGTACAGCGAGGATCAGTCACCCAAGCTATCCTGAAGGTACCTGAGGATGCATATGAACAGCCACAGCACTCCACTGGTAGATACAGATCTAGTTACGTGCTAGAGGCAGCACCTTGGGCCCTCAGCAAAGAAATCAGCACTGAAAAACTTGTAGGACACCAAAGGAGTTTCCGTGGGTTATTCTTTCCCATGCTCCCATCACGGGCCTGCTCTGGAGAGTCCTCAAGATGAAGGGCAGCCAGCAGCATTGCTGTCACTTGGCTCAGCTGCTTTGGGAGATCCAGTCCAGCTCAGACACTGGACAGAGTCTGAGTATGACCCCGACACCTCTGTTTAGAGAGAGAAAAATATACCCTCTCCCCCAAACTGTAGTCCTGCATCAACAATATACTATCTGCCTGTAACACTGACTCTTACTTGTGTCATTTTCTGAAAGTCCCAAAATCTTGGAATCTTTTTCACTTTTCCCAGATACTGTCTTGGCATCAGCACAAGCTTTCAGTGTGCTGAAATTTCATTTATCATTCTTAGCTGATCAACAGTAGATATCAAATGTTATTCCCCACAATTGGCTAAAATTCTGCACTATATTCTCACTTGTAAAATAAGCATTTAACTGCATTTGTATCCTTCTGACCTTGTGTCAGGGTGCTGAGAAAGAAGGTCCTATTCTAGGAAGAGGAAATTTGCAATGAACTTTAAGCTATCCTGACTGCAAATTTCTAGACAGTTACTGCTCCATGCAACCACAAAACATTAACTAAGTTTATTTTAATAAAATGTTAATTAAATTGCTATTAGATACAACCCAGAACATCCACACCTCTGTCAAAATATCTGCCATAAGTCTGCTGAAAACTCATCTAAGTAAAAGCCATCATACTCATTATTCAATCCATAAATGTCTGAATAAAAAGTGGAGAAGAATGATGAATCAGAAACAGAAGTCTGCAGAAATATCTGTGCTCAAGCTGTGAGTTGCACCAGCAGTCTCCTCATCAAACGTAAATCACTGCTGTGTTAAACCAGCTTGATGTAACCACAACTTCACTGAAGTAATAGGAAAGAAAACAGTAGTCATTACAGCACAAAAAGGGTAAAACACACGAATGAAACAATGTCTGGAGACGTTCAACCTCATGGGGGTAATAAACTTGAACTAATTTCATTAAATAGTGTTTGAAGCTTTAGGAAAGGAAGCAACAGACAGTTTATAAGTTACAAGAACAGAGGGTTGAAATGACAGTCGGGTTTTTTTCTGGCACCAGTTCTTAAATAACCTCGGTTTCTGCCAGCCTTTCCCCATGAGCTCAGAAAGCTGTCACGGCCTCACGACTCCATACTCTAATACCAGTACTTCTAGCTCTCCTATCTCTAGGATATGTTGAGCCTCTTTGATGATTTCATTCAAAGTGCATCTGATTTTGTTGGCTGCCACGACACCAGTGTGCTCACAGACTCAGACTGAGAGGCCCAAGGACTCATATTTTTCCCTCAGTAGCTGCAGAGTTTGGCACACCCTGATCTGGCCTAGACATACACAGGCAGAAATGGATACTACTGAGGATGAGACATAGGTGAAATTTTCAGAAGATCATGTCCTTCAGGGCACTGACCTGTGCAGATGCCAAGGTCGTCTCCATCCAGATGTTCTGTATCAGAAGGGCTACATTTATATCTTACCAGCCTGTGAATCAGAAATCCGAATGCCTTTGCAGGGCACCTCTCCTAGCAGCATTGGCAAAGCTCTTGAAAATGCTTCTCATTTTTGGCTGGCCTTTCTCAGCAGCTCTACGGGTCAATCAGCTGAAATCCCCAGCTACTTTGCTAAGTAGCATACTTAGCAAAAGCCTCTGAAATGTGGGACGGCTCATAAACAACACAAGCAAAAAGCAGTCTGGATCATATCCTTCGGAGGAACAGAAATGAGGCGGACCATTTTGGAGATATCCAGTTTAGTATAATTTCTGTTTTTGTCAAACCAAGTAGGTCAACAGCATGTCTACAGATGACACAGTGTGTTATCATTGCCTAAACCTCCATAAAACATGGGACAGCTGGCATAATGCTTAACAGAAATAAATATTATGACATGAAATGCTAACATTGCTCCCCATCTAAGAACATTAATAATGCTTTGCATATATTCACCCAAGTCTAGGAGTCAGGAAATATATATGCATGTCTGTTAGAGGATGAAAGGATAAACTCAGGAACAAAAACTTAGCAGGGATGATGGGACAGAGTGACAGGATAGGGAATAGACTTTCAGAGTTCATTAAATGCTGCAATGCAAAATTAAACTGAAAGCATTTTGCGATACAGAAAAGAAGCTACCATATATATGGTGTAGTGTAACGTTACAGCTGAATGTTGCTTGCAATTCTTTACACTTATCATGTTTACTTTCAAATAGAGTAATCCCTTAATTTTCTTGATACTTGTAAGAACAGGAGCACTGAGGAGCACTGGTGTTTTATTCATATGGATCCTTTTTTGCTTGTAACCTATCTATGTGGTATCTAGAAGCAATATTGAAATCATCATATGCAAATAAAACACTGCATCTGCTTATTGATAGGTACAGAAAGGTGAACAACCCAGGTTCCAAAACCATTCTCTGATTAAGGATGCTTCCTATTTAGGAAGCTGTAGAGAAGATGACTCTAGTCAGAATGTGAGGTTTGCATCTAATAAAAATAATACCATTGTGTTCTTTAATTTGTCTCATGCAGGTTTTTTAAAAATAATATCGGTAGGACCTGAACCTGCTATATAAAATAATTTTTACATATTTATATTTAATTTATATTTAATAATATTCCAGCTAGCCAATATCACTCACATAGCTGGCAAAAAAAGAATACAGGAATAAAGTAGACTTCGGTGTGACATGAATGATAGTCATAAGAAAATAGCTTTATTATTTCCTATGAGTTGTTAAAAGACTCTGTCACTTATGATTATTAATTTTGTGGATCTCACCCTCATTCTACTAATTGAACTTGTTTTTTCTAGATAAGGCAACAAGAAAAGCAGTTAACAAGTAACAATCACACCTTTCTTCTTAAAATGCATTTTACATGTAACAGTTATACTAAAGTATTTCTGGATATTGAGAAATAACATTTATAAGTAGAACAATGACAAATGCAGGCCAATTATTTAGTTGAAGATAGTGTTAGTGTTAGTGAAGATTAGTTAACTAATTCCATATATACAGGACTAAAACCATTATTTTCAATAAATAGGCAAAATCCATTTACTACAGAAAACTATGAAAGTACATTAATCAGGTCCATTTCCCTATGAAAGTGTTTGCAGCTAACACACAAAAGATCAAAGATGCATAAGAAAGCTTTGTGTCTTCTGAAATGAGGCTGGCTACATATAAAAGAAAAAAACCACTGAAATGAGTGTAATGACAGCATCACAGCAAAAATGCAATAACTGATAAAAACAAGTTCTGCAGTGAAACATTTTGTTTCTGACCCCTTTAGTTCTTCTTGTTCAGTAAATTAAAACATTCATTTCATTAAACTTCTATTTACTCATAGGGCCAACATTTTACCTGGAAAACTGGGGTTAGATTATGCAGTTAGGAAAGTCCTAAGAAAGACAAATTTTATGATCAGTGTCCGTAACCCCAAGATTAAGGAATACACAGGCTCTGGCATAAATTCTCTAAATACAACTCTACATCTCAAAGCAAAATTAACACTATGGAATTGTACTGCTATGTGTGAGAATGCCAGGAACTGAAGCCACATCTTGTCATTTTTAGAGGATCATTATGGGTCAGACTGCTCTAAATCATCACTGTCACAGCTCTGCATCTCCACGTCCACATGGCCAGCCGAGAAACAAACAGCTGCAGCCTTTCAGCTAAACTCTCACTCACCAAACAGGGAAGAGCAGTAAATTGTAACTAGACTGAGAAGTCCAGCACACATCTTAGCAGTTTAATCAGCCCAATTGCGAATAAATGCCAACAAGGAGAACTTTACCAAAGTATTGTTACTTTTAATTTCACCTGGATAGAATAAATTACAAGCCAATCAAAACAAGTCTATAATGCCATCCTACGAGCCTCTGCTCCTGTCTGTCACCGTACATTATTTCATTTCTAAATTTGTAATAACTTCAGGCTAATGCAGTCCTATGTATTCAGAATGTATATAATTTGGCTTTTTTCACTTGCCTGAATTAAAAAAAAAACAACAAACCACTCTCAAAGTTATTTATTAAAGATGTATGTTTTCTGAACATATTAAAGTTTGCAAAATATTTTCAGACTCTTGACTAATAAGGGTGCATAAGAACTCGGGAGATGCAAAGCTTCAGAAAACTGGAGTATGCCTTAAGTCATGAAAATTTAATGAGGTTCCTTATTACCACTTAACAAAAATCTCAAAATCGATCAGATCCATTGTACAAGATTTAATGATCTTTTATGTTACTGTTTTTTAATGTAAATTCAGACATGGATCTGCAAATTATGTAGTTTTTCTGCTTTTTACTTTCCCATTTCTAGTAAGGAACTTTTTAGATAAATATCCCACTGCTTTTAATTTGCTGAACACATGATCACGGTTGCTTCCTCTGGGGCTTCCTTTGCTACTGCAGGAATGGTGTCACAATGGACATACTAGAAGCAGAGTTGTTAGACTTTAAGCAACAGCAAAACACTTTTACTGTCCATCTGAATTTTCCCAGTACAGACTTCTGTCACAGACCACCCTGCAGTGGGAGTTTCTAAGCCTCTCTCCCAGTAGGCTTCACCCATTACAGTCCCCTCTACCCTGTTGCTTCCCCTTAATGCCCTCCAGAGCCCATGGCTTTGCTTCACTTGTAGGCAGCAGCTCCTGTTCAAAATACAGCAGGCACATCAGGACAATCCTGGCAACCTTACAGCAAAGCTATCTGTGTGCTAGCAGTGACCTCCACTCCAACCCTTGCCATGATCACCAACCAGCAGCCTCCACCATCTCTGAAAGCTCCCAACAGCTCCCTTCCAGTACACACCATCCCATGTTCCTGGGGACGTTTGTCTATTAACCAAGTTCTATGATTTCTTCAGTCTAAAAGGAATAAAAAGCTCTAGTTTTCACTAGTTTTCAGATACAGCTAAATGCTGAGCTACTCCTTATCTACTTCCCACTCCAACATTTATCCAATCCTTCTGCAAGCTGCTGGAGAGTGCCTCTACTAGCCGGGTACCCAGCTGAAAGCATTCAAAGAATGGTGCCAGCCAGGAGCAGGCAGGCAAAACCGAGAAAACTGAAGGAAGGAAAATCTCTTGACAACCATGGTAAACAAATTAAATATGAGAGCCATATGGATAAGTAGTTGGAGGTCCCACTTTGAGACAGGAATTTGAATGCTGGCTTACCCATAATTCAGATGAATAACTTTGTCACAGAGCTATCTCATGATGGGCCTTATCTCTCTGATACTGATCAGGACTTGCACCCTGCCACATAAAAGTAAGTGAAAGTTCAGCAAAATCTCCATGTTCCTATAGAAAGTTTGTATTGCAAAGAATTTTAAAGAATTTATAAAGATTTCACAGAATTTGTGATGAAAATCTGTTTCACTGGAAAATTCTGATCAGCATCTCTAAAATGTTTGCTTATCAGAGACATAGTTTAAGTTTCAGACATATGGAAATCTCTTATGGTACAATCCTGCAATCCTGCAATAAACTGTGAAAAAAACAGCTATTATTCCCTACTTGGGAGTTACCTTCATTTCTTCTAGTAGCAGTTTACATTCATCATGCAGCTGCTGCAAGCCAGACCTGCAGTTTGAGACGCATCATATATTCGGCAGCACTGAGATCACAGTGACGTGCAAAGCAAGGCAAGAGAATCACCCCTTCATCCATTCCAAAAATACTCCTGCTACAGCCAGCAAAGAGCACGCGCTGCAGCCGATCCATCCACCACCAAAAAGACCCAAGTTGTATTTCCAACCGCTCCATTTTACCACGAATGAAGGACGTCACAGAGACAGGTACATCACTAAAGTTCTCAGTTGCTCGTTTGTTTTTGAACATTGATGTTATTTCTCTCTGTATAGCTTCAGAGTCACACAACAGATGAACAGGCACTCACCCTGTTAGTATGCGTAAAAGGCTACAGAGGCTCTGTGAAAAATTCACTCTAGCAGAAGCAGAGATACAGGAATCATGATTGTAAGTATAAACAAAAGAAAATCACACTTGAACTAAAGTGGGCCTGAATATAAATATATATATATATATATATATATGCATGTGGGAAGGGGGAAAGCTTGGGTGTTCCTCCCAGCTAGGAATAGTATCTTTCTGATATATCGCTTTTCAGCTAAATGTCTGAAGGTATTTTATTTAAAAGACAGGAATCATCATTTCCTTGTGAAAGGCAGAGAAACTGAGGCACTAGGAGAGTGCAGAACTTGTCTAAATTCACTCAGCAACCCATTAGAAGAGCTCAGACTACAATTACCATCTCCTCATGCTCAGGCCAGTACCCGACGTAGAAGCAATACTGCTGCTCCATGCCAGACCCCAGAGGTGGGGTGTATCAGCGAATTAGTGTGATCAGAAGAAATCACAGCGCACAGGCTGAGGAATGGTGGTGTGACATTTGTGATATTCTTCATCTACATTTTACTGTTGTTAACTTGATAGTGCCTTTCTGTTACGTATATACACAGGCAAATCATTCATGTAAAATCATGCGAGTCTTTGTTTTCATTCAATAACATGCATGACAGGAACTTTTCTCTCTTCCATCATCTCTGGAGAAGTCCAGGATCTATTTTCTGGCTACAGTTACTTTATCACAGTCAAAATGAGAGTGACAGATATGTTACATTGCGGCAGTCAGATTTTATCCTTGCAATTGTAAGTACTTTTTGTCCCTGAATATATTTCAATACATTTATGGTAATGCCACACTCTTTGGTGGTAGGACTTAAGACAGACACAAAGGTAAGATACAGACCATAGTATTTTCCTGAGTATTTATCCTGTAGCTGTTTCTATTCTAGACATCTACTGCACTGCTTTGTTGTTGGAGACAAAGGTAACAAGTGAAATGCAACCTTATCTCCAATGTATATTCCAAAAAGTCTTGCAGGGTTCCACAGCATTAAAACTGTCTTAGCTCTTTTGCAGTTTTACTACCATAACGTGCTCATTTAGTTAGCGATGGAAATAGCATGTTTGAGTTATCATTATTCATTACTTTAGCTTCTTCTACACTTTCACTTGTCCTCTTGAAACCCTCCATTGAGTTTGCTTAGGCTATAAATAAAGATCTCTTGGGATCCTGGATCTTGCCTTCTGAACAAAAATTTCAGTGACTCATTCTCATACATATTTTCTTCCATTATCTTCATCACGGGCAAATGTTCATGCTCATTCCAAAAGGTCAGAAGGAAAGAAGCTGTGACTAGCTTCCTGTCAGAAGTAGGTCAGAATGCTCTTTCCTTAGATGTCCTTAAACAAAGGTGAGTTATTTTTTAACCAGAGATTGTTGGAGTAGTTTCTGAGTACAACTAAATCTCCTTAAGCCACAGAGATGTTGGGTGATTCCTACCCAAAAAAGGAAAGCTGCTAATCAGAAGAGTGGTGCCAGACAGACTGACAAGTCTAATGACTTCATTTGGCATCACTAACTTGTAAGCTAGTCGACGCCTTATTGAATTGTTTTTTCTAATGGATATGTACGTGCTGGAGTCAAGAATGTCATTCTTAATTACAACAAATATTAACTTGAGTAATAGGCTTGGAATGGACAAAATCTGCAGAAGCACTCCCTGGGTGGGGACACAAATTATCCAAATGACACCCCATATATCAGCTCATCAACAGATTATTTCTAAAGGATAATTTCCTATTTGTTTGAAACATGTATTTTATATAATTAATTAACTCAGGGACCAGAAATCACTGGCAATATCTCAAAACACAAATTTCTGAGCATGCTATCAAGTGCCTAGTCCTTTTTCATGCATTGCAATGTACGATACCCATTGGTGCATTCAGCTTTTCATAGAGACTCCCATTGTATGTCCCTCTACATACTTTTGTTAGATTCATGCAGAGTTTCACTCACAGAGCTCTCAGGTATTTCTCTGATCTTTGCCTGGACACAGTTACTCATAGTACTCCTTCATCATTTAGTTCTTTACACCAAACACTAACAAGATCATGAGATGCTCTCCAGGACAGATGGCTGTGACTGGCTGTGGATTTCCATTGCCCAATGCTGGTGGGGGACAGATTGTAGAATGATCTTGTGAAAACTCTCTGAAAGTATTGCTGATGGGTCAAAACCGCTGCCTTTAGCTCACTTTTATTTCTGACTGACTCACAATGATTCTCACACTTTCAAGAATATCTCTTGCAATGAGTGTGCAAAAAATGTGAATTCCATCAAAATCCTACTTCTTACCTCAGTTAAGCAATAGCTTGAAGCAGCTGCATTCTGCAGCACCACGCTGCTTTGCTTTGGTAAATGAATCCAAGAGCAGATATTCGTGCGGTTATAGGCCTTTTCAGGAAAAGGCCCTTATCTCGTCTGCCTGATGTTACAGATATATTGTTTGTGCAAGAAAATGACAAATCAATAACTGTGTTTACCTTTAATAAATTATTGATAGCTCTGTGAGGAACCTAGAGTGCTACTGAACTATGCTATCTCTGCTCTGCACTAAGCTCTACACTGCTGCCAGTAAACCTCCAGGTTATAGTCAAAGTGCTGGCTGTAGACTATAAAGTTCTTACTAGCTTGAATTCCATCAGCTTCCTTCCCTGTCTTGCTGTACAATCTGCATTTAGCACTAGAATGCTTCAGGCAACTGTCTCAGTGATGAGACTTCAGGGGGCCTGGGACACAGGGTCAGGCTGCTCACAGGAGCCAGCCCTCCTGCCTGGTGGCGTTAGCCAGAGTGGGCAGTTGGAGCATTGTTTATGCTTCATGATAATGACCAGATCATTTTTCTCCTGTTGGAGAGTATTTCTTGTTGCTGCGTGTTTTTAGTTGCTGATGCTAAAAAGGATTATAAATAACTCTGTAATGGTGAATGCTTCTGACTCCAATTTATGTATAACAAATCTAGGCACTGCACTGGTAGGCACAACATACCTATGCAATCCATCATAAACATTTAGAGTGCTTAGGCACCTGTCGAAGTACTTAAATAATCAAAGTGAAATCTGCAAAGGTGGTTTGTGGTTTTTCTTCTTTCTCTCTTTTGCTATAGGGAGGGACCAGGTGATTTCCCTGGCTTGGATCCATTTTTGCAATGCTTCCAAAACCATCCGCACTCTCCTGATTTGCACCGCCACAGGACATGTGTGGGTAAGCAGCAGCCAGATCTTGCATGTCCCTGTGCTAAATCACAGGAATATGAAAGCTGCAGAGATTCTTTTAGTTCTGCAAAATAAAGCTGTTCTCATTGTTCTCTTACACTACCATCAAGTACTAGACAATACCCAACGCAGTTCACTTTTATATCTAATGCACACTTAATCAGAATTAAATAGGATTAGGTCTTTCCCAGATGCTTTAATAATCATTCCAAATCTTGACAGGAAAAAGACAAGAGATGGATGTTTCCTTTCACCTAATTTTTCTCTGGAGAAATAAAGACTGGTTATAGACTTTTATGGTTTCTCACAAGAACAAAATATGGAAAAAATAGCAGATTCATGAATATTTAACATTATTTCAAAGAAGATTTCAGTGTTCATTTTAACAGAAAATACAAGCCAAACCAATTCTTTTCTTTGAAGTTCTCACAGTGCCACCTGACAGTACGTGTTCTAGCTACCAAGTGCACAACTGTCACTGATGCACCGTGTAACATGAAAAAATTAATTTATTTCTCCTCTTACACTCATCTCTAAACGACGTAGTAGCATGTGCTTCTTTTCTTTACTCTGAGTGGTGTGAAACTGCTAGGGCATATTTTAAAGTATTATGAGAAGTTTATATGCATTCAAAATACTGTTGTGAAGGAGAAGAATCTGTAACACCTGGCTCACAAGCTGAGTCTTAATAAAGTATTATGGAAGAGGGAATATCTTGATTCACTACTTAAACAGGAGTCTTTAATTGTCCTTATAAAAAAGACACAAAAGAGATTCTCTTAGCAAGTTGGAGACTACAGAATGGTGCAAAATTTTCTTCCTCATGCTTAGGTTAACAGACTATTAGGAGTGATACATTTGAAGATATGAAAGAAGTCACTGTTCCAGTTCTTTTTGCTACGTTTGCTAAAAAGTTCTCTTTCTTTCATTCACTCCCTCCTTGTATAGTAAAGATGTCCTCTTTGTCCTTCTTTACTATCTTACTGCTTTCAACACTGGACCAAAGAAGCTTTCTATCCATTTGCAATCCTTCTCCAAGCAATTCTGCCATTTAAGATTATAATTTTTACTGCAATGAGTTAAGCAGAGGAAAGACCGTATAATTATTGAGATACGGAGGAAAAAATGAGTTTCCAAATTCTCTAGGATTTTTAGCTGGAGCAGGAACCAATAAGACAGGAATCCTAGACTTGCTTCCTTTTCTTTGAGATACCCATATTTTAACAAAACTAGAAGTCAAAAATACTTCGAGAAAAAAAAAATGGCCTGATTCCAATAAAGATATCCTTGAATATATCTAAATACTGATTTATGAAAAGGAACAGATCAAATTAAATGATAAATTGACATCGATTTCTTTGAATGAAGATTTAGGGTCCATATAAGGCCTGTATTATTGCACACATAAGACTCTCCCAACCATTTTCATCAAGGCAAAACATCAGAATGGGTTGCTATATCACCACAGCAAGATAAATTTCAGTGTTTATCAGCAGTAAGTCCCCATCCATTTACTGGCAATAAGATATTTATGCTGCAATTGCAAATTCTGAATGTCATAAAGATGTAATGAAGTACTGTGCACACCATTATCAGAACTTAATGAAATGGGGAGAGATGGAAAATAAGTTTATGTTATTTTTTTAGAAAAGGAAATATTGGTCTTTCACTAAAATGTCCCAACCTGTACAATTCAAGTTTAGATTTCAAATGCCCCAGTACTTTGGGACCCAAATTGCTCTGACCTGCTAGAGGCAGAATAAACCATCTGGATATTTAAAAACAAAGGGAGAGCTATCACCTGGCTCAGAAGTAATCCTGGCTCTCCTGCACAGACCAGGGGAAGTTTTCAGAAGTTTCTAAGGGCCAATAAGGTATTCTGGTGTTTAAAGATGAAGGTCAAAAATATCAAGACAGCACAACTCCCACTTGGTACAACTACAGCATTGAGCCAGCCTAGATATCTTTGAAAAAGCTCTTAGCTAGCCACATTTCTGTCCTGTTAAAAATACTTCTCTAGGCTCAGGACCTAATTAGTAGAATGAAGAAATGGTTCAGAGAAGGCACAGAAATGGCACTAATTACTTATGACATAATCTGCCAGTATGAGAAGCTTCTCTCCAGCCTTAATTCACCTTCAATTTTATTTCTTGAGGCATGGAGATTTATAACACTGCAGTCCTTTTAGCTAGTTTATGAGTGATTGTTTCATTAGCCACACAAATGTCTAATCTACTTCTAATCTTACACGGCTCTTGGCACAATGTTATTTTATGACAGTGAGTAACATGAGTTATGTGTTGTTTTTAAAATGTTTTTTCAACATCTAATTACTGTCCTTTTAATGTCACGTTAAATATTTTAAATGAAGACTGGTTTATTTAATGAAAATAAATATATCCAGCCATATGCCTTTTTATAAAAGACTGTCCAATCTGTATTAATTTTAATTTTTATGATCTAAACCAGACTATAATACGGAGATTAAAACCTCAAGTTCATTCCATTGTAATTCTATTCTAAAAGAGCCAAGTTATGAGATAGCTTAAATGTATAGAAAAGGAAAAGATTCTTTCAGGAGAGCCTGGTATCTCTCTCTTGCCTCACCACCACAATTCAACTGCTTTTCCTAGGAAGCCCAGGCCAGCATCCAACAAGGCCTCAGGTTCACCAGTAGGACTTAATGAAAGGTGAAGGTGCTCAGAGCCTTGCAGAATAGTTCAAATAAACTGTGGCAACTTCCTAAATAAATCATGATGGCGTTGAACACAGTGACTTCTGTGCAGGCACGGACTGGCACAGAAGACCTTTCTCGCTCCACTCATATTTGACCTTGACCAGGCTTTAGCCACCTCTCACCAAGAAGCCACATAGCCATCTCCCAGAGGTCAGTGTTCAGACTAAAAAGCCTTTCGAGGTGAAGCAGTGGCCTAGAGCGGCTATCACTTCTGTTCCACTGCTGGGTTGAGCAGGCTAACAGTCAGCCCATGCAAAACACAGACATTGAAACTCATCTGGTTCCGGTGTATGTCCCCTTATTGGATTAAAATTCTGAAAGATTGCGCTTTTTCACCAAGGTTTAGGACACATCTCCAGCTGGGATCAGGAGGAAATCCTCTTTCCTCAGTGCAGTTTAGCACAGCATTGTAAGGGATTTACACTTTCTTTTGGATGGCTTCTGTCCAGGTTATCATTGCAGATGGGGTACAGGCCAGCCATGACCAACCAGCACACTTGTGCTACAGGTCTACCTTACTGCACTCACCAAAGATAAAATCATTGTTTTTGTAATAACTTTAACATAGAATTGTTTTTTCTTTAACATAGAAACCTATTCTTTCTGTTTTCTGCTGTGTTTTGTTTAAAGTGTGAGTCCTTCAAATGGCCCGAGCTTTTCAGTCACTTGCACGTCAAGTGATGTCTGTCATGAGCTAGCAACTCACTTACAGCCAGAGTTCCTTTCAGGTCCCTGAGCCATGCCAAATTTTGTAGTATATAATGTTTAGACTGCTGGAGTCTGAATTCAGTCTTGGCTTACAAATCAACTGGTTTATGAAAGAACCTAAACATATTTAAAAGGTCACAGCTAGGACTGGGGGGAAATCTGACTATTAAGAAAGGATGAAAGGTGAGAAGTGAAGGAAATAAAATAGGACTTCTGATAAGCCAAAGCTTCACCCATTATTAGAAGTTCATTACAGGGAACACTGTGTACCCTGCACTGCCAATTAGCTAGTATTCACCACGGCAAGTCCATGGCCTTACATAAAGCTATTTAGTTCATGTACCCAAAGTTTGATCTCTGTGAAAATGCCTCCTGAATATTAAGCTAACTCACTTTCACCTCCCACTGCCCAGTTGAGAATTGTTAGATTATTTCAGTGGTCTAAAAAGGCAAGTAAGCTCCTAACTAACTAATACAGTCTCGTGGAATTAGAGCAGATTCCTGAATCTAAGACGTATTTTCCTTTCGTCCCTTTTAATTTCAAGGCACAGTTAGTAAGGATTATGGTCTCTCCTTCAGGGTGGAGTCTGATTTTTTCTACAAGGCATACATATTTCAAGCAACAATTGATCAGGCACAAGAAAACCCTTTGAAATGTTTCACTTTCTTCTCCTGCATTTATGGCTTTAATCCATGTTGTTCTGGTTAGCCACACTGCAGTATAACAGCAACTAAGTGACCAGATTTCTGGATAGAGAAGAAAAGAGGAAACCAATCGAGCCTGCACACTGTACAACCAGAGCAGTTCTGCGCAGGGGCAGTTCTGTCACATCAGCTCACCAAGCACAAGGCTTTTTTGCAAGCACCTTTACATTGATATCCTATGACAGATTTTCACTGTTTTGCATTCACACTAAAAATGAGTACACCACTATAATCCTGCACGTGTCAAAAACAGCTTCATGGCTTTTTCTTATTTTAGTAAAGATATCCTATGCTTTATATGAGTAACTTAGTGAGAACTTTTTTTATTGCATTATGGTTTGTCAGAACATCTTGTCAGACAATATTATCTTTCAATAGCTCTGTGATCTCCCCATAGTTTGCAATCAGCTCCAAGCCAGTGTGGCTTCCTGGAAAAAGTCAAGGAGACTCATAAAATGAAATTTTCTTCCACTAAGCTTTTTATGCTCCCAAAAATCTGCTATTGTTCAATGCCAGTAGGTGGGAACTCTTAAGAAGAGACCTGCAATTTATAAAAGAACGAAATTTGAGAGGAGGTGGGGAGGATGTCAATAGGGGATGTTACAGGACAGAACCATGTGTTTTGTTTCACATATAGTCCCAGTGCAACCACAAGCAGAAAGCAAGTTGTCTGCATGAATTGATAATAGGGTCATAAATAATAAGAAAATGATATCCTATATGCCAGCCTGCCAGCAGACCATGAAGAAAAGTCAAGACTTCACTAGTTCTCACTTTTTTCCTCATCCTCTGGTGATATTTGCCTGATATTTATCTTACTCTGTGGCAGTTACTTCTCCAACAGTTTTAGTCCTCTCCTGGGAAGATGCCAATAATATTAGCTTGAAGCAGGGAGAAGTGTTGAGGGGTTTTTTTTGGAGATCAGCAACCCCGAGACCTAGTTCAAGCAGCCTGAAGGAGCCTGTTTATATCTGTTCATTGGTGCTACTGGCTAAGTGATGCTTTGTTTTTGTAGCAGGAAAGTGTGCAGCTGGAGCTGCTACTGGACTGTCTTCTGATGAGTAGTGTTCTGCTCTCTCCTTTCTCCCTAACTCCAGGAAGCAGAGGGCAGGTGGCAAAAGAAAGTAAATGGCCATGGACCACATGATCAAAACATGGAGGTAGATATACAGAAAAAATGCATAATTTAGATAAAGCATAGAGAAAAGGAAGAGAGATTCAGATGTAGCACCTCATTAGTCTCATTTTCTCTTGTTTTAGGGAGGATGAAACAGCTTGCAGTCATTTGTGCCTCTTGGATGCTATGGTGATTCTATGTTGTGATACACAGAGAAAGAAAAAGAGATCCTGGAGCCTGCTGAGATTAGCAGGTCCTCCACCTGTCTTGCTCTTTGTGGACCCGTACAGTGCAATGTTTGGTTGCAAACTGCATACTTTGTGAAAGAGAGGTGAGAGTCTCAGAGCAGAAGACACAAAAGGGCGTCTGTCAGTCTAAAGGTTCTCCCTTCAGTGTGCTTGTGGAATGGGAGCCTGAGGGGAACCTGTGCACCAAACGGGCTCCAGAGTTTCTGATAACATGCAGTTTCCATTAAAAGAGCAACGTCCTCCAAAACTGTCTCAGAGACCTGTAACACCAAGGTTTGTCTTTAGAGAGGATATAATTTGCAGTACTGTGAGTTCCACGTTGGCATGCCTTTTTCCTTTTTTTTTTTTTAATTCAATTGCTCAGTGATATTTTTGTAAAGACTGACAGCATTAAGTGGGTCCATCAGCTTCCCAAGCATTTTTAAGCTGAAAACTACACACAGAGATACGCACTGATTCCTCCCACTGCTGGAGAGAGAGAGGCTGTGCTATTTTCTCTCTCCTTAAGGCAGGGACACACTTTTTCCAGACTTCCAAATACTGATTTTTTACTGGACCTAAATACATAGTCCATTACGCTCTGCCCAAAAAAGATGAACTGACTTCATCCTCATGAAGTTTTTTTTGAGATGGGGCCTATATCAGTAATGTAATTTTGGGAGTCTTTAGCACAGCTCTAGCAGAAACGCACAGCTAAAGGAGTGTGAGAAAAAACATGTTTTAGTGTGGGAAATGGGCCTGCAAAACCTAAATCTGGAAGAGGATTTAAGAGCCAGTAACAACATAAAAAGCATAATAGCTTAGTTAATTGACTACATTTTACTTAGAAAATGTTCTTTAAATTATATTTATATAAAAGTGACAAGCACTGAATCATTGCAGAAAAAAAGATTATTCAAAATTGCAAATGTTTGCAGTCTTCTTTTGGTAAGTTCAGGCCATAACCTCAGCTTTTAATATAATCCTATGATATATTTTTCTTATTCAGAAAATAACCCCCCAAGTTTTTAAATATCATTACTGGACAAATGAAAATTAGCATTTAAAATGTATTTTATTCATCACATGAGTGTACATACCCATGCATAATTATACAAAAAACTTTCCCCAAGCCCACCTCCTCACTCTACTTCTTGGGAATGTTTTAGTATCAGAGACAGTGGCAGAGAAGTGAGATATTTCTACAGCTGCATCCAATGCCCTCCTCATTGCTTTTTGATTTTCGTACTTCCCTCATGGTGGGAAGACCTTATGGTTTTCACTGGTATGACAGGAACACTTGTATCAAATATGACAGCATGTTCACAATACTGTTCAAGTCAGAGTGAATAAACTATACTATTCCTGATACTATAACCTTGTTTTTCTTCAGTGATATCTGTTTCTGTGAGCTATCAGGGCTTCTAATGAAATCAAAGAAGTAAGAGGAGTTATATAAAACTACATATAGATATATTCATTTAAATTCTGTATCAACTCATACTCCCATTCCCAACTAGGAGCAGGCTGTATTGTTATTCACTGATGTTGCAAAAGTGCTCTGGAAGTGCTTCTGCTGTGTTTCTGAAATCAGATCAAAATCAGTACTTATTTTTAACATCACTTTGTAAAAGAAGAATAAAAGGAACACAGCTCTTTACAAAACCGAACCATGACAATAGGTCTCCTTTTGCATTATTTATCTGATACAACAAAATGCATTTTAAAAGTTCAGCATATTTAAAATTTTGAACTAGTCTAAGAACATATGAAGATGTTCTCTGTGTTTCCTCAAATGTACGTTCTGTATCCAGCCTTTCGCTGCTTCAGCAAGCTCTCAGCAGAAGTACATTGAAGAGCTAAAAGGCATCCTGTCTTGCTGTACATCATTATTGAAATAATATTGAGTATAATCTCCAGGCTATTAAATTTACTTCTTCATTGAAAACTGTGATTCATCTGAATGAAAGCAACTTTGCAATGAATACCGTCTGCACTTCTCTGATCAGATGTTTTCGATTGCACTAGCTTGAAGTGCTGCTACCTTGAACTTGGCAGAAAAGGTAGCCTATTTTTCATGGTACCTATTCTGTCATTCATCCAAAGGTTGGTAAATAGTTAACATTTATGTATGGGTTTCTGCTTTATTATACCACCTGCCCCTGGAGATCTCAAAGCAATTTGTGGACGTTAATCAGCTGAGCTTCATGACTATTCAGCCAGTATGTTATTACACAGACTGGTAAACAGAGATGTGAAAACATATCAGACTTCTCAGTAGGGCTATAAGAGATGAGCAGTAGCTTTGTCTTCCTCTTTGCTCCCTGGAACAGGGCTTTTCTGTCTGTTGTTTCATCTTGAGGGTCACGGAAAGCAGCAGTAGTTAAGGGAAGCAGGCTGGTCCCAGTACTCCTGCTAGCAAAAGACACTGAGCACAGAAACATGTCTTTTAACCCAATCACCAATTGCAACCCCTGTTCCCTTCCCTTCTGCCCTTTCCTGACGTTGCTGTTGGCACCATGCCCTGGACCTTGCCAGCAAGCTGGAACCAGCTGACTCCTGGAAGTGGCTGTTGAAAGGCTTTTGAAAGATCTGGTTCCTTCAGGCTACAAAATCCTAACATGGTGTGGCAGAAGCCGGGGAGGAGTTACAGGCCACTCTGCTACTCTTTGCAGGCTGGGCATCTCTCACATGTTGCAAATAAAAAAAAAACCAAAGTAGACCAGCTTACTCCCTCATTGATTTTTCTTTATCCAACCTCTCTGCATTTTGCAGTGATCATATATTCTTACATGCCAAAGGCTGAAACACTGTTATGTCTGAGCCTAATGTCTAATCAAACTAGCTTTAATCAGTTTAGCTCAAGCACCAAGAGTGGGAAGATGCAGCCCTCACTATAGGCTATGTAACCCCACCAGGACACCCAGGCAAGCAGCTACTCCTGCTGCCCTCTGCCCTACCACAACTCCACTGAGAGTGGTACCAAGTCAGATGCCCTGGCCACACACAGGTGTAATCACACCTCCGATAGCTGTGTCTGCACCTTCACAACAGGGGAGAGCTCCCAGCCTGAGGAATTCATGGATTAAACAGACAAGGCAAAGAAACAAAATCAGAAATCACGAACAAAACTGAGTGTGATTATGTGGAGTCCAACAATAATGGTAAGAGCGGAGGATATACTTCCAAAATCAAAGGCTGCTAGCTGCTTTTATTAGTAATGAAAGCTCTATTTGGAGAAAGCAGAGGCAGAAAAGAGGAGTGTAAGCTCATAAACTGAGTGTTTGTTCCTCTTTCCTTCAGTGACTCCATGACATGTTAGCATGTGATTCTTGTAAATGTTTCAAATAAAAGTTTTTGAATGATAGTGCTTTGCTATAGTCCCTGCTGTTGGGAAGGGCTATACAAACATCTGCCACACACTTCTCAGATAAAATTCAACCAGAGCTTTTGTTTATGTGGTTTGTCCTTAAAACCAGCACTCAGCTGCAACTTTCAGCCATAGATGCCTTATTAAAAATGAACCTTTTATTTTAAACACAGTACATTTTGTAACAGGAAAATCAATATACAGTAATCCAGAGTACTGCAGACAACAGCTGTAGGACATAATCTGATGACAGAAAGTTGAGAACAGCATTTCAGCAGTTATATGCTCAGCTAATCTTTCACTTTTTGTTTTTAATGGCACCGACCTATAAAGATCTGAGGTTTCTCCCCACCTGGTGACCCAAAGCTACACAAAATGAAGAAACCAAGAAACCACTGTTTTCAACATTAAGGGCTATTCAATAAAAAATAAATCTGTTATTACTTTTTTTCTTTATGGGATAATGTAGGTCTTCCCAGAGCTACAATGAGTTAACAACAGTCTGTTCTCACAATCCCTTAGGAAAGATATAGGAAGATACTTAAGCATAAAGAGTGCCTTGAAAAGAAGACTAAATACTTTTCAGGGCCTTCACTTTGCCTGTGGTTAAGGGTGCTCAGTTCTGTTCAAGGCTGGGTTCACAATGCACCTATGCTTAGAAAAATTATCTAGGTAGAAAAGAGGAAATGAAGCCACAGATGTGCCTGGTACACAGGAGTATAGAACAAACATAAAGATCTTAATAGAGATTTTGATTTTGATAATCTGTTACTTTTTCTTTATTAACAGAAAGTTTACAATTAGAAACAAACTACTCCTTGTATGTTTTTATGCATCATTAAATACTGAATCTATGGATTAATTAGGTATTTTTGGAACCCACCTATTTGTTCTTAGAAGGTGGGAGATGATTAATTCTCTAAAATAGCATGTTATTCACTTTGATTACAAAATAAACTCAAATACATTTTCTTGATGAGTGAAAGGCAAAGGGCGCTAGATCATTTTGTACTGAAATTGCTTTTTTTCACCACATCCCACTGAGTATATTTTTCTCAGATAATGAAGCTGGTTTTTTAAAGGTTTCCAATCCAGATTTATGTGGCAAATGCTTTAATTAAGATTGATATATTCCATTTGTTTAGCTTTCAGACTTGGATAGATACGGAAGTTTTAACTTGAACTGCATTGCCCTCTAGCGCTGTGACGGGGCCAGCCGCCGTGATGTCACTAGCACAGGCAGCGTGAGCACAGCCAGACGGTTCATGCAGAGCTGCCTAAATGCTGACAAACCCTTCGTGGAGACGCATGTCAGAGCCGCTAGACAGGGGCATCCTTCCAACAGAACCACAAATGCACAAGGGAAAACAGTAAACCTGTCTTTTATTTCAGGAGCGTCATGATCGAAACAGCTACTTTCGAGCTCCAGCCAAGACTTCTGCCTGCTAATTTCTGTTTAAACGAGTTCGCATGAGAAATTAAGCAAGTTTGAAGAGCCAATTATTTCTGACAGGCTTCAGAGGACTTCACGCTGTGCAAGTTTTATGTGCTTATAGCTGACAGCTTGCTGGGGAGATGAGTTCTCAATCTAAAACTGGCCGAGGCTTTGCAGCAACTTCTTGGGTAGAGAGATAACTTTCAACTGAACTCAAACCATCTGCAAGTTGTGCAAGGGATCCAACCATAACTTGCTATGGAGGAAGATTTTTAAGATGAATACCTACCTTGGTGATAAATCCAATTCATCAATACCTGGATATTTGAAAGTGTCTGCACTAAATAATGGCAATCTTTCTGCAAACAACTCCAATGAGACAGCAAGCAATCTGGATTCACCTGCCTTGGATATTAGTAGGGCGATAATTGTGGGGCTTATCCTAGGTGCCTTTATACTCTTTGCTATTATAGGTAATATCTTGGTAATTCTTTCTGTTGCTTGCAATAGACATTTAAGAATCCCTACAAACTATTTCATAATTAACCTCGCAATAGCAGATTTGTTGCTGAGTTTTACTGTCCTTCCATTCTCTGCTACACTGGAAATCCTCGGCTACTGGGTTTTGGGGAGGATATTTTGTGATATCTGGGCAGCAGTAGATGTGCTATGCTGTACAGCTTCTATTTTAAGTCTATGTGCAATTTCTATAGATAGATATATAGGGGTACGTTATTCTCTCCAGTATCCAACTTTGGTAACAAGAAGAAGGGCAATTTTAGCTCTTCTAGGTGTCTGGGTCCTCTCAATGGTAATTTCTATTGGGCCTCTTTTGGGCTGGAAAGAACCAGCACCCAAGGACGATAAAGAGTGCCGGATCACTGAAGAACCATTCTATGCTTTGTTTTCTTCCTTGGGGTCTTTTTACATTCCTTTAATTGTCATCCTCGTGATGTACTGTCGGGTCTACATAGTGGCAAAAAGGACTACTAAAAACCTGGAAGCTGGGGTTATGAAAGAAATGTCCAACTCGAAGGAGCTGACTTTACGGATTCATTACAGGAACATTCATGAGGACACTTTACACAGCGCCAAATCCAAGACTCACAATCCCAGGAACTCCTTAGCTTTCAAACTTTTTAAATTCTCTAGAGAAAAGAAGGCAGCCAAGACATTGGGAATTGTGGTTGGCATGTTTATCTTGTGCTGGTTACCTTTCTTCATTGTCCTGCCATTAGGTAAGTTGGTAATTAAGGGATCGGGATGGGAAGGGGAGGAAGAGGGTCAGTTGTTTACTACAAAAATATCATAGAAAAAAATCAGATGACTGATAAGTAGATACCATTTTGAGGACTGCAGTGAACGAATGAAAGGAAGGGAAGTGAAAGTAATTTACTTCTGATCTTGGCTTTTTCAAAGAGTCATGCTGAAACTTTGTAAAGTGTGCAGCCTGCAGAAAGTCTGCTCATCAGGTAGTCCTTTTGAGTGGAGGGGCAGATGTCAAATCAGGTGACAATATCTTCAGAGTTTATATATTAAATCCCCCTTCATGGTCTTTGTTTGAATTGAATTACATTTCAAAAACATTTTTATAGGATGCTTTAACAAAAATCCTAGATAAGAACACAAAAAGAGTTTCAGCACTGAAATGTTCTTGTTTTAGTTTCCTGTTAAATGTTGAGACTATAATGCAGTAGGTCCTCTGGGATTATGAAGTGTCTTAAATGGAAATGAACCTGATCTAATGATAAGGTGCAAAACTCCCCTGAGCTTTGGGGAGCTGAAAAAGTTCCAGTTCTTAGTTCAAACATCACTGATCAAATCCCAAAAGCAAACACACGAAACTCACTGATCCCCACAGAACGGTTCTCGTTGGTTTCACTAAGTCTTAATTCAGGCATCTCAGGAGTTTCCCGTGTGAGCTCTTGGCAGCCACTTTGTTCACTTGCAACTTTAAAATATTCTGAAAGTATTTGATGTAGCTCTTTGTTTGCTTTTTTTATTTGCTCTGTGTTCCCAACTCCTTGTGAAATTTGCATGTATTGTCTATAATACTAGCACTATCTCTGAAGTGGAATATCTCAAGACATTGAATTACTAAGTTCTCAAAAATATCTGTCCAAAATCCATTTCTCTGAGACACAGACAATCTGGCAGCCTAAATATGGAAAGAGTTGGAAAAAGAAAAGGGAAAAAAAGCCTTTATTAATGTTCTGTATTCATGTTTACTTAGTTACCCTACCAAAACATTTCTAATTGAGTGGTAAGCGAATATTTTGAGAGACTTGTAGAAAACTAAACTGAGCTCAGCAACCTTGTCCTGGTGAAGTGTTATATAATTACAATTTCAGTGAATGTGTAATATCACTTGGACTAGGATCTTTACTACAAGACAATTACTTAAGCTACTGCAGGTCAACTTTATAACCTCTAGCTTATTGTATCATAAACTAAAAAATCTTTACAATTCAAGATCTGCATAAAGCTAATGTTAAGGATGTGAAAAATTCCAAACAGAAGGAAAATTGTGAGCAAAGTTTCCTTTGGCTACTGAAGTTTAAGTCATTGTGCTGGCTCTTAAAGGAAGTTTATAACATAGAGCAAGTTTCCAACTACTACAAAAATACGTAGCTGTGAATAGAAATATATTTTCACTGTACGGTACCAGTAGTAGTACTAGATTTGTAGCTAGTAGGGCATGATTCCCTGATAAAGTAGATTCTCTCCTTGATTTTGAATTATTGAACGAACTTTGGAGAAAAAAAAAAAGCAAATGTGAATGCAGTAGACCATACCTTTAGCTACTGACACTGTTCAATGAACACAGATGCAGACCAGTGCATTGAAAACATTATGGTCATCAGGCAGAGACAATGTAAGAAACAAGTTTTTTGAAAGAGTGTCAGTTTTCCCTTTGAGAAGTTATTTTAAAACTCCTGGTCTTTCCTGGGAGGTTTAATGAGTTGATGCTTAAGACACCTGAGTGGAGAATTTATTGCTTGTCATGATTTTATCTCTCATATAAATTGTGTCCCTGGCATCAGTGAGGTGACAGGCTGAGAGCCTCCGCTACAGCACGCTGTGTGCTGGCAGAGGTGCTGGGTGGGCTGAAGGACTAAACCCACTCCTGTGGGCTCTCGCCCAACACAGACTTAGTGCCTGTAACCCCCAACATACTCCAGCACTGTGAGCACTTGGTGCCCCACAGAGCTGAGGTTCTGAAACAGTTGCTATCGTGTCAGCTAGAAGAGTGAAAAAATCAGCATCATGGCACTGCAGTATAGACTGCTGGCTCTCCTGTCATCTAGAAATCCTTTCAGGGGCCCAACTCTTAACTGACAGCCTTTAATCTCAGAAAGGAGGGGGAAAAAAGGTATATATAGTAGCCAATATAATATCCAAATGCATTTAAATATTAGGTACTTTTCCTTTGTTTTGCTGACTAGGAATAGGGCTGGTTTTGTTCATTGTCCCTGATCTCTTTTTAATTTATTCAGCACACTCCAGAAACTTGTGCTTTTCATCTCTGTGTATCAGTGCAAAGTTAATTAACGATGCTAGGCATGAATAAAAGCATTGCTCACTACAACAGGTGGGGAAAAGACCTTTTCCTGACCTGCATAATGCAGCCATTCTTAACTGGAGAAGAGAGGAGAGCAGTGAAGAAAAACTCCTTACAGAGCTTGCTGTGCGCTGCATTCTTCATACCAGAAATCTTTCGCCTTTGTCTTGAAGTCACAATATTAAATGAAATGCTATTATGAACCCTTGCAAAAAGCACACAATGATATGAAATCAACTTCAGTGATAGGCAAACTGTAGAACCAAAAGGTACTGATGATTTACACGACTATCCATAGGTGCCCTGGGCTTCTTTAAGCACATCCCACTCACTCATCAGTGAAGGACTGTAAACTACAATACCTGTTCAGCTACTGAGTCCAGACTAGCTATTTACCTTCACTATTATGGAAGGATAGGCTTTGTACTTAGCTTGTATTTTTCACACCTTATATTTACACCATTAACCCAAATCAAACCCTCACACCCGCATCTTTACCATTTTAATTTTTTTTGCTCTGTGTTTTGGTCAGTAATGCCATGACTCTGCAGAATGGCACTAACAGAGCAGCTCTGGATTTCTGAGGATCCAACCACAAAACATTTGACAAGTCAGTAAATGTTATTTCTGCAACACCCCAAAACAATGTTGTAATAAATCTGCTTATATGTACACAAGTTTCCTTCATGTTAAAATTGATCTCAGCTCTTCTACTAGTTTCTCAGACAAAATTATAATTCTTCTACTCTGGCATTCCAATATATTCTGCAGCTACCCATTTTGATATCCCCGACAAAGGATTATTGCATGAGGTGGCAGATATATTCTGGGAACTGATGTGGTGCTGAAAGCAGGGATATTGCTTGAATAAATATTCCATGACAAAGGAAAAGAAATAGTATTAACACTTACAGGGATGTTTTTCAAGTAAAATCAAGAGACTTTGCAAGGAAAGCTCTCTGACAGAGCTCTGTAGACAGCTACAGAGAGGAATTACAGCACTGACACTATGATACACTGAGCATCATGAAACACTCAGCGAGAAGAATGACCCACAATCTCTTTCTGTAGGACTGAACCGTGCTGCCTTTAGGGTTAAGCACCTGATGATACAGAAAACTGGTATCAAAGAGAATCATGTGAGAAATTTTTCTTCCAGTAACTACTAGATATTCTTTCCAGATAGCAATGGCGTTATGGAATATCCTTTTAGTGCACATTCATAAATGCTCCATAGCTTTGTAAACAGTTGTCTTGCCACTCAAAATTATTTGTGGTACAGCATAGAAAACAAAATGAAGACATCTTTGAGACAGCTTTTTGTGCCATAAATTGAGTGGCTCAGCTTTGAAGAGTAAATATCTTGCTTCTTTAAAATTAATGTTTCTTTTCTTCCCCCTCATACAAAACTTTCTTAGGCATCAGGACTATATTAAATATGCATTGCTTAAAAATGCTGAGTAAAATAGATTATATTTATCTAAAGACTAGAGCCCTGCAGAAATAAGGTAACACTCATTAAGACTCCCTTCTTTAAACAAAGGAAAATCCAATTTTATTCCAATACCTTTATTTAAAAAATGAATTCAGAAATGAAGGATCATATGTTTCCCTCTGGCTACTAGGTAAAAATTTTGTCTCATTCCTGTTAATTGAGGTATCAGAGTGGGCTTGCCAGTCTTCTCCCAGACACACACACACCCTCCAAAGGGAAAATTCACCACTTTCAGTACCCTAACTAAGCACATTAACTTTAACCTAGGCATATTGCTTAACTCAGCACAGCATTATTGACTTCCCAGTTCCAAGCCTAACTCCCTCTGCTCCCACAAAACCTGTGATCTTATCCACTGAAGTCAGAAACAAAATTCTTCTAACTTAACTGGCAGTGGGATAAGGTCCCAAGAGACTCATAATGAAGACACAACTGTTCTGACTATCCTTATATATTAAGCTTTTGAAACTTCTCTATAAAATAATTTTTAAAAATCTCATAAAAATATTCTGCATGCTACAGGTCAGGCAATACAAAATTATTCTTAAAATAAAATGTTATCCAAGTGCAGTATGTAGATTTATGTTACATCAGGCCAACCTCTGCATCTCTGCACCAAGAATACCAAATTAGGCCACTTAGTTTCCCATGGGAAACACTTCAAGGCATTAGGTCCAGTGCAGTCAATGCTACTGGGTTCTGCTTTCTGCGAGGCTTCAGGCCTGGTTTGTCTTTCATGTCATTTGGGTCTTGCCCCTCTCTTACCCTCTCTAACTAGCCTAGCTCTCTAGATTTGATGCCCTCAAGTTAATAGTTATACAGAATTTGGACAAATTCATGATATATGTGGCAATCTGACCCCCTGCCCACTTACATGTCAATCTTTGGTACAACGTTCAACTGCACAGGTGATAGCAGGAACCTCCTCCTCCTATTTTCTAGCTAATTCTTGTAAAACTAAACGTCGTAACAGTATTTGTTGACCAGTACAGCACGCTTTGCCACACGTGGAGGACTAGATTATTTCCAGATGATTCATTTTATTACGAAAATATCCATCCTTAAGCCCTAATTTAAGCCTTTTGGTTTGCAAAGGATGCCAATTATCAGTTATTTACAGACATATTTTTTAGAACAAAGTTTTTTGTTATCAATGCAGATAAAACTGCAAAAATTCTGGGGTACTTCCTATGTAGACTTTTGATTTGCAGATTGGAGGAACAAAGGGAAATCTTGAAGTGTACAGTCTTACAAAAACAAATACATAAAGCAATACAGAGAAAATAAAGAGAAATCAACTCATGTTGACTATTCAGCCTTGGGGATGGCAGCAACTCCTGTCTAGGTGATCAGAAAGCTCCAAGGAAAAAAAAGTCAGGACTGAGCCACTGGGCAGCAATAAGAAATCTCAAAAGTATTGAAATCAAAGATAGATAGGAGAAAAGCAATAATTTCAGAGGAAATACTGCTTTCAGCATCCAGCAAGGCAGCAGACACAAGGTCCTTATGCCAACAGCAGATGCAAACACACGTGCTATTTCTCAGGTTGGTAGTCATGATGAAAGCACTGAGTAAAGTTATATGTCATATGGTCCTAAAGCATTGAGGCGACACCTCGGGATCTCAGCTGCATGTTCTTCAGTGTACTTATCTGTGAAATACAGACATGAACAAAAAGTGATAAGTTTTTTAGTATCTTCACTAAAATTCTCCTTGCAAGATTTTGAGCTATTTTGATGGGCTTTCAAGTGGTACCTAGAAACTGAAAAGCAATAACCATCAGTCTCTAAGTAACAAAAGAGAAAAAAATATTATAGAAGTTCATACAATATCTTTGTATTATTCAATTCCATGCTAGAGTCCTAATATTTACCTATGATGTACAAGACAGATTGCCTTAATTATAAGTCAGAAGAAAGAAGGGGAGAAAAAGACACCAAAGCATGTGCATTAATTGAAGATATTTAAGTATAATAAATTAAATGTCTTTTCTAGGCTCCCTTAATCAGCTAATCCTTTGCAAAACAAGCATAAACTTGGCCCATATTCTTTCTAGTTAGAAAACTGCAAAACTCTGTAACTCTTTACCTACCCTGCTTTGCAATTACTTGTAATGTAAAAAGGTGTAGCAAGTCTGGGTTTTAGTGAAAAGATCTGATCCCTACCTGTACTACAACTTCCATCATCAAAGCTTCAAGGGAGGTAAAGTCCTGGTTTTATTTTTATTATTATATTTTATTATATTTATTTTTATTATTTATTCTAGATAAGTCTCTATTTTTGAAGCCTTTAAAAGGCTCTCAAATTTGAGCCATTGTGAATGAAGTTAATGCAGGTCTCATAGAAGTGATTTGTTCATCTGAAATACGAGGCACACTTTATCAGAGATAGATAGTATGGATGATAAGAAATTGTGAATTTTAATTAGGATAAGAAAACATTTCTCAGCCTATGAGAAATAACCTTTTCTCATATATATATATGAGAGACATTCTATAAATAACCTCGATAACCTTTCTCAGCCTATGAGACGGCATGGAAAATGTTTTTGTTAGGTTTTGCTCTTACTCATGAACATATCCATAGGGGAACTTTACGGTCAGATTCTGCATTTGTGTATGTCTGCTACTTTCATTTGCCCACTTAAGAGCTTGTCTACACAGGACCAGGCCTTAGACTGGCAGGAGTTACTGACCTTAGTTAACACCAATAATGTATTGGTTTGCAGACGTTTTATTAACAGACATCCCTGTTTGAATGGGACGGAGGAATGAGTACAAACACTTTTTCCCTGTGAGGACAGTTAGGGGATATTTCTCTGTGTGACTTCTCTGACTCAGCTGGAAAACACAGAAATGAAAGACTCAAGGGCTGAGGACTGGTTGAGTGATATCTTCATCACCCCTCAGAAGCGTTTGCTCACTGTAGGGTCAGAAGGTCCCAGCAAAGAGAATCCCATAACTGCTACAGGTAGTCAGTTCTAGGACATAAATTCTTCACAACCAGGACACTTTTCTTAATAGCTGGCCTAGATCCTTGGACGTATACATAACATACCTATTAATACAATGAAGAATGAGAACTGCCATACTTGCAATAGCATTGTATTTCTATTTCTATTTCTCCCACATTATCTTGTGCAGTATCATTGTCTAGTTAGTTATTCCTTATTTGATATTTCTCCCTCCTCAACAGCAAAGCGGTCTCCTCCAAAACATACACACAAGTTAGCCACAAACACAGGAGTGCAGCTCTGCACTATGTTGGTGACTGTGGGGTTGCAGTGATTCCCATGGTGTCCTCCAGCCTGGCAGCCCAGGCACAGTTGGAATATACAACCCAAGGCATCCTACAGAGACAACAACATGCTTGAAAACCACAATCAAACACTAGCCATCATTACTTGTTTGTAGCAGTTGTAATTTAACCATCTTTCCTTTCATTTTCTTTATTGAATTTTATTCTGTTGATTTTGGATGCTTTTCCTATTTCTCAAGATCTTTTTTCACTGTTATCCTAACCCTCTCCTCCAGAAGGCCTGCGGTCCCTCCCGGCTCGATCAGCTCTTAATTTTATAACCATACTCTATTTCATCCTCTACTGTTTGTAAACTGTGGGTTTTTTTCTATATTAAATAAGTCCAGGAGAATGTAAACAAACACTGAATGCTGGAAGGAAAGAAATCAGGAGCTTTAGAAATCCAATTAGCTTTAAAACCTTGGCATGTTGACTTGGCTAAGCATGTGGTAAAAAGGACCACAGAAAGCTTAAATAAAAGATGAACACATCCTTTGCGCATTCTCTAAGCTCATACTTTTAACAACTCTGGTCAGAGGCAGCTTATTACTTTTACAGGGAAAATTTTACTAGCTATGCACATGTAGCATTTGAACTTTCCCTGTTCATTTGGAAGTGGCCATAACTCAGCCATTAGCAGCTACCAGCAGTTACAGTTGCAGCAGGAACTACAGCCTGAACTGCAAAAGAGAAGCGGAGGTTCCCAGCCAGGCCATCAGCAGCCATCTACTGCCTAGCTCTGGGAAAGTCTCTCGCTGATCATATTACAAACTTGATCAAGTCACTTTTCATAGGAAGGCTGAGTTCCATCATAAAACAAATTTCTTGCAAAACAATACTCATTTTTGCAAAAGTTGTCTTCTCAAGAACAGATTGAGAGACAGGGTTTGAAATTCTTGAAGCTTCCTGGTTTTCATGTTTCAGAACTCATTTGTTATCATTTTGTATTTTGCAATGCTTTTCATAACCACAATGACTTTTAAAACATTGGAATTTTCTCTTGTGTGGAATTTTGAATAGTGCAGCTTTAACTCCAGTCAGAATGACTCCCTCCAGTCCGCACCAAAATAGAATACTTCTCTCCTCTGAATGAAGGAGGGTATTTTTGCCTTCCAAGGCTACCTTAACTATTTAAGTTTGACCAGACTCTATAACAAAACTTCCAAATACTTATTACCAATTCTCTAACTACTTCTATTTTATGGTATTCTAACAGGAAGGTGGTTTTCTCTCCAGAATGCACCCACTCGGTGTTTCAATTTTGAAACACTTCATTTTCTACTTGTTACCAATAAAGACAAGTAGCTTCAAGTTTTATGGCTTTTCTTTAATCTTAAAACAGTGACAGAAACCTGTGCAGTGAAGCTCTCCTTCTACCCCATTATAATTTCACAACATATTTTATTGTAGCTAGTTTGCTATTATTGGAATAACAACTAACACACAGTGAAATACTTAACTCCAGACCAGAATTAAGTTTCAATAAAAACAAACGTTGTATTTGTTCCAGTAAACAGGAGCATACACTCACCCTGGGTTGGCGCTCATCTAAGCAAAACTGGATTTAGAAGATTTTGAAATGCAATTCTTTGTAAAACACAGAAAAAATAGCACCTGATAACCCAAAACTTATCCATAGAGACTTTTTCGCTTTAAATCCAGGAAATTCGTAGTGCTCTTACCCAACTATTATCTAATCTAAGTATCAAATAATGATGATTCTGATGATTCATCAGTAATTATGATGATTTTATGAGTAACTGATGATTCTATGAGTAATTTAGATACTTAATTGATATCAAATACACAACTTATTAAAAATGTATGTTTAATTAATAGAAAGTCAATTATCACAACATAAGGTTTTAGAAAACAGATTAGCAGATGGAGTTAAAAACTAAACAAGGCATAAGGAGAGTAGAAATAAATATTTAAAAATTGAAGAGGAAGAAAGGAAATAAGTAACTGGAAAGTGAACATGCCTGTACAGAAAAAGAAAAAGCCTCTGCCTTTAAAAGAGAAGGCAGACAGTAAAGAGAATGTGGTTTATTTCAGAGTAAAAAATCATTAACAGTTTAACATTTTCCTCCCACTGGGTACAAATAATAAATGCATGGCATTCTTGAAAATCCCCACACACACACAGAATGACCTCTCCCATGAAGATGACTCACACAAACATTAACATAGGATGTAAAACTATCCAAAAGCCTCTATCAGATGCAAGCTGCAGTATATTGGGGTATATAACAGAATGGAGCCAGTAGATGGAGTGAAGTGATTATGCCCTTTTACTCAACAGTCATTAGACTGAGTCTGGAGTACTGCATCCATGCAGGGGAAGACAACAATAAACCAGAGTCCACTGGAGGCAACCAAAATGATCACAAGGCTGGAGTACAGCGTGTGAGGAGAGGGTGAGGACGGGGCTTCTTCAGCCTGGAGAAGGGAAGGCTTCATGGGACCTAATGCAATGTTGACCCTGCTTTGAGCAGGAGGCTGGACAAGAGATCCCATAACATCCCTTCCCACTGCAATTCTGTACTTCTGTTAAGTTCTTGGCTTTCAGTCCCATCACGTACAAATATATATAGATATTCCTTGCATGAAGGACGAAGGGAGGAAATACAACCACACAGTGGAACCCAGTGATATTTCACAAATTACTCTCATCACAAACTACTGTTTGTCATTTATACATAGTAGTTTAGGCCCCTGTGTTGCTGGAAGTAGCACACAGAGCAGAATGGCATAGAGATATCAAAGTAGTTTCAAAAGTTTTAGCTCATAAATTTTATCCTACACATTGTTTTTTAGATTTAAACTCCAGCTAATCACTGTAGTATCTGATCACCTTGCATATGCACACAACTCGAGTAGCTAGTTTTCTCCCTTCTCCTGGAAGTAGTTCGGGGGGTTTTGTCTGGTTGGTTGGTTGCATTGGCAGGTCTAATTTTGATGCTAAATTTTTTCTTCCATAAAGTGGAAGTGGAAACTCAAACATGTCCTGTGTATTTCACTTTTGTCAAGAAGCTCGCCAACTATTACATTAAGGATCCTTAAATAGAACATCTTAACTTTCCCATCCTCCTTTCTCTACGAATACAGTGGCCAGTTGTGAGAGGTAGCAAAGGAGCAGATATTCAGATGGAAGAAAAATAACAGAGTAGGAAAGAACATGAGAGAGTAGAGAGTGTGTGTGTGTGTGTGTTTCTCCTCTGCAGAGGGCTACATCAAAATCTGCGTCAGTGAAGAGTTTTCCTTAATTAAGAATATTGGGATTAAGCTAGTCCAGCTGATTTTCCTGCTGCTCACCCTGCTATTTTAAGGACTCTTCCAAAATCCACTGAATTGCTTATGAGCTTTTACAAAGGCTTCCAAAGACTCCCATTGACTCCAGTGGACTCTGAATTTTAATGTGTCAATTTTGGCCGGATATTCTGCAGAATATATGAAGACAATTAATACGGCAAATTGTTTCCCACAATGTTTTCTAATTTCATTGAGGGTGCTTTACTTACTTTCTGTGTAATAAAGCATTCATTATAAAGAGCCAGTCAGACCCCGAATGAAATTAGCTTTTACTAAATAAAATACTTCTTAATTCCTTTTCATGATATTTGCTGTTGCTCAGCATATTTCCAAACTGAATAGCTCTATCAAGTCTGGTGAGCACAGCTGGTTAAACTAATGGTCAAAAACCAATCAAAACTGATCAAGCTGATTGAGTTTCTGCAATATTTCCTGTTCTCTATTTGTGCTGGACACAGGCTTTGCAAAAACTTCATAGATGTCAACGGTGCAATTAGAGGTAAGATTGCAGTGCTATGTTTAATAAATCACAGGGTTTAGTGCAGAAGAATAAAAGAAAATAGAAAATATACATTCGCGTAGAGTGAAGCTGTTAAACACGAAGCATCAGGAGATCAGTTTGAGTAGGGAAGTCAGTCTGGCTACCTCCATCATAAATAAATCACTGAGGAGATAATCATATACCAAATTTTCCAGCCATTTTGAAAAGCAATCTAAATCAGTACAGGGAAATATCTAATCTGTTTATCAGACTGTGATGGCAAAGTAGTTGGAGATTAGGGGAGGAAATATTAGTCTGATGTTACAGAGTATGTCTAGTAGGCTTAGCTTTATCATTTTATCAAGGTACCAAAATAGCCCGCAGTTGTTTGCCCTGACAGGTTAATTATGAGGTAAAGCATGTGTGCAGCTAAATAAAAGGTATTGTTTTTAATTCCAAGAACAAGGTAGGGAAAAGGGTAATGTTAAAAATATACAAGCTAGTCAAAATATTTTGCATATCTTTATATGGTGAAAGGCAGTGCAGATTTGCATAATAGTCACCAAATTAAACTATATTTAGAAGTACATGGCATGTGTAGCAACATCTATCTATCTAAACCGCCTTCTGGATACTAAAGAACAGCTTTTCTTCTCTCTCTGTAGAAAACTCAGTCTGGGATTCCATCCAGTGAGGAAGGAGGGATTGAACACAAAAAGTCACAAACTTTCCAAAGCCCTGAAGAGAATAAGTGCCCAAATAAGTATCTGTCTTGGACATTCCATTTTTCTAAAAGTTAATCCTCAATCTAAATAATGGATATATTTACCAAGGGGATCTAAGACTACAGTGTCAGTGGGATTCCAGTACTGCAAATGTAAAACTCTGCTGGGGTGCCAAAACTTAAGCCGTAAAGTTTTCCTTATGAACACAATTATATTCTGCAGAGTTAATCAGAGAGAGTAGGACTAGAAGGAATCTAAAGAGGTCATTCACGGCATCTTCAAAATCAAAGGCTGGATTAGCTATACCTAAATCAGTAGATGTGTGTCTACTCTATTTTTAAGAGTCTCCAGGGTTGGACTTGTTACACCGTTCTTAGGCAGTATGTTCCAGAATTTTCCTATCTTGGAAGTCAGAAAGTGTTTTCTATTCCATAACCTCAGTTTGTCTTGCTGCAATTCAAATCACTGTGCTTCATATGTTTGCCACTGTGGACATGGATAACAATTTAATTTCCTTCTCCTGTCTCTCCTCCGTCCTTTTTTCTTCACCATGATGAAGGTTGTATTACAGAACTATTACATTTCAGAGCATCTGTAGCTTTTGGGGGTGGAGGATCCCTTCATTAGCCATGGATCCCTTCATAGGTAGAGTTTTGCTACGATCATGTTGTCAGCGCATATAGCCTCTGCAGGACCAGCAATGCATCTGGTCACATGCATCAACCAGTTTCTGTTAATCTCAGGAAATATTCTTGAATCCTGCTTTTTCTTGGGTGGTGGCAGAGGTAGCAGGACCCACCAAACACACTACATGAATGTGCTGTACTACCCACTGTGAGTTCTAGTGGTTAAGAGAGTCATGCCACATCTCATGCTTCTCTTCATGGTAAAACAGAAACTTTCTTACTGGTGAAAACAGTTTAGCATATGACCTTCAGCTGGTTGTTTTTACCTCCCCCAGCTCACATTGCCCCCTGGTAAAATGAGGAGGATGGCACAAAGTCAGGATGACTGACAGATGAAAAGTGCTATCTGAGAGCAAATGAGTCATGCACCTGTGTATGAACTTATTCTTATTGGGACTGCAGTGACCTCTTTTAATGCTAAGGCCTTCCTGGAATATCATCTGCCACTTGCTTTTTGAAAAAAACTAGCAATTAATAGCGAATAAAATTCACTATTTTCTCTCTATATAGACAGAAATTAATTGATGAAGTCCATCTCCCTTCAGAGCAGTTGCACATACGTATATTAGGAAGGGTAGAGGAGTTCAGAAGAATTCTATCCAGTTTTAATACATCTGAAATAAGAGCAATTAACACACTAGTCTATAACTCAATGGCTTATTTACCAAATTAATATTCCTTTTTCAGAAAAGCATACTTTGTTGCCTTATTGTGAAAACTTAATTCTACTAGTTTGTGTATAATTTGAGAGTCAAGCAATACTTGCATTGTGCTGTTTGCAGAACCAGGAAAAAGTGGAGAATGAAGTAGTGTTTAATGATCAGTGTTTTCATTATCTCATCTCCTTGACAGTTATTCCCGAATTTCTTGGTTTTAATTTCTTTATTTTTAAAACACACCACCACATAGCTTTCCAAACTGATCTATTTCCAGATTTTCTGTTAATGACTCAGCTAGGGTCATGATAGCTTTTAAATGATTGATTGGGACTTAGTGAGTTTTCTAGAATCAGGCCTGAACACAAGGTGCCTCCATCAATCAGGGTTGCAATGAAGAAATTCTCTGCTCTTTTGTGTTACTGCCCTTTAATATAAAAGAGCTTTGAAAATGTTTGCTGCAGCTGCTGAAAATGGCCTGCTGTCATTTTTTTCAAATGGCATTTGAAAAATAGATTATCATGAAAGAAAAGCATAAGCTCCTTACCTTTTTTAAGGAATGCATACTTCTTGGAGCAGTTTGCAAAGATTAGCCATTTTTCAGCACTCAGGTTTTCACCTTTTTTCCTACTTTGTCTCTTAGTCTATACTGTATGTAGTTATAGTCAGTTAATGTGCAATATAGATTATACAACTAGTTTATCTGCATTAGTTCATAGTTTTCTTCCCTATGGCTTAGCTCATTTTATTTGTTCTTAGAGAATTTCACAAAATTTGTCAGTAAATTTCCTTAATATTTTTTTTATTTTATTAAAAACTACACAATAGAGTTTCTCTGTCCATATTGAACCTGCCTAAAAATATTTAAATTTGATAGAGGAATGCCCTGTAGATTTTCAATTGTTATAGTATGAGAGGCATACTAACTGATCTGGAAAAATTCACCACTGCTCATTCAACATTCACACATAAGAAAAAGTGGGTGCTTTTTAGCCACTTCACAAGGTTTACTGGGTTTTAATCATTTATGTTTTACAGGAGTTCCAGCAATCAATTTAAGAAATGTATCAGTATGAGCTCCAAAAAGTTCCTTGTACACAATCATGCTTTGTACTTGTTCTATAAAGTCACAATGCTTCTTCTTTCTCTAAATTGAAGGGAAAATTATTTACAAAATGAATCCTGAAAAGGTTTGCAACTGTGTACGTGGGAAATTTTGGAACATCTTCCTCATCTTGACTGCAGTTATAAGCTTAGATCAACTTTTCCTAAAGCTTTACAAGCTTATTCCATAGAATCACATGAATTGCCGCTGAATCTTTCATCAAAGAGTATGTAACACTCACAAGACACAGTTTTAAGTATTTGCATTGATTTGATTTATCTGTTGGAAATTGATCAAATAAAACTCATAGTTTCTTTGATGTTAGACATCTTGTACTCTGTACTTTCTGCAGTATCAATCAGGACAGATGTAGAATCTCCATCAGATGGACAGAAGAGGCATTGGTCAAACTCTGAAAATCATTAACAGCAACAAAGCAGTAAGGGACGTGGTTTCAACTTCCAGTAGTCTTGCACATGAAGTAAAAGTCAGTGAAATGCAGGAGTCGTGAAAGAAATACAATGAACCTTGTAATTTAAAACCTCCGTTTTCACCGTAAGGGCTAGCATGTTGTTTAGCTCCAAGGCACTAGACAGAGCTAGTGCTAGCTGGCACCATCCCAAAACACTGCCAGGGGAAAACGCTATTATTCTGGATTTACAAGATCTTTCCTGACTCCTATTGCCCAAGTGAGGAGGGGGAAGAGTCTCTCCAGATAGCTGATGCCATCTCAGCATCTTATTTTCTCTTCTGAGCCACTTCGGGGACTAGTTGACGCACTCAGGAGGGCAGCTGATGTGCAAGGAATGACACACTTTTACCTCCCTTTGGCTTTCTCGTGAGCTAAGGAGACTCAGACCCCTATACTCAGCACCAGGCCAGCACTGTCATCTAGATAAACAGTGGTATCTGCTGTGGCATGCAAAAGCTATTTACCCGAGAGGCTAGGAAGTGCTTTTGCATAGTTTCGAGGCCCAAGCCATGGCCTCTACATTGCTATGGGATGGGAAATATGCCTAGAATCATATCCCTCCCCACTAAGGCATCCTGATAGTCACAACTGACTCAGCTGCTTTCACAGCCCAGGGAATCTGAAACCAATCCAGTGTAAAAGGTCACTCTTCTCAGAGATGTGACATTCAGACTTGAGTGTCATCTTCCATTTGTAAATCTCTTCAAATCTAACTCCAGTTCTTGACATAAGAGTTACCTCCTGAATCCCTGCTCTTTGATTACTTGAGCCAGACACAAGGTGTTTTCCCAGCTGGATAACTGTTGTATGCCTGCTTTGCTTTAAAAATGTCAAACATTCTTTTATAAAGTCCCATTTGCTAAATTTAGCTGATCAATTGCATGTTTTTAATACTAAAAGTACATTAAATGGATTTCCCAGTAGGAGTTTTTCATGTGGGCAGCCTCTTTAGGGAAATTATTTGGTTGTGAACAGAAGAGAAAGTATTCATAAAATAACGTCTTTGTTTGGGTTACACCATTTTTATGAATGCCTGAGATATGGGAAGTACCACAATTAACTTCAGGTTTCAAGGGGTTTGTACTATCATAATAACCTAAATAAATGGGGTGATGTTCAGGAGCTGCCAGAGAATGTATCGGAAGTTATAAGGTTTGTCCGGACACAGTCCTTCCTAGAAGCCTGGGAACAGTTAGATCTTCTTCTGCAAAAATGACATTCAAAAGCTTTTTGAAGAAGGCACAGCTTTATTCCCTGTGTGCATTGTGCAGCAGCTTGGACAATGGAAGTTTGATCTTTCATTGGAATCAATAGATGTTAATGCAACAGATGGGTACATATAAACAAAAAGACTAGGTTTAGTTTTTTTAATCTCCATTAATTATGTGATCTTTTAGCTTTCAAATGGTGGAAAGCATTTCCTTATGACCTTTAAAAATAACAAATTTTATTACTAAAAGACCAAAAATGAAAGCAATATGCATTTAAGATTTTTAGTAAACAAATTCTAACAGTGATCTGATGGGACATTTACGCTTCCTAACAGCAGGCAAACCAATTATCTCAGCTATTGTCTCTGCTTGTTTCATTTGGACAGGATCTCTGTTTTCAGCTCTGAAGCCCCCTGAAACGATCTTCAAGGTGATTTTTTGGCTTGGCTACTTTAACAGCTGCTTGAATCCAATCATCTACCCATGCTCAAGCAAGGAGTTCAAGAGGGCTTTTATACAGATCCTAAAATGTCAGTGCCACCGTCGAAAGCAGTTGGGCTGGTGGGCCTACAGCTACAGAAACTGGAATCGGTGCTCCTTTGAACACCCTAGGAAGGACTCTTTGGAAGACAGCGGGAGTTTCCTAAGTGGCAGTCAGAGGACATTATCTTCAGCATCTCCCAGCCCTGGCTACCTGAGCAAAATCAGTCACCCACATATGGAGATGTGCACATTTCAAGAATGGAAAAACTCCAGCTCTTTCCTGAGCCCCTTACAGGAAGGCAGAAGACAAAAGGACCCATGCCAGTTCTTTACCTTCAATCTCTTAACAGAACGCAACGGACACGTTCCTGCTGGCAGCCAAGCTTCCAGCAATGAGGACCATGAAACCATCTGTGACACACTGAATGGCAAAAACGACTGTAGAGCAAACATGATGCTGGAATGAACAGATTCTGAATGGTCTGCTCTTTTTGTCCACTAACCCATTTGATGTTTAGCCCAGGTGAAGAAATGGACCTTTGCACAGTTTCTCAGTATAGCACTATAAGGAAGCCAGTAAGAAACAGGCAGATTTATATCACAAGAGCAGCAAAGTGTAGGGGCTAACCATATTCCCAGTCAAGTGCCAGAGAGGTTACTGAATTAAGACCTGAATGCAGGGAAGGAACCACATAAACCCAGGGAAGTGCACATCTAATTATTTAGCTGTTGTGGAAGTGCTGTGGAACAGCCAAACACGTATGTATATAGAAAGAATGTATAAATATGGGGGTGGGCAGGGGAAATGTGTATGAATGTGTGTGTGTACCTGTGTGCTAGCTGCATGTATGGATGCCTGGGAGCGGAAGGAACACTGCAATGTTATCTGTACCTCTCCAGGGTACTACTTGCCGCTGATTTTGCCTGTAAATTCTTACTGTCGTTGTACTTCACTCTACATTAGCACTTTAGAAATGGAGAACAATGTCAAAGATTAAAGTAATTTCGCAACAATTTAGATACTTGTACCTATTATTATAGGACTGGAATTCAGCCAAGTTCCCTCATCACAATTTTCACTTCAAAATAAAACACTCATAGCAGTTAAGTTTGCCACTGTAACTCCTAGGATGCTCTTGAATCTCTCTGCAGCTGCTTCCCTTCCATGATTCCCTTACCACCAACATATGTAACTCCTCTATCCTTCACCATGCTCTTCTTTGAAAGTTTGAAAATACCAGCAATGACGAGAGCTCACCATCTACATTTCAGCACATTAGTAAGTATCCTGTAAACATACAGGCTACCAGAGGATCTGTTTTCTAAAAGCAACACTCATAAATCACGCCAAATACCTCATAAACAGTGTCGTGGACACAGCACAAAAGAGCATTGACCGCTGGAAGCCCAAAACCCAGCCTTAGGACAAATACACTGAGCCCCTAGTTCCTTCAGCACACTGTGAAAATAGTATTGCATATTTAGAGGCCTTTACTTTGCTGCTCAGATAAGAAGTGAAAGAGTTAAAACAATGGAGTAGTCTAAATTTCACTGTCGTTAATACTTTTCAGCTCAATAATACAGTACTCTAACAGAATTCCTGTGTATATCTTCTAGGACATTTTAGGTCATGTTTGGAAGTTATTTCCATCTCTTGTAATTAAGTGTGAATCATGAAACTAATGACTGATATTTTTACATGAAGTGAAAAATTGGTATTTACTCCTTCCTCCAACTGAGACTTTTCTTATTTAAAACTTGAAACAGAGAATGAACCTTAAACAGATGTACTAAAAACACTTAGGGACAACTTAACAATGCTGGATCCCAAGGGAGAGCTATTTCCTTTTGTTTCCTTAAATGTGTATTCTCTCATTAAGTTGACAGGGATGGATGTGGCTTGTGGTTAGATGAAATATTTCCCAGCTCAGTGACCAACTTAGGAAAGTCATGTTCCAAGGTCTTCCCATGGTCATATGTTACAGTAAGAACCATATAAATATATTTTAGGTCTTACCCTGATTGAAGTTATGGCCAATCTCCTATTTTAATAATTCTATTTTGATTGTGGAGAAGGCTGTAATTTCCTCTAAAAGGACAATGCTTATAAAATTTAGAAGTATCATAAAACAGATAAACAAACTCTTTTTGCTCACATATTGAGGTTGCCATAAAGAATATTCTATCTAGCTGTGACATACTAGTATGAAGCTATCTTCTTTGGGCCTCTAAATGGCAGAGAACTCTAGCTCTAACCTGTTTATTAATTTTTGGAGGGAACCTAGAGTAGTCGGTCAAACACTTTTTGGTTTTGAAAAGTTTCTTCAAAATTACTGCTAATGGGAAATAAATTTGTTTATCTAACCACCTGACAGCACACTTCAGCTAAATTTTGCATCACACATGACTTTTAATGTAAATCCAAATAATGTTATCCATATTTGAGAATTTCTAAGTGATACTGCAAAATTTCAGAATACATAGCATTCCATTACTCTAAAGCCTTTAACTATGTGGCTCTCAGAGACTGATCATTCCTTTAATTAGTTCCTAGTCCTAACAAAGGGTGTGTGGTCTTTGATTATCATTTAAGCTCCTTAAACAATGACATAATTTGCTAATTACCTATGAAATCAGTTTATCTCATACTGAAGTGACTTATGAGCACTTATCATCTTTCTATGTTTTTACATGTAATGTCACAAAAACTGCAAGGAAAGTTCCCTTACTGCTTTTTTGAAATCTATAAAGAGGTAATTTCAGCCACATTACTACTGAAAAAACAGCTTTCTCTAAACACTGTCATTGAACAGGAGGAGAAGATATGTGTTAACATCATGCTAGTCCGTGCCATTTAGAATATTTGGTGCCTCTATCTTAGAAATCATATACCAAAATCCTCAAAGAGCCAAAAATCCCAAGATACATGTCCCACAAGCTTTAAAGAGTGGAGAAGAGAAGGCATTCCACAGGCAGACAGTATTATTTTTTCCCTGAGAGTTACATTACTGTTCTGTAAGTTTTAACTCAGAAGGCTGCTAGACTCTGCACGGACAACACAGACTCATCCATCCCTGCTAGCTTGCTTTCTCTCACAGCCAGCCACAGCATGGCTGCTCCTCCCGTGTCCTGCCTAGCATGGGAGGCATATTTGAACCACTTGCAAAACGTATGTGGCTCAAGAGACACAGGATCTCTACCCTGTAGCGCTTCCCTTCCTCAAGCCCACCACGTCCTGAAAGTATGATAAAGGCAACCTCCCTGGGGCATGACTAGGTTATGCTGCCTTGCCAAGAAAACAGGAAACTAAGAGAAGCTCTGCTTCAGAATTTCTGATACTATGGAAAACAAGAAGGGGAAAAAAGTTTATTCACTGTGTTGAAGTTGGAAAACAAGAAGTCGGAAATAATTACAGGCAATCAAAACAAATATACTCTGCCATTTCTAAGACAGATATTTACATCAGGCCCATTTTTCTTAGCATATTAATTAGGCCACATCCTAAGAGATGATTTCATACAATCCCTAGCATCAGACAGATGAAGGAATGACAAACTGTAGGCTCCAGCACAGCAACCAGGGATAACAGAAAAAAAGCGAGAACAAGTTCAGGCAATACCTGATATATATGCCAGGTATCATTTTAACAAACTGTGTCTCATTCTTAATTAATTAAATGTTAAGACTGGAGAGCCTACAACTTGTAACTGTAACAAATATAAGATGGAAGTATTCCTAATATTTCTCAAAAATACATTTCTCCAAGTTTTTTCCCAGGTCATGTACATACCTTGCCACGCCATGTCAGGCTCTCCATAGCTATGCATGTTGTTACATGACTTCCCAAAAACAAACAGATGACTGCTTTTTTTCTAAGCTTTTTACTTTTTGTCTCGTGAATTCCCATTTTGTAGGGCCCCATACAGCCTGTTCTTATACTAAGCGACACTGTACCAGTGGGGATCCATCCATGCAAATATGGTAAACTGTGTAAGACTTCAGAAGAGTCATGTTACATCTGCTCATAAGCTGCCAACAACATCTACTTCATCTCCAGCCGCAGTTCAATGAAGGTACAGGCAATAGAACAGATAGCAAAACCACACAAGAAACCCCCCCCCTAGATCTGAAAGAGGGACCACAAAGTTTACAGAGGAGAAATTCTGATATGCCACCTTAAAATACAAAACCCTTGCAAGGCCACCTGACTTCTCTACAACAAATCTATTCTAAATGTATTTATTTTTACCACTGGAATCTTCTACAACCTCCACCAGGCAAAGCCTGCCCAAATGAGGCCATACAAATCACCCTCTTCCCTTTGTTAGTCCTTCATTTGTTGCAATGTTTTCCTTTAAAGGAAAAACTATTTGGGTCAGAGCATCATCATCAAACCTTGTGGGACAAGCCCATATTAGCCCATTTTTTTAGAACAGCCAAAATTAATTTGACAAGCAGAACATCCACAACCTAGTGAAATGGCAATTGGCACACGATGGTGGTCTATCAGATGCAACTATACTCCATCATACATATTTTTCTGCATATTAACAGACCTTCTGATGAATGCATTTTGTGGGCAAATGGATTTGCCTCCAAAGAGGAGCTGCTGCCATTTAGCACAAAAGGTATTCATAAAGCACTGTGAATTTCTCCAGGTTAAGCTACTGTGTGGAGCTTAATCACTAACTAGGGGCTTGTACAAAGCCATTCAGTTGAGAGGCACAGCTGTAATGGCTCACAGAGCATTGTTACAGCCCAGCTGCACGTAAATTAAACCCATTAGGCTTCAATGCACTCAGCTATCACAAGTGCTTCTTATTTTTGAAGAGAGTTATGGTAAAATCAATCCAACTGAACGAGACTGAAACTCTAGAGCATTCTACATTCTTTACTCTTTGGAAGTGCAGTTTTCTCTTCTCTTTCCAAATGTGATGGGGAAGGAAGAGGGGACATTAATATTATAAAGCACAGTTCTAGTTTGGAAAATGTAAAAATAGCACTTTCTATTCAACAGATGTGCTCTCTGCTCTCAGTTTCTGTGCTTGACTTTCACCTGATACAAATGAGCATAAAATTGCACAACAGAGGAGATGATAATCCGCAGCAGCTACGGTATGAAAATATTGGTATACTAACAACTGCCTATTCCTGTTAGTGGCCACAAATTAACCAGCTCATTCCCACGAGAATAAACTTGATTCTGTTTTGATGCAATCAACAACACATATGCTTACCTTTTTTCCAAACTGCGCTGGCAATGCTATGGCTCACACACTTCATAGGCCAGAACATGGTATTGTAGGGATGGTGCATCAGACAAGAAACACCTCTTTCATCCTGAAATGGTCAAAAGAAAATACTTCAGAATATGAATACACATCATGCTAGTTTAAGTTACTTTAATGGAACCAAAAAATGTTTCCACCCACTATGACTTTTTTGGGTCTGGAAGGGGGACTAGTTACCTTCCCCATAAAGCACACTATTTATGCAAAAGGTAACATGATTCCCAAGATCAGTAAAACCACCTAAAGCAGACCATAGCAGTCAGGGCACTAACCTAGGAAAATTCCAGACTCTGCTTTAACGACTGTTTTTATGTTTAACCTCCAGGCTGTATAATAATCTGCACAGACAGTGCAAGGAGCAGAGAACAGTACTGCTCCCTTTCAGATGGCTGTGCATGTGCACATGGCGTGTGCATCCCCGTGGCATGACATTCCTTCCCCTTTGCACAATGCATCTTCAGGTCCCAGCTATACAGTGGCATGGCTTCTACAGGAAACATCTACCAAAACATTTTCCCTAGCATTTAAGGCAGTCCCTAGAGCGAAAAGAAAACTGAACCCATGAGTCCCTCCTACAGAATGACTGCTATGCCAATTGCCATTCTGTAACCATTGGGCATCCTCTAACTGTTTTTTTTCAAAGAGTGAGCTTTACTCTTCCCTCCAAAGAACCATTGAAAGTGCCTGGTCTCAGCAGATATATCTAGACTGTGGATCCCAAATGTTTGGAGATACCTGCCTGCAGCATACAGCAATGTCCTTGGACAAGGCAGGATTTCAGGATGCCTTCTGTCCTCCCAGCAATGTCCTGGTACAGGCCAGCAGGCAGCTTTCAGCTTAGGTTCTCCCAGGTGGTCTGTATTAGATCCCATTGTCAAACACACACCTAACTCTCTCCGTGCATTGCACACAATCCATAGACAACAGTATTCTGTTGTCTTTTGTTATCATCCTAGACAACCCTTATTTATGCAGGCATATTTTTTCCCTTATCAGATATTTTTCCATACACTTGTTAAGTTTAATACTTTCTAGCAGACCTATGTATAGCATTCAGCAAATATGTTAAGTATGAAAGAAAACCTCCAAAGGCTCACAGAAGAAAGGGGAACTGTTATTTTACATATAAGTGGCTCACTGGAGCTCAGCTGACATTGCAAGCAGACAGAAATGATGTATCTTCTTAAGCTTTCTCTATCTGTTACTTACTATTTCAGGTTTGTATGCTTATAAATGCAAACAGCTCTAAACTCCCTCATTGCTCTCTTGGGATGTGTAGTTATTGGTTTGCCTATGAAATGGAAGAGAAATTTATCTCTGAACACATACTAATCAAAGAATCATTAACTATGCTTTCTATGGTAAAGTGTACAGAAATTTTTTACTCTGTTCTCCTGCCTGCGTGGAGTTGTTTGTGCCAGCCAACTGAGAACAAGCATGATGTTTGAAAGGCATCAACAAAGTTCATATATATTGGACAGTGTGTAATATTTTCTGGGAAACAGAGAATGAAATCTAGATATAAAAATAGATGTAGTTTAGCCTATTCATAGAAAATTCTGGATTCAGGAATGGAAACCTTACTCCAATATATTATGCAAAGCTGCTTTCAACTTTAATTGTAGATGAATATGTGAATATATATAAAAGTTTGCAAATAACATTTTGTTCATTAACTTGCATGAATCTTCACCCTGATATTTTAAAGAAATTAGGCTCACACAATCATTCTGCCTGTCCATACATGCTAGCTTCCTTTCCCTTCCTCTTCTTACTAGCCTTTGAACCTCTTCACTGATTTCTACCAAACTGAACAAGATGTTAAATTAAGAACGGTAATCAATTCCATATTATAAAAGTTTCTGGTTGAATAGAGGAAAGGGACCCAGATTAGTGCCTCCTCTCAGGAAAAGACCTTTATAAGTCTGTCCCTTGACCAATTTCAAAGCCTGCTGGCTACTAAGTTTGTACATGCTGACTAGCTAGTCAGCACACACAGAGCCCAGAGGCAGCTAAGCCACATGTTCCCATTTGCCCAATAAGACAGGCCAATAAGACTAGAACAAGGCATGTGGGAGCACAACATGAAAGACAAATGAGGGCGCTGAAAATACCAAGTGAAAGGGAGGAGTGTTAAAAGATAAAGGTTGTAAATCCATAAATCAGCCTTTATTCATCCTAATAGTCAGAGGACAACTTGTTATACTATGTTTATCTGATTAGTTTATAACTAAAATAAAGAGATAAGCAAAGCCTCCCCTTAGAGAAAAGCAAGGCTATTATGCCAATTTATGTCACTACAACATGGAGAGATGCATCTAAATTCCTCTGTTCTCTTGGTTGTAAAAGCAGAAAGTTAGGTTCATTTTATATTCAGTTGTAATCTATGGTTTGGCTTTTTCCTAGAACATCCGTAAGTTTTGGAATGTCACATTCAAATTTGATTATACAGTTCTAGTAAGACTGATCTGAAACAATTTTTTCTGCTTTTTAGTCATTCACAATGATTGCTGATTTTAATCAAGCACTGGTTTAATATTAAAGTCACATTTTTATTTATTCCTGTAACCAGTGAGCTCCACAGAGATTACAAACATGTCTCATTCACTTCACTTTTCAATTAGCATCGTGTGTGTAAATCTGAAACCAGTATAAGAAGCAGCGTGCCCCAAATGAAAGTCGCAGGTACGGTACACAATCACACCAGACGAATCAGTGACTTCACTATGACAAATCCTGCTTTAGATACTTTAATGATGTGAATTGGCATAGCTTTGAGCTCAGATGAGAATAATTCATTTACACTGGTTGAACAATGAGCATCCTGCCTCTAGAAAACATGTAAACAGTGATAAAGGCAAAGAATAGCCTTAATTAACAGGTTGGATCTTTATTTTATACCCTGTGAACTTGAGCCAAACTGATGAAAACAATGGAAGTCTTGAAAACACACTGGGATAGGGTTGTTCAGATAAGTAGATGGTGCCAGGAAAAGGAAATCTGGTCTTGCTATTTGAAATTTCTTATGTGAAAATATATCAGCTTGATCAATGAAGAACATGCTCCCTTTCTAGAAATTCCCATAATCTTCATAGACTCCAGCCAAGACACAGAGAAAAAGAGAATGGATGTTCAAAATTAATAAGAATCCTTCACAATTTCTTTAATAAATCAACCTAAAAAGAGGCTATAGTAAAACTTTAATTTATAGCTGTGATTAAAAAGCCTTTAATTGCCTATTTCACAATTTCCGTTAAAATGCTCTTTGGGAAGAACAATAATTTGATTCCACTGGGACTTGTGTGCAAATGTTTAATTCTAGCAAAGAACCTGAACTTTATATGACCTCTGGAAAATGGTAATTATTTTTTCTTTGCTTGATTTGTTGAGCTGTCATTTCTTCACTGTGAAGATCAAAAAAGCTGTCCTAAAAAGTAAATTTAGCATATGCTCTGGAACCTAAGGTAATTATGGAACAGTCCATCCCTCTTCTTCTATTTAGCTTAAAGTCTAGTCCTGGACTATTGTAAGACGGGGGAGCCTGAGCCCTGAGTTCCATAACAACTGGATCAGTTTTACAAGGAAAGGAATGTAGACCTGGTTTAGAAAATCCAACATCGCCATCTATTGGATTTCTGTGTCGGGTGGGATTCACAAATACTCTAATTCAGCTAAGAGTTCTCTGGATTTTTCACACTACAAATTCAGCTTCTTTAACAGTAAATCAGGAAGACTTTTTCTTAAGGCAGCAGGAGAACTTAGACATCCTGTCTTCAATTTCAATTAAGTCTCTTCCAGAAGCAATGATTTTCCAAAGCTCAATTTGTTTTGTCGAAGCATTTCCTTTTCACAGCGAAATCCATGAAGTAAAGCTGATCAGCAAGCTTGCAGAAAAAAAGTCAACTAACTAAATTCTGCAGATGCCTTTAAAAATTCCTTCCTTAAACTTTAAATACATAAAGTGGCAATTTGATTTCCATAGAAAATCATGTGGCTTGAAGTTTTATTTGTTTTTATTTTTAAAAAGAGAGAATGCTGTTCAGGCAACTCGGGACTAGAACCTATGAAAAAAGGGAAGCTGTGAAAAGCACCACGTCCTTTGACTGAAAACTTCCAGATATAACATGCATTCTTTTAGTAGAAACTCATTCAATCAGTCTTCCTTTCTAAAATAATTCACTTCTTGTGCAAAACATGAGTCTACTATAACAATAATAAAAAAAAGAGAAGCTATTTTCCAGAATGCTGTGTTTTAGCAGCAGAAATTGTACTCGGATGCAGTACCCGCCAGTCAGCCTATCTGCACCCTAGCTGTGAGTGCAGTAAGTCATATGTATCTCTGCAGTGCTGGTGTTGTACCAGTATTACACCCAATGTGGCTTGAAGCACCTTAACATCCACATTAACAAATTCTCGTTGTATGTCTGTTCATTTACATTATTCATGCCTTAAATAGCACAAGCCTGACTTTGGAAAAGGAATGCATATTTTTAAAATACATCAGGAGTTACCAGCAGCAAATACTTTACAAGCTTGAGAGTAAATTATCCATTTTCAGCCAGCAAAAAAGGTTCCTGCTTTCATGACTGGGTGAAAATAAAGATTCCAGCCTAGGGATCCTCATGCAATGCTTAACTGAGTGGAGCTGCACTCAAGTGGGCAACAGAGCAAGCCTGAAACAGGCTACAGAGAAAAGATCCTTTTAAAATGCAGAATTCATAACCAAAATTTGCACTAGTGCTCCTCTTTGCAAAGCTTAGACTTTCTGTGAAGAACAAGAAGCATGCATATGCTCAGCTTGTGGGCCTCAGGTTGGTTCTACCTTGTGAATCTTCTGCTGTAAATATTAGTATTTAAGAATGCTTAAATACTGCAAATTTCAAATGCATGTCCTCATGGTCTCTGGCTGTTTTGTCCACAGGTTTTCTTCCATCTGCTGGCAAAATTTAAACCTCCCTTCAGCTTCAGATATGAAATATGTTAACATCTTTAATAATTACATGAAACCAGAATGGTACGTGAGACTAAACAAGTTTAGGATCATCTCAAAGTTACATGGAAAAACCTACATATTCCTGAGATAGACAAACATTAAACGTTCATCAGGGGAGTTTAGAACTGGAATAACTCCCAGTTCATGGAAACATTTAGAAAAACAATGCAACTTTCCGGAATGAAATATTAGAAAATTGTTATTCACAAAGACAAATGAAATAGGCAGGTATACTAAGTCGGTAGGAGCGACCTCAAGCTTTAAAAAGCAAAGAGCTGCTTTTATTTATCACAAGACCTAGAATGTTTTAAGGATGATTTTTTCAAAATGCAATTACATCTTTTTTTCTTATGCTCGGCTTTCTTGCTTTTTCATATAAATAAAGCATATGAGCAAACACTTGAAACTCAGCAGTAAAGTGTCACCCAATGTGTCCCTGAAATCACTGTAATTATGCACACAGATTAGATGCCTTATTGTGTGCACAGCCACCTTGAAAACGTGGCCACAATACTGGAGCTACAAACTCCCAATGTGAGATTTAGTTTCCAGGTATTGTTCTCAGGAGTTTGTTCAGCATAAAATCTGCTGGTCTGTAATATTTAAACTATTGTATGTCTCTTGTTACATTTTATGAACATTTCACATTTGGAAATATGAGAAATTCTCAGTCTTTGGTCTTGTTAGAAGATGTTTTAGTGAACTCAAGGATATTAGGCTATGAATTTCCATTAAAAGAGCAGAGTCATTTCACCAACTGACAATTAGACACTGCTGCAAAATAGGGAGTAACTATTATGAATTTTAAAAATACATCTTTTTAACAATCTGAATAAAATGCTTCTCTCCACCTAGTTGCCTTCTTGTCTTCTATAATAGCATTAATAGTTACAAAAGGTAGGCAAAATCTAAGTTTATCCTGAAAGCAGTAAGAAAAAAAGTATCTGTATACAATCCAGTAGAAAACTTTCATGTCAGAAATAAAATAACATAAATCTTCCTTCAGATTGGTCCTTTCTCTCTTCCAGCACCACTGAGAAAGCTAGTCAATGCAACATTGTTCACTTCCTGCAGCTTTTCTTTTGGCACACTACGTTGTCCTTGTGTCTCTTCATCATGCCTGATAACGTCACCATCATCATGCTGTGGGTTTGAGAAGAAACAGAAAAAAACTGGAAGGGTAAAAAAGTCCTTGCTGGAGGAAAGTATTAAGAAATACACTCTTTCTCTGACTTTGCCTTTTTAACTTATGCCTGCTCAATAAAAGCGTTGTAGTATTAAAGTGTTCCACTTGAGGTACTCAGTGACCCTGGACTCTACTGTGTGCTTATGCAGAGAGGTAAACCCATTCAAAAGAGGGGGTAAAACTCAACAATACAAGCTAAGGCTTCCATCACTGAACTCTTATCCAAACATGTCTATTTATTCAGGATTATATGTTCTTGATTTTTTCAACAGGTGTTCACTTAAACAAACATCAGTGCTCTGAAAAATCCCTTAGCACCAAGAAGATTAAACAAATTATACCAAGTTCTCATTTTTTGTATATATACACAATCTTTAGCTATTTATACACTTTCACTTACAGCAATGAATTAGAGGTTCTAAAAAACTGATTGAAGCAGTAACATGTTCTGTGTTTGAACAAGTAAGATTTAGTCATAAAAAATGGCAACTGCCCTACAGCCTCCAAGATATTTCTTAGTAAAATGTGTATGTTTGAAATTACTGTAAGACAACTTGTTCTTGTATTTTCCAAACATAAAGTAACCTATGAACACAACACTCCTGTAAGGAAAGTTACAGTGTAAAAAAAAGAAAGTAAGACATACAGACAGTAAGTCAGCACTTGGAAGACAGAAGTCATACACATTGACTACGTTGATACCTACTGAGGGGTTAGAAATTCATTCCTTTGCTGGCTGGAGGATTTGTTCCCTGATGGTTGGCAGAGAGCCTCCAGTTCTCTTGATGGGTGTCTCTTCCCTGAATACCAGTGAAGCCTTTGGATTTTCTTTCACAGTGGCACTGAGAAGCAGTTCCACATGAGAGAGATTCAGAGACTTTCACTGAGCTGCAGCTTGCTCAAAGCTTACCTCGGGAGGAATCAACACTCCTAAACAGCAGCCATAAGGCTCAAAGGTCACTCTGCTAGAAAGGACTGCTGGGACATCCCCATCTTTAATTAAGTAGGACTACGGGAAAAACTTTCCCTTCTTGCTAGATCTAGGGTAAAGATTAACAAAGGAATAATCACTCCTAAATGAGAGCAGGAAACTGGGGTTCTGGGGAGTTGTATCTTTTCCCCTATGTTGTGTTGGGAGAAACAAAATGCTGAATAGACTCCAAAGTTCAGGGAACCCCAAAGTGTCTCCAGATCAGAGGAGATGCAGGCAGAAAATTTATATAGAAAAATTTGCTAATTTTTCTCACACTTCCTCCTGTGGAGTCAGTAAGATATTGTTGAGGAACCCTATTTAAAAATGAGATCATAAGGAGATATTGACAGTCATTTTGGAATAGTAACCCCACAGGATAGGAGCCAAAGGCAGCAGATAAATTTTGGATGGCGCACAACAGGGCTGGCTGCAGACTGAAACTGGGAACCACAGCATTCCTGAAAAGCAAATATTTCTAGTCCTGGCTCCTACTAAGTTTGGAGCTGTGTTGAAACTAGAAACCCCTGCCTCACATGGAGGCAGGGTAGTAGTTTGCCACTGATCAGCAGCAGCTCAAAACTTCTAAGCAGGTCCAACCCCTGTAGAGATTCTGCTGGCAAACAAACTCTCTTGTGGAAAAGTTAAAATAAAAGGCTAGCACACCACCCTGGGTGGGTTGCTGACCCCTGATGTCCAGTATTATTCTCACCCGTTCAGTTCCTTCTGGGGACGAAACACAGTAACTAATTCAACCCCCTGTGCTCTTTGCACAGCCAGAGGAGATTTAAACAGCATTTCAGCAAATTCAGAACTGCATGGATTGATTTTGTACTACAGCTGTAATTTCCTTCTCCCTTTTCAAACAACATGATACTTAACAGGACAGTGTGAAGGTTCAGAAATATGATCTGTAAGCCAGAATAAATTACACAGTCCTAGCAGAACAGCAGAAAGGCACATTTTTGTGGGCTAAATCATTGCAGCTGGGATGTTGCAGAATGCTGAATCTACTTTTTTATCCAGGGAGAAAAATCAGCCATAGAGCTCCTGTTTGCTTTCACTGCAACTAGCCATGCTCTTGCCAACTTACTGCTAAGTGTTCCAATCTCTCATTAATACCCACATTCACCACTGGCACCAAGAAACTCAGTCATCAGAAATATTAATTTAGAAGCAGTGATCAAACAAATCAAGACAAAAATTAATCTGGCATTGGAATCTTCAATTTCTACCCCAACTTTGAAATGCAAAGCATCCCAAAGGCCCTTCAGCCTTGAAACAAAGCCTGGTGATGTCAGTTAGAAGTTCAGAAGTCGGGAAACTTCTTAAAATATTTCTAAAAATGCACCTCCTCCTCAGCAACCTCACATGGGATAGATAAAATTCAGTCCACTAATGGGAGTTCTGCCAGATTTAATATTATTTGGTATTTTAACAATGGTGGCTGGTAACGCCAAAAGAGTTGGTATGGCTTTAACAGTCAGTGTATTTCCCCACATTATGAGGAAAAATAAGAAAGAGAATCATCCTCTTAATAAAAGATTGATTGCCTTCTCTTTTAAGAACCCGTGTTCTCTGAGGATAATCCATGACCATGTCGTAATGATTAGAACAGATTCTACCTAACCCAAATCTGGAACAGCTATATAGCGCAGGGGCTTTTTGGTTGTTATTGGTTTTTTATATTGGTTTTTTTTTTTGTGTCTTAAATTAGGGCATTTAACAACTTATTTAGAGGAACATTTTGAACTTTATCTTTCATCAGGACTTGCTTACTGAAAAGCTCTATAGAGCAAGGAAAACCTCATAAGAATATGCCTAAACCGCCTCATGGCTTGGCATAGTGATTTTCAATTAAAAAAAAAAAAAACCACAAAACCATTGCTTCACACACCTTTGACTTCAAAACTTGTGGAAATTCAGTTTAGTTTCAAATTCATGGTGCCTTAGAAGTGATACAACTGTATCACATGCATGCTCAAAAGCTATCCACTAGATAAAGGAACCATTAGGCTAAGGTAGTGCAGGCAACAGAACCTGAAACACCACCACTGACCTGCTGCTGTAGATATGATCCCTCTTTTTGTTCATCTATCACAACCTTCCTCTCTATTATCTTCTCACTTCATTTTTTTTTTCCAGATGATTGCGTTTTCACCCTGAAAGCCAGGTGGTGCTTGCATCTCTCCCACTGTTGACCCTCATCATCCCTAGATGTGCCCTGTGCTTCATTTACCACACACCCCTGATCCTCTAACAGCTTCCCGGTGAGCCTGAGCCCTTACTGCAGATAGGGAGAGCTGGAGCAGGGCTCTACCACCGCAGGCATTTCCCATAGTTTTGACTGTTTGTGATCCCCAGGAGCCTCTGGGGTGGCAGCCCCCAGCCTCCCTTCATCCTCAGAGCTACCCTGCACCCAGCCTAACAGGTGCAGTTTCAAGGTGTAACTTCTAACCTTGAGCGAGCCCAAACAAGAGACTCCCTTCAAGATGCGCAAAAGGCCTGTGCAAGCGGCCCGTGTTAAAAAAAAAAACCCAAACCTCAACCTCAGCACCTCACGCACACGCGAGTGGGGCCTCAGGGAGAGAGAGGCCAAGGCCAAGGGCAAGGCAGGGCACCGCACCTCAACGCTCCGCTCCTCTCCTGACCGCACCGCTCCTCATTTCTCCTCACTTTGCTTCCTTCACTGCTCTTCTCCTCATTTCTCCTCACTTCACTTCACCGCTCCGCTCCTCATTTCTCCTCTCCTCATTTCTCCTCACTTCACTTCACCGCTCCGCTCCTCATTTCTCCTCTCCTCATTTCTCCTCACTTCCCTTCCTTCACCGCTCTTCTCCTCATTTCTCCTCACTTCACTTCTCCTCTCCTCATTTCTCCTCTCCTCATTTCTCCTCTCCTCATTTCTCCTCTCCTCATTTCTCCTCTCCTCATTTCTCCTCAACGCTCCTCCGCCTGAGGAGAGCCCACGCGCCACCGGCACGAGACACCCCGACTCCCCCGCTCGCACCGCTCTCCCTCACAAGACTGCAAGTCCCAGAAGCCTGCGCGCGGCCTCCCCCTATTGGCCGGCGCCGGCAGGAAGCGCGCGGCGGGGCGAAGGGCGAGGGGCGGGGGACGCGCACCGGCCGGAAGGGAAGGCGCAGGTCTGTTCCCGGGGACGGGGCGGGCGGCCTGGGGTGGGCCCGGCCCGGAGGGAGGCGGTGGTGTCATGGGGGGCGCAGGCCGCAGCCCGGCCCCTTATCTCCGGGGGCGGGGTAGGGCTGAGGTGACAGAGCCGGAAACGGTTGCCTGGCGCCTAGCTCCGGGGTGCCGTGGTGGGGCTGAAGGGGAGCGCGGTGCAGGCCGGGCCTGGGGCGGCGGTGGGGCGTCCGCAAGGGGCCGGGGTGGGCGAGGGGGTGCTGAGGCCTGTGGGTGACTTCAGTCCCGCTGCAAAGAAAAAGCTGCAGCGTAGTGCTGTGCGGTGCCCTGCCGGTCCTGGGAATCTGAGCCTGTGAATTAACTTACTTATGGGAACGGTGTGCTGGACCCGTGTCGCTGTATAGTGCGTAGAAGAAGCCTGTATAAGTTGCTCACTCCCCTGAGGGATATTAGTTTCCCTTGGGTGATGTCAGGAGTACTTTTAAGAACTTTCGAGATTTGCTTGCTGACAAGGCATTTATATTATGCTTGTTGAGGGTTATTTCTTTCTCATTTCTAAAAACCTAACCCCTCCAAGGAGTCCGACATGGAAGAATTTAAAGATGCAAGTCCACCTGAGGAATTACTTGATCACTTAAAGCTTTCTGATCAGAAGCCTTCAGAGACTGGCCCCAAAGATGCACAGAATCCCCAAAATATTGAAAGTGGATGTACACCGTCTTCAGCCAAAGATCCCACAACAGCAGATGAGTGTTTCCATGACTGTCATGACTCCTTTGAGGCAAAAGAACCTGTGCTGGATGATGAAGGGAATTTACAGAATGATAATAGCTCAAGGAAGCAGACAGAACTAGATGAAGAATACTTACTAGAACTAGAAAAGGATATGCCAGAGGAAGAAAAACAGGTAATCCAAAGTACCGATGTTGAATATGAAAAGATAATATTTTCAATGTCACGTTTCTGAATGGTTTGTGACCAGCATGAAAGTGGACCTGTGAAATTCTTACGTGTCTAGTTTTAATGTTCTTACTTTCTTCTTTTAGGTAACAGATAGTTTTATTAGCTTTCCTTACTCTTCTTGATCATCACATTCCATTGCAGATTTTCAACTACTTTCACCAGTGTTTAAGGTTACTGTGACTCGGGGAGATTAGAACAAAAATCTCCCTGTTTCACGTTATTTAATTGTGTGCATTCATTGTTTTCATCTGATTAGCTGCAAGGTGCTTTTCCAAAACTCAGAGCAGGTTTCAGGATACTCCTGTAGGCATGAATTAGATCTTATTTTAATAAAGGAAATAGAGTCCTTACTGAAAGGGTAGCTGCACAGTTTGGATCATAGGTAATATTGAGTAACTGTTTACGGTGAGGGAAGGAGACAGTGGAGTAAGGAATGGCAGCCGACAAGAGGAGGTATGCAGCATCTTAGGAAAACACTACTTCGTAGAGGATGATAGTGTATTGTATAGCTGTATAGTTTTTATTCTGGAAATTCCCAAATCACCAGGAGCAGTAGAAAAAATTACTACATAATGAACAATTACTAATAAACTTTTGATGAAAAAAGAAGAAATGAAGGGTTATATGAAACTTTTTTTTCTAAGCACTTAAAATATTATGAATGTTTCAGTGAATTTATGTGTGCTTATTACTCTTTAATAGAGGCAGGCTGATCTCTTCTAATTTAACTGACTTAGTAAAGCTGGACCATGCTTTCTTAACTGTTGGCTAGCCCTGTCTGTGTTGTGTAGGTAAATAAATGCTGGCTATGCATTGCCCCAAAAAGTTGGAAAGAGGGAGAGGCTTGGCAGTAACTTGACTGTGGCGTGGTCTTACTGTCAGCTACCGTAAATAGAGAATGAGGGGCAGAAATATGCAGAGCTAAGTTGCCAGAGGCAACCAAACATCTGTATTGTTTGTTACAAACCAGTATAGAGAAATTTAATCAAGTTGTGACTCAGGTAATTCCCTTGCTGGTAGGGTGGGATTTCTGACCAAAATACATCAGTGAAGACAAAAAGGTAGTTTTCCATCTGTGGTACAGATTGTCATGTTAATGGAGAAATTCCTTGAGTTCCTTGGAAAAGCAAGATGGGCAAGTGGGGAAGGGGAACATGGAATATAATCTCCTTGAAGTAGGAATAAGACTAGATGTAACACTTGTCTGCTGCTTCACCTTGTGGAAATCACTTCATATCGCACTTTGTCTCTCAGTTTTGACATCTGTGAAATGGGCGTAATGACGCTTGCCAGTTGTAATACCTTGAGCTCTAATAAAGAATAAGGGGGGGGGGGAAATCTCAAGAAGTTATTTGGTGCATCCTTTCCCCAAAAAGGGCCTCTGGAGAGGTCACCTAGTCCAGCCCCCTGCTCAAAGTTAGATAAATAGATCAGCCTGCTCAGAGCCACGCAGACATTTCAGAGTCTGGAGGTTACACAGCCTCTCTGGGCCCCTGTTCTAGTGTTTAATTACCCTCATGGTGGAAACTTTTGTCCTCATATTTAATTAGAATTTCCTTTGTTGCAACCTGTGACTACTTGCCCTTCTTTTTCTGCATGCCTCAAGGAAGAGTTCATCTCCATTTTCTCTAGCAATGGAGTCTCCACTGAGCCGCCTTTCCTAAGGCTGAACAAACTCAGTTCTCCTAGGCTGTCTGCTTAGGTCATGGTCTCCAGCATCCTGACCATCTCGGGGGCCCTCCGCTGGACTCCCTTTGGGAAGTGTTTTGGTATTTTTGTATGGAGTGTGCACAGAACTGTGCACTCTTGAAATGCATTCTCTCAGGTGCTGAACAGAGGACGAAGACCGCTTTCCTTGACTTATTCACTATACAGAAAAACCATTATCGCTTTGCCCTTGTGTCTTTTCCAGTTTAGACTAACCAGTCCCTTTTTTCTACTTGTATTTATTTCTTGTACAACAAGGAACATTGTCATCATGAGTCACAATGAGGTTTCTGCAGCAGCCTAGAACTTGAAGGCACCTTCAGAGTTTCATAGACAAAATGCTAAAAGCTGGGGGAAAATTATGTCATCAAATTAAACTAGAAAGAGCAGCTGGCCTGAAGTTGGGTGTCTTAGCTTTTGTGCTGCTGTTGTTTCTGTTGTATTGTTAGGTAATAATTTAATTTTGCATATCTTTTTTTTTTTTCCTTCTGTAAAATGAGCAAAAGAATAGTGAATGTTGAATACTTGCATTCACCTTTGTGGAACTCCACTGAAAGGTGCTATGAGAGCACAAGATAATAACTGTTCAAAGCTGGAAAGATTTCCATAGAGAAATTATTGAGACAGCTGCAGTTCTCATCTTTCAGTAGGTTTATTTCCAGTGGCATTGAGTGATTGTGCATTCTGGCTTCATTTAGGATTATACCTAATGAAATATGGGTATTCCATCTCTTAGTGTCACCATACCTATTAGATTGGCAATATTTATATTGTGAACTTTGTTTATGTTCCATAGGGAACTTCCTAAGTGGATTATATAGCAGTCTGTAAAATATAACTATTTTTTTCTCTAACAAAATACTGCTGGTATCTCTTAAAAGCAAGGTTTGAGAAATCCAGAAACCAGAGATGAATTGGAAGGTTACAGCAGTTGTTGTAAGTATTGAAGTAGCCCATTTGCATGATCTTACCCTGTATCACCTTACAGTCTCTGTGTGGTAAAACTGTGGGGATGGATCATTCCTGAATTACTACTCCAGTTTTCCTCAGAGTACGTGGAATTGATGGCTACAAATTTTATTTTATTTTTATTTCTAAAAGTGAAATGCTCTATATATTTGATTATGAAAACAATCTGTTAAATGATGCAGCTTTTAAGGAAAAAATACTGCAGTTATGGTCTGGAAACAGCTGCTGTACATCCATTTATTTAGTTTTTCAAACATTTTAAACCTTCCAGTTACTCAAAAGGTCGTTTTTGAGAAGAAGGGCAACATGAATTTCTTTTTTTTTGCAGCTGGAGAAAATGAGGCAGAAATATTCAGAAGTTGTTTACTTGACTGTTTAGGTTGTGACCAGACACTCAGCAGCAGCGCTGTGTTTGCTGCTTAGGCAGTCCTTCATCAGTTATTCTCAGCCCCCTGCTGCCTCCTCCGTTGTGCTGGCACACCTCTGCGGGAATGTGCAGTCAACCAGTTACGGGGGATGATTCAGATGAAAAATAATGCTGTATTTTTAGATCAAGGGCAGTGCCGATAAAAGTAGACATCAAATGGCAGCCTCGTGATGGCGTATAGGGGTAGATGGATTTTCTTCAATTAGACTACTTGCCTAAAGAAGAAAAACTTACTATGAACTGTGGCTGCAGCACCAACCATCAACTGTGTACTCAAATCATAAGGAGAGCTAGATGTTAGCCCTGCTCAAATTAAATTTATGGACCTACACCTTAATAGTTTGTCATTTTCTTTTGTTTTTTTAAACTAAGCCCATTGTTATGTTTTAGCAGCTTTAATAAATTAATTCTTTTGAGCGATGTTCTCCAATTAACTAGGCTGTAGAAAAGAAAGTCTCTAATTTATTCCAGAGATGCAAAGACAGATTTTAGTCCTTGTTCTGTGTATTTATGTGTATGCTACGTGCAAGCTTTCATGGTAGCAGCTCTGAGTAGAAATTCTCACCCATGCAGAAGCTGTTGCAGAGATCCAAGTGAAGGAGCAAGTGGTTGTGTATTTTCTCTCAGTTATATTTTGAGAGCCCTGTACAGTAAGATTTCTAACCTTAAGCAACAGGAATTACTTGCAGGAAAACAGTACCAATACTGTAAGAAGTCTTCTCTGCACAGTGAAGCAAAAGAAGAACTTAAAGGGATATTAAGACACACTCCTACAAGAAGCGTTCTTGAAAACAGATGTAGGTTAGAGCCTGGGTATTTGCCTGGACTTGCAACTCCAAGCTTTTTAAGAATCAAGCAGGCTGAAACAAAATTCACTTTTATAAGATTGTTGTTTTTGTTTCAAAACCATGCTGTTTGCTGCCCCAGCAGAGGCACTGAGCAGTAAATTGCTTTTGATGCATTACAAACAGATTTTTCTGGTTAGTTGTCATTGACAGTGATGGCTTTGACGTTGGTCTAGTTTGCAGAATTAATCAGAAGACACCCAACAGCTGTTACATGGTAATTGTTTCAGTCTGACGCGGTCCTCTTCTAGAGGGACACCCATTAATTATGAGTTTATCCAGCAGCAAGATTCTGAATCCCTCATGCTCTTCCATCATGACAGATGTTGTCTTGTTGTTTGGGCCTTGTCTGGCAAAGACTTAAGCACCTGGCCTAGTAAGCTCTTATTTTGGAAACAGAACACTCTTTCTAGCTGCTGTGAGACCCTGGAATAAATACCTAATATACCTCAAAAGCACTTAATTTCTTTGGGCTGTTGTATGTGCATTAGAGCTACAGCTGGCTGTAATCATGCTCAGCTTCTGTTTTAACACTAGGAAATATGTCAGCAAGACAAGGAACAGAGCTCCAGTAGAAGAGATTCTTGATTAGTATCTTGTTAGCAACTCTGTAAGAATTAAGCTAAACTGATCTTTGAGAATTGTATTTTTGAGTTACACATGAGATTTTTTTAGTTGTGGGCTAAACAGTAGAACTTCCTTTTCTCTCCCCCCCGCCCTTTTTTCTCCAGAAGTTCTAGGTTGTGTTAGAGAATGTTGTCTTAATCAAGAAATTTCCTTTAAACTGCTCCGTTCCTCACCCTTTCTGCCCCATGCTTCAGGTTGATCCCATTGTTCTTCCATAAATTATGGCTTCTATATAGAATTTGCTTTTCCAGGGGCTGAAGAACTGATCTGGGATTTCTTCTGAGATGGATTCTCAGGTGTAGTCATTTATTTCAGCATTTGGTGTTTTCCTAGTTCCATCTGTTCCATATAGTATAGGAATCCTTATGCCATCAAAGTTGCTGTTTTTTCTATAGTATTTATGAAATAAAAGGAACAAATAAAGAACAAAATGGAAGACAGGATGCAATAAAGTGGGTCATATTTTGGAAGAGTCTTCAGGTGTTGATCACTTGGAGAGATTCTCAGAACTCTTTTCAGGAAGAATTAGGTTGTTGGACCAAAAAAACAGATTATTAATACATGAGACAATGCAATTGACTGCACAGCAGTGAAACTTATCACATAAATTACTGACAAATACCAATAAGGAATATATCTGTTGTTAACAGTTCTCATCAGCATTCAGAATTATTTTGTCTAGCAGTAAATCTTGCAAGACAATTGGGTTTTGAAAGCATCACAATGCAATCTTATGAAATATACTAAAAGGTGATGCCCTTACTCAAATGACCTACTTTAATAACCTGAATCCTGTATACAGTACAGCACCAATACTAAATATGCTATTCTTCTGGTCAAATTAGAGGAAAAGATGGATTGATAGACTTCAACTGCCCTCTCTTATGGCTTGCAAAATAGAACAAAATACCAAGTTATATTTTCTGATTTAATCAAAACTTGGAGAAGTACATTTGAGAAGTATATCAGTATCTGCTAGGTTAATTAATTCCAACTGTTGGTGAGAAGAGCCTGGATAAAATCTGGAGTATTACTCTCCCTTTGTGATTTATAGTTCTTTGAGTTAAATTTTTAAAACTAAAAAAAGTCTTTTGCTGGATAGCAATTTAATAGAGTGAAAAAGTATACCTTCATCTTACTTTCAGTGCTGCTATCTGATTTTATCCTTATGTACATTTTTGCTTGTCTGGTAAAATTGAGACCTTTTTGACTTGTGGTGGTGATGTATTAAGTGGTCGGCTCCACTTTTCTGCCTGAGGCTGTTGCCTCTGGAACAGGGATGACTGAATGACATGTCATGTCACTCCAGAGCAGTCACGGTTAGTCTGGCACGTTACCTTAAACTGACTGTCAAGGATGGATATGACCTCTTGTCTCTGGAAGTGCTGCTTACAATTTCAGGAAAGGGTAGTGATTTGGCAGTAAAAAGACTGATGCATCTTTACTATGGAGTTACAGTGAGCAGAGATGGGCCAGAATCTAGCAAGGCTTATTACTCTGTCTCTTCAGTGTAGAGGGCAGATTTGGCACAGCTTTCAAGTGACAACTCCAGCAAGATTTGAAAAAGGACTTTTTGAGCGACTACAACCTTAAATTGAAATTGAAATACTTGCATGCATGATACAGCAATAGCCTCACAGAACTGCAGGGGGAAGCAGATGACTACTAATGGATGACTTACGAATAGCATTGGTATTTGAAACTGAAAAATATATTCTTTATCTGTTTAAATTCTTTGCTTCTGTGCACCCTTTGAACCCCGGTAATTCTAAATTGACTGCTACTTGGTGACCTTACAAAAGGCTGTATGAGATGCAGATGTGCATTGTCACACTGTATAAATAGCCTTACAGAGAAGGGAGCACACATTTGCTGCTCTTGACAAAACTGGAGCCAAGAACAGTTCCCGAGCAAAGTTAAATCAATTGATCAAATAAAATGCATAGGAACAGCCAGCGGAAGCGTAGTTGGAAGCGTTACAAGCTCAGGGTGTTTGCCCTTCAGCTCTCACCTGCTATATTTAAGGATTTCACTTCAAGCACTTCTATTATATTGGTTACTTCCAAAACAGTGAAAATATGCAGGTTGCTTTCTTCTCTAATAGCAAAATAATGCTTTAATGCTTTTATTTTTAACCCTGAGTTTTTTGGCAGAGTATCTGAGGTTCAGGGACTGTATTTGATGGCCTTTCTTTTGAATTGTTGTATTTCATTGTCAGAAGGCCAAGCTGTCTTTTCTCATTACTTCAGATCAGGCCTTAATCTTCAGCACCTCTTGCTTGCCAGGCAGATTTATGTTAAGATCCTAATTTCTTCAGAATATGAGCTATTGTCATTTAGTATCCAAATCTGGAAACATTTCTAATCGGATCCTTTAAGAATCATATTACTAGCTACATGTAGTTATTTCTCCTGGACTTTAAAAAATCTTTTTTTTTTTTTTTAACTTTTTACATCAAAAACTAATGCCTGCCATTTGGAATTGGTCATCTTTGTGTTATTAAAATTTGCAAAGAAGAAACTTTAAGATTTTGCTGACTTTGACTAGCAGAAAATCAGAATGGATTGTAAGTTGGGGAACTTGTGCGTGACCTCAGTGTGGTAGGCGAGCAGCCTCAGGGAACGCAGTGGGTCAGGATATCTTTTCCTTAGGCAGAGCGCTCTAGGAGTTCAGTCTGACCTACTTCCCTCGCTGAGGAAAGGGTAGCCTGCCCTGCAGCTACTTAAATCTTTTTCTGAAATATGAGTGGGTGGGGACACTGAAATGACATTGTGCAAAATTTGTCCCAAGGACAAGTCACTTGCAATTTTTTCACTCTGGTTTGATATGATCACAGTAAACTGATGACCAGTCAATTTGCAGTTGTCCATTGACGCTGGAAATGCCGCTTACTGAGAGAAGAAGTTGTATCTTCTAACACTGCTTTAGGTTTTGTTTGGGGTTCTTTTTTACCATGAATTTGAATAGAAGACTGATTCTAACAGCATCCATTGGAGCAGTCCTTTCAGGTTAAATGTAAATTCATCCAAAATAGTTGATTTGCAACTGCTTTTGTGTTAGGATTTTCTGTTAAAGAAGTGTATATATGGAGGAATAAATTATGGATTTATTTCACAAATACATAGTGTCCTTTAGAGGGCAGTGCATTTAGGATGTCATGTGCTAATACATATGCTTTTACACTTTGTGGAAAAGCCAGAGGAATTGGTTGTTAGGGATGGTCTGCTGTTATGTACTGATTATGGGTCATAGTTCAAATGAAAATCCAGAATGATGCATGAGGTACCCTATAGACTTTATGTTTTTGAAAAACACTGCAAGAACTTGTGCATTCTAGAACTTCAGGGGCAGCCTGAAACCTGTAATTCAGAGATATCTTGAAAATGTTGGTCAAGCTGTAACAGAAATACTGGGTTTGAACCAGAACTGCATTGCTTGCATTGCTGCTTTCCAGGGAGCTGAGTAAGCTGCAAAACCATATTTGGTGTTTTTGACAATGCTGCTGGCTTCTGGAACATGCTTAGACAACACCTTCTCTGGTCAAGTAGTCAGAAGTGACCGCAACACTGTCACTGACATTTGCATGTCTATAAGTTATGTGACTAATAGTTCTCTGTCCTTCAAGTTCGTGCAGTTTGATTCGCAGGCAAGAGATCATACCCGGGAACAGGCTTTCTGAGGAGAGTTGTATGAATCATCAGCTTCCCAGTGTGACAGTCCTTAAACTCTTCTCTTGCTCAGAACTTTCATCTGCCCAGGTTTCCCCAGTGAACATGGCCATACAGCCACCTAGGTCTGTCTTCTGTGCTGCTGAGACTCTGGGTCACAATCCTCTTGCCTACCTGAGAAGGAAACCCACAGTTGAAGAAATTTTTTGTTCCTTTTACCCTTTTTAAATTTTTTATTTTTTTTTTTTTAATATAAAGCTTATTCTCCTGAAGCCTTCTTGCTGCAAATCACCTTTTATATTAGTGTTTAATACTTAATTTGGATAAACATATTTTGTAATAATTTTAATAAAATTGATTTTTAGGTTTCTGCATCAGGAGTACAGCAACTATGCTGTAGTTCTCATTTCATACGAAAAAAATTCTTTCATTATTGTAGAGTTGTAACTCTACCTTCTGCAACAGAGAATCGGTTAATGACACTTAAAAGGCCAGAGCAGCAAAGTCAGTAGGGCCAGCGTTTCAAGCATTTCTTATCTTGAATGAGGGTTGTCTTTGTAGATCTTTTGTGTTTTCCTGTAGGATCATCATCTCCAAACCTGTTCTGTGCTGAAATCTGGCTGCTTTGTTCACTGGTATGAAAATGACTTCTGTTGCGCTAACCTTCACTCTGTGTCCATTCACGATGTTTTAAAAATTTTCTTTCTGTGGAGGACCAGCTGTGCGTGTGGCAGTCACCTTTCTGGAGCTGTTCTGTCTGGCACTTCCAAAGTTTGGGTACAGCTTTCAAACGCAGTTACGTACTCCCTGTGGTGAACAGTGGAATCCTGCATTTATACAAAGAATTTGTGGTTTTTATGCGGCTTGTGCCTTAAGTGCTCAAATTTGTTTGTATATTCATATTTAGAAAGCACCAACTGTCTTGTGTACGTTGGTGCAAGGGACACGGGGGAAGGACTGGCGTAGGTTTGTCGGTCTCCCCTGGAGGAAAGCCAGTTTAACAGTGGTGCACACAGGTCTGACCTGTGTTTTTGATTGTTGTTTTTTTAAATGTGAGGAGCAGTGAGTATTAGAAAACATACTTAATAGGCAATAGGAAAAAAATCAGTGATCTAGGCATGTATTGAAAGGATCAGATGATACTTTACTGTGTAATTGTGTGTGTCACAACTGAATGCCATTCTCCCCAGCTTAGGTTTCAGAGCATTGTGATCTGTTATTACTAAGATGGTGACGGTGGTCGGATGAATTACTTTCCAAAACCAATAAAAGCAAAAGGAGAGAACCTCTGATTTTGTATTGTTTGTCAGCTACTTGGCATAGCTGTGAGATGGTGCAGTGCTCCACAAAGAGTACTATATTTAGCTGTTTCCAAGGAGATGTTCTGTGCGATATTGATAATTGCATTAATCCTTGATTTACACAATCTGCAGGAAAGGAAACTGCTCCTTTTCCTAGTGTTGGCTTTTTAATTGCTCAATGATCTATACTTTATAGACACCTTGATTTAAGTCCTTTGTGTGTGTTGGGGGCAAAATCAGTGGTTCAAATGATCATTTTTCTACCATAGAAATGATTCGTGAACGTGAGCATTGCTTCTTGAGGTAACCATCTTACTTACACTGCTTTGTTTTTACTTGTGTGAGGTATGCCTGCATGTGAAAGACTTCCATTGTAAATAGGCTGAAGAGATGGCTTGATGACATCCTGTGTTTTCTGAGTCAAAGGCTAAGAGCATTCATGTCAACTTCGCTTGTGCCAAGAGTACTGTTAAGATATTCATGGTTGAAAACACAACTCTGCTCAGCATGTGCAATTTTCACTGTGTAACAGAACAATCTTCCTGTCTCTGGGTCTGATGGTTTAGTCACTCTCTGCATAAGAAATCTTTCAGGGCAGTACCATCCATGGACCTCTTTCTGATGCAGTCAGCTCAACATGCTTTGTACAGCTCTGAAAGCAACTATGAATTTCTGAGATGGAATTATCTCAAGCAAAATTTTTGAGACTTTACATTTAAAATATATTCTACATAGTTGACCTGCGCTGATTGAATTAAATTGAGTTGGAAAGGAGAAGCAAACAGCCAGCTAAAAAGCTAACGTATTAGTTTAGACCATGTAATTCACTATGAATGCTCTTTCTGCATACTGTTGTCCATGAACTGGGGCTTTTTAATTGCCTTGTTATACTCCAGGTTTCATGGATATATAAAGTCTATCATATCAAAATGACTAGAAGCAAGCAATCTTGGTACTAGTTAAAATTCTTCTGGTTATATTTTATTCTGATTTCCCTTCATACTTTATTTGGAACTGCAGCTGACCTACTTGTTCATTTCAATTAAATACTTTGAGACATTGTCTTTTCTTTTGTAGAAAAGAAGAAAGGAGAGCACAGTGCTGAAGGAGAAAGGAAATGAGCAATTCAAGAAAGGAGGTGGGTTGATAATCTTCTAACACCATATGGATGTTAGAGGATCTTAATTAATACTTAGCCATCATGGCGATATTGCAGAAAACCCATAGGAAGATCTCACACCTACCATCATTCAAATTTATTATATATATCATTTTGCATCCAGCTCTAGAGAACAGAAAGGGATAGCAGATCTCCTTAAGAGTTAAGTTGAAATCACAAAGACTTGGATTACTACAGCAAGGATTCTCATGAAAGCTCAGTGTTTAAATCCAAGAACATGATACAGAATTGACTGCCTTCCAAGTGCCAGTGTTTCTTTTAGTAATCAAAAAAGGCTTCCACTAGGCTCTGAGTTTTGCTAATGCAGGACTCAGGGGCTCAGTAGCTCTCTCCTACCTTTGTACAGTTGCATGTTTCTTTTTATCCACTGACTCTGTTATATATTTTATGTCTGTTATATATTTTATTTAGGTATGTGTGTATATATATATAGACAACTATATATACATATACAATCTATATGTACTTACATGTACATCTATATACATACATGTATATGTGTATATGGAGATGTACATACATGTGTATGTGTATATATATAGATGTACATGTACACACACACGTACATGTACTTACAAAAACTAATCTAGAGGTATGTAAATTTCTAGCTTATGCCAGAACTGGACTTGTTCTGAACATAGGTAATACATAACAACGGGGTTGAGGTCAGTAATAAATAACTGTAACAATACTTTTAATTAAAAAACATAAAGGGGGAAGTGATTTTGACACCTACCTTTCATTTAATGTTCTGGTGGCTAGAGGATTCACAAAGAAACCAGGAAATGCAGATTCATGCTTTCCTCTGTCTGCAGGGACACAAATGACTAATTTCCCCTTCCCAGAAGTCCCTGATAACCAGGCAGTGACCTTTGTGTTGGAGGTCTCTTATTGTGTGCTAAGAGAGCCAGATTCCTGGGGAATGATTTACCAATTCAAGCAGAGGAGGCCGAAGGAATGAAAGCCTGCAATGTTGGCTGAATCATCTTGTGAAGTTTCATCCATAGCCTCTCCTTGACAAATTCTTTGGCAGATCTTTTCAGTGTGCCTGTGCCTCCCAAAGTGCTTACTAATCAGAAACACACCACCTTTGAAGGATCTGGATGGTCACCAGCTAATGTGCAGAGCAAGAATTGCTCTGTTTTGAGGACAATGTGCTTGTCAGCTGGCAGGGCATTGTTCACAGTCACTATGGGGCCTGCTCACTCCTGACTGTACCTTTACTGGAAAACGAATAACTTGATAATCCCGTGTGGTTTTCCAGTGGTCCTTGCTTTAGACCAGATGGATGACGGATGACCTTCAGGTGATAATGGGTTTGTGGTGACTGACCTTTAAGTCAGTTATTGAAGATGATATGGCAAATAAAATATCTTCATAGCTGCTTTGAGCAGGTATTGGTGCAGTGACACATTTCAGCACGTGCTTCCTTTCGGATCAAGGATACGCTTAATCTAAAGGGACTCTACCTCTAAGGCTGGTACTCAAATAGAATGAAAGAATTCCAGGGATGAGAATTACATGCACGTCATGCTGTAGTTGTTACATTAAACTCAGGACTATATTTCTGCTTTTACAAGGGTGTTGATTTTGAAATAATTAATTGTCATTGATCTGTGTACTACTTAGAAATGCACTTTGTCTGAAAGCAGCTGCTGATCCTGGTTTAATATTGCATCATATATTGAGAAATGTTTCCAAAGAAATCTTAGCCATGTGGTTCACTGACTGTACTGGCATTTGAAATAAATGGTCTGTTTTGTTTTTTCGGTTTTTTTCTACTGCATCTGCAGAATATGGAGAGGCAGAAGACTCTTACACGAAGGCTCTGCAGATCTGTCCCGCCTGCTTCCAGAAAGATAGGGCTGTTTTGTTTTCAAACAGAGCTGCTGCAAAAATGAAACAGGTGAATATTCTTTTTATGAAATACCATGTATTGATTACATGACAAATGCAATAATGAAGTCATTAGGGGAGCATAAAGGAGGGCAAAAGAATAAAGCTGTTTGTGGGTTTTGCTGCTTGCTCAGTCTCTCACGTTCCCAGTGGAAATGCCGGTACGCTTGGTTTTCCTGAGGATGAAAACCAACCTGAAAGTTGCAGTTGGAACAGCTGTTCAAAGGTGCTCTTCTACATTATGTTTAAAATATTGATTTTTCTTTCATTTTCTCTATTTTAATGAAATTCAAAGTTCATGTGGAACAGATGTCTTTAAGCACGTTAATGTATGCAGGCCGTGTATTAGATTGTTTAGAATTGTAGTTCGTTAGTGATTTTTCTAAAAGCCTGCATTGTCAGATACTTGTCTTCGTTTAATTGGCTAAAATGCTTTGAGGCATAAGCGGGACTTCCTAACTATGGCTTTATTAATTTAGTTAGTCTGCTCCCTTCACAGTTTCTGTGTAGCAGGGGCAGACCTGCTGTAGGTAGGGCATGGCCTAGATAGGATGGGTGCAGCTTTCTCCATAGGGTTTCTGTTCCTTGACCAGGGACAGGTGCCCAGATGTTACCAGAGTCAGCACTAGGCTTAGGCAGCACGGAAGGCATGGAACACGATCTCTATCAAAAGAAGCTTTCACTTTCATTTCATAATAGGGGAGAAATTGCTCCCTATTTTTGCCTTTGTTTTTAAGATTAAATTATTATAGAAAAATAGCAGAGTAACTCCTATCCTCAGTTTACCCTCCTGCAAAGGGAACTTTCTTGCAGTTTTCCTCCAGTATTGAGACAGATGCAGCTCTGTTTAGAAACATACCCTGGAGCCATATTTAGGCATAAATAAGTAAATTCTTACTCAGTGTAGACTATTCTTGTTCAGCCAGAATTATCCAACTTGCTGCTGGGATACTGAATTGTTTGAGCAGACAAGGAAAAAATGGAATAAAATCTGTAATAACAGATGCTGGAACCTTTCAAATATGAAAGCTGTAAACTGAAAAAACTCCTTATAATCCACGTTAGCTATTCATATCACTAGGAAACTAATCCAATAGTCCCCAAATGAGCCCAAGATGATAAAAGAACTGTGCACAAACTAGTGTGTCTCACCAGCATAGATCAGTGGAACCTGACAGACCAATATATTACTCTGAAAATAGATTCATATTGTTAATAACTTCCCCATTAAATTTGTTCTTCCATACCTGCTGCTCCCATTTGCTTTGCACTACAACGAAAGCTCACGAGGCAAGAATCTCTGAGTTCTGTTTCATGGAGGAGAAAATAGTTCCTTGGGTGTAGAAAGATTACCACTACTTAGATCAACAATACAAGCATGGAACAGCCTACTTTTTTTAATTTTATTTTTTTTAAAAGACTTTTTAGGTTGGATGAAGGTTGGATCTCTGTCTCAGCTCGTTTGTTTGTTTTGTTTTGTTTTTTCTTATTTTATTATAAGCAGATTGCTGGGCTCTCATCTTCTTGCTGTGGTTGTCTGGGTGTGCTAAAATCTTTTCCCTACCACTTCTGGAAGTCTCATGCATTGTCCCTTGTAGAGAAAGCTGTATTAGTGCTAAAGCCAGTGTCTGCTTTCCAAATGTCTTAGGACAGCCAAGAATTTATCTGGGAGTCTTGGGAACTGTCTATTCCAACCCCTTAATTAATTGACAAAGGTAGAAAAGCTGCAGGTCAGTTAAGCCAAGGCCTGCAGATGTGACTCAGCCTTTTGAGTGTCGCTGCCGGCTGCTCGGTGCCGACCATTAGTGGGGCCGCCGTGCAGTGTGAACACCGGCAGCCTTGGCAGAGAGGCAGCTAATCACCACTAAAGAGCTTTACAGCAGGAGCAACGGTATGAAAAGCCTTGATTACGTGAACACCCAATTCCTTGGAATGCCAGACAAACCATTTGCTTGGAGTTGCGAATAATCTCTTGCCCAACAAATATGACTTAAGTATAATAAAACTGTTTTGTGTTCTAGGACAAGACGGAAGCTGCCCTAGGTGACTGCAGCAAAGGTATGACTTTTGTTCAGTGTGCTGCTCTTGTGCCAGATCTTTCATACATAAATTCTGCCACTTAGTGCCTTACTGCAGAGCTGTAATTTTGGGCATAAGGGACTTTAAAGAATTTCTAGAAAAGCTGTGGTGGAAAACACCTGAATCCAGAATTATTTATATTATTTATTTTGTAAAATATCTGTCAAACTTTTCCTGTCTGTAATAATTTACTTTCTATTCTCTTGTGCTAATAAGGCTGCTGTTTGTACTTCTTTTTAATAGGAAAGTGTTTTCATTATGGAAGCTGTTTCTTTACACCTGCTATTTTAAACCCACTTCCACCTGCCGTTCCCCCCCACCCCCTGATTTTGGTTTAATCCCAGATTCCAAAGAACTGCGAGGCCTTATAGAATTAAAAGCATTATCAAGTCCCTTTTATACAAGGCTTTTGCTTTGTCAGAAGGGCTTACGCTCTCCCATTCTTGTCCTGCATAGTTTTCTCTCTGCAACTTCTGGTGAAATCATTTCAGCTGTGCATTGCTGTATTGCTTCCACCCACTCACCCATGCTCGAATATTTGTTAAACTCCCCATGACAGCTGGGGAAAAAAGTCCAAATTACCAATCAGAAGACTAATCCAGTGGCTGTGTGCCAGTACTGCTTGTACAGTAAATATGAGTTTGTACACGCTAAAAGTACTCTTGAAGCTAAAAAATTCTAGCTGGCCTTTGTCACTTTGGGGGTTTGCCTTGTTTTGGTGGGGGTGCATTTTGAAAAACACTTCTGCTAATTTTGTAGCGGCTGAAAGGGAATCGGTCTGCTTTGCAGCAGTGAGACATAAACCTACCATCGCTTGACGCTCCCCAGGGACTTGGCTTACAAACTGCAATGCAACACTTGGAGCACAGCAGAGCAATTCACACCAACCTGCAACTTGCTGACTGTAGCATTGTCTTTGTCCTTCCAGAAGAAATAAGTTAGAATATTTAGCTAGATAATCCTAGATTTAATTGTCCCGAGAAACATTTTAATGGGTTAGTAATTATAAAATCGGCAGTCTTTCATTCTCCCTCTTTCTATGATGAAAAATAGATGAAGAAATTCTTGAGAGATTACTATTTGCAGGTTTCTGTTAAGTTTAGCGTTCAGTCTTAACTGCATCTGTAAACACAGTCATGGCTGCCAAGGGAATAAGTGGAGGAAAAGCTTGAATTCAGTCAGTATGTCCCTCCGCAAACTTGTAGAGCTAATACAAGCTTGTGGATTCGCAACACAGTTTTGACCATTTGATATTAAATTTGGAAGAACACCAGTAGTTCTGGAGTTTGTCTCAACTTGAATTGAGATAAGCAGGGGAATACTTATGTTCCCTGCTATGTGTATCTTTGGGTATATTTAACTTTAGCTGTAATCTAATAATACACACTTATTAAATATACAAAAGCTGAAAAATATCGGGTCCTTAAAATTTCTGAAGGGTCACTTAGAATCTCTGCATATATAGTATTGCAAAATTAAATGTTTGTGCATTATAAATCACTTCTGTCTGTGACAGACTGTAGACATTAAATGAACTAAGATCATTGCATTAGACTTTCACAGGGAAATGTATGCCTTTCTGAATTATGACTTAGCTTTTAAACTGTGACTCTGCTTGATCCTAAGCGACATTATAAAGATAACTTTTAAGAATTTCTACACACTTAAGAATTCATTTGAGGGGTGTAGAAATGTTTCAAGTTAAACACTGTGCTTTGGTTTTGTTTTCTAGCAGTAGAATTGGATCCTAACTATATTAGAGCTTTGCTGCGGAGAGCAGAACTATACGAAAAAACAGAAAAACTAGATGAAGCCCTGGAAGATTATAAGGCAGTCCTAGAAAAAGACCCATCAGTTCCTCAAGCCAGAGAAGCTTGCATGGTAAGCCTTTTTAGTATACTTTGGCCTAACTTTAAAGCAAGGTCTTTTCTTTTGTGTTCTAAATATTCAGTGCTGTTTATGCAAGCAGCTTCATATGCAGTAGCGATAACTTTTTTTTTGAGACTGAAAGTGTAATGGTTTTCTCATCTGGTTTTACGTAAGGAATATTACATCAACTGCCACAACTTCCGTGACAAGTCTCAGGCCCATAAAGCATAGTCCTCTTTTTACCTTTGTAAAATGAGTGAAAGTAAACACGTGTTCTGAGCTGTAAACGTATAATTGCATGTTTAACTGTTGAATAGCATGCACACACAGACACATACTTCTTTCTAGTTTTCTGATCGAGGTTGTTAATTGTATTTATGCATGTGCTAGAAGAGGTTGCCTGAACCACTGCTGCATTTAGTAGCTATCATTTTAATGAGGAACTGCAATTTCAAAATCAGAATACAAGCATCCTATAATACAGTTCTTGCTAGCTGTTTAATTAGTAGCAGTCTGGTTTTCTTTCAGTAGAATTATTTTTGTGATTAGTAAATTTGCAGTTCGAATGCCTTTATGGCATAATTATAAAAGAATTACTTTTTTTTTCTATTACTTGGTTATATGACTGAGAATGACAAGAGATAGGATTGTATCAGTTTGTATCTATGTTTGCGGCTACTTTAAAATGTTGATATTTTTGTTTCTTGGTTTAGCTGTTTTCTGTTCTTGTTCTTTGCTGTGCCTTGTGTGTGTGTTGGCCACTTGGAGTTATTTTACTAATAGTGACTGAAGTCTGCTATTGATCTTCAAAAACTTAGGCTTTCACTTGAAGAAAAGGACACTTTGTGGTTGCAAACAGCACTCTCCTTATTCAGTTACTTTCTTTGTTCTAAAAAAATCCAACCAAAAAACAACCCAAAATTCTGAAGCTTAGTACTGTGTCCCAATGTCCACTTTCAATCAAATTACAAATACTTCAGGATTAAACCTTTCTTGTGGAACCTTTGCCATATCTCTGTAAGTGTAAGGAAATGCTTGAAAAGTTTCCTTGGCCTCTAGGTTATGTCAGCTTGGATGAAAAAAAGGTAAACCCCTAGCACTTCCTGAACCCCCAACCTAACATGTAAATAATCCTTACTCAATGGGGATTTATAGTCACTGCCACAGCCTGCTGATTTGAGGTTTTAAGTAATTCTTTGTGTAAAATACCAGCAGGAAGTGATTTTTCTAGTGATATTTAGTATGTCAGTGCTCAGTGTGGAAAATAGCTGTGGATTTGACAAGTTCAGGGAGTCTTTTCACAAGGGTAGTAAGAAGGGAAACCTATTTTGTGCAGAAAGCTCTTCTTACAGGATGCTTGCTGTTCTTATTTTTGATAAGAGGTTCTGAAGGCTGTGTTGAAAGGACAAATGCAGTAGAGATGTGGCCAGACAGCCTGTGGTTTTGAACGAATATGTGCTAATAAAAGGTAGCCATTATAAAAAGTACAGCGGTGGTCACTTTTTATCAAACTGGGAGCTTGAGGTCATGGTAGGTGAACGGTTTGCAAGCACCAGAGCCTGGAAAGAGGTGAGCATCTTCTGCAGGGAAAACAACACAAACTATTCTTTACTTCCATTTTAAGGTAAATGGATGCAGTTTCAAATTGCAACTCTTGGTTGGGCACCCAAATCCATATGACAATACTTGACTCTTTTATATCTAGTTCATTTTTCAAAGGGCATCGTTATTTTAGTTAAGCTTCACATCTGAACCTGCAATGTATTCTGCCCCATAAATAAAAAAAAATCATTTGCTTCACCCACCAAATTATCTCTAAACTCACTTTGAATATGTTGATACAGAAATATTTTTGAAAGGCTTAGGTTTAACTGTTTTGACTCTCTATTTGGGAAAATAAATCATTAGTAGTGATTTCACCCCCCTTCCCCATACTATGGTGTTGTAAGTGACAGATTAGAAACTGCTTTTACAGCATATTAGACAAGAAGCCTTGCCTGAAATTACTTCCTTTGGGACTGGATCAGTTGCACTGATGGCAGAAAAATATTCTGCTTAACTGTGTAACTCCTGCAAGGGTATGGTTTCAGAAAACAGCTGAACTGATCTGCTAACTGCCCGCTGCTTCCAGAGCTGCCCAGTTGCTTTCCTTGTGCAAGCGCTGGTGCGAGCTCGTGTCCGACCCCAGGGGACGGCTGGTTCTGTGTATCGGTCTGGCAGACAGCTAACTCTGCTAAAGGGAAAAGCGACAACAAGCAAGCAAAAAAAGCCAGCAACCAAACAGCCCCGAAATAAATACTTTTATATTGCCTTGGCTTTTTGCAGTCAGACAAGCCCTACTGCAAATGCTAGTGAGAAGGAGAGAAGACGTGGTCAAGGCAGTGCAGGAACTGGGGCCATCCCTTTTGGCAGCACCCACTGAGAAGGTCAGTTTACTGTACTGCGAAACAACCCCCTGATGCTTGTTGCATGCATCTGGGTGGGAGCAGGAGAGCACTTGATCACCTAGCTCTTGGCAATGGCTTAATAAACGACAGGCTTGTCAAACATCATTACTGCATGGGTAGTGAACGTGATGGGTCCATCACAGTCTAGCAAAGAGTATTTGTGTTGGCCTTGTTTATAGTCTCCTAGCTGAGACTATGGCTTATTTGATCCAGGAATTCAGCCAAAGACTCTGCTGACATTTCTAAAGCAAATGATGGGGTTTAGTTTCTGTAGCTTGTACTCTTTTAGCATTAGACTAGCTCCGGAGTGAGGCCTACTGTAATCTAGCCAGTTACTTGGTAAAATAGCATTAGTGTATAAGGAGTGCATTTTAGCAGCTCATCATACAAAGAACAACTGTGAGGATCAGGCAGATTATGAACCACCAGCCAGGACTTTACTGATTAAGATTCGGGAACACTGGGTTTTGTACCACTGTAGCTGGTACAAAATGTAGGAAGTTTAAAATACATATGTTTTGGCTGATTGGAACACCCTGAAAGTGTAGATACTGCCCTTTATACCTCTTGCAAAACCACAATTTTTTTACAGTGAGCATGCCTCCAGTAGTCTCACAACAGAGCTCTTGCTCAGTAACCAGTGGAGATTCCGGCTAGAAGAGGATCATAAACAGTGCTGCTGCTCTTTTAGGACCATCTTTTAGGAACATTTTAGAACGATCAGTAATTTATTCTTAATTTTTGTAGCTGGGAAGTACAGTTTCGCATACCTTCTGCTCCTTGACCTCATTTTACTATGGCAGAGGCTTTAGGCTCACATGTGGTGCTGAACATTTTGTACAAAATGCTCTCAATTTACACTGCAGTGGCATTTAGGACACTCTGCCCTGAGTTGGTCCTGTTGTTTGTCAAGTTGCAGGGCAGAAGCAATCTTTTAAGACTGAAGCTTAAAACTCCTCTCTTGAAAAATTGTTAAGGAAATCCTGACTGCTGGATTTACACTTTTTAAAATACTCATAATAAATCTCTAAATTTCATAATAAAATTCCAGCTGTAATGTTGACCAGATATGTGGTTAACTTATCTAAATATGTAGGAGACTAAGAAGCTTTGCTTTATTGTAAGGTAAAGTGCATTGCTCTTCGCAGAAATATTGCAGCAGTTTTTCCCCCTCACCGGTAATGAAAATGATGCATCAAGAGAATCTGCAAATTAGCTTCATTCATTGTTAGAGAAAATCTTTCTGTACACAGAAAATATTTCACATACTGCTTTAGGGAATGTCATGATCTTGTTAAATGGCAATTTAAAAATATGAAATACACAGTAGTTCTTTGCTTTGATTCCCAATTTGGTTGCTGCTCTAAAATTTTACTACTGTTTATATTTCATGAGTACAGTCAGTGGTAGAGTTTTGATTTAAATCCTAGTGTTGTGCACTGTAGTTACTTTTGACATCTTCAATGCCAAATGAAAGAGTTTGAAATTATAATGTTTTGTGGTCAAATAATCCGTATTGATGCTTTCCCAGAAAGTGTTTAATTATATAGCATCAATTTTAGGTTTTGTTTTTAGCAGGTGTATAACAGTGTTATGTGAATTCTAGCTTCAACGCAGTTTTTGAGGGATTGGCAGGACAGATAAACTTAGTTACCAAAAGAAGCTGTGCTTTGAGATAAGTATCATAGACACCAGATAACAGACACCTTTCTATAGATAACTGACCTTGCAAATACATTTCTGGAGTGAGAAATGCTGAGTCTTTGGAATAGTAGTAGTCAGACAGACAAAACATGGAGAATGTATTTTAGATGAAGGATTTGTGTCTTTGTTTCCTGCTAAAGCCTAATGTCCAAACGTGAGACACACACTATAAATGCCAAACTCATCCAAGATTCAGCAAACCTCACAGCCACAGTACAAACTGAATTTAGAGCCTGGGGATATCCACACATGTTTTCATGCAGGCAGCTTCGGTCCAGATCTGCACCCAACTTAATAAGCCCCTCTGGGTCAGCAGGAGTCAGATGAGGTCTGACTGGGCTAATTAGATCTGGCTCACTGGTGGTGATGCTGGGCCTGGGCTGGTTTCAAGCTTAGCTATCCAAATATATCTGCATTATATTTCTCAGTACTCAGTTTTCTGGGGTTTTTTTTGTTTGTTTTGTTGGGTTTTTTTCTGGGGTATACCACTTCTCTTCCCCACTGCTATAGAAAATGAACTGTATTTGCCTGTGTTCACCAGCGTATTCTGCATTGCAGAGGAGAGGAATAGTCAGGCAGCCTTGGCAATGGGCTGTCTCTTGAGGTGAACATCTTATTTCACTGTGGCAACGGTATCAGGATGACAAACCTACTCACGATGACTGGAGCTGTAGGTGACAGGAAAGGACTAGATTAAGAAATGAATTCTTTAACTATGTTGAGAAGCCAATTACCACAAGGGAAGCGTATCAGGAGTGAATTCCATACCTGTTACCCTGGGCTGCAACTGTAATCAGTTTCCTGATAGCACCGCTGCAGCACCTCTTACTTGCTGTGACCTCCGCAAGAAGAGACAGCATAGTTATACATATAATTGCATGCAGAACTGCCAGAATTATACAGTGGTAAGCAGAGTATAAAAGCTTGAAATAGTACTTCTGAAAAATATGAAAAAGATGTATAAAAGGTTACTAACATTTGTAATATATTTTGGTTTAATATTGTATTTAACGGATGTATAGAAAACGCTAAATTTAAATGATACAATGGTAAATTGTATTAACTACAACTGAGTAGTGAATATAAAATTCTAATTAAAAACTATCATTGCAATCATATAGCAAAACACTAGTACTGTGTAAGGATGGAAGAGGAGCCACAGCTGTTCTAGGCATAAATGGGAATCTCCAATCATTAGGAACGCATAGATCATACATAATGCATAGTAGAAGCATGTGATGGTGCAACAGATTTTAACACTGGTGCCAGTTCTGAGGTGGGAAGCAGCACGTTGATGAACTGTTACTTGGACTAGTGTTTTGCTGAGGATGAACTGGGGGAGCTCCCTCCCCATGATCGATTGCCAAGTCAAGGCCCTCATTTGTAATAGCCCGTCCTCCTTAGCGCTAGGCCATATATTGTGTAATAAGATGCTGCTCATTAAACTATGTCCTGAAGTTCATGGACAGTTAATTAAGTGATCTTCTGATAAAATATTTGTATTTAGAAGACTTTCTAGTGTTTTCACAGTGCGGATTTCCCATAAGTATGATGCCACTGAGAACTGACTTTATGGAAGTTTTCCTCATTATATACCAGTGTTTATGTTCAGAATTCAAGCGCTGTGCTTGCTTAGTTGCTCAAGCCTCTCTACCCAAATTTAATGAATGCAGCAGAGGAGACAAGGTTAAAATACACTTTAATTGTAAGCCTCTTAAATTCCATAAGCTTTCCAGCTAAAATCCCAAGCAAATAGATCAGATCTGTTTTTCAGCAGTAAAAATGTATGTCTGTATGAAACCTGCACTCACAAGTTACAACTTACTCTTTATGTGAACTGATGTCATTGGATGAATTACAGGTTTCCAAAATAAGATGAAAGGGTGGCTTGAATAAGGATTCCTTTTAAGCCACAAACAGTGTATTCTGGATATGTGTATGACAATTCCATAAGCATAAACAATTTTTATCTCTCTCCACAGCGATTACCTGGACAAATTGAAGAGCGGAATGAAAAATTAAAGAAAGAAATGTTAGGTAAGTAGCATGTATGTATAACTTGTATACAACTTGTATATCTAGAAAAATAAAAATGCATGAGTAGAATCTCTTGTATAAAATTTAAAGAAGGTAAATCTTAAAGGAAATACTTGTTCTGTGTTAAACAAAACTCCTGATTTCTGTCTAGCTCTCTGTTTCTTAGTTTCACCTACAGTAAGTTCCAGCCAAATAGCTCTCTCATACAGAAAAATTTATTAGTTACATTTAAAGAAAGAAATACTCAAGACCAAAAACAATGAAATACTAATGCATGTAAAAGCAGGGGAAAATGGTTTGAAATAGACCAACTGCTCTGCCCTTTCTCTCCGCAAGGAAACCTTCAAAGGAAACATTCCCATGAAAGGGATGAAACAGGGTTTTCACTAAACCTTTAAGTAAAAGAAGTCAGCCAGCTGTAACAGCTGAGCATGTTGGATCTTGTGGCTGAAGAAATAACTCGGGTTCTTTTTGTAGCACTTCCAACCTATAGACCTCCAAGTTTTCATGTTTACCTTGATTTATATAGTATTTCAGTTCTGTTTGTGTGGAGGCTGAATTAGACCTACTTCGTGTTACGAACAGGCACCTGGCCTTGCTAGGAGTGGAGTTAGATTTCCTAACTTTGTAGCTCATTGCATCTTGACTTTTTACAGTTCTATTACTATTGACTCTACTTGCTTGTAGAAAAGAGAATTTAATGAATATAACTTGTTTGAATGTATGTGCCCCATCATCGTGTTGTATGGTATTGCTTGGATAATAGCTTAACTGGATTGATGTATGTCAAAAGGATAACTACTTAAATAAGATTGCCCAAGCAATATTGGTTTTCATGTGTCATCTGAAGTATAAAGCAGTTCCTTGCACCACTCACAGCATTGTGGTTAAACTAACAGTTTTGGGGGGAACCTCCTTCCCAGAAAAACTGCTGTCAACATTGTCTACTGTCTCCTAGATAACAGGGATGTTAATTCTTACAGGTTCAGGCACTACATAAGCCGATCTGACATTCTGGTGCTTTTTAAAATTAGTTTGGTTTTTTTTACATAATCTTTTCATTTTTCCTGTTTAGAAAATCCACAGAAAAGAGCACGGACAAATGGCAGTATAAGATAAAGAGAAGCTAACTGTACCTAACCTGTTTCAGAAATAGCTTTCAATAATTACCTCTTTACTCATTCTAGGTGTGACAAGTAGTAAATGAAATGTTACTTTAACATGAGTAGGCTTTGAGGGTTTGGGTCAGGAAAGGGGGAGACAGTGTTTTGCTATTCTGCAGAGAATCAGGTTAAATAAACCCTGTCTTGCACACTGTAGCACTAATTCTTAAAATATTTGGGAAGAAGAGACTGTTTCAAGAGCTTATGCTGAAGCTTCTGTTTTCTTTAATATTTTTTTTGGTTGCTCTGCAGGGAGTCTGATTAGCTCTTGCTTTCTACCTGTTTTGGCCTAGTAAAATTGCAGTGAAGCTTTCTAGACATTTACATCATCAGATTCTGTTTCCGCCATTGTATTTAGAACAAGCCATATATAAAGAAGCTTAAGTGTGATAGTGCTATAAAATGACAAATGCAGAAAATCTCCAGAAGGATCATGCCTATTTGTATGGGATGGGTTTCAACGCAAAATAACATGAAAACAATTCCTGATCTTTTTTGAACTTTCCTTCTGTGCTGTTGTTACCAATGTCTAAAGGCCTCACTAGTCACAAGGGACTATACTGAAACGATAAATGCAGCTTTATAAACTGCCATTACAAACCTAGTTCTATACTGCTGATTTTTGCCAGGAGTTCAGACTAGATGTGATCTTTTTAAAAAGTGTTAAGTTAGGATTTCAGAACTGAACTGACCTTTTGGGAACCAGTTCAGGCTGTGTAGATTGGGATTCTCAAGAAAGGAGCCCCTTCTCAATGATGTTACGTACGTCCAAGGAGACACACTGATGCTTACTGTTGCAAACAGCCAGGAAAACCAGATGAAGAGTGGGGTAGTCCAGCGTATAACCCTATGTTCATCCACAACCTTTGCGTGTGATAGGATTCATGTAAATTGTCATATATAGTCTTAAAATTATATGGCTTCAATTGGGCAGGTTGTATTTTATTCTTAGCACTGCTTGTGATCAATAGTGTAACACAAATTGAGGATTTTTTTCTGTAATATATTCTCTTAATAGAACACTTGAAATTAAGTTAGGAATGTGGGCAGCGCCAGACTAATATTTTTAAGTTTTACAAAATTCCTTGTATCTTGTCAGTAAGAGAGATAGCAGTGATGCCTGTATCTTGTCAGTAAGAGAGATAGCAGTGATGCCATGGGTCTAACGATGAAGGCCTGGGAAGGAAACGCTTCCCAAGGTTTACAAAATGCTGCTGTTCCGTCTGAGGTCAAGGAAAAACCCTTCCAGTTGAAGAAGAGGGATTAGATGGGAGTTCTGGGAGGAGTGAAAGAAGAAAAACTTGATACAGTGTGGTGGTTAAGAGATTTCTTTGAATTTTTTTTTGTTGTACAATGTATTTGTTTTAAGCTGTTTCAACTTTTCTTTTTCGAGAATTTTGTTAACGCTATTTCCCAACTGAGTACTGTGTCAGGACAGACAATTGCTTGTGCTCGTCTGTGAGATTATCTGACCGCTGGTTAAACAGTGCCAGGTGTGCAAGGATTCGTTCGTCTCACAGGGGACTCGGCTCAGGTCTCTGGGTTGTACCCCAGATGTTTTCACTCCAGGAGAGCGAGTCAGATGCACGCTGGTGTTAACGGTAATAGTTTCAGGGTAGGCCTGGTCCAGGAGCACTGACACTAAGCTTAAATTAATCACCAACAAAATCTGTAGAAAGAATGTCACCCTTCATTCTTTGGCTCCTTTGAAGTTTGGATATTGAATTTAATTTTTATTTTAGTCAATGGATCAGCCAGAAACGTAGTTTTTCTAGGCTTTTATTCTTTTAACTAAAATTTAAGTCCTGGTATACCCAACTAAGACTGTCATGAAAAGCGGAGCTGTGTACAAACAAACCAAAATAAATGGAGTGTATCTTCCTCCTTCCCCAAGTGTGTTTCCTGTTTTCCAGTGCTACAGCTCATTACCACATAGTTTGTCAGAAGCTGAAACCACTTCTTAAGTGATTGTGTGTAAATAAATCAGAGCACACATTCTTGGCTGGATTTTTATTCCAGACTACCTCACTGTGAATTCTTGTGTGCAAGTGGTAGTGCATATGATTGATGGAGTTGATGTCACTAGAAAAAGCATGTTTTGTTGCCAAACCAAGTCCATTTCTGCTACATGTTCTGCGAGGGTCTAACTTTCCCAAAGCTGGCATTTGTATTGAAATTATTTTCATGTTTTCTGTTCAGCCTTTGCAGGTTAGTGCTGCCACTTGCCACTGAACTTCGCTCAATACAAACTAACCTCTGAGTTTCACATTAATGAAAGCTTAACTAATAGCACACTTTAAAAGAAGCTTTTAAATCCATATGGCTCTGCCTTTACGCTTCCAGAACGTGAGCGTCCTCTGCCTTAGTAATTGCCCAGGACGGGAACATTCACTGACCATTTTCTGTGTTCTTTTTTCTTTCTCTTCTGACTTTAAAGCCAAAGATTTCCAGCTATTGTGCAACAACCTAGCTTGTTTAGAGAAACTAATTATTGTGATAACTAGAACCAGCTCCTTAGGGGAGAGGGTGTGAGAAGAAGGGAAGTTTGGAATATTTTGAGCAAGGTTTAGCAGCTTGAGGGCTGTGACAACATTAAGTTTCCTGCACAGCTACAGGGGAGCCGAGTATATTGGAGATTTAAAAATAATGGGATGGAACATAAGCCAATCTGTGTAACTCATCTTATACACATAGACTTCATCAAATCTAATTAAAAACTGGTGGGACTTTCAGCTTAAGATAAAAATGAGTGCATTCCAGAAAACAGTGAAATGTACTTGATTATCAGTGTGATTAATGGCAAGGCCTATCAGAGCGTGTCACCTGGGCCTTTCTGCCAATAAGAGGTTTTTCCAGCTACATGAGATCAGCAAAGATATTTATTAGGTTTAATGCCTAAAGAATTAGATTGTTTGGTTGGGGTTTTTTTTATATATATTGAAGGGTCTGTTGTATTTGCAACTAAGCTGCTAAACCCCAACACTATATATAGGGAGGTCACTTTAAATAGTTCAAACCAGAGCAAATATACAGTTACTTTTAGCTCAGTCCTCACTTACCATTTAGGGAAGGGAAAAGATTTGCTCTCACTCTTTTAATTGCTTAAGAAATGTTGTTGGTAATACAGAAAGTTATACAAAGATGAGACCTCATGCGGAAATTTGTCTTTTATCCAAAAAAACCTATTAACATAAACAATAACTAGCTTTTCAACTTCCAAACCCTCCATTAACACCAGTAACTATACTAGAAGAGTTGCCAGAAAGACAGAATAGCAATTAATTTTGGCTGTTACATCTTAATGTAAATCGTGAGAAATCTCTTTGTGCATCTGCCTTTTGCAACAGGATGCAACGTTGCAGGTCAGGTGAGTAATGAATCACAGGCTCCTGAGCCCCGAATTGATTTTTACCAGTTAGTTTTCTCTTTAACCTCTGAATGTCGCTTTGCTGAAAAAACTTAACATGCTGGAGTTCCAGCTGATTAAGTAGACACAGGCTCTGTAAAATACAAAGAACAAAATCTATGAAAATCCAGTCTCAGGGAGGAGGATGTGACCCTGCTCCGGGACAAGTGAGTGTCTGGCTGCTGAGAACTCTTTGCAGCTGAGTCACGGCTCCACATGCCTTTTTCCTTCCTTCAAGCACAGTCCCTGCTTTAAGAGAGCTTTTCTTTGGGGGAGGGGGAGGTTCCACTTAACTACAGATCTTAATTTAGGGATGAAAGGAGAGTGGGGGAGGAGGAAATAGTGCTTTCCTACAATGATGGGTTTATATGAGCCAAGACAGCAGGAGCAGTGCTTTGGGCTCGAGTTCCCGGAAAAGGCAAGGCTTTCTTCTGCTTCATTAACAATTTATTAAATGTGGCTGCACCAAAAGGCATTGCTATATGTCGATTTAAGTGATAGAACGGGAAGGTGACCTATGACTATATTGTTTCAATTATTCAGTCACAGTGAGATGAAGAATAAAGTATTAAATATATCACCTAGTCCTTAGCCTCTCCTAAAGAGCTGGCCTAGCTTCAAGCAAGAATACCAAGGCAGTTGTTCTGTGTTTATTGGCTCCAGTATGACCGGAAAAGAGCCATCGTACTAACTCCAATTAGAAAAGACCTTTCACAGTTTCCTGAAATGGGCAAACTGGTCTGCCTGCTCCCGAGGCAGCTGCGGGGCCTGGGTAACTTGTGAACTGTGTACAGCCCCCTCCAGCAACGCCAGACCATGCCAGGGCTCTTCCACCAGCAGACAAAGACACTTCTCACCCGGAACCTGAAGCTAAACAATGACCAAATGTTTGTCTAGAAGTACAATAGCAACTATTCATCCCAGTCCTAGAGATGCTATGAACGACTTTATAGTTTTATAACCAAAATGCTTTTAGGATGCAGTGTAAAATGATGAACTTAATAGTTAACTTCGCTTAAACAGGGTGTAACTTAAAATAAAACCCCACCACTGGTACAAAGAAGCTAATCCTACCTGAGCCACTCACTGGAATGACTTTGGCCAGATCACTCAACCACCTCATCTGTTAATCCAAAAAGGGAAAAAAAAATCAAATTGAGGAAAAATCCTGTCTCACCAACTAGCTGCTTTTGTAGGCTAAGGTTGTCTATTTTTTCCCTGTGTAAGGCCACGGAATTTCCATGCTGACTCTCAAAAACTCATCTTGCTTTAAAATAATTACACAAATCTCTGAAAGATACCCAGGTGTGAAGCAGCACTTTGATGCAAGATCGTAGTTATTTTGGCATATTTAGCAGTACCATAGTAATGCCAGCTGTTAGTTTCTTTATGCAGGACTGAGATGTTCCTTAGATTAAAATCTTTACGTTTTTCACCAGCTATTGTTTCTTTTTGTATTTTCTGTGAATGTGGTCGAAACAGCTTCCCCCGCCCCAAATTCAATTTTGGAAATGTGATAGAAAAAAATAGCATATTTTGTTTTGCGGTGATGGTGTTTAACCTGTCTTCAACTGTTGCCAGATTTTAAGAGACAAGGGGAACACTTCCATGGGATAAGTTCAGACTTGAATATAATTTCTGTTTTGAGAACAGGGTTTTCAAACAAACAAAAGAACTTAGGAAAAACAAAGAAACTAAGTAAGTGTTTATAGGACTTTGCAGTTAGATTCTAATGTGTTAGCTTAGAAATAGAAATAAAGGTGACGATGACTAGAGTAACAGATGTTCCTCAGGATGCCTTGCAGAAAGCACACACGTGCAAGGAGGAATAGGGGTGGCATTTGCACATTTTGGTTACGTGATTGTGACTACTTCAGTTGCTCAACTGGAATTCCTGTGTGACAGCTGTTCTTGTTGTTGTCACTTTTTCCCCACCATGTGGATGCACAAAACTCCCAGGAAAACAAAATCCATTGCCTTGAAGATCTGGTAAAGGTAGAAAGCTTTATGAAATGTGGTGTGCAGCCAGTGGATGCAAACCTAGCGTAGGCTTCAACTTGTCCAAACTCCTCCTGTTTGTTCTTTGGGAAATTAGTCTCCAATTCTGTACTGAAGCCAGGAGGAAAATAATGTTTTCCTTGGAAAACTGACCATCTTCCTCCTTCGGCTTGTCGTGCCAGCGGCTCAGTTTGTGTATAGCCAACATTCAAGTTGTTACCTCTGCTTTGTGTTTAATTTTATGCATTTTATCTATTCTATCATCTCTGTATAGATACACATTTGTAAAAAGGATATCCTTTTGTTGCCCATCCCCTTTTATCGGTGGTAGCAAGATTCATTTTCTAGAGTCAGAAAGCACGTATGATACATCTATTGATAGAAGCCTTTAGGTTTTATTTACTGTCATACTCTATGTATATTTAACAATGCTTGTTGAATAATAGCTGCTTAGAGCTCTGAGCAGCGGTAAGTTCGTCCTGGAGAACTGTAGTTTTGGAAGTGAGTTAATGACATCATGTTACACAACATCACACCAAGCTTTTCTGCGGGGAAAATGGCTGTAAAGTTCTGTGCTTCAGGTGGAACTGCTGAGTTGCAAGGATGAGTTTGTTTTGTTTTTCTTTATATCAATATCCAGATTTAAAAAGGGATTTTTAATATTTACAAATGAGCAGTTTGAACTTGGGCTTTCATTGTGTCTTTCGGTAGTCTAGGAAACTGGGCAGTTGTAATATTCTTGATCATTTACAGAGCTCTAGCTGCATCTAAAACGCAGAACTGAAGACTTTGTGTTAGAAAATTGAATGTTGGCAGCGGTAGGTATAGAGGAGAGCAGTGCTTTGCTGTGAGCTGTTAAACTCTTGTCCCTCAAGAGCTTATAACTGAGGAAATAAGGTGCTTCTGGGTAGCTGTAACCACGCAGCCGTGATGCTCTGCAGCCACTGGGCCTCCGTCAGGGCTGCCTGACAAACCGCTCGGAACCAGCACGGTGATCTGTTTTCAAACCCAAAGCTGACAGTAACTACATCACAATTGGGATTTTTTTTTTTTCATTCATGTAATAGCCTAAATATTCAACAAGCTGCAGACATTTCCACAGCATTTACCTTAAATTAGTAGATAAATTCGTAGAGCTGGGCTGTGTAGTTGGGCATAATTCAGTGGGAGTTTTCCTTCTGCTTAATACTTAACGTGTTATCTCTCCTTTCATTGTAGGCAAACTGAAGGATCTTGGGAATTTGGTTCTCCGCCCCTTTGGCTTGTCAACAGAAAATTTTCAGATAAAACAGGATTCATCAACTGGTTCATACTCTATCAATTTTGTTCAAAATCCCAACAACAACAGATAACATGAATTCAGTCTAGTTCTGCTGGCTTTCAGGCTTCGCGACCGTGTGCTTGCACGTACCAGTAAAAGGATTCAGCAAACATTCTTCACGCTCCCCGAGTGAAGATAAGACTCAAGCATACTCATTTCCCTGCTTGTGAGATTATTTACAATGTGGATGTAAAGCAAGTCATTTGACTTCTCTTAGTGATAACTGTGTCCAGTGTGCGATAATTTTTTTTTATTATTTTATTTTTTTTCCTTCCCTTGCAGTGTTTGGCTTGTCCAACAGTCAGGGTCGTTGTTGTGGCCCATTCAATGCTGGCAACAAAATTCTAGCAAGCAATTCTGTTGAATCAAATGCCCACGCACCTGTAGCCAAGAACAAAGCCTTGGAGAATTAATGAATCTAGCAGAAGCCCTTCTCCCCCCCTCAGCAGGTGGATATGAGTGACAACATGCATGGAAGCAAGCCAGCCTCTTCTGTGGAATAATTTTTCTTTGTAATAAAGGCTTGGTATTTCTGTTGGTTTGGTTTGTGAAGTTCATTCCTTATTTGAGTTCTTCCCATGGTGGTATTATTGTTAAAAGTGCTTATAGTCACCCACAAATAACATACTTGCAAGACATTAATTTGAAGCATTTGATTTTGTTGTCTTGCTTATAGCAATATCAGTAAATTAACCTCAGGCCACCCTTATAAGACAGTTTGTTTACTTTTTATTCATTTTTCTGAAGGCAACAAGGAAATTTTGTGCCTAGATATATATACACACTCTTTGTAATGGTACCATAAAAATAGTTAAATTTGCTTGACTAAGATTCATTTCTGTTACAGATATCCATAATGGCAAACAAGTAAGTGATGTTAAAGTTGATTGCAAAAGATTTTCATAGTATACACCTTGAAGACTTTAAAGTGTGTATATACATACGTGCTGTTGAAGTAGTTCATTCAGATTTTGGAGAAAGGGTGTCTTTTGTAATTACTACTTACTGTTTTTTATATTGATGCTGATACGTTTACATTGGAGGCAGATTTTTCAGTTGTCTCCATGGAGATTTCAATACATAATTTAATTAAATAATCAGTGGTGGCTCACTGTTGGCTGTTGGTTGTCAGATTTATTTCAGGAAGCCTCTTTGTGTGTACTTAGGGACTGAAATTATAGAGCTCCGGTCTTTACACCGATATGCCTGAAAGGAACAGTCTCTCAAGCTACGGAGTTCTTGGTGCTTTGTTTTCATTTTTGTCTCTGCAGCTCTGGAGGGGTTTTTTGATTGTTGTTTAACTCTGTCCTGCTGCATTTTTGGTTTTGACTTTGTGGTCATCTTTTTGTTTGTAAACTATCTCAAGTCTGCAGTGAGTATGTATTAAGTCTATAGGAATTAAAATGTCATTGTCAAAAGAAGAGAGAAGCCCTATTCACAGTGAGACCTGTGCAGCCTTTTTCATCTTCTGCATAATTAAAATGTCACTTAAGTAAATAACAGCAAACAGCCTCTGTAACTGTGCCATGCTTTACTGGAGTAAACTTTCTAACGTGCAAGGCTGAATCTCCTTTACTAACACAGTTTGGGCAGGTGTGTGGATGGGGGGGTGGTTAATGAAAGGTTTTGCTGTGGGGAACAGGCGCCGCGCTGCCAGAGAGGGGTTTGCCAGCAGAGACTGGTGTGCCAGGCTCCGGTACCCGGGCAGAGGGCTCAGCCTGTCCGGGCACAGCTGGGAGAGAAGCGTCTCACACCCGAGAGGCTCTGCAGGCCCAGGTGGGCTAATTAGCTGTAAAACATCTCTGCTTTCTCAACTGAGCTCTTCAGATTCAGGGCAGGCTTTGTGGGTTGGGCAGCGTTGAGACTACTGTAAATGTTAATAATCTTTCCTGAAAGCTGGAACACTACGGAGCAAAGGTGTCCAAGCTGCTTCCGAGGAGCCCTGGGCAAGGGCAGTGCTGGGCTGACGCTCATACGCTTGGCTCGTGCCCAGCCAGGCACTGGGGTCTGTGTGACTCACGCTGCTCCCCTGGAGCTCTGGGTGGCGCGGGCAGCTCCTGCTGGTGCAGGCTCCAGGCTGCTACGCTTTTGTCTCATTTGCCAACACGAGCACTAGCCCTGCGGCTCTGAGTGGGAACCAGGGCTGGTCTGTGCCCTGGGTCTCGCTGCACTGCATCGTGCTCCACCCTTACAACACGCATACATGGAACCACTTTGAAACTACTGTAGATAATTTAATTTTTTATAGATCTTTGTTATTATCAATTAATTGCTATCTTTACACACTGTGTATGTATCTGTTCTTCAGCAGCATGTGGCTGTTGTGCAAAGTTACAACCAGTGGCTTTTAGCAACCTGCGACTTGCCTTCCAAATGAGTTCCATTCTTCCCTCCATTTTGTTCCTCCTTCACATCTTTAAAGGGCTGGAGGGCTGCAAATACACCTTCTTGGGGTGGACACTTGTTAACTTATTCTGGAAAATAAAAGCACAACAAAACTTTTGAAATTACTACCTGCTGTACAAACACAACATCAAGTAAACGCGCAGCTTCCCTGCTGGATGCCTGGTGCGAACCTGTAGTCTTAAAACGAGGGGAAGAACAACTGAAGGTGAAGGACTGCAGCTGGTTTGCTTTCCACACTTGTGTTTGTCATTGAATTGCATTGTGTGAAAGAGGCGGGTGAGTGCCACTGGAAATGGGGCCCGGCATTCCCGGGGACTCTCTGGGTCATTCCTACTCGAAGTGCCACTCTCCAGCTAAACCAGAAACCTCTGAGATGTGTTATCTGCCATTGCAGCAAGTTCTCCTCTAGGTAAAATTCCAATTAATTGCCTGAAATAAGTCCTTTTGCATTTTCCAAATCCTAATCAATTGCATTCATTTTGCTTTTTATCCTTAAGGGATGTTTTTTTATATCTATACTAGTCATCCCAGCTGTCACCAGAAAGGTAATTGGTACTTTCTCCTGGTGTAATTGGCCACAGTTCCAGCGCAGTGCCAGGCTGGTTTGAGTCACATGCTGAGCTGACAACCTCCAATAGGAAAAAAATGTTTTATGAAACATAATCTTTTAAATATAAGTGCTCTTAAACCAACAAGTTCCTTGCTAATTTGTTCCAATAGTTACTCACCCTTATTGTAACGAGCACGTGCCTTTTCTCCATTCTGCGTTGCCTGTCCCCAGCTCCCAGCCTTTGTTCCTCCTCACTCCGCCTGCAAAATAAAAGCCATTTAGTCCCTGGCCTTTTCTCCCTGAACATTAGCAGAGCAACGAAGATCCTGGTGCTCCTCCCCGTCACCTGAAGAGACAGAGCTGCTTTACGGCTCTCCCTACAAAGAACTTTCTCCAGGATTTCCACCATGCTTGTGTCTCAGACCTTCCTTTATTTTGGCATCAGAACTGCCACTGAGGTTTGTCTCTCTCCTGCTCTATACAGAAGGCACGACATTCCTCCTCATTCTTCCTTGTTTACACCCTCAGAGACTGTCTTAACCCTTCTGGCCACAGATGAGCTAAGTTTTAGACCTCCCTCAGCCTTTTCTGGGATAGCTGAGATACAGACACCCCACCCCCCTTTCCTGCAGCCGTGGACGACATTTTCTTCCTTGTGTTAATGCTAAATTAAGTCACGCTTTGTTTGGCAGGCCTGCCTTCCTCAGCAATGTATGTTCTTCTCTGTGTCTTCCCACCAGGCTGCTGCTCACTACCACTGAGATGACTTGCTAGACTTCGGATTTCTCAGTCACTGATTAAAGCGTCACACGTTACAAGGTCTTGAGCAGAATGGCACAGGAAATGCCCCTGTGTGAAGGACAGTGGCAAACGGTTTGAGATCTGTCAGGGAGACAATCTCACTCCACGTGTGCATCATTTATTTTGTGTTGTAGCTGGTTATCTGCACATACTGCGTACGCCGCAGAGTGCCGGACCAGCCACCTGTCTTTGCAATTAGACTCACTAAACCGCCTTGAATGACAAGGTCTATTTCTGAGGGATTTTAATTGTATGTTTGCCTTTCCTTCTTTATTAATGGATTTCTGATCCATCCCAGGCACAAATACAGGTTGGGCGGAGAACGGCTGGAAAGCAGCCCTGAGGAGAAGGACTTGGGGGTGTTGGTGGATGAGAAGCTCAACATGAGC
>JAOXNO010000052.1:37809555-37906546 GCA_028565335.1 Limnodromus scolopaceus | reverse complement strand
GACCAGCCTATATTTACCTGGGTCTTCACCTTAGCCCCCCGTCGCCCCACTGACCTGTCTCTGTACCCAGCACACGTTAGAGGAGGCAAAGCGGGTGAGCCCAGTTGGCTGCTTTAGGTGAAATATCTGGGCTTAATTTCAGTCCCATTACTGTCCTGCCTGGGTGCTAATGGAAGGGCAAACACAGCAACCCACTGGCTGTAAATTGAGAAATATCCAACACCAGTACTTTTCTGGTTGGCAAGAGGCCGCTGCCATTTGAGCAGTGCTTTTGTTCCTAATAGATTAAAATTTCTCTTGTATCATCCTTATCTTTGTTAATCATGCCTTTTTAAGCTCAGGTCCTGGCTGGCCTCTCGCATCTCCTCACCTTCTCCCAGGTCTCCTCTGGGACCAGCACCTCCGCCAGCACATCAACCCAGCCCCATCGAGCCACAAACCACCGCTTCAGCCCACTCCTGACCGTGGGCCCTCGGTGCCAGGCTGGCAGGCAGCTCAGCTGCACGGCCTCCAGTACAGCTGCCTGCCCTTAACTGGGGTTACTGGAGTGCCCAGTGCTGAGGCAGGTGCTATAAAACACGGCCAGCCCAACCCATTGCAAGTAAGGAGGAACCAACAAAGCAAAGTCCATCAATTTTCCTTAGAAAAAGAATAAAAGCAGGTCCAGAGGATGAGCTCAGCTCCCAGGGCACCCTCAGGGGGCGTAAAACCCTCATGGGCTCTGCCAAGCCCCCGGGAGCACGGTGCTCCTAGGATAGGAGGTTTTTCCTGCTATTTCTGGATGGTGACTGTGAGAGTCCCAAGGCCTGGCCTTCAGAGGAGCTGAACATTTGTAGCTCCCTCAACCCCCCCCAAAGATTTGAGGGATTTAGCCTCTTAAAATGAAAACAAAAAAGCAGCTCCCCATTCCCACCGTAAGATGTGGCTGCCAAACCAGCAGCGCTACGCGAGGCGGCAGGAGGCAATCCTGGGAAAAGTGGCCACGGGACCGACGCACACCGTGCCCGTGACTTGCCATAAGCCCGGCGCTGCCGGCGTCCCCCCCCCCGCCACACGCAGGGATCTGAAATCTCTCAGCTCGTCGCGTTGGGATATTTAGGATTCGATAAAGCACCAAGTTTTAAAGCCGAATCCTTCCTTCCCCCATTAGCACATTTCAGCACCAAACTTCCTTAAGATCCACCTACCTCTGATTAGCACAGACAGCCGGAGAGAAAGGAGAAGCTGCTGGTCACCAGTTCCTGGGCTTTAATTAGCTGTGTTATTCCCAAGGGATCACTGCAACAGCCAAGCTCTGTTGCCGGCTGCTGCGGCCAAGAACCAATTATATCAAAGTGCCAGCTCTTTTTAACAGTAGGTAAAGATGCGTAGGGGCACACTCAATGTGCAGCATTAATACCTTGCTCATTCACAAGCTTCCCCTCTTTGGAAAAATCCCAGCATTTTCTTGTTCAGCAGCTTCATTTTTTTTTTAAACCTGTGCAGCCTCCTGCTCGAAAGGGTGTAATTGCCGGGGAGTATCTTTTATCAGCAGAGGCTCTGGTCAGCCCCTCTGCCTGCCGAGGCACAGAAAATTGTCGGGATTTCGGCTGCTGTGGCCTTAAGCCAGAGTCATTGCAGCCTACCCTGACAAAGCAAAGTCCTTTATGGATTAAAGGCCCTAAAACAACTGAAAACTAAAATAAACCACATTTTTGTGATTGTGCGTGTTCCGTGGTAATCCCCCCAGATGGAAACCTCACCATTTGCAGCCACAACTCCAGCCTGGAGTCCCCGGACCTGCCCATTTCTCACCTGCCTGTTCCCGAGAAGATGATTTACAAAGCCAGAGTCCTTAAGCAGACGCGGCAGGAATAGGTTTGCCTTTCCTAACTGCGGCTGTGACTCTGGTCCTGGCTCCCGGTGCTGCCTGCACCATCCCTCAGCTCCGTGCGGCGACTGGGCGGGCGCCGGTCTCTGGCTGCACAAGTGTGGGACCCCATGACTGCTGACCAGGAACGGGACCCTCCACTGGTCACAGTAAATGAGACTTCAAGCGCTCAGGCTTTAGTCGCATCCGGGATAAACACCTTGTCGGGCTGGTTATTTCTGCTCCGTTTCTACCTCTGGCGTGTGAAACGCAGCCCAGCCCGGTCCCAGCGGTGCAGGAGATGCTCCTGAGCAACACCCTCCTGCAGACAGACACATGGGTGAAGAGGGGGGGAAATGGTATTATCTAGTCTGGGCGGTAGCTTCGTGCCTGGCTGCTGGAACAGCTTCCTAAATGTATTCCTGGAGCGGTGCTGGCGAGTGCCGAGCGATAAAACAGGTCCCTGGAGAGGCAGCGGGGCTGTGGGCTCTGCCTAATTGCATTTGAGCACAGCTTCTGAGAAATGCATCTTGCTTTATCCCAGCGAAGGCCGACACATTTCCGTTAGCTCGTTTGGCCCCGGCCTCCATCGCGGGGCACTTCTCTACCTTGGGAAAGTAGAATTGCAGCATTTGGAAACTTTGGGAAGGGAGAAGGCTGGCAGCTGGCGGATTTACTGCTTACGGCCACAGCTCCTGACCTGCCCTCGAAGCGACAGCTCTCTCTGTGCCCTGATGTACCTGTGTGTCCCTGCTCCAAGCTCAAACACTGCTGAGGCCACGGCACTCGCAGCCAGCAGCAAGTTTACTGAGCCAAGACGTGACCGATGGCTTCCGATACGATTTTGCAGTATGAATGGAACGGTGTACGGTGCACAGCTACCCCGGCCCCTCTTCTCACAGCTCATTCCCAATCTTGTCTCTCTAAAGGCAAACAGAGCAAACTGAGTGATTCACGGGAGGATAATGCATTTCTATCCGTGTGGTATTAGTATTTCTGGGATCTTATATTTAGCATAGTCCAGTATTCGTCCTTTTACACTCTGGAGCCCCCAGCCCCTTCCTCTGATGCCTCAGACGCTTCAACATCTGAATGAGCCCTCCAGCAGGCACCGCCTCAGTTTAATATTTAATGACCAAGACAACCACGTTTGGAAATTCCAGTCCCTAAGCTCTTAAGATGAGGAGCTTTTCGCTGAAAATCTGGATTTCAAAATTAGAACTACTCCTCCTGGGCTCTGAATATTCACCCCAAATCCAGAACACTCCAAAATCTTCTGCAAGGGCATCCAGCCCGCCCGGCGCGGAGCTCCCATGGCTTGTGCTCCAAACCCAGCCAGGAAGGAAAACCAAAGACCACAGAAACACTCAAGGGAAAAAAGCAGGAGCAGAACCAGGAACAGGCCAGAGAATGCGAGTTAAGAACCAGGAGCCAGCACCGTGTGAACCAGCACACAGCGTGATCCTTTCCCTGCTGCCACCCAGCACAAGCCGAAGCTCCCCCCGCGCTGCCGTCAGAAAGCCCCGGCTCCGCTCGCCTCCCTGCACAAAGAGGGAGAACGACAAATCCACCCACGATGACTACAGCAAGGACGAGTGGGCAAGAGGGAAAAAAAAAAATAATGACGGCAGCGAGCAGCAGTTGATACCAAGGCCATATGCACATACGTGGCCTTGTTTCTGCCCTGGCAGTTGCTTGGAGCCCTGCTGGTGCTGCTGCGCCGACACTCTCTGCGCACTCGTTAGCATTTGGCAGCTTGAGCATCGCTCTGCCTGCGACTGAGCAGAGGGACGAGCCGCTTTTCAAACCGGCTCAGGTTCTCTGCTGGGAGCTCCTCACAACGCGCAGCCACTCCTCACCCGCCGGAGGATCGTTCCAGCCTGGCGGCATTCCCAGCTTCCCAGAAAGCGCAGAAACACGAGAGGGACCTCACCGTGCAAATCTCAGCAGCCCTTGCACTCTCCATAGCCGGGGGGGGGCTGCAGCCGGGGAGACTGGCCCGGGGAGCAGAAAGGCAAGGCCAGCGTATCCCTCGTGTGACTACCCCAGCCACAGAGGGTGGGGGCTGCCCACCTCCTCCCACCACCTCTGCACCCCAGAGCGCTCACACGTAACGAGTATGAGACAGTGCCTGAATCTACCACATCCTCTCTGGTACTGATCTACCCAATTTCCTTAAGAAATCTGCCCGTGGGTCTCCCCCTAAAAGCAAGCCGATTTCTCTGTGGCGACGCCTGGGCTTTTAGCTGGCAAGCTCTCCCCCAAGCCCCCCCGCGCCAGAGCTGCACCGAGCAGCTGCTCCCTGCACTTTTGCCCTCATTAAGTATCACCCTTTTGATGCTTCAGGGCAGCAGTAAACACTATTACCGAGCGGCATTGTGTAGGACCGGCTTCATCGCTGAAGGTTGGGTTACTTTTATACTTTCGTCACCGAACTACTGGCGTGAAGATTAATCAATGGAGTAATTGCAGAACTCTGAAATCTGTCTGGCTAACCTCTCCTGTGGCCTCCACAGTCACGCAGCAAATCCAGCAGATTCCCACAGCGAGACGCTACCGACACAATGTCACAAAGGAAAAGCCATTAGTGAGCAATTACATTTCAGCAGGATTTCCCCTCTCCACCACAGCCTAATGAGGATAACCAATTCAAGAGGAACTGCTGCAAGGATGAATGAATAATGAGAGAAAGAGGATGGGAGTTCCTGCAATCCGGACAGAATAAGAAACAACCCCATGAAGGAAAAGAAAAACCCATATGCTGGAGCTCTGCTCCAAGCAACAGACAGATGTGGACACTTGCTCAGAGTTACAGGAGGCACCAACTGGTTTCAAAAGCGTCATAGAGGCCCAGGGCCAAGACAACAGTGGCTGCAGAGAGCGGACATGCACACAATCGCTCCAGAAGTCATTTCAACTTTTGGGAAAGACTTCTGCCTATCGACAACAGGTCACTGCAACGAAACACCGTACTTACAGAAGGGTTAGTACCTCTGCATCACCCACTAGATCCTGGCGCACCATAAAAAAAATTAATGCTTCCTTGAAATACGAACATCCTAGAAGTCAAGTTTACCTGAGCAGCTTATTTTTGGTTTAACTTAAGAGCTCAACTAAAATTTAGGATATCTTTTCTTTACAGTAATAAAATGCAAGTGGAAAAAAAATCTATAGAAATGCTACCTTCTATTTAATGGGAAAACGCAACTCTACAGATTCTGCCATTTGAAGAAATATTTGCCATCGTAGCCCTCCTTTGACCGCAGTGTCGGAGATGGAGAGCTTCAGTTCCAGGGTTATCTGTTACAGCACAACCTGCTCCCCTTCCTACAGGTCACCATGGCAAGGTAAGGCAGCTCAGGGCACGGCATTTCCTCACTAAATGGAGAAATACCCAATTACACTTACCTGCAACGGACAGACTTGGCTGTAACTGTTTGTATTGCAAGTCAAAAGCAGCCAGAGGAAAGCTGAGCGGGCAGCACGCAGGTATCCAAAGGCCCAGCACTTTTTCCATTCCCGCCGCTCTGTGTCTCGCCGGGGCTGTGGCAGCAGGGACCCCGTCTGCTCGCAGGGAGGCTGGCTCTGCCCCAGGGGCTGGGGGAGCCCTGAGCTCGCCCCCAGCTCTGTCCTTCACCCAGCACTCACCCACTGCGCTGCCAGCGCGGCTGCCAGGGGCAGCGACCGCCTCCCATCACATCCACCTTCCTCCTTTCACCCGGACTTAGCGTGTCTCGGTCGCCGCCATGGAACAGAGCCTTCAGGGCTCCATTGTATCTGCCTCTACAATGTACACATAATCTTTTCTTGTTAATTACACAAGAAAAAGAAAGGTTTTTTCCCTATGGTTTGTGAGGAGCACCCGGCTCTTCCCAAAAGATACCCATCCCTTGGTATCTTTTAGCCACTGCAGTGAAAGGTAAGGTTGGATAGAGACTTGTCCAGGTGACAGACTTCCAGCAGTGGGCTAGTAACCTCAGTTTAATCTTTTGTTTAATTCAGAAAAAAAAAAAAAATTAACATAAATCAAAGGCTTTTGGGTCAAGGACTGATAAAACAAGGAAGTTATGACATCAAAACATTATTCAACATTATTTCCCTTTAAAAGAGCACTGAAAAAAATCAAGGCTTTATTTGAATAAATGTTACACAACATTCTTTATCATTTACTTCCCAGCAAACCTTAAAGGGTGAATCATATTTTCCTCATTCAAGTCTACAAAATGAAAGAGGCATAGTGACCATTCAATATACAGACAAGAAGGTAGCACGGAGCAAAGCTTAAATATTAAGCAACTAAAGCAAAAAAGTGAAAAGCAATACATTACTGTAATTCTCTATCATTAGAATATCCCTGACAATTTCATTTCAAAATGAAAATCTGGTTTCAAACAAAATGGCTGCAATACTTTCTGTGAAAACAAACACAAATACAGTTAGCTACCTTGTCTATTTTTATGCTATTTGCTTATATACCCATATTCTCCAATGCAGAGACCTGCATCTCTCTTAAGCATATTTTTTATATTTCAGCTGCTGCGCACAAGTGCTCGGGAAGGTGAGGACAGGAGAGCACTGGCCAAGAGTCAGATGTCACACAGGCAGGCACTACTGGCTTCTACTTACAACATCAAGCAGTTTTCAATCCCATGTGCAATCACCCTGCTATTACAGTCCTGGGCCTTTTTCCTGAGCAGAAACTGTTTTGTGCCATGTTGTTTGGTGGTTATTTTCCGTTTGGTTTTTTTTCTCTTGTGGTGGGGGGGGGTAAAAAAAATGTAATTTACTAGGCCAAGACTCTCATTCCTTGTCAACACAATCGGGGTTTGGTCTCTGGAGGTGAAAGGCCAGCACATACACGACATCAAATTGCTTCCCCTTTCCTCAAATCGGATGTCTTAATTTTTCTAACTTGTAGTCAACTCTGAGGCCACGAACAGGACCAGACCGCTGATCCTCTTCGACTGGCGAAAAGGAAAAGCACTGTAGAAGAAACATTAATCTCAAATTTAAAAAAAAAAAAAAAGTAGCTTATTACGAAAAATGGTACCATTTGAACTTACTGTACACCATTATATAGCTATTTTTTAAAGAGGAGGCAGTAAGTATTCAATTTCTGGCTTTATAAATAAAGAATTTACCTCTGAAAAATAGAAACTGAACCAACACGAAGCACGCGCTGCCCCAGTAGGTGTGTATTGCTGATACACCTGTCCTGGATGTGGATGCCTGTCCCAGCCTCTCACTTCCCCCCGCACCGATTGTTTAACAAGTATAAGCCTGTTGCCAATATCAAAGCCAAACGACAGAGTTGTCCTAGCTTCAAATTCTATGTGATTAATTCAGGCTCCATACACGAAGGCTGTGAAACTGCCTTTGTGCTGGTACAGGTGCCTCTCAGAAAGATATCTCTGTTTCTAAATGATCTAGACAAAAGATGCTCTTTTTTGTCCAATCAAAACAAGATATTAGTAAGGAGGAAAAGAGTTTACTACAAGTCTTTTCACTTCTATAAGAAACAAAAATTTGACTTTTAGTAGATTATGTGCACATTTTCATTTCTTCAAAACAAATACTTATTTTCCCAGATTATAAAATAAATCCCCTGCTAAGAACTTTGTAAGAAATGATACTGCTGAGAAAGTGTGCACACAATGCCAAATAATCAGTGATACATAAATTAATATTTAATAACTCAATATTTCAGCAGCGTGTCCAGCATTCACAAGCTCCACCAAAATAACTCTTACTGAACACCTTTGAGGGAGGGGAATAAAATGGATAAAACCCACTGGGTTTCTTTCTTTTTGATTTACAGCTATTCAAAGAAGTCAATGCAACTCGGATCAACAACCATCAGAAACACTAATAAAACCTTTGCTCTACTAGTTACCTATCCGAAAAATATTTATGTCAAAAGGAAAAATTAACCCATGATTTCAACTAGAAATGCCATTCCATTTAATCACTCTCCATTCATGATTCCCATCTTGTTATAGTATTATAAGCAAAATGCTGCTCTCTGCGTTGTAGCCCTTCTTAACGTTATTCCACAATCCTCAATTCCCTAAGTGTTACAATAGCATAAATAAAATGCAACCATATTCACACAGAAGGAGCTTTCCCATAATACAGAGATACATGGAGTTTGTGGTCACTGTCCTTTCCATCACCTCTATGGGAAATATTGGTCTCATATAGCAGGACTGTTCATATTTTACAATACAATTGGTTTTGGACATGCTTTTGATCACAGATCACAGCTCTGCTAACACCTGCACTAAATACTAACTAAGCCTCATAGAATGGAAAATTGCAATGCTAAAGTTAAGAATTAAAATAAAAGTTCAAAAGTTACAGTCAACTTCCCAGGCAATTGGCTCCATCACTGGCACCTATCAAAACATACAAACGTGACTGTCACATTACAAAAAAACCCAGTTATTTGCAGTGATTCTTCATACTAATAATTCAAGTGGTTCCTTGCATGTAAGTGTCATATAGTCTTTAATAATTTCATGCGTCATTTATTGCAAAAAAGTTTTATAAAATATTTCCTAACATCTTTTTAAATTTTAAAGAAAATGTACATTAGGTACAGGTGCCCTAACAGGGTGCGAGGGGGACCTTTAACATATTTACCCCCTTTCCCCTTCAAAAAATGTTTACTACTTGGTGAAGATTTCAGAGGAAAAATAGGACAATTCAGTCTCAGATTTCTTTCAGTCCTGATGAGCTGGTGCTCTTCGTGGCAGTGTAGTGAGGTTCCATAAAAACAGCAGTTGACTAGTGTCTCTGAGCTGAAAAGGGGAGAGAAAGGGAAAATGGTTAAATGTCTTCCAGGATATATCGCAAAGTAGGTAAGCAAAATCTGAGGTGGCCAGAAAAGTTACCAGTTCACCTGCTTTGTGCATTGTGTGCAGAAGACCAAAAAAAAAAAAAAAAAAATTTACATTATTGCAAGACATACACAAGTGAACAAACTCCTCAGTTGACTGGAGTTTTAAGCGAAGGTACCATACCAATCTAAGTTTTATCTCACCCCATTTCAGCATCCAGAGAGAATTTAATTTTTTTAAGACATTTAACGACAGCTAACAAAGGAGGGAGATTAATATACAAAGTCTATACGATGCTGTGTAGTTCACAGTGCAAAGCTAACTCTGACACTGTAACGCCATTCCAAGTGCACGACCCAAGTGTGCACGGGAGCACTGAAGTATAAAGCTGCTAATCGTGTTTCTTTTCCATTATTACTTATGTTTTCCCATTTGCTCCACAGAACTGAAATAAAATGATGATAAAGCAGGTAGAAGCAGTCCAAGTAATAACTGCATGAGGCCACCAGCAGCCAGTAACCCTCAGGGCAGCACGGGGTCAGCACAGTCTGCACTGACCTGCCTCTTGTGTAGCCTGGAGAATTCTGGAATATCCTAAGTTGGAGGAGACCTCTGGAGAACATCTGCTCCAGCCCCTCTGCTCAAAAAACACACAGGAGAACAGAAAAGGTTCCAACAGGACCAGGCCAGTCTTGTGGATTCCTTTTACCATTCTGTTGGGCTTCTGACTCGTAGGATTATTTAAGAGGTACGTATACATCTGCCAGTACTGAGAACAGCACTGTGAATAACACAACTGAATTTAAATTAAGAGACTCATAGCACGGGCAAGAAAATTCTAAAGTTCTTTCTACACAGACAACTCTTCTGAATAATATCCAAAAGAATATGAAAAAACATGAAGTAGGAAAGAGGAATTTGTGAAAATGGTCCAACCACAAAAGGAGGCAGGGAAGACAAAGGGAATAACTATGGAGTTTCTCAATTGCTCAGTTGCTTACTGTGCCACAAAAGGACAACATAAAGCACAGAAAACCAGTTCATTTTATATCCTATACAATGCAGTAGAATTAAAATAGGAATTAAATTTTGGGAAAGCTGAAACAGAAGAAATGAGGACTAATTACAAAATTTGACTGATCCAGGCAAAGATGCACTGAGCTGCTACGTGCTGACAGTAGACAGGCAGGCCAGTAAGTCCATATTTGGGTATGATACTCAGAATGGATGTTTAATTAAACTTATTTTAGCTATGGTCCACTCTCAGATGCATGAGATAAACCTGCAGAGCCTCTACGAAGAGGAGGATACCACATGAAGTTCCACTGTATTCAACAGTACTTACTGTTGGTGCAGGTAACTAAACACCACAGTATTCCAGCTGCAAAACAACCAAAATTGGGTATTAAAGCATATGATCAATAAGAAATTCTACAAGATAATATTAATATTAAATTAGCATCATGTGTCCATTGCAAAGAGAAGCTTTTATAGTATGTCAGAGAACCAAACTCTACTCAGAAACGTCAAAAATCCCATAAAAAGTTGGAAGACAGTTCAGCCAGTATGTCCACACTTCCACAGTCAAGCCTCAGCGACACTATTACTAGCCAGCAAACTTCTGTGATCTACAAAGGAATAAACGAGAGAAGAATTTGGTTCAGTTACCCGAGTGTGCACACAAATACTACTAGGCCTAAGGAAACGACCAGTTCGCTCTAACATGGGTGCTCCCTCGTTCTGGCGGCCGGCAGTTCTCCTGTTCACACCCCATCTACCAACTCAGCAATCGATGCAGTTGCAGTGATTTTCAGAATCAATACTCGGCAAAGTCTGTTTGTTACAAACCAGGCACTCCTGCTCCTGCCCAGGTCAGGTCCTGCAGCTCTTACACTATTCCAGTCTTACCACTGAGATTCCAGAGCGCCCTGAGCGAGCACCAGGAGCCTCGCTTCTCCCAGTGACATTTACACACCATCCCTAGTGACCCCAGAAATATCACCAGTCTGATGTAAAACCACCTGTTTTAGTCCAATCTTCTGTTTTACCAGCAGCAAATCTCAGCTTATAAAAACTGAAACCAATGCCTATCAAATATCTAATCCCAAACCTAATGCAATGATAGAGTACTGGATCAAACTTTTTAATTTTAATAAAGTAAAAGTCATGACTTCTACATGTAAATCAAGCTCCTTTTACACCAATTGTATGTTCTCCTCTCCATGCCAAAAAAAAAAAAAGATACAAGACGGATACCCATGACGGATCCAAGGAGTAAATACATATTTGGGCTAGAATTCCCAATAATGTTCACTAACTGCTTGGCTTATAAACACGTGCTTTAAATTTCCTTAGGCACGCACTGAAAGTTAAGCACACCTGTGAAGTGTTACTGCCTCAGATCAGGGCTTTGGAAAGGAAACAAACCAACCAACCAACCAACTAAACCCAAAGAAAACAAACTTCATTCACCTAGAAGAGTGGCTCCCTGACTCTGCTCCATATGTCATCTGTGAGTTTCTCACCGAGACCTTCCTGCTCACTTTTTCAATTCTTTTCCATGTTCTAGGTACTAAACTTCTTTAAGAAGACTAAAATGTTACTAAATTCTTTCCCGATTTTGCTTTTACACATCAGCAAAGGCAGGAAGCTGAGCCTGCAATCACAGGCAGCCGATGAACTGCCCACAAGGTAGATCCTAAGATGTGATCCACCCAGCAAAAACGTTTGAGGATTGCTGGTTTAAGAGGCATTACACCTGTCAAGTTATTTAACCTGATCACGTAATGCAAACGTTCAAGAAGCCATCCTAAAGAGAAACTTAGCGTGGATCTTTTCAATAAAATACATATCAATCCTGACATCAGGTTAGGTCAGAGAGAATAACTGTAGCTGAAGTGTTCAAATAGAAGAGTGGAAAAAAACCCCAACATGTAGCTTATTACCTCTGTCCTAACCTGCTTGCAGATGACTAGTTGATAGCCTAGTGCTCCCTTCAGTTAAGGTGGGGCTTAAACCAAGCAGACCTGCCAATCTCCCTGCTAACTCCAGTGCCCCCAGTTCCGAATCCACAGTGGTCTGTCAGACACTGTAAGGGAGCAGCAGGACTCATCAGCCTGATGTAAAATGCTGCCATTTGTTGAGACCTACGGTAGAAAAAAATCCAGTTAACAGGAATGAAGTATTGACCATGGTTTGAAAAGAAAACAATTAACCTCCTCACCTGCCTGATCTTAGCGGGTGTACTACTCCTGTCCCAGACAACAGCATACCATGAAAAAACAATAATAAACACTCACAGAAAAATCATATGCTAACCTTTTTGACCTTAAACTGGACCAGGAGAGTTAAAGGGAAATTACACATCATTAGCAGATGTGTAAAGTAGCAGATAGCAAAACAAAGTCTATGCATACAAACATCTATGCAGACACTCTACTGCCCACAGAAGAACTTGGTGCTGGAAGTCAGAGTGATACTATCAAATTTTGCTGGACAAAGTAACTACCTAGGACAAGTGGAAACTGAAGCAATGGATTCTCATTCATGGTGACCGGGACCTTTATGTACTTTAGAGTAAAAAAAGCAAACTTAGGGCACTATCTATTGACTATTGAGAGCATTTTACATCCATCATGCAATCAATACAGCCTTTGATAAACCAGATTTTTTCATATGAAAAATGCAAACAAGTGTGATAGCAAGGCAGACCATTTGCCATTGCTGCAACACAACTGGTAGCAAAATCCAGTTAATCATTACTTCCCTCCACATCTTACATCTGTCTTGCTTTCTAAAATGTGAGAACCACCAGCTATTCCTCCTCTTTTTAGGACATGACTCAGATGAGACACTAGTTTTCCCCTCCAGGTAAAAACCATAAAAATGAGATTGTGCCTTCTTCTGGGCTTTGTATCATCACACAAAACTATGCATGTACACTACATTTGTTATGGTCAAACTAGCAAGAATTTCTTTATTATAGTAATTAAATTTGCTTAAAAGAGAAGCAGGTGAGTCACAGTTATGGAGTATATTGGAGTTGCTTTGTATTTTGCTTCTCATTCTTTATTACAAGTATTAAAAAAACTGTTCCCATTTGGCTGCTCACACAGTCTTCAAACTGAAATTCAAAGCCTTCTTGCCAGTGACATTATCATCTTTGTTGAAGTGATTCTAGGATGGGATAAAACTGAGACAATGGAAGGTGAAAGAGAAAAATGGACCACTTGCTTTCAAGGATGTTTATAAGTTGGAGGCAAAAATCCAGAGTAAACACTAGATTAAAAAATATAGGCTTATTAATTTCAAGAGAGTGTTTCTAACAATTACAGAATCTCACTATTCCAATACATACTAACCATACACTTGTTACCTGCATGTTTGGCAAAATTAATGAACACAAAATATTATATACGGGAACCTTTGTATAGTCACGGTGAAGCTAACTTCAGAGTGCTGCATGTGGATTCAGCCCAGAGCGGTGAGGAATAACCTTGGGCTGGATTGCTACAAGGTATGAAAACTGATTAGAGGATGTCTGATCTGCCCAGTTAAAATATAGTTGGTTTTATATTGTTTTATTTGAATCAGTAGCAGTGTTTTGTACAGAAAAGGTTTAGGGCAGGAGTATACAAGATTAGGCTCCTCAGATAGAGTGAGTGAAAAATAAAGCCACACACGTGCAGTCACGTATCTTATTCTCCTCGTGTTGTGGAGGGACGTTTCTTACCCTGCGGGTTTCCCTGGTGTGAACCATACGGAGCCGGGACTGGCGACCCAGAGAACAAAAGGTACAAAGAGCAGGGTTGCCACAAAGGATGGAGCATCCCTGAGCCCTCACAACCAGCCCTTCTACACTTGAAAGCTGCCTGCGCCGGCTGAACATCCATGTCATTAAATTCCCTGACCCTCTGTTTTATCAGTCATTCAGTGAGTTCATCTGCTTCCTCATGTAATCCATGGTCTGTGAGCGATAGCAAAGCCTAATTCTGAGGGTACGGCTCTCCAGCGATGCACAGTATGGTCACAGGAGGCCAGACTCTGTTTTGAAGCAGTTTCATTCAACTGCTGGAAACTACGAAGTCATCATAAAAACTACCACCAGTAACAAACGCAAGTGTGTGTCTTGGGACAAGCACTGGCACAGCTTATGGCCTTTCACTACCGACGTTGTCAACGTCTGCCCCACTCAACTGCACTTCACACAGTCGCCTTCCCGGGAGTCATCACTGTAACGTGGATTCTGACAAGCCTGTGTATCTACTAGTGGCCAAAGAGAAGGACTGCCTTTGGAAGTATTTGGTTTTTCCCTTCAAAGGAAAAGCAAAAAGACAACAGGGAGCCATCAAACAGGGAGAAAAGGCAGCCCAGAAGGACAAGGAAAATAAAAATAGTAGTATCCCCCATCACATACCGTGAAGAAGATACATAATTCTTAAAGTAGAGCCCAAAATATGTATGCACCTGTATGCAACTTCTTTAGGAGATGAATACTTTGTCTCTATACAAAACCATGTAGCAGAAGAAACAGCACACACTATTTTACTGCTATAGATTCAAATTTTAACTAGCTAGGAAGAGTTAAAATAGGCTTCTCTTCCAGATAATGCATTACTAAAAACCAAGCAGAACTGCTACATTCCTCTACAGCCCAAGATAATCTTCAATAACAGAGCCTCAACTACAAGAGAAACCAAGAGCATTAACACACATTCTTCAGTTTACATGCCTGATTCTCTGAAATATATAACACAGTATCCAGAATTCCTAAAACTCGGCCAAACCCAGCTTTTTTATATAAACGTATCAGAAGAGATTAGGTCCCCAAATCCCTCAACACTTGAAAAATCTCAAGGAAAAAGTTTTTCTTCCTAAAATTAAGTATTGTTAATGTGATGTTGCAACCAAAAAATATTCACTGCTCAAAACCTTTAGCTATGATTTTTAGTGGCAACTTGTCTAGAGAAAGAAATTCTTGTTTGTTTTGGTTTTTTCCCTAGCAGAAACAGAGGAAAACAGGTTTGCTTTTTCTTTTTTGGGGGGTAAAGGTAGAGGAGGAGCTATTTTTAGTACTAAGCCTTCTCGCTCATGTTTTTCTTGAAGGACTCATTGGGAGTGATTTGGGAGCTTTCACAAATGCATTTCCAGCATCTTTCATGATGTCCAAATTAAATGGGCATCATGAAACCAGTAAGAGTAACCTGATAATAATTTCCTTCTCCTATTGCTCAGGCTTTAACCACTTGTTATTACAACCTCTAGCAAGCACATTACTTGCTATTTTTACCAAAAAAAAAAAAAGTTTGTGTGTCCGAGTCAAAATCTCTGCCTACTAAACAAACACCACAGATGGCCAAGAGAACACATCTTTGTCGTCGCTCACCTTCCAATTGAGGTTCCACACGTGTCACCAGCAGGAGAGCAAAAATAACTAGACCATTCCTAGTACTAGCAAAGGTAAACAAATGTTCCTTACCCCATTCATCTGCATTCCTGTATATATATGATTTTAGGCCTGATTTTAGTGGTGGTGTCTTCAAAAAGTTGACACGATGTGCCCCTTACTAAAATCAATATCAAGATGACTTTAGTTTTAGATGAGTAAAGAACCAGATTTCAAACAGTCCACAACTATTTATGAAGTGCCATTCATAGAGATACTTCAGTGTCAACTGAAGCATTTAATCAGGTCATACAGAACAGTCTGAGGTTCTAACCCTAACTAAACTTCTTTGAAAAATCCAGGTTTTATGGATTTAGTTGCTTTTCAGCAAAGCTACTAATTACCAAAACTTACACCACATGCTTTAAAATTCTGAACCACTGCAGTACAATTAAACACTAGTGTTGCCTAAAGCCAAACAAAAATCCTAAATGTTACTAAATAAAAAATGATGCAAAATTAGCATTTAAGTAAATATTTGCCTGGAATTGTATCTGCTTACTTTACTGACAAAACAAGTACCCTCTTCCCCTTTATGCACCTGTTAAAAACAGACAAGGATTATTCCGACACCAGAATTATGCTGCATTTCCATTACTGAATCTTTTAGTGACGGTAACAAGATAGTGAGAACACAGCTTGCCTTCCAAATCACAGATTCACAGCACATAGCTGGCACGTATAAGAATATTTCTTATTCATATTGCATATTTGACATCAAAACCATTAGTAAGCAAACATGAAAACTAATCTGGATCTATTTTTAAAAAAATCCCAAATACCTAATATAAAATCGACGTGTTATATAAATGATGTCATCCAAACATTATTTTGCGTGGAAGAGGCCCCTCGGCAGAGATGCAGTGCAGTTCTACCACACGTGGAAGCTAAGACTCCGTCATTAGAAGGTCATACTTCCATTACACCAAGTGTGATTCCTGCACAACTGAAAACAGGATGTGTGAGGCACAATCCTTCATTATATGCATATTTCTACAAAGATTCTGTAGGATCGGAATTGTTAGTAACAAAATTACAGAAAACATAGCCCTGACAGGGTCAGTGTAAGTCACCTACTCTATCCCCTACCCAAACACAGGATTAATTTAACCCATTCCTGACAGAGGTTAGCCTAATCTATCGTTTTTAAAAACCTGGAATTATGAAAATTATACAACACTCCAAACAACACCCAGGATTTCACTATAAAAACTGGAATATTACAGTGCCTAAACTCCCTGTCTTATAATTTTAAATATTATTTCTTCTCCTAGTTGGAACTAAACAGAAGCATATTTCCCTTTTTCCTCTGCAGCTATCCTGCAGAGTCCAACCATAAACCTAACACTGCCAAGTCCACCACTAAACCACCTCTATAAGTGCCACATCTACACATCTTTTAAATACCTCCATGGATGGCGTCAACACCACTTCCCTGGGCAGCCCATTCCACTGCTTGACAACCCTTTTGGTGAAGAAATTTTTCCTAATATCCAATCTAAACCTCCCCTAGCACAACATGGGGCCATTTCCTCTTGTCCTATCACCTGTTACTTGGGAGAAGAGACCGACCCCCCCTGCTTCACTACAACCTCTCTTCAGGTAGTTGTAGAGAGCAATAAGGTCTCCCCTCAGTCTCCTTTTCTCCAGGCTGAACAACCCCAGCTCGCTCAGCCTCTCCTCAAAAGGCTTGTTCTCCAGACCCCTCACCAGCTTTGTTGCCTTCCTCTGAGCCTGCTCCAGCACCTCAATGTCCTTCTTGTAGTGAGAGACCTAAAACTGGACACAGTACTCAAGGTGGGGCTTCACCAGTGCCGAGTACAGGGGGGCGATCACTTCCCTTGTCCCGCTCACCACACTATCTCCTTTTCTGGTATCTCCATCAGCACAAGCACAGAAAGCACGGTTTTCAGCCCTGTGCATACAGACACTATCTGGGAAGGTTACGCAGGTGTGCAAGAGCACCTCTTACTCCCATTTGTCTCCCTATTGGATGTGCAAAGCAGCTCAGGTCATCTAAGGTAAAAGCCCCGGTCTTACCAGTGACAGCCATTTTCCATGCTGCTGCTTATCCTACTTCACACCAAGAACATTGCTTTTTCTTGGGGGGAAAAAAAAGGGGAGCCACAGGTCTGAGTTCCCTCCAACAATCGGTCCCTGGCACTAATTGCCAATGCTGCCCCAGGGAGAGCTATTCCCAACTGCCAAATCCAGTAGTGACAAGAGAAGTGTGCAGGGAAAAAGCACGATAGCAAGCCAGTCACCAACTCACTGCTTCCACAGCCACGCCTGGGAACCGCTGTGTTGCCTTGCGTCCACAGAAGGGCACTTGTGTCAGTTTAATTTTAGAAAAAAAACCCCATAAATTAATCTACGTTACAGTCTGGATTGGTATACACATCCTAGGTAGTACAGAGGAAAGACTGAAATGTAAGAGTAAATCACAGGAAACTATAAGCTGCTATCAGGATCTAACAATTAAAAAAACAACAATCAGAGATATTTCTGACTTAGGGAAGAATCACTGCCATTCGATAAAAGTTTTGTAAAAGTCCATCTAATTCACCGCAAACAGTTCTTACCACCAATGTCTGAGAGAGAAGAGTTCAACTAGAACAGGTGTAAAAAAATGCCAGTAGGATGAGCAGGGAATAGAAAAGCCATCTTTACAAGGGGATCTTATTTTATCTAGTTAAATGGCGACACTCTATAAATACACTAAAAGGGTGACACCATAAGAGGGAACTACGTAAACTAAAATACGAAGTTGTCACAAAGAACAGTGGTTGAGGTATTTTAAATGTTGAATAGGAACTTGCCATCGTGATCGTTAAGGACACATATGAAAACAGAGGTTCCGAGGTTCCTCCCATTAGATTAAGAATAATTTGAAGCTAAATACTTGTATCAACATCTCACAAGCTTGGTTCTTTAGGCAGCTTGACAGCTACTACCAGCTGTTAATGCTACGGGCTGTCCTGATGTTAGATGTGGATGGTCTCTGACCACTTCAGCCCTGACAGAAGCTTTAAGGAAGTTAGTTACACAAAACCTCTGTTGCTATTGATATTTATTTTATTAATAGGATAATTTTACTGTATTATTGCAAGCATAGTTTGTCTATATCCCCAAAAGGTATGCTACTATATCCTATCCTAAAAAAAAAACCCTACACACTTAACATAACAGCTTGAAGTGATACAATGCTTTAGCAAGTCACTCTATTTCCACAAGCGTGAAGCAGATTCTAGACAAAGTTAAGACAAACAGTTGACTGTGGGACAATGATGTATGCTTCACCAAAATTCTTCCACAAGCTCTCTAAAACAGGAGAGTACTACTCCCTTCTACTGAGCTTGCAGAGTAATTTATCAAACAAACAACTCATAGTTCTCCTTTCAGTATCACATCTAGCTCAGTTCATTGAGTTCCTCTTTTCTCCTTCAGGTTCCCTATGACCTTTCTATTTCTACCCTGAAAAAGTAAACTGAAAAAAGAATGGAAAGATAAAGCACCTTAGCCTTTAGCCACCATAAACTCTGTACTGTAAGATCACTTTCAAGTTTGTTTTGCAATAGAATACCGACACTTTTACCAAATGGCTTATGACATAAAGTACTGCTCTTCTAATCGTAAACTCCCTCTACTCCCAGTTCACAGTCCTCACCTACAAGTTAGCGTAGCGATCCCACTGCGTTCGCTAAATTTGCTTATTCTTGTAGGCATTTATTAGAACACAATTATAAAGAGAGATGAACTGATTGTCACCCTTATTCTTTCCAGAATCCTTCAGCCATGAAGGCAGCCCTACTTTTTCACTGTACTTTGCAAAATATGCAGTGGACAGATGATAATGCTACTGAGGACTAACTACTAAGAAACATTTTCCAAAATACATGTTCCTACCCCACTCTGACACCTTTAGCAAGAGCTTATAGAAGACGTGAATGGAGATCAGCTTCAGGAGAGCTAACTAGAAAACAAATCTAAGGCTACCAATGCAACAAGCAAGTCTTACCACCTCCTTGCTTCTATGGATGTGCTATTTCTTAAACCTAATCACATTTAGAAACTACTTAAAAAAAAAAAAAAAAAGTGTTTTACAACATGCTGGAAAAAATAAGTCTTCTCAGCCTTGCACAGTTAACCTAAATTACCCCCACTAAGTGCACCCCTCCTGGTAAGGCAGCTGATGGTTACGTGGGTTTCAAACTAAAGCACTGTCTAAAAGAAAACACCATGTAATCAGAGATTATTATCTCATTAAAGTGTTGACATAAAATTACAACTGATTAGAAGAAAGTAACAAATATTTGTTCAATTTCCTGTAGAACTCCAGTTCAGAGACACACAAACATTTCACATTGGCTTCTGGCTTCACTAATGAAGCAATCACACCTTCAAACACTCCTGTTAAAGGAAATCTTTATAGGTTTCAGAATAACTACTCTCTCCTGAAATGTTTTAACTGAAGCTAAAGATCTTCAAAGGAAAAGCAGGCTTCTACTAGAAACTCATCACCACCTGTCACATTTTCCCCCCTAAATTGAAAGACCATACATATTCAACACCTACACTGAGGAATTTCAGTAATTCAAAAAGGCACCATTTGCAATTTATTATATCAAGCTGATAGAAAACTAACAGTCACTCTTTCTACTGATGTTTGTCTTCTCCAGACACAGGCTGCTTGCAACAGTCGCACAGTTTCATGAGGCAGATGCACTACCCTGGCACCGCACAGGGCACTCCTGGCCTCAGCTATTTGGGAAGTCATTCAAACCGTGGAGCTAACTCGGGGGTGGCAGACGTGTACCCGACTGCAAGAACAGGGCTCCACACACTCAACCTGGGGGCATTGCTGGGAGCAGACAGGCACAGAAAATTCTGGGTTTTTTTTTTTTTTTGCAGTTTAAAGCCAAAACAGCACTAAGTTCTAAATCTTCAAAGCTGATCTGCACGCAGCATCCAGACTGCCACAACCACGCTTTCTTACTGTAGCCAGGCTTTACATGAAGCCCAACAGTTTCTCCGCTGTAAAGCCTGGTGTACCTAGTGGTAGCTGCTTCAGAGTGAAAGGAAAATCATGGATGAGTACAAATAGGATATTTTCAACCTCAGGTAACATGGTGGTGTTAAAAAAAAAAAAAAGTCTGTTAAGTCTGAAGTGATAACACACATTCACTATAAAACTTAGGAAAGACTTCTTAAAAGACTGATCAGCTACAAATCAAAACTAAGACTCTTTAAATGCCTTTCAGAACAGTTCTTTTGAACATAAAGCAATCTAAAGAAATCCCTCTCATACTTGTTGCACTCCCATCTTGCCGGCAAACACCTGAGCAAACTTTGACTCTGTATGTTTTAGTACTATTCTAACTTTTTATAAATTAAGAGATAAGAGTACAAAGCTTCCAGGTATTTTAAAGAAAACTTCACAATGTAAATATTTATTTCACCACTACTTGGCTTAGCACAACTAACTTATAACCAGTTCCCTTGAGCTTCTAAAATGCAAGGAACTAGCGTAGACATCTAAACCACATCGTATGGGTTCTTGACTTCAAAAAGCAGTCTCCTTTAATAACAAAGTACGGCTTATTTACTTAAATAGAGCAACTGTTTCTGTTTGCAGGAAAGAATACATAGAAGTGAAACAGGATTTTTATTTTTTTTTTTTTCACATTAAGAAATTTATTGTGTGTTTATCACATTCAAAAAGCATTGACCAGTAGGGTTTTTTGGTAACTGTTAGAATGCCAAGGTAGAGCTGGTATATTTGGAAGCTTAATTAGCACCTAACAGAGATTACTGTAAACTTCAAGAAAATTTGACCATGTATTTGACACTTTAGACTTCCAATAGTTCTGTGGGCACAACAGAGTAATTTTAAAAGTTAAAAAGAAATTTAATGCTTTCTAAAGACCAAACACTTTCATGAACATATGAAATTTAATCTTAAAAAGATCAAGGGTTTGATGATTAAATTCTTACCCCCATTTTCATGTCTCTTTAAAAACTAATTTCAGTCTAAGCTTAAATTTTTTACATTTGTCATGATTGCCTACATGGGCAATTACGGAAAAAACAGGATGAAAACTGCTTTGGGATGAACACTGAGAGATTCTTCACAAGGCATTGCAAGGCTGAAACAGGAGTGGGTTGGAGAAGAGACAGTAATTCACATGGTCAGATAAGGACCAAAACCAGAAGAAAAAAAAAAAAGTAAAGTCAGTTGCATGAAAATGCCCCAACACTGAGCAAAAGACATGCAAGAAAAGCTTGAGTAACAGTGGAGAGTGGGTCTGATTGATTAGGTTTTGATAGATGGAGAAAACTGAAAACGTTTCCCCACTCTGTAAGTGACATTATCCACAGTCTTTATTCAAATATATGCAACCAAATCTAATTAAGGGAGAAATTTGATAAACTTTACAGAAAGCCCTCTATAGAGCTAGTTTTGAAACAAAAGGGACAGATAATTGCTTAATCTCAAAATTACTACTGAAGTATACCAATAGTACTTTACATCAAGCAGTTATTTTTAAGAATGCGTGAAAAAGGACAATTTACTTTTTTTAAGGGTGTCCTCTAAATGCAGCATACATATAAAGTGCTCTAACATCCTGGATTTTTTTCAAAGCTTTTTGAGAAACACACACAAATAATTCAGATTTAGTCAATTTTATTTACAGTTTGCTTTTTTACATTTCAGAGCATTACACAATTACATATTCTCATTTTCTGACCTGCAAACAGATACCTTAAACGGAAATATTAAAAAAAAAAAAAATGAAGTTAGATACATCCAAAATGCAACAATTACACATCTGACAATTCACAAAGTGTAATTTACTAGGACGTATCCTAAGAATTTAGGAACAACCAGTCAGGAGAAAATCTGACCAATTTCAGCAATCAATTATTTACACATTCAAAACAAAGCCTCTCTTTATCTAAACCTCCAGGCAAATGGCCTGAAAGATTTCTTCAGGAAGAAAGACCAGAAGTTATGATACACACCTATGCAGCATTAACAGCCCTTGATCCCAAATACTGAGCAACTTCTCAGCTTCGTCTTAGAGCTACAGGCATCCCTCTCAGCTTCTCAGACCCTGAAGTGTTATATTTGTGCCCCCATGTGCATAGAAAGGCTGAGTGTTTAAGTGGTCACTATGATAAAACCCCATTTAACCTGGTCTTTAAGTTACACGAATTCTTCTTCCTTAAAAATTTCAACAAGTCTTCTAATGCCATTTAAACTGGCCTACGTGGACAGGGGCATGCCTCCGTAAGATGTTAAAGTATGATTTGAACCAATTTGCACCGGCCAGACTGAATACATTAGAGACTATTTAAAATAATCTTTAAAGACCATTTAGACAAGGCTTACATATCTACACTTCCCTGATGGGCCACCTAAAAAAAAAAAAAGTCACAGCTACTACTTTCATCCCTTGTGTTAACCCTTTGCCACACAGCAACTAGTTATATACTGGGTAGAAACTACTAAAAAATTCCCTGCAAATAAGCTGCCTTTCAGCTGAGGCTATGGCTCCTATGCATCGGGTGTTTGAGGAGTTTTTTTTCTTTAAAAAAAATTCTCACTTGAAAAATACTGAAGTTCTCACTTTAGGCTAATTTTGATTGCATGTTCAATTTGTTTAACTGTCAAGAAACCGCTACAAATGGAATAATTTTTGTATAAAAAGAGCAGTCAACCGAGTGCAACTTCTGACTTGGCAAGTCCTTCATGGTAGTTCTCTAACTAGGCTATGAATTTTGTGGAGCCTCCAGATATCTCGCCTACCTTACTGTCCATGTTCACGTTTCAAACTGTGTCAGCAGGGCCCGAACCTCGGGAGTGAGCTGCTTAGCTGCCTTAGCTGCCTCTGTGACGGCCTTGCGGTAAAGACCCTTTCTCTTCTTATTAAAGCGCAACTGGAAGCTTTCTAAAAAGGGGGATAGTTGTGCAAGAGCAAGAAAAGATGTTGTTGTGGAGCCAAACCACGAGATACGAGCCTCCTGTCGGACTAAAAGGCCATTATCTTTCCGGCTCACAGTTATGGTAAGAATACGGGCTGGCCACCAAGGGAAGCCATAAATCTTGGCCCAAACAATGTCCCCTACACATACGGTCCTGCCATCTGGTGTGACACATTTAGAGACGTTTTTGGAAAAGACTTCCGTTTTCAAGGAATTACTGAGCTTTTTCTCTTCCTTTGAAGAGGAGGAGGAGGAGGAAGGTGCATGCATGCTGCCTGGAGGAAAATCAAAGCTTTCAGTAGAGCTACACTCAGAGTTGGTAGATTTCAAATCATCTGTGCTATCACTACTACAAACTGATGCACTGGAAGAGTCAGATTTCTTTTGATTAAGGGTCATGTAAACCGTTATATTGCTTTTGCTGCCTCTCTTGCCCAATGTCTGGTGTTCATCCTGATCAACAGTTACATGCACTTCACTTGTGTCCTGAACCTCACTGCTGGCCTCTTCAGGGCCTTTTGAGGGGCTCTGATTTTCTGAAGGGGCCTCACCTGCTGAGCGGGTGGAGGAGCAGCGAGACTGGGGCTTAGTTGCCATCTTGCCACTCCGTATTTTCTCAAGTCCTGTCTTGAGAGAAGAGTCATTTTCTTCATTCCGATACCTTTGTGGCTTTAAACGCAATCGGGGTGGGAGGGAACCTGAGCTGGTGTTCTGAAGACGCCGCGTGAAGTGGACCTTTGAATGTGCATTTTTGGAAGAGGAGGTTGCACTCTGCTTCTTTTGTGCCTTTTCTTTGGCCATTTTCAAGACTTCCCGAGCTTTTGCATGATCCATGTTTTTGCTCTGGAGAACTTTTTTTGTATTTAACTGCGCTTTTGAAGTATTTGCTTGTGCAGAAACTTTAACTACTCTGCTTCTGCTGTGGGCAATATTTGAAACCTTGACCACAGCATTCCTTTTCTGGCTTTCGTTTTGGCTTTTTCCATCCACTTTATGGTCAGTCTTAAGTTTTTTATTCACAGTAGTCACACTCTCATTTCTTCGTTTTTTATTATCCTCGTATTTTGAAGAGTCACTTGCATTGCCACCTTTTTTTATTTCCTTTTTTTCTGCAACAACACTGTTTTTGCACTTGTCACATAAGACCTGCCGGGGTCGTAGTTTGATAGCATTCATGATAGAAGTGGGTTCCTCCCTGTACATTTTACGTTTGGGCCGCTTAATTTTCCGAGGCGGAGGCTGAGGTATTGACTGGTTATACGTGTCCCTGATAAACAAAGGAGGAGGATATGGCGCTCCCTCGTGAAAGAGAGGAGGTGGTTTAGAAGTCCATAGGCTTTTAGCTATGCTGGGCTCTGATGGCTGCGTGAGAGAAGAGTCATCAGGGACTGCAGCATTTGATTCACACTTCATCTGTGCCTCATCTTGGAATGGTTTACTTTGGAGCTGCATGGCTTCGGGTTTATCCTTGTATTCCCTTTTAGGAAATATGGTCACAGGGATTCCATGGGGTCCAAACCTTAAAGAGAAATGAAAAAAAAAATTAAAGGTTTTAAGGGATCTTTTGCTGCATTTATTAAAAATCATTTGAAAACCTGCCCACATCATGTAGCCATCATTTGAAAGACATGAGTCCTGGGAAAATTAAAGCTTCGTATCCAGCCTTATGATAAGCTCTAAAAAAAGGAGGACACTAAAAACAAGTCACAGAACATGAAATACACAGCTTCATTTACTATCAGTTTCTCTTGCATTAACAAGATGCCCTGAAAATATAACAAAAAATATTACCTGGAGATAGTAGTAAAATAATTAACTGTGTACTTTTTGAAAATGCTTATAAAAATACAAACTACACAGTTATCCCATCAATTCCAAATCTATCCAAGATTAATTTTCATACTAAGTCAACTTATGCAAAGAAGGTATCTTCAGTAACTTTTACAAAATTCTTCCATTCTTAGGTCAGCACAAAACGCCAAACATGTTTCAGATTTAATGGAGGGAAATAGGGACCGCATAAATACTTCCATGGAACAAGGAATGCCACCATTCTTCATCCACAGAAGATTAGCACTTGATCATCTGATACATTACAGCCTAAGACCTGCCTATCTATAAGTTTGAGTTTTTTCGAGCAGAACTACCCTTATTTCAACGCAGTACAAATCATTCCCCCATTTTGTGAGCAAACGGTATTTTAAACCTTTGCCTACTTTTCTCCAGGCAGCTCTAGATCTCTGCTGCCCCATTTGGCACACACAGGACTTCTCACCACCCTGACTAGCTCTGGGAACTGAATGAAAAACCCCAGTGTGACTTGGGCAGCGTCTCAACTTCCCCAGAGTAGCAGAAGCAGCATGTTGCCCAACAGGTAACCACCACTTTCTGCACAGGCTTTCACTAAGGGAAGCATTTTATCAGTTTGCAAGGCATTAGGCTTGCCTTCTCCCAGAGGAAATCAAAGGATAAACACATTCATTTTACAACAATGTAGCTTTCAATCCACAGAACAGGGCAGGAAGGATTGTAAAAGCCTGTTCAACCTTCCTTCTGTCCCACTCCCCGTTCTCCCAGCTGAGGCACCCCTTACACAGAGCTGTCACCAGGCTGGTCACTGCTCCAGAGCTCGGCTTGACGCCAGCTCCCATACACACACTACATTAGATGGTATTTTAATAGTTTGACCTTAATTCAGTAACAACATGATAGACAAGGTTATGACCCATATGTCAAATCAACAAACACCATTTATGTTTATCCCACCCCACAGCCCCACCTGACAGGAGAAAGAAGACGTGTCCTCAGGTTAGCACTAGTTCATGTTGCACTGCAGCTGCTCCACTGCAACATCCCCTTAACCGACCGAACTCAAGGTTATTTACAACCCACGGTTGCCTCTCTAACTGAAGATAAACACTGAATACTGGCCTATTTTCCATTCACACTCCTGCAAGAAACATGCAGTTAGTTCATACAAGTGCCTACATGTTGGCTGTATTTCTTCAAAATTGGTTTGGAAAAAACGTCATGTGTCAGAAGATTCTTTACAGTCATCAATAAAATCCATCACTTGTTCCTCCTTTTGCCTACCTGTTAAGCCTCTTTTTACACTTAAAAATTGCAAGTGAAGCAAGCAAGCAACCTATCCACGATTAAATTAGCCCCCCAGTTTCCATTTCATTACAAAAGGAGAACAGAAACAGCAGACAACCTAAGCAAGGGGCATCCAAAAAGAAGAGAAGTTGAACACGTGACAATTTACAGTCTAGTATCAGCAGGGACCCTCCAGTCACCCTGGCACATGGCCATACCTCTGAACTCTGGAGACAGAGGCAGGAGCCCAGGTGGGCAGACAGAGCAGTTCTGTCCTTACCCACAGGCCGATGAGGGCTCTTTACCACGAAATATCCAACCACCCCACTAAAGCTCGTTCCTGAGGTTTGGGGCCACTCCAGCTAAACGCCACATGTCCCTCCAGACACAGTCTACTGCACTAGTGAAGGCTACAGTGAATTATAAACATTTAGCAGCTGCTACAGGCATTTCTCCAGCCTACACTCTGGCATTAAATCCCAAGGGACTTGGTCAGAACTAAATTTTAAGTTCCCTCAAGTCCCAGAAGTCCATCAAGTGTAAAGAAGCTGGTTTTCCACCAACACTTTTCCTTCTGCTAAAGATCATAAGTTATTCAATTCCAAGTAGGGCTTTAAAAGAAACTATCAGCTGATAATAATTATATTAGCAATATTTTCAGTGTTACCTTCATCAAGAACTTCAGCTTCTTCAAGAGCAGTAAGATCTAGATCCCATCTTTCACCCCCTGATTAAGATTACAGGATTTGGGAAAAACTTAATTTACTAGAAGAGTTGAGAGCCAGAACTCCTGGACAGGAGGGGATCTCTGCTGTGCAAATTTCAATCCCAGACAAGTACCACATAAGTAGAACTGGACAAGAGTGTGGTATCAAACGGGCAAAAACCATGCACAAGAACATCATTTACAACTCTTTTCGTTATTTCAGGAACTGTGTTTCCCAGGCACTCACAAGACATTTCCATAGTCCAAATCAAAAGCCTCTCTTCTAGAATACATTTATGTTGACTCCATGTTAGGAAATAAAGCATTATTAGCAGTGACCAGGGAAGAAGTGGATTAAGAGGACCGCAAGGAAGTTCCCCAGAAGCATCTCATTTAAGTACTTCATCTCTCTTTCCCTAGATTTTCATTCTACTGTCTCACAAGCAAAGCATGATTAGCACTTAAACTGCATAAAAAGCCTAATGGAAAGCTCAGTATATGACTGATACCATGAAAGCACTGAAGATTAATATTGCACCTTAGACTAACCTTTCTTTCCAGCAGCTACCTAACACACAGGCCAAACAGCTGAAGTGGAATTTTAATCTAAGATGCAAACCTGCTTCAGTAAAACACAAACTCAATCCAGACTAAATCTCTGAAGCTGGCATCTGTCTCACAAAAGGTACTGTTTTAGCAAATGAACTAAGATCTCCTGCCCCTATCTACCTAAAAATTAATGAATTGTAGAATTAGAGAACATTAAGGGATATTGTCTAGTGCTAGTTATGTAAGAGCAAGTGAAGACGCTATCGCTGTAAATGATGTGTCAATATATAAAGACATGACTACTCCACCTGAAGTACAAGAGAAGTTTGGTAAGCCCAGAGACAAAATATTACTTCCAACAGCTGGATGTGTGGTGTCTTTTCTTTAGCCCCATCCAATAGCAGGTTGTGCCCATAAACATTCCGTTTTAGATCATCTTTGTTTCCTCCTTGGTGAATTAAGTTCTCCAGCTGTGCAACTTGGAAGAACGATATGAAAATTAAGAAGAAAGAACAATGGCAGAAAAACTTCAGAATGAAACAGTAAATGATACAGGAGAGAATGAAGACAAAGAACAAGGTAAGAAGAGAGTGAATGCAAAACAGAATGGCAGCTATTTTTCTTAAGGGAAGCAGAATTAAGATGTGATCTCAACAAACCTATTCAAGACAAGGCACGACACAGCATCCAATTACTTCAACAGTGAACACAAGTATTTATTGCATACACTAGATTTTCAAGCCCTATTTTCTTACATCTAGTTGGTGGACCTTGAAGATGAGTGCTTTTCATACAATTACAATAATAATTTTTATTACACCAACTACATGTTTAAAATAGCTAGAAGTGTAGGTAGGTTAGACTGAAAGTTGCAAGACCTAGTCTTTGGGCTACCTACTGTGGAGATGAGTATGGACTAAAAGGCTACAATGTAAAAAAGGGTTTAAAAATCCAAGCACCATAACTCAGTTGTATCATGAGATTTATTGATACACACCTTAGTCCATGACTGGGCAGCAGAATGACACCTTTTAAAAGAAACCATTTCAGTTACGTCACATCAGTGAGACTTCCTACATATTTCATCTGTCACATGTTGCATGTTTGAGTACTATGAGGAATTGCCTTGTCTTTATTCTAACAAACAAGATTTTTAATATATTGATCCTGAGTATCACCTGTTCCTACTGTACTACTACTTTCCTTCAGAAAAGGCTGTTTCTGGGAAGACTTATTCCCATTCCCACTACTGCTTAAAAAAAATAGATCCATTTGTGCCTAAGTTCCAGGTGTTCATCTTAGAGCCCACTCACGCGTAACATTTACCTCAGACTATCACTTGAAGGAACAGAAGGATTTGTTGATGGGGGATCTAAAGTAAAACGGTTAGTAAAATTAAAGTAAGAAATAGGTATTTCAACCTAATTCAAGGCAATTCTGGAAAGCAGTACACTACTGCTTCATACCTATTCAAAATTAGAACCAGTTTTCCATGTTGCCAGCTTCCTCTCCTGTAAAGGTGTCCTGGCTCTTTCTTTTGCTTTGAAAAGGCACCTCTAAAAAAGAAGATGGTTGAGACCCCTCACATGAAACTTTTCTCCAAGAAGTTTTACAAGTAACTAGAGCAATCAGTAGGATCTAATCATACTTCTGCTATACATATCATTTCAATATACATATGCATCAAAGACAAATATAGCATCAGGAATATCAGGAACTATATTTAAATAAGAGACTAATGGGGCAGATGAGATCAATTCCAGCAGTCAGTGATCTTTGCACTGGGAAGAGCTTTCCATTGACTAGGGTATGCAGAGACAGAAGTATGATAAAACCAGTCAGATTTTATTTCCATAGTTTGTCAGCTGCAAGGCAATGACTACGTAACCGTGGTATCTTTTGCAATCACGTAAAAGCTAGTTTGGGTATTAAACTTAGAAGCCTATCACTTAAAGCCATACAGATCTGTATTACAGATATGTAAACTAAAGTACTTCAAGGAAATTAAAACCACTTTTTTTTCAAATCTAAATTCTATAGCAGAATTACTACAATGAATACATATTACTATCCAATTTGTACGCAAAACACAGCACAGCTAAAGAATATTTTTTAAAAAATAAACATGAGATAAGGAACAAATCCCATTTAAATTCGTAACTGTATGTACATAAACATCTAAACAACACATCCTGGGGCAAAGCGTTTTTACGTTACTATATAAAGTCTTAAGCTCTCATCTTTAGTCTCCTATGTCTAACTTCTACTTCTCTATTAAAAGAAACAAAAATTAAAAAGCACCTCATTCTGCCAAGAAGGGCCAAAGAACCCACTGAACCGGTTCAGAAGTATTTCACATTTCTCTGCAAACACACTGAATCAACGTCAACAAAGCACAGTAACTTACAATGCTGTGGTAAGTGTTAAATCAAGGCTGTTGTAAATGACTATGATCAGAAGTCATCTTCATCACTAAGTCAGACTACAGGAATCTCTGATTACCTTTTTATGTGTTGCTCTTGTACTCAGTATCATCCTCAGCATTTTGCAAAAGCCAAGACAAGCAACAACTGAAGTAATTTTTATTGCATGGATAAAAGTTCTCTAAGAGAACTCTGAATACTGGGAGTATAATAATATGCTGAAATAATGTAGAACTGAGTTTATATACTTTATGCATATATCTAAACTGAGGGTTTATAATATTCAATGTAATATACAATTAGATCACAGCTATTTGAACACAAAGTATTTTAGAACTCCTCAAAATAACCTGCATTCAAAACACAGATCATGCAATAACCGATATTTAATACATGATTTACTTAGTTTGATAAGGCATGATATAGAACACATTGCTTTAAGCAGCAGGCACCTTACTGAAAAAAAAACCATACACAGAAGCCAAACTATCAACTCAATGGTTTACTCACCTCCTAAGCAATATAATGCTAGGCTAAATAGACTAGAAAATGCATACAGCATTTAGAGCTCTAAAAGCATGGCAAAGGACTGCAGTGTAAGGAACTCTTAGGAAATAACACATCATTAAGAACAGATATTGCCTCACCATCATAAACTCTCAGGACCAAGAAAAATTTGGTTGAAGATACGATAGTTCAAGTGAAGTAATATGTGACAGTCAACATCTAAGCAAACTAGTAGGAAGCTTATGTACTCATAGACTTTTACTAATTAATGTTAAGTTTAGCATTTTTCAAGCAGGCACACTTGCCTGAAATCCAAGCCCTTGTTTGTGAGATACTTTTAAGGCAGAGGAAAGACAAGAGGATATGTGTAGAACCGAGCCTGAAAGAGTATCTCAAGAAAGCTGGTTAGAAGTATCCAAGGCAGCAGCTGATCTTAATCATTCCTAACCACTGTCACCTGGGTCTCCTACTGCAATCACTACCCAAGTGAAAACCAGCTAAAGGATACCAAACTACATGCAAATATGCCACAAGCTGTGTTAGCTTACAGTCCACCTTTCCATGATGTTAGAAGCCCTTTGAAAGGCTTCAACTTCCAGGAAACTGAATCACAGAAGTCCACGTAGTCAGGATGCTGATGCAGACTTACACAGGCTGTCCCCTGATCACTGCTTGTCGCCCACAAGTGGGAAGGTTCCCCATACCTTTTCATTGGAAAGGATTTACAAGTGAATTCGCAGAATTTCCTTCAATTTTCTATAACTGGAATTCTATCAAGGATATAAAAGTAGCCTTTAAAAGACAGAATGCTTTAAGTTTAGGCTTCCTACTACCACAATTTTGCCAGCATGTTTATAAAGCTGGAAATCTGTTAAAACTGAAATTATCTTTTAATTTTTACATGTTAACATTATTAGTTTCAATCATCAGTTGCATTTTAAAGTAGATGTTTTGCTGATATATTTGGAAGCGTTACACAGTTGCAAAACTTTATGATTAAGATAAAATACCTTGAATGTACACTCCACACACCAGTCAAACCTGAGACATGGAAAATAATGATACCATTTAGTAACAGATTACCTTTCAACCAACTCAGTCTCAAGATGGACAAGATTCAGTCCCAAAACAGTGTAAAGAAAAAAAAATTATTTCAAGCATACAGAAAATTCCACCTCGATCTTTTAATACCTCAAGCCAAGTCAAGTCAAGCTACTCTTAGAAAGCAATGGCAGCCCATGCTGTTGGAATACAGAAAGGCACGCCAGAAGAAGAAGGGACAGTTTAACCAGCATCTGTTGCATCAAAGTCCAACAAAGAACAGTTGTAGACTACAGCTACTTTAGGAAAGGAAAGTTTGAGGTATTATCTACATATGCCCTATTTACTAGGAAGATTAGGGATTTGAGAAGGGGGAAAGCCACACTCCTTGTACTGGCTCAAAATCAGAAGCAGGTTGGCAAATAAGCAGCCGTTATAATGTTCTTTATACCTATACCAGCAAAATCCTAAAAGCTAGTCCAGTTTTGTTAGCCATCTTCACTTTCCAAGTAGAAACCTGGAAATGAGTAAGCCTTTCAAAAAGCATTCAATACGTAACCACAAATAACACTCAGCGAAGTTTTGGATGTAGAAGAGAGACACAAGAGAAACTGTTTTCATATAGAAAAGCTGAAACATTACAAAATCAATAGAAAAATTTAGGTTGAAAGCAGCATCACAAGGTTTCCTGACCCAACCCTGTCCTCTAAGTGAGGCTAAATTTGACACTACACCATTCGATATAACCCCTGTCAGTCCCAAGCAAAGTGTATGTAATTTACACTTTAAACCACACACATGCTCACATCACACCTATGCTTCCAGTCTTCTGAGGATAAAAGCAAGTATCAAAGAAGTGTTATAGCTGTTCCTTCAATGCTAGATTTTCGCCAAGCTCCTTTACACATCTGAGAAACAACAAAAGAGAATAGGTGATGAATTGTAGGAACCTTGCAAACTAAGTCTAAGTTTTTAAAACAAAACCACAACCCACACACAACCCTGAGTAACAGACTCTTCTTTACTGTTGAGAATATGTATCATAGAACATCAGTATTTCTATAGAACTTAAACTTTCCCTAGACAGGGATGACCAAATGTCCCTATGTATTAAACCACACCATGTGTTACACCACACTAGAGTCACCCTGTGAAGTTCCTATCAACAAAACGTGAGCATACATAGACCACGAGTTTCAAGAAGCGCTACATGTAAATTACTTAAAAAAATCTAACAGATGTTCTGCAGATCAAGACAACACAAACTAGGGAATGGGTACAACAGTTCATTATTTACCCCTATTCTTTTGCAGTAGAAAGTTCAATTAATAAATTGGGAAAAGCAAAGGATTCAAGAGCGATCAAGAAAGACTGCTGTAACTTAAAACTGCTACAAGGATTATAAGAATTTTAAGATGCCTATAAAAGTTTATTTTCAATATATAGTTCACGCATACTTTGCTGCAGGAAGACTTTCCTTATCTTCCACAACCAAACCCCAATTAAGATAGATTTCAAACACCTACCTACTAGCAATACGCTGGGCATCCTTGGGCTTTTAGGTCACAAAAGTTTTTGCTCCTCCTTTCTCCCTCAAGAACTATTATGATCACACACAAGTCAAAAGGGGAATAGCTTAGAGAAAAAGACAATAGGAAGACACATCTATCCATCACATCTGGCTTACAACCAAAATTTTAGTCAAATGATAAAGCAATAGAAAAGTCCAAGTCCTGACTAAATATAAATTTAATCCCCCTCCTCCCCTCATGCAGAAATAATTACCTTCTCTCCAGAAGAGCAAACTAACCCAAGACTTTTTAACCCTACATTTTAAGATTTACAAACACTATGTTCATCACGTATTTCCTTACTGTCTACTTCCTCCAGGTACAGGGCAAGCTTTACACTAATTCTGAGCCAGCAGGTGGCATTAACATCTCATCTACCCTAGGCATACACAGTGTTAGTCAAATGCTGGATACAGGCAAGCTTACAAGCCCTACTTAAGCCCCATATCTAACGAGGAATTTTCAATGACAATTCATACAATGGCATGGAAAAATACAGTTGTGCATGAAGCATTCTACTACCCACTCTGACAAAGACAGACAGGATTGCCTTCTCCTGCCTGCCTGATGGTTGGCTGCACTTCCCATCTCTCCTATCAGCACGACTCCATCAGGTATACACTGAGGAACTCGCATGAGAACCTTATCCTAACATGCAATAAGACACTTAAAAGGTAATGACAACAGCAGTAATAAAGTTTAACAATAGGATCACATTTTTAATTTGTGCAATAAGCCTTTAGAGTAACAAAAGTGGGGATATGTCCCTCTTTTAATGATGATTTACTGCATAAGAAATTGATTTGGGACTCAATAGACGTGGGTTCCTATTTTCTGCTGATTTTCAAAGCTTCCTGTGCAGATGCTGGCAGGTACATGAGTCTGCCACCAGTAGAGGCAGAGAAAATACTTCCTTACCTCAAATAAATGTAGGAATAAAGTTCACTGAACACAAAGGTGCTTGTTTTCTTGCGTTATAAACTCCTAAATTGACATCCTATTTACAGGGGGTAGGAAAGGAAGAGGAAAGCAGACCTTTAATACAAGCACCACTGACTTCATATAAAAGTCCACAAGAATAAAATGCCAAGTCAGTGGATCATTTCAACAATGGAAACAGAATTAGGGAAAAAAGGAAAAACCAAAACAAACAAAAAAACCCCAATTTTAAAACCAGAAAAATATCAGGACATTTTTGCTTTTCTTTCACCTTGAAGTTCACGTAATTCAGAACATGACTTGAGAAGGCTAAAAAGAGTCCAGTGGACAGGTTTTTAAAACAGTAATTAAAACTTACTCTTCTCAGTACCGTATGGAAGTAGCACCTTCATTGCCCTGGAGGGGAAAGCAAAAATTAAGATCCAAAAAGGACTAGGAATTATTTTCTTCCAAGTATATGATGAAAACAGCATTAGCACGTGCAGTGAATACACATCAGCTACTTTTTGAAGGTATTGAATGAATTAATTGTAATACAAAATTTTGTTTTTATTTAATATATTGATTCCCTTTGCATTAGGAAAGTTTATAAGATTGCTTCCATGCACTTGAATGAGCTAGTGGAGACAGCTTTCACAAAGTTTAAAATAAAACTTAAACCTTGGACACTCCTATAACACCTGTCTTGTGATAATACTTCAGTTTCTCACAGGTAGCAAGCTCTTGGACTATTTCTAGAGTTCGCTTACCACTGCATCTCCTGCTCTGAGACATTTGAACAGAAACTCCCATTCATCTACAAATATTTACTTGTTACCAGCCAAATGTAATAGGCCTTATGTCTAGCAACTCAGTTCTTCTTGTCCAGGCACTCTGAAGAGCTTGGCTTTTAGAATTTAAAATTCACCTTCTGGATTCCCATGTAACAAGCACCTCTGAAGGAAGTCCAAGACCGTATGAATGGAGAGAAAGGAATAAGTGGTTCCACTGCATAAGAGATTCTGGGAGTAATAGCACATGCCTTCAGGTATCGCTTTTCCACAGTTCTTACTGTGAAGATTTGCCCCAGGGCCTGTGCTTAAAACCAGGGGAAATTGAAATGCATGCTTCCACTGAAGACACAATGCAAAAGCAGCACACAGTTTGCCTGCTACAGATGACCTTTACTGCAAAGGGCTGCAGTAGATCTGCTGCATGAGAGAAGTATCCTCAGTGCACAAGCAAACCTCAAGCAAATGAAGGGATGTTTGTCTCTGTCATGAGTAGGTAGAAGCCAATATATTCCTTCTTCACACAGACCAACCCCTACAAGTACAGAAGCACGTGCTTTGTCACCCTGCTAATCATAGCAACAATATAATTTTGCTGGTATAAACTTCAGACCTACAAAAGAATCGATGTTAACTAGCGTCACAACTTAAATTATAATGTCTTCTGGCGTGCTTTGAGACATTTAATATTTCACACTAGAAGTGAGTAGTTTGCAGATCACACTTTAGTACTTGGCTTCAGAAGACAAACTGGTAACTTAGCATTTCCAACCACATCTGACAAATTTAAAACACTTCCATGACTTTATCCAGAACTTGGGTTTCAGAAAAGGCCGCCTGTTTCAAAAACCAACCAAGAAGCTAGGCCCAGGACAAAAGTGCTGGGTCCTAATACCTTTATTTTAGAAAACATTGATGATATTGGTATTGCAGGAAGTCATTAAACATCTATTAACAATGTAAAAGAGAGTGATAAAAGATGTAAACGACCACGCGTGCAGCCTAAATTTGGGGTGGAAAGAGATGCATTTTCTCCATGCCAATTATTTGAAATAATAACCCTAGACAAATTTCACTTGTCTCTCATGTACTTTCATAGTCCTTATGTATTTAGAAAACAAACACTTAAGCGAAGGGGTATTTTCACCTCTAACTGGTAGTTAGATTGTTTATAACATACACACTATCACTGATCACTTCTGGCCTCCCAAGAACCCCTTGCTTTAGGAAGGGAATGGAAGAAAGCAAACCCCAAACCTCATAACCTGATAAGGCCTGAAGTTATTTTGAAATACATAACAGTTCCCCCCCTTAAAAAAAAAAGGGTATTTAAGAACCATTAAACTTCACCCCATTCATTGCACAGAAGGAGCAATCAGTACTAATAACTGTACTTCAGAACTGTAATAGCCTGACTTGAAAACCATTATTCTGGAAAATAGCACGTACTGAAATACAAGGTTACCTAGGCAATGCGAGACACAAGCCAACAGGAAAAACAGATCTCTGGGTCTGTACATTTGCACAAATACTGGAAGAAACACCAGCATTTGTAGCTCGGGTCCTTTTCCCCCGGCAGACAGGGATGCTGGAGGCCCGACGTGAATCCCAACCGAGTCCAAAGGACGTGCCCACGTGCTCGCCCCCTCTCCCCACTCCCCCATTTTCTCATTCCCATTCGGGACTACTTTCGTTGAGGGCAGCACCACAAACCGGGAGGGCGCTGGAGCCGCTCCCCGGGCCTGCTGTTGAGGCCGGGGGCGGGCAGGGAGCACGGGGTTCGGCCCCCGGCGGGAGTGGGGGGCCCTGCCCGCCCCGCCGGGCTCCCTCCACCCCCTACTAGAAGGGTTGAGAAGGAGGATGCTGTGAGTTGCTGCCTCCATTCCCTGGGGGCAGGAGCCGCTTATCCCCAGGGCAAAGGAAGGGAAGGGTGGCCGCTGCTGTCGCGCCCCTCGGCCGCAGCTCAGGCCGCTGCCCGCCGCGGGGCGAGCCCACCAGGGCCTCGGCGGGGCCCAGGCCCACACCCCCCCGGGGCGGGAGAGGCGCAGGGCGGCTCCGGGCGAGCTCGCCGGCCCCATCGCTGGGCGGGGGATGGGGAGGGCGCCCCCGTGGGATCTCACCTTTTAGAGAGGTCCATGAGGACCCCAGAAAAAAGCTTCTCTCCCAGCCGGAACGAGACCACCAGGGCGTCCTCGATGATGTGGTCCAGAGTGACCCGCACCTCGGAGCCGGGCAGCAGCGGAGCCTCCGCCTCCCCTCCGGCCGGAGCCACGGGCACCGGGGACTTGGGCTCGACAGCGGCGGCATCAGCAGCATCCGGCTCCTCCTCCTCCGGCCGGGACGGCTCCTCCCCGGGCTCCGGCTCCGCGGAGCCCCCAGTAGCCGGCGGGCAGGGCTGCGGCTCCTCCTCGGGAAGTTCAGGGTGCCCAGCAGGCGGCGGGCAGGGCTGCGGCTCCTCCTCGGACCCCGGGCTGGGCGCTCCCCGGTGCTCGGCCTGGGGCGAGCACACCTCCGGGGCGGAGGGCGGCAGCTCCTCCGTCCTCTCAGCTTCCGGCTCCCGAGTCCCAGCCGGGCTCCGGGCGAGCTGCACAGGCGGCGGCTCCTCGGCCTCGCCGGGAGCAACCTTCCCCCCATCGGCCTCCTCCCCATCGGGCACCACCGACTCCACGGCCTCGCTGACGGCAGGGAGAGGGTCCGCGCCGGCCTCGCTGCCTGGGATAGGCTCCATCTCGGGCTCAGCTTCACCAGCCCCCCCATCACCCGGCACCGCTGCAGTCGCTGCCGCCTCCGCAGCCATGGCCGCCATTTTCTCTGCTGCTTCACCGCCGCCTCCCTCCAGCAGCGGGATCGATAACCACGGCCTTCCCCGCCCGCCTGGGAGGGAGAGCCCGCCCCCTAGGCTCGCATCCGGCAGCCTATTGGCAGGCGCGGTGAAATTTTCCACTTCTACTGGAGGGTGGAGTTGTCCGTCAAGCCCAGCGGGAACTTCTCGTTGGCCAGCGAGAACTTCATTCAATGAAGAGCCGGGAAGAGGAAGAAGGGGGGTGGCTTAGTGCTCTCCAGGCCGTTACAGATTAGGGGGGTTGGGCCTCTGGGGCCGATCCGCTATCTCATTGGCGGAAGGAGGAGCCGCTCCCGCGGGAGGCTGGTAATTGGCGGAGGGAAACGTCCGTCGAGGGGGTTTTGGGGGGCGCGAGGCTGGAGCCGCGCGGTGGCTGGCATGCGCGCTGCGGGTGAGCGGCCGGGAGAGGGCGCGAGGCAAGATGGCGAGGGCAGGAGGGCGTCCCTCAGGGGGGATAAGGCGCCCTGGGGCGGCACCCCCACCGGGGAGAGGCTGTCTCTGCCTCCCAGCTCCTACGGCGCCGTGTCCGCCGCCGCCCGGGTGCGGGTGGGGAGGTGTTACTGTGGCACTGCCTGCCCCCATGCTGTGGGGGCCAGGGAGACCCTTACCGAGGGGAGGGGATGAGCGAAAAACGGTGTGGTGAGCGGGGACAAGGAAAATGTGAGGAAGGCAAAGGGCCGTGTGTCTTTTGTGAAGTAAATGAATGCTTTAAAGGATTAAGTAAGATTGGGTACATCAGATGAAGGTGAAAGAAAGGTGCTGTGGTGAAAAGGGGAGAAAAAGAGTTAGCGTTTTTCCCTTAAAATGCTCTGAATCAGTGATTTTTCTTCCTGTGGGATCAGTAGTTGCTACTGTGTGGGCATTTATTCCCTCGGGTAGGAAATCTTGTATTTCCTAAACAAAAATTAATGAAGAAGGAAAGGTTCTAGTCTGTTACATGCATGATTATACATTTTGGGAAGCCGAGTCCTTTGCAGAAACGGAGGGACTTGCTAGAAGGAAGGATGCATAAAGAAAAGTAGGAGCGACTTTTCTTACAGAAGGAGACAGACAAAAGTGATCTTGAAGCATGAATGGTTGTATTCTTCCTAGTGCTATTATGAGAGGTATATTGTTAAGCAACGATTGAAATTTCCTGAAAAGTAACAAGTAAAATATAGAAGATTTCCTTTAATAATAAAGTATTCCTTTTCTTTTATGTTAGTGACTTTTATTGGCAGACTTCAAAGTTGCTTCCAACCATCGGCTTACAATAGAACCACGGCTACACCCCGGTTGTCAGGTAAAAAACTTATAAGTAACGGGCGTGAAAAACTAATGAAATTTTTGCAAGAGGTATGAGAAAAAAAATCCTTGATCAGATTTAAGGCCTGGTACTTGCCTTTTTTTCACTTCATTATAAGAAAAGTGAGTTATATGTAAAGGACTACAGTAATGCAAAGAATTTTTGGGGGGGGGTTTAATAATAATTAATGAGGACATGGAATAAATAGCCTTCTGGAACAGCAAAAAAGCTATGTTTGACTGTATGCAAGTAACCCATGATCTTGCAAGCTCCTAGCTATGGGATTTTAGTAAGTAATAAAGGTATGATTAACCTACTGTGTTGTCTAGATCATAGGGGTTTGACTTACATAACAGACATAAAGACTCTTCCTTTTGTGTCTGGTAGTGGTTTACTTTGCATTATTGGTGGTGTGAGGTGTGTAAGGAACATATAGGAAGATCAGGAGGAACAGCTAGACAGGTTTCTGGAGACAAATACATTACAAATGCAGTTAAATGGATTTGCTAAAGATAAAGCTGTTTAATAAATTTTTATGTTGTACCACCGTATCTGTTAAATGAGTGGTTTGGTAGCATGAGTGGGTAGAATAGAATGTGTTTATTGGGGGAAGGAGTAGTGGATACTGAATTACAATTTATTTTTTTTTTCCAGCCATGCTTGCAGCTTTGTCAGTCTGCATCACTGAGAAGCAGCAGATGGATTCAGTGTATGATCCGTGCCTTAAAAGAAATCAGATTTGGTAAGCTTTCGCAAAACTACCTACCGTTAATGTTACTTTCTAAATAATTTTGAAACAGTTTTATTAGACCATATTTGTAAAAGATCTGTATCCCGAGGCCATAATGCTTTGAAAGATGGCAGCCATCTAGGAGCCTGTAAGGCTGAATATGTTCTTTGCCAGAATCCTAGAGAATAATGAGAACATTTGTGTTGCTACTGAGGTACCTTAATTTCAAAGCTATCCCTGTGGAAAGATTTCAGTTTTAATTCAGATCCAGGATTTCAGGTTTTTCTGAATGTTCCGCCAAGGAGAATGCAATAGTGGCTCTGAAAGTTCTCATCTTGAAGAGGCCTGGTATAAAATAAATGGTCACAGGAGGGGAAGGACTCTGCTGTTCTTCCCTCTCGTTATTTTTCTTCTGTGTAAGAGTGACAACATAGGACACGTAGAAAATGAAGATTTGTTTCCCGGAAACTTTTTACCTTATTCAGATAAGTCCTAGGAGAGATTAAAGAAACATATTAGTGAAGATGGCTCATACGTAGCACCAGAACTGTTTTTACATTGCGCTCCTACCCAAAGAATTTCACTGTGCTTGGAGATACTCTAACTGTATTTCAACAGTGGAGCAAACCATACTCTGCATGCACATGACTGTTCTGCATGTTAGGGGTATGATTGTCTGTTTGAATGCTTTTTTCCTTATTACTGTCTTACACTAGTAGCAGTCTATTTGTTCATCCCGACTAATATTGTGAGGAAAAGGCCTCATGTTAGGTAGAAGGGCTGGCAGTGTACAGGGATATGTATTGTCATATATTCTCTTCTTTTTTTTTTTTTAATTATTTTTTACTCAGGAGACATAGTACTTTCAAAATCTTATGAACACTTGTACTCAGAAGTTTGCAAAAGCAAAGATGCTAGACAACTCTCGTGCAGGGGAGGTCAGAACTGTCATGGTCCTTAGTATAGAACAGCACAGCTTGTGTAGATACTTTGTACGGTTGTTGATTTTAATTGTGCTAGCCAGTCAGTTCAGTTAGACACAGTTCGTTTCTCTGGTGCTGCTGTGCCTCTGTGTAGAAGGATGGCAGTAAATTCCGAGCCTGCAAGAAATTACCAACTAATACAAAGAGACTACTCAGTCCTTGAGCTGATGGGACATTGAGATCCAGTAGCTCAGCCCAGCAGGCTTTTTGTTATGTTAAGTTCGGACTTAGGCAGAGGATGGGCGTAAAATGGAAGATTTCCTCTTGCAAAACTTAACAGTGAGGTTAATGCTTATTGAAATCCACCTTGCTTTTAAGCAGGTGTTGCTTATGGCAAGCAGTTACCATTAAAATGCTAACTGTCATCTTTTACATCTACTGGAATCCCCAGCAATCCATACCTAAGCATAGGAAAAAAAGTGGCTGTATGGCTTTTTAACCGTCTGAATTGTTTTATTGCAGTAACAGAGGAGATCATGTGCTTGACCCAAGCAGTTTAAACTGCTAGGGGGTCTTAAAATAGAGTGTAAACAGCTCTTTTGCGTGTTGTTTGCAGTTTGAAAGGTGCTATATATGCTTTTTAAAAGAGGTAAATAAGGATATTTATATGCCACTCTAATGGCCAACAGAAATATGATACCATAGGTAATCCTTAAATGAAAATATACTAACAGGAGGTATGTAGATGCAGGATGAAACTTGTAGGTTTAACAAAAAAGCACTTGCTATATAAATTTCTTTTTCCATCCCAAATTCCTTTGATTGCCATTTAATTTCTCTTTATTTTAAATCTAGTCTTTAATCTCTTTAAAGACTAGACTTTAAAGACTAGTTTGTCTTTCTGTAGCTGGTACACAGAATGATTGGCATAGCTGGGGCCTTGTTTCTATCCTGGAACCTTTATAATCTGCCAAAAAAAATGAATGAAGCTAATGAAACAAATTGCACTAACACACTTACTGTAGATTAAATTAGTCTCTGCGTGTTCAACAAGTGGCAGAAAGGACAAAAGTAGTAGGAGGAAACTATGAATTTGAGAGAGGAATGGATGCAACTGGAGGGAATAAAATTATGAATTTGAAGGCAGGAAAAATGCAGAGCTCTATGAAGATGTGTTAACAGCGTGTTGGTGGGCTGGGTAGCTGAAGTTGGAAGTTTGGGTTGAGTGAGTGAATGGATGTGATGTGGTTGCCTGATACCAGTAAGAAATAGATACCATTGTACCTGTATGCATGGGTATAGACGGGGAAGGAATTGTTTCTGTGTGTATATGCTGGGACGTGATAAAGATCAGATCTGGCAGATTCGACTGTTTAAGGGCGTGAGATGCTCAGCACTAGTAATACTGATTTGTTCTGCCATGACCAAAATGTTTATTGCACTGACCTAACTACAAATAGAAAATTTTGAAATCTGTGAATAGTCACAGCATGTATGTGTGTTTCAATTAATAAGTGCATTAGGTTAGGCTGTCTGTTACAGTGGTAACATCATTCTCTGAGCATCAAGTTCCATAGAAGTGCACTACCGTGAAAGACCCAACACAAAATGCAAGGTTGTAATGGAGCAATATACATAAATGGAGTATAATGAGGGTTGCAGTGAAGCTGAAGTGCATGATTGCAGCGTATCTACAAATATTCAGGTTCCTTGAAGCTAATTTAGCTACCAATAACAGTAGAAAGGTGATAACAGTCTCCAGAATGGGCTGCACCCAGGTAATTGCCTAGTAGCTGGAATTTGTGGTCTTACTGGTATCCAAGCTAGCTGGATATGTTTAAGTTCACTATGCCTGTCCATGCTGCAACTGATGTGTCTTAGTGTAGGCATATGAAATCTCTAAACAAGCGTGTGGATTTATAGGGAGTGTTTATAGTGTCTTGGTAGGATAGTAGATATTTTTCCTAATATCTAGGCTGGTGGTTAAGAATTTTAGATTAGAGGTTTATAATTTGAAGTTCTAACAATCTTGCTGAGACTTTGTGACTCCATACATTAAAGGAATTGCGGTTTATATGCATCCAGTACCTCCAGTCTTGGCTGGCTTTTCAGCAACAACACTGAAAAATAGTGTACTAGAGGAAGCATCATACTTTGCTCCCTGCGTCCATCTGAATCATAGTGGCAATGGCTTCCTGTGACTGCTATAGTGACAACAATTTCCTGTGACCCTGAGGAAGGTCTGTGGGTCTCACAAAAACATCCACAAGTCAGGGTTTAGGGACCACAGTTTTATGCTGTGTTAATAAATCCATTTTAAAATTATTCAGTGTTGTAAGGCATGATCTGCTACTGTTCTGAAATTTTCAAGGCTCTCCTATTTAAAAAGAAAAAATATAAGCAATGAAAGCCAATGCATATAAGCAACACAGAGGAATATAAGCAAACAAAAAGAAAGTAAAGATTGGGTCTTGATTGTATGCTGCAGACATATTGCTTCTATAACAAGTTAGGAAAGTAGTGCTCGTAATTGTTAATCATATGTAAGCTGTTTTGAAATTTCATTATTGATTTATTACAGAAAATTGGTACGGAAGGAGAAAGATTCAGTCATTCCTGTGATGTTTGGTAACTATTTTTTGTAGCCATAAGAATGTAGAGCTCATTTTGTTAGGTTTATGAATGGTCGTTAAAGGATTTGTAAAATCTCACTGCATGCACACATGCCCCAGAAGTCTACCCTGCAATTTGAAAAGTTAATTATATGCTTAATTTCTTGTGAACAAGAGATGAAGTCAACGATTGGGGCTTTTCCTAATGTCCATATGGAGAATTGATTTAAATCAATTACCATAGTTGGGGTTGCTTAAAAAAAACTGTAACTCTAAATGAGCCCTTGGGGTGAAGCACTGGCATTAGCTCACTGCTGACTTGTCTCACATTTATTTTATAATTTTAAAGAAATGCAAGTCTGAGACTACTTACTGTTTTATCTTGTAATCTGACTGATTTCTGCTGTCTTCTGAAATTTGTGCATCTGTAGGTACTGGTGGTATCCACATTGTAACTCCATGTATTTTTCCATTCAGATAAAATAAAAAACTTTGAAGATACAAATTGCTAATACTATTATTGTTTCATACTGTGACGTGTAGAACCGTATCTCTAGTTTTTGCATGCATATAACTGTCTTTTTAATAAAAGCTCTTTCATTATTTTATTAAAAATAAATACATTCAACATGCATTAAAAACTAGGTCTATAGTGTCTTTCAAACCATGATATTAGATGATTAACTTATTTATTAAAATTAATTCTTAGTTGATCAAGTGCCAGTCCTTTTCCCACACACGTACTGTAGTCCTCTTCCACAGTTACTTGTTATCGGTATCAACATTTGTGGATAGGGAAAGAATTCATTTGTTTATATGATAGAATTTTCTGGTGCCCAGCAAGATCATCAATTTTATCAAGTCTTGGAGACTCAGTAAATCAAAATTAGTCTAAGATGTGACCAAGACATCAAAGAGAAGAGTTTGCAGGTTGTTCTTTTCAAAAGTATTGTCATGGCAAGTTACTCTTCATAATGCTGTGGCCAGACGTGTATCAGTGTACCCACAAGAGGCTGTTGGGCTCGGATACCACTCTGTCGGCACATCAGCTGCCTTGTGGCTGAGTCAAGTTCAAAATACTCCAGTTCCTTCTTGCTGGAGCTACAAACCTCATGATGGGCTGGCGGCCCATCTGACTACATCTTCATCAAGCATGGCAGGCGTGGAAGTACTTCTTCCATTCCCCTGCTCTGATAGTCCATGTGGATTCAGTCTGGGAGATACTAATTCATTAACATGGGCCTAAATAACTAAGAAAGTTCATTTTCAAGAGTTGTTTAGGTATGTTTCCATGACCTAATTTGAGTGCTGAGATTAAATGACTAGTTAAGGAGCTCTGTTAGTGGAGAAAGGAATCAGTCTCTGGAGAGTGGTTCAGGAAGGGATGCTAAGCTAGCTCTGAAGTGATCTCAGAAGACCATCTGTCCTTTTAACTATACAGATACTTTAGTTTAACAGTTAAAACATTGAAATTGTGATTATCACCTGTACTGCCGTATTCTCAAGAGGTAAAGAGGGTTCTACAAATGTTAACAAGTGTTTATTTGGCCAGTAAGTGACCAATCTGTTGAGGCATCTAACTTCATTTTGTCTTAGTTTTGAGTGCTAAGGCTAAGTATTTTTGAAAGCATAAAGACCTTAGAATCTCTGAATAATTTAGAGCTAAAAGAATTTTCGTGGCTAAAACAATGTTTATGTTTTCAGGGCTTATGCAAAACATAATGCAATTTCTGACTAGTCAGGAATCAAATTACTTATATACATTGTTTAAACAGACTTGAGTATTACTTACAGAAGTGTTCTTCCTTAACAATTTTTTATTCATTTTCCTTGATCGTTTTAGGAAAGTTTAATTTTCTTGTTACAAAAGAAGGTGTTTTGCAAAGAGAAGAACTTTAGCTAGTGTGTTCTCTCTGGATGACTGTGTTAGTGCCAAGAGTAGCACACTTGGGGACTGTGTTACTGAATTTAAGATTCAAGGAAATCGAAAGCTGCTTTCTTTCAGATGTTAAATTTTTTTTATTTCTCTCTGCACGTTTAAAGATCTCCATGTCTGTGACTTGTAGTGAACAGAATAGGGTATATTGTTCGTCAAGTTTTAGATGATACTTTAGCTGCAGTCTAATTATGTTTTACCATAAATATAAGGTTGTATAAAAAAACTAATGTAAAGGAAACCATTTGCTTCAAGTAGTCTAAACAGTGTTGTTGTTTCTAAGGAGAATGCAAGTCTTTGTATATTTGGATATGGTCAGTTATTTCTAATTTTGTGACTTAACTATAATATACACATTTTAATTTCTCTGACTTGTCATTAATATTTGTATATGCATCTTTCTACCATATTTGGCTGCTGCTTTTGCACCTTGATCACATGTCCATTCACAATTGCAGATTTTTGCAAGTAAAACATATTTCAGTTTCAAGATGATGAATTTATAGGAAAGTCATGCGTATTCTCAATCTTCTGATCAAGCTCCATAGGTTTGATAGGGGATCTGTCTTGCCAGATATTTAGTTGTGAAATTCTGCTGTAGTTCTTCAGATTCCATTATCTTTAGGTATAACTTACTGCTATATAACACACTCCGGCCTTCAGAATCCGTAGGGTTGCTGAAAGCTTAATTTAGTGGAGAAGTTACTCAGTTTTGCCTCCCATGTTAATTTAAGAATTTACACTGTCAATCTTTTGAAGATCTCCCCTGTGGTGTGTGACTCCGGCTCCTTTCCTCAATGATCTGGGGTGATACCACCTCCTTTGACATTCTACCAGTAATTTGTTAATAGATACCTGTTCTGTATTCCGTAAATCTTTACCCCTTCAATTGTAGATTGAAGAGAAAACTTAAATAAGGAATGAGAAAACTTTTATATGTTTTGCAGTGAAGTTTACAACACCGTATATATCAGTTACTCATTGAAATGTGATCCTGACATGTCAAACAGACTGGGCCTTACCTGAATTTGAGTAGGAAATCCCTGCAGAATACTCAAGTGACTTACAAATTGAGTCAGTAAGAGTCTTTCCCTGAATCAGTGCTAAATCGGCATCCTACACTGAGTAATGGCTCATGTAGCAGAAGAGTTTGTTCACAGAAACTATTACAGAACAATTCGCTTTATAGATACACTGTTCTGATTGAATAAGGCTTTCCAAAGTGAGGCCTTGCCATGCAACTTGAAATTTTCATAGTGCAGTTTCTAACTGTGACTGTCCTTTGCAGATACACTTGCTGCTGTGGCATAATCTCTTCAAGCTGCCCTAGCGCCAGTAGAAATGCCCTTGATGCTTATTGGTGCCACAGTTATCAGTGTGGAGAGCCCTGCAGTTGTACCAGTTGTAAATGCTGAGTTATTTCTTTTATTTTGCATAGCAGAAGAAACAATTCCAGGATTTGTTGTAAGGGCCAGTCACTGCTAATACCGGTATGTTCTGTAGCCTTAGCTTAAGGTTTCATTCTTTGAATGTTTCTCTTTGAACCTGAAGTTCTGCTCTAAGACTAAACTCACTTTTGTGTCTCTATATTTTTAAAGTATTTGTCCAAGAATGAAGAAAATCATTCCTTCAAAGAAGCTGTTCCAGAATAGGGATTGGGGAGTAGCACTTGGAGTGTCTCAGGAGGTACCGTCTTTGACTTGAAGTGTAAACCAAGCAACTGAAGTTCTCCTAGTACTTTTCCTCAGAATTAGGATATTAGTCTTGATGACTTTGATATCTTCTTTTCTGTGGTGGTATGGTTTGTGTGTTGGGTGTTTTGTGTTGTTACTTTTTCTCCGGTTAAATTGAATGCAGTAACCTTAGGTATTAAGTTGCAGTTTAAATGTGTTAAGTTCTGCTCTGGTCCAGGGTACAGAGAAAAAACTTTTTCTTTTTTTTGGCTTTAATTCCCTTCCATCATGTTCTCTTTTATCTGGTGACAGGTACTGCATCAAGCCACAATAATGATGTTCTTTAGCATCACTAGGATACTTCTGAATCACCCAGAAATTCATTTGTAAAAATGGGAGGTTCTGTAAGATTTGATGTTGCTTTATACCTCAAGCAATATAAACCAGCCTCTTAGGATCTATATCCTTCCTCCTTGGCTCCTGAGTTTTAGTCAAGAATGTCTAATTTAATGAATTCTGTCTGTTATGCATGGACATTAGGTATTCTTTAGGATGAAAGGGGCTATTTGTAACTAAGATTGTGTAAGAATTTACATTCTAAGTTCTAGTTCTCTCATTACTTTGGGACACCTGTGGGAGAGATTTCTAGATTTCTGTCTGAAAAGAATTAAGGGAATAAATGGAAATGAAAGAATAGTTAGTTTATCAAAAGCCAAACTCTCTGTAGCTCTGAGTCTCAATCATTCCAATTGGCAAAATAAAATTGCGGCACAATTAAATGATCACAAATTGTATTTCAAGTAATGCAGTATGTCTTATGAATATTTTGTATGTAAGCAAGTTTCAGAATATCTCCTTGGAAATGGAGAAATATGTGTGGCTAAAGGTACAAAAAGTGATATGGTACTGAAAAACGCAACCGACTATTAAACTCGTAGGTTGTGGGTTGAAATGCATATGCTACTGACATGCCTGTAATGCATTGGGGACATTATCATGGGAGCTAGGATAAGTTGGGAGGCCTAAACTCAAATATAGGTAAGTTAGCATGGCAACTAATTTGGAATTTCTCATAGAAGTCTTCTGAGCAAGTTACAAAAGTCTCTTTTGCCTTAAATAATGTCAAAGCAACTCTTGTTCTTTGGTTGTGGAAACGCAGTAGTGTTTCTGAAGTAGTTTTGCATCTGTAGACAAGCTCTGTTGACCCCAAGATTGAGAGAACTTAACAGCTGTTGAGGTGTAGTTTTTCCTTGCCTGTGTTCCCTGGAGATAAATCTCATGTCAAATAGGAATAACAGGAATGGTAAAATACCGACCTTATATACTTACAGAAATGGGAATCCTACGTGGTCTAGTCTCGTTTAGGTTTTTGTGCTGTCAGAGCTTAAGAAGATGGGACAGTAGAGGAAACAGAATTGACTAGTAATCATTTGGAACCAATGTACTTCCTGGGCTGAAGCAAGCAGCTGCCAGCACATCTCTGATTCTGTGTCCTTCTCTTTGTCACTTATTTGTAGCCACAACTTTGCTGGCTGTGAAGTATGGACAATACACTTCTTTGAATGAAAAGTTAATGTGGTTTAATTGTAGTGTATGTTTAAAAACAACTTGGGGATGAAAAGTGCTGTGTAAGTGCTGTTATCCTTGACAAAGACACAGTAACCAGATAATTAGTCTCTAAGATGCATCTAGTTATTCCATAAATTAAAAATTAATTTCTCTCCTTAAATTAAGAGCTATTGACACATTCAGCTTTTCTGCTAATTGGTTTGTATGACCAATTGGATGTATTTCAGTAAAATGGCTGGTGAAGGCAAATGTGTTCTCCAGCTAGACATTGCCTTGTATGCAACAATTATATATGGATTGGCTACAAATCAGAGCTAAGCACTGCAGTAAAGTCAACGAAACAGAACAAATTTGTATTGGGATTTTCTAGGTAGGTTTCAAAAATGTGTTTATAATTGTGGGTCACTCTTGAAGTCACCTTGATTTCACAGTTTACCTGTCTCACTTACTTGTTTTATTGTCCGCATGCCATTCATAACTGGTATATTTTGTAATTGCATCTTCCTTTGAGCTTACCGTCTACTATCTATCCAATGACTTGAAAGTCATAAAATGGAGACATTATGGAGCCCAAGATTCCACACTAACTTGGTTCTTGCTGCCTCCATAGTGATAAAGCTTTGAAACTGTTCAAAGGGAAGGGGTGTAGCATAAATGACAATGTATCCAAGTTTTTCAAGCCTTTTCCACTTGCTTAAAATGGCTGAACAAAAGTAGTGAAAGATGTAGCATCCTGCTTAGCCATGCCAACCAGTTACGCTCTCAGTTAAAAAAAACAAAACAAAACAGAACAAAACATCAAAAAACAACAAAAAACCCAACTAAAAAAAAAAACACTGACAGAAAACCAGCTGGTATTGAGGTCTGCAGCTCTCATGTGAGGGAGGGAAAAAGCCACTCTGAGCTGGAATATTCCCATACCATAGAATCATATCAATATAAAGATATTCGGGGTAATATTCATTTCTGATATAATTCCACTGACTTCTTAATCCAATTACACTGAGGATGAATTTTTCCCTCACGGTGTCTGCAAGCACACACACCAAAAAGCACTGACAACAGTTGGAGAGGTCATGGCCCATTTGTGTATGCTAATGTCTCTGTGCCTGATGTGCACATTTCATCTCTTTATCAGACGCTCAGTTCTCTGACTAAATTAGAATAAAAACTTGCAGTTAGCAATTTTCAATGCCAGACCTTTTTTTCCTGGAATTTCTTTGGGGCTAATGCTTTGCTAGAGGATTCGTTCTCATTCCCTCTTTGTCTATCTGTTTCTCTTTTCTTTCTGTCTTTCCACAGTTCCCTTTTATCCACCCTCTTACTTCCTCAGGCCTTATCTGACGTGCATGGTTTACCAAGTCAAGAAATGCTGTCATGATGGGCAAGTATTTTCAGCTCTTCTGATCTTGAAAATGTACTTCAGACTATATGTGTCCCCATCTACTCTGTGTATTTTTGCATTCTTGTTAAAAATAATAAATGGTCCCTAGTGTTTAATAAAAATGACAAGTTTATTATTAATTTTAAAATATCATGGGTATTGAGGGGGAATACATAGGGATATAAACTAGAGATTGCTCTTGGCCAGCCTTTTGGGAGGGGTTGGAAGGAGAGAGTTGCATCCTTATGTCCTTACTTTCTTTGGAAGACAATACAAATTTTTAACTGTTCAAATAAGGTCCTTCTCCCCCTTTCACCTCCTCCCCCAAAATGAAGACTAGCTGAGGATGTTGTTGCCATCTTTCAGTAGCCTCGGGGTGTGCATATAGCAGCCAGCAGCTAGAGCTGAGTGCTGTCATCCCACCTCATCTTTAACAGTGAAGTTAATCTTGCAAAATCTCTTCGTTTCTGTGCCATGTGCTGAACAGCTTTTCATTTGGATCAAGAAATGTGTGGTACTTGGAGTTTCAGGTGGGAAATACCTTCCTTCACCTAATAAAGAATAGCTATGCTATAACACGGTGTTGTCATATGCCTTAATTCCATCAGCAATTTTGTATTTGTGCCACTGTCTAACAGGCTTAGTTATCTTAGAGTTGTAGGGACCTTTCTTTGCTAAAACCCTATGAGCATTAAGTATGCAAGAAAGAAAATGCTGTGCTGCTTTCAAGACACAAACATTCCCCTGTGCATTGACAGCAAAATATGCTTGGCATGCAGTGACTTCCAGTGCTCCCTGAAATAAGAGCACTTAAAAGACACACTCTGGCCACAAGACTGCAGAGTTCAATCATTAACACAGTCAAATGACAACGTGAATGTTAGGACGTTAGATCCTGATGACTAAGGTATCTGCACTTCTGCCCACTCTGATTCTTTCTAGATCTTAAACAGTTTGCTGTTTTCAATATATCACATTGTATTCTCTTAAAGATCTTTATTCTTGTCAGCGTCTCATGTTCTGTTTTCTGGTAGACTTTAAGTTGTAGAACCTGTTGTGCTAAGTGTATTTCAAAACAAGGAAAATAATATCACCTGTATTTTATGCGTATCTGATAGGCATGTTTTCTTACTGCTACTTAATCAAATTCCAGGTAGGTTCAATTTATGGAGTATGCAGGCTCAGCCTGTCTTCTTGCCAGACCCCACTAGCAATACCCAGCATGGTCTTTGGCAATTCACTTCCTTTGATAAAGCCAGGTCACGTTTTAATTGCTCTTACCAGGTTATCTTGTAACTTCTAACTCTGAGAAAACACTATTTGCAATTGGTTTGCACATCAAGAGAAAGAATCCATCAAGCTAAGAGCTTGCGCTGTTATCTTTCAAGGGGGTGCTTGATTGTCAATGGTTGGGAAATTGTGTTGCCCTCCTTCAGAGACTGCCTTTAACTCAAGCCTTACAGCCCTAGAAGAAACATTCCACCATCCCCAAAACAAAATAGGCTGTGGTTCTGCTACTGTAATCAATAAATCACCGTGGTTTGTTATGTCAGGGCAAGCGCTTGGCAGCTGGTCCACAAAGCTAGTCAGAGATGATTAACATAAAAGTCTTGATTATGCTGTCAATGATAAGGACACATGGTGGTCAGTGGAAAGATTTGCAAGGTGGTAAAACTTGCTTGTCCAAAAGTTTGGGGAATGTAGAGTTGGAGTGATGCAGTCAAAATGAAAACCCTAAGACATGCTTTTCCTTGGTCCTGTCACAGACAAATGGATAAAATTACAAATGCTAAGGTATAACAACATCTCTGTCACTGTGACATTCAGCCTGTGTTTAACCATGACTTCTACATATATATCTATTGGCAACTCTAAAGGCAGAAAATGAATGTAATTAGAACTAATCTTGATAATTTGCAAAACACTGTTTGTTCCTTTTAACTGCAGTCTGTAAGATAAGAGTGGCTGGATCTTGTTCGAGCTCCTGAACTTGTTGTTTGTTGTGGTTATTGTCTGTGTTCTACTTGACAGTTGAAGTCAATGGAAGTTTTGCCAAAGCATAATGTGCAGAACTGGATTCTTGTTTATATTTAGAGAGGGTTGTCGTATTAGCAGGAATCTGTGAAGAGTTTTGACAGGCAATTTGGGGACATTGAGCAGAGTTTCAGAGCATTTCAATGAAATTTGAACTGTTATGTTATAGGGGTGGGCATTACAAGGACCTAAGCAGGAAGTCTGTGTTGTCTCACAGAATGTTTTTACCCACATCAGGCTATTCTCCAGAGCTCTGTGCAGTCCGTGGAGTCTGACAGTAAGGCTGAATTCAGGACTTTATGAATGTGCCTCTGTCAGAAAGCTGGAATGGGGTTGTTCAGTTTTTTGCAGTCCTTCCATTGGTCAAGTGGATTCTAAAGCAGCAAAAGCCCAGTTTTTATATCCTTGAGGTTATCAGGAATGCTTGCTTTTTTGTCGCGTACCAAGGTCCTGTCTTTTTCTGTCTGCGTGATACCAACTCTTGATGTGGAATCTACTGAGGCCCTATACTATGTTCTACAAAGTATCCTCTGGTAACTGTAGGCTCCGAGTGTCAATGCTGTAGTTAAAGCACATAACAGATTTTCTAGGCAAATGCTCGGTGTCACCACACTCATTTTTTTTTATTGTTTTTTGTTACTGGCTAATTTAAATACTAGAGAATAAATTGTGAAGTAAGGTAATATGCCTGCCTTAGGGAAGAAAACTTGAATAGTGGTGCTCAGTAGGTACTGCAGATTCTTAAATGATAGTAGAATGCATGAAAACAGTACAGAATGTTTAAACACACTGGGTTATTTCACTGCGGTAATAGCAGTAGTGTCTGATCTTGAATTACGTATGAAGGACGATGCAGTATCTTTTATAACACAAATTCTCTTATTTCTAGAATTGTCAAACTGAAACTTTCCCCTCCCACTGCCAGCAAATAATAAAAAGAAAAATGCAAGCCTTCAACGACTGTTTCACCATCTTTGTGAGGAAATATGTTGGTGTAACTATGCTGCATTTCTCTATAGTGGTACTAATCTAATTCCCCATGTGGAGGCTTATCACAGAATAAGGGCCAAGTCTGCAGTTCCAAGGATATGCTGATGTAGCTGTATAGCACAGTTTATTTCAACAGATGGAGTTCCTTCTCCTTGCCCACTACAGCTAAAACCACCATGCCAAATAGTACATATTCTACTAGGAAAAGATACCTTTGCCAACCTAAATTTATTTCTATTCACTGGAAGGGTTGATAAGAAGTACGTTTGTTTTTCTTCATGCTTCTAGTCGGCATAGTTAGGCTGCAAAGAACTGATTTAAAAATGCATTTTTCCCACCATAGTTCATACTAGTTCAAAAAACATAGAAATTAAATCACAATAGAGACACTTCATTCTGAAAAGGAAGGACATATTAATGACTGCTTGTTTGTAAAATTATAGGATTCCTCTTTTTAGGCTCAACCTAACTAATGGAATAAAAAGGAGAGGGAAAGCTGTTAAGAAAAAAAATAAACTGTACCGTGTCCTTCTATTTATTATGGAGGAAAGACTGGGAATGATATAAAAATGTAACACTGCGTCCAAGAAATCTGCATTTCATACAAGGTTCAGTCTTTGTGTTTTTGAGGTCTGCAGTCTAGATAATTAATGTTGGAACACCACTGGTATTTAGTATTACTTTCACCTTCCTGTCATTGCTTACTATGTCTGTTAGATGTTATGTTTACTGAATGTTCCATCACCAGTTCTTGCAGTCTATTATGTGTCTGGGGATGGTCAGTTTTGCTTTGGTATCCATTCAAATGACAAAAATGTTCTGAAATGCAACTTGAATTTCATGATGTATCCTGTCAAGTGATGCATTTCTGTAGTAAATAAGGTATGGTGAATCATACAAATCATACAATGCAATCCAAGGCTCCATGTTTCAACAGAATTAACTGATGTAAATCACGCTATCTCTTAATAACAATGGAGAAGTTGCAGATAGGATTCTGCATAAAAGCTAAAGCAGCCACATATATCTTAGCAGGGCAAAGGAAGGAACAGAAGAAGGAAGGAGAAATTCTCTTATCTTCTTTGAGATGAAGAGTCAGAGATGTAAAAATCATTATTGTATAGAATTCAGTAATTGGAATGTAATCAATCATTACAAAGCATCCTCGGTATCTTTGAGGAAGGTGCATTTAGGAGCAACTTCTGATGTGATACATTTTTGTTATAACATGGTTGATACAGTTAATTCAGTTGCCTGGTGCTATCAAATTACTTTCACTGAGGCTGTCTTTAAAAAAAACCAGATAGTTACAGGGTTTTTTTAGGTTGGATGTCTAAACTACTGATGGCTTCAGAAGAACAACTACTTATCTAAACTTTACTGTTATTCTGAGTAACTTCTTTTTTCCTAAAGGGTTGCCCTCATGCAAAAGCTTAGGAAATTCTGAAGGTCCTTGAGTAGACAGTAGTCACTTGGCATGGGTACCCTTAGCGGATGAGGTGCTGCGATCAAAGTATAGACAGGTCAAATTCTGCTCCGTTAGGATTTGCACACTAAGTTTTTCCAAACATAGATCCAATCCATTACTTCTTTTTCAGTAGAAATCTTGTCCTAAAGATTGCATGTCTCACTAGCTGCATAATCATAAGTAGTGCATTAGACTTTAATATTGTAGCATCTTTTGTATTTTTAATAAAATGGGGGTGTGTGTGTGTGTAATAAATATGTGTGTTTGCTTGGTTGTTTTTGACTGTTAGATTCCTTGATCTTTGCTCAGGCAAAATTCCCATCAATTTCAGAGGAGTTTGCCTGGCAAAAAACAGAATAAGTATGCGGTAAAGCCCTTGGAATTTTGCCCAATGTTTTTCACCTGGCAGTGTCCCTTTATGCATATTTCATAACCTGGCCTACCCTGTACTTGCAGGCATAGAACAGATTCATGTATGAAATATGAAAGTTTTCAATGCTTGTTTAAGCCTCTCTATTAAAACAAAGTAGCATTTTGTGGTTGAAAACACTGATGTTTATATTAATACATCATAATTGGGGAAATTCGATACTATTTCTCTGGGTTTTCATCATGGATTCATATATATGGATGAACAGGTTTCTTAAATTTTTATCTCTGTGGTGCAGTAAAATTTTTGTAATTGTAATGTTGTTTTCCTTTATGCCATAAATTTAATATAAAAGGGATTGATGATATTCATTGTTTTTTTCTCTCAGAATAAAAATTGGCTGATTGATGCAAACTTGGACCAGTGATAGACCAGAAAAATATTGCTTCTGCAGTCAGTTTGGAGGCCAGGAATTCTTTGTCACAACAGGAGAGAGACTGTAGTTACAATTTTACTATAGTTTTGCTTTTTCTACACCAATCTCAATTTGATTCTAATTTCTGAAGTCACCCAGGGTGAGTCAGATCTGGTCAAGCCAAAATAAGCTCTTGAATCATTCCCAAATGATGGAAAAAATGAGTCAATTCAGAGAGTTGAGCAAGTAGAGCCAGTCATTATAGGCATAACACAACCACAATGCTTTATATGGTTCAGTGGGAGAGAAGGTCCATCCAGTGAGTCAAGGTTGAATATGACTCAATTTCAGGGCTCTTCTGTTAGCAGAGCTGGTGAATGGCCAGAAGAGAGGTACGAGAGCTATTAGTGGAGAGGAAAAATGGACTGATACTTAAGTTGTGTGATTGCTTTTGGATTAATGTAAAGGAATACAACCAGAAGGGAATAGGTGTGAGCTGTGGCTTGGACTTGAACATTCTTTTGAGGGCAGACTAGGATAATTAACATGGAAATAGGCAATGGCCTTAAAACTCTGCAGGCAGGTGATGAAGCTGTGACATGTCTTACACAGTGAGAACGCAATTCCTTGCATTCATTAACATTTTTGTTGCCAACTGTATCGGCCTGGGTGCACATATTGCAATGGATAATTGTACTTTCTCTATAGTTCTGGGAAAATCTGTGCTACTGTCATATACCAGAGGGAATAGTTATTATTTTGCTCAAACTGCTGTTAGCTGTGGGAAAACTTCTCATGCAGAGACCTACGAACCATGAGAACTTGATATAACACAGTAACACATCAAAGTCATGTTTAAATATGTTTTATTTTTTTGATAGTAGGGCTTCCCGGCTGTTCATGGTTATAGGCAAAATATGGTGCATGTGCTGAGTCAAGAATCAAGAATAATTACTAATCCAGAGTTGAGTCTATGAGTAAGGTTACAAAATTTGGTGAAAATTCCTTATGTAAAGGCAGGACCTCAATGATAATTTTAATTTACAGCCAGGTATGTACTAAGACAAAATCCTTTGCTTTTAGCTCTTTTCTCCTCATTTGTAGCCTATTGCTGCTACCTCATTACTACACTGTTCTTTGCTAGTGCAGTAAATCTGGAGACCTAATGGTGCACAAGCCCCTTTGAGGACAGCACTGACTTTTAAAATATTCATTTCTATGCGGATCAGGGATATCCCAGTCTGGCTGTAATCAGAGGAAGAAGGAAGGAGACAAATAATCACTGAACATGACTGTTTAGGGAGCAATTTCTGTCAAAAAAACAATCAGCAGCAAAGGGTGGATATGAGCTGGCCTTGCACCCCCAAGCACAAGTAAGAGTGATGTGGGCTTGTTTGCTGGCCATAATAGTATAATTGCTTCTTTCTATTCCTTCATCCTCTAGCCAGCTGCTTCTCCTTCACTGTGCTGAAATTGTTTCTCTCTGCTGAGTAACGTAGAGCTAGTGAAAGGTGCCACACTGGCAGCACGGGGATCTGCACCTCTTTGTTTACACCCGGAGTGCAGGTATATCATGAGCCCTGACAGTGTCCTTTGCTGTACTGGTGAGGCACAGCCCTAACCTGCAGGGACAAATCACAGAGCAGAGGATCCTTCAGGGCAGTTCAGTTCTTGGTTATTTTGTTTGTCAAAATGGTGCCAGCTGTGGTAGTGAATTGCATGTTCTGGAACAGCAGTACAACTCCACTTCCAGCCAGTGATCCAGATAGAGATCGGTTCAGAGACTGAGTTATTCCAAATGGAATAGACCTTTGTGCTATGAAATCAGTTTGCAGCAAGTGTCCAGCCACTGGGAGTTGAACTAACTACCAAATTTATCTCACCCAGGCTTAATGAACAGTCATCAGGTAGTAATGATCCTACCAATCTTGATTTAAATGTAAGTTATAGCAGGGGTTGGATTCCATGTCCCTAGAGTAATTTCTTGTGCCATCCAAACCTCATCAAAGTGTCTTGGTGAAAATTATTTAATCTAACATGTTGTACTGCGTGTTGGCAAGCAGCTAAGGGAACCCACGCATCAATTACTGTGGCTCAGTGGTAACGCGGTAACTCGCAGTAACATTGTGTGCCTCAGTCCTGTATTTTATTCACACAGAGGCATAACTCTAGATGCTTAATTTTTTTAAATATCAGGATAACAAGTCTAGCAAGGGTGTGTCCATCAGTGCCACCTTCAGTGGGTAAACTCTAGATTATTTTTTTTGAAGAGAGATATTTTAACATTCATTATGATAGGAAAAGAAAAACCCAAACAAAAATTCTAAACTCGTATCTGACTGTGTGTGAAAAAATAACACAGAGGCCACAGCAACTCCAGAGCTGGCTCAGCCAAGCAATGTCACGTAAAGCTCTCTTTCTCTTTAATTTTTTATTTGGATCATGTCTGTATGTAGGTCACAATGACTTAGAAGAGAAGGCACTGACCAGACAGAGCTGAACCTCTCAAAAAAATACCATTATTGTAGGAGAAGGATTCTGTCTCAAACAGAAGACTGAAAATTAGTATTGAAAGGATTTCACTGTTCACTGCTATTTCAGTTAGCTGTGATTCCAGTTACCAGCGACTGAGCAGAGGGGACTGCAGTGGTTGTGTTCTCAGCTTGCCTGTCTCCTGCTTGCAAGCTTATCCAGTGCACAGCAGCACAATGCTATGAAGCTGGTTCCAGCCATTTCTCTTCCTGACTTTTTTGTGCTGTGATGACCCCTTAGCATGAGCATCCTTTCTCAGGAGTAACGAAGAGATGTGAAACCTCTCACTGCAGCTCCCCATACCGCTTTACGTTTCTGCTTTCCTTCAGTCCCTAATTACAGGGACTGGAGAGGAACCTCTCCTGCTGCTTCCACCCTTGTGAACATCACTCAGTGGCCAATAGCCACCCCAGTGATTTTGTACTTCTCTGCAAGAATTATTTCTTTATGCAGGGACCTACATAGTCCATACAGCTTTTCTGAGCAAACTACTTTTCAGCTTTGAGGAAAGCAGATTTTCTGTCCAGCCCTCTGGACAGCCTTTGTGCAAGCACAAGAATAGCAGCATGTAACAATAATCTAATAAGCATTTCTTCCAGGAGAGGAAGCTGAAGGCAGTGATGCAGCTGTGAAGAGTTAGGGCACAGAAGGTCTAAATGCCTCTGGCCAAAGAGCTCTTAGTGACAGTTGGGTTACAAATAGTAATGCTGTGTGGCAACAGTGCGGATAAACCCTACAAAATCAAGATATAAACTGGGCCTAAGAGTAGAAATCGCTTCTAGATAAGCTGTATAAAAAAGCAGATTGATGTTTTTGAAATCAACAGTGGAAACCAGTAGATTCCCCTTGTCTTTAAAATCCATATTATGCACCCAGATTTTGTATCACAGTCCATGCATGTGTGATTAGCAAAATTTAATATTTTTTTTCCTATGCTGATCCCTGGAGATAGCAGTAACTTTAAGGCATTGTGCAGCAGTGGAGGTGTATTTTTATAGTGAATCATCTTTTCACAAAGATTGGGACTTTTGAGACAAGTATGTTCTTAGAGGATGATAGTCCTTTGCAGAAAAACATTTTTTTTATTTTGAACTAAAGTGGTCTTTTTGATACTTATTTAAGATTTCCTTTTTTTTAAACTTTCTTCAATATTTTCAAAAGATTATGTTGATTTTATCATCTCACCAAACTACTGTTATAAAGCTATTATTTAATTATTGCATTTTCTTGTGAGCTAAGAGTTTTGATAAACTGACTTTGTCAAAGTTCATTTACATAGTAGTAAACAAAAAAATCAAGGTGATTGTCACTCTTTTGAATTCTTTGAAAAGGAATTGACTTTATAAGTGGTTTAAAACATTTGACAATTATTTTCCAGGTTTGTGGCAAGTATAACTTTTGAGAGAGATGGGGCAAAAAAGTGGAGTCTGTTTCATGCTTGTATTTTTCTGCTATGTTTGTATGTTCCATTTGTGGACAAAGGATATTTTTCATTTGGCTCACCAGCCAAGGCAGAAATGGTTGATTATATTGTCAGAGGCTCATAACTTAGCTTGGAAGGGACTGCCAGAGGTCATCTGGTCTGACCCTCACTCAAAACATGTCTAGTTAAAGGCATGATGCCTTAAAGTTTACATGATCAGGGCCATCTCTACTTGGGTATTGACCAGTGCCAAGGACGGAGATTCCACAACATCTCTGGGCTACCTGTTTCAATATTTCACTAGTCTCATGGGTTAAAAAAGATAAATAGAAACATAATTGTTAATAGAACTTCTCATATTCCCAGTGTGTCTGTTCTTCCTCTTATCACCATGCCTCTGAGAAGTGTCTGACTCCATCTGCTCTCTTTCCTCCAGCGAGGTAGTTGTAGAATGCAATAAGGTCTCCCCTTCATCTTCATTTCTCCACGCTGAAGAGACCCAGTTCTTTCAGCCTCTTCTCATACGTTGTACTTAAGTATTAGCATTTCCACAGGTGGCAAGAAGAAAGCTAGGCATAAAAATTTAGGCAAACCAGAGGTTAGCTTTGGTTACTGTTAATTCTGAAGTGTTTTATTGCAGATTCCAGAACTGCTGTCTGGGAGACCTGCTCCTGTTCTGTATTAGCTCTATTTTTTCCATGTTAGCCTTCATTCCTATCTTCTCTGTTTCAGCATTTTTTTTTTTCCCCCATCCCATCTGTCAAAATGAACATCATTAAATAGTTAATATCAGTGTGTAAAGCATCACAGGCTTGCGTGAGCCTAACACTCAATGGACATGAATAGAGCAGGATAAATGATATTTATTTCTCTTCAAACAAGTGTCTCGGCTTGCCTGTTTTACAGGCCCCAGAATGCAGTAGAATAGTGGTTTATAACCACATACCCTTGAAGACTATCCCATATTCACAACAGATCTCAACAGAAACTCAACAATCATAAGACAAGGTGAGAACTAATTTTCAGATGTGCTAAGCAGTAATGGATGCACAGACATCACTCTTTGACCTTGAGAAAAGTACTAGCTCAATTCCTCTGGCCTTTGCAACATACTATTTGTAAAGGATATTGGCAGCTTCAAGAGAAAAGTGTGTTAGAACTGTAAAGAATTAGTAATTAATAGTCACAAAGGGCTGAAGAAATTTATATTTCAATCCTCAGAGACAGACCTTGCAGTTAAATCAATATCAGAATGTCCTCATCACACTTTACACGTCAGCAAGTTGAGAGGGATTTTTATGATAAAGCCTGATCTTGCCATCATCCTGTCTTTGCATGCAGGAATCATTATCGTGGCTTATTCTGAATGAAAGATTTTGCATTCTATCAAGAAGCAAAATGAAAAAAAAACCCAAGCATGATAAAAGCAAAAGGCAGCCCACCTTGAACCAAGGCAACATAGCGCTGCAAGGCTGTCCTTAGCAACCTGAAGCCAAACAGAGCCCCTTTGTGTTAACAGAGCAGAAACTCAAGCAGAGATGATAGTGGCTTGTTTACGGAACCTCATCAGGTGCTTCTTGCGAAAAAAGAGCTTTGAAGGTTGGTGGAAGACTCGCTGTTAAACAAGCACAGTATAGCATTTTTAGTCAATGTATTTAATAGCTTGCCTATACTCAAATTTTGTAAATGCAATAAAAATCCCAACGTCATGCAGGAAGAGCTTAAGTATTTTCGTTTCTTTAAATCTCCTGGTTTTTAGGACACAAGCTACAATTGGCTTTATAAGCCACAGATTTTGGCACAGAAGTCTGTCTGTGGCATATTTATTCATTTATTCAGCAAAGAAGCAGAATTAAAGCTCTATCACTAGATGGCAGTATGGCTTATGACACAGATGTCACTACCAGATTTTCAGAGCCTGCTCTGAAAGGCCATGCCTACTCTGGAGGAACATTCACAGAAATTCAGACTGGTTTTAGAACCACCTCAGCATGCTCACCAGGGGAGTCACAAGAATAGTCCTGGGCACTGGAATCCTGCATTAATGGTGGATGCAATTGATTTTTAAATTTTGTGCAAATTTTTTCAAAGCATTTTGTCTCCAAGGAACCAGAATATTGGGAAGTTGGCACCATATCCAGGCACTGAACTAAACACGTAAATTTTTAAGCGTCCTGAGAGTGATAAGTGATCTATATATGTTACCAAACTGAGCCATTCAAAAATGCAATTTTAGGTTAAAAATTAAATTTAAAAAAATAATTATCAGTGTTTACGTTTTTTTGTTCCCTGCTGCTTTGCCATCAACTAGGAGAGAAAAACTGTTGTTTGGTACTTTGAAGTAAAGGAACTTCTAAATAGAAGTTCAAAGATTTTTTTAAGTGTTTTCCAGGTTTTCTTTCTGATTCTGGAAGGAAGCTTTAAAAGAAATATTGCTTATTCCAGGGTTTAAGATAAAATCCCAGCTGTTAACAACATAGTCTCATTTTCTCAGTTTTACATCAGTGTAGTTTGATTAATAACAGCAAATTTATTCCTGACCAACTCAAGAATAAACAGAACCACTGAAGAGGGACGCTACAGGCCAGATGTAATAAAAGCAGTTAATAGAATAAGCAGATGCAAAGATCTGTTTTTTTGGAGATTGTGAAGAATTGGCATGAGAGATGTATATATTTTCTCTGCTACAAAAGAATATTTATTTCTCCTGTTAAATGTATCTAAGGAAATATAAACAATTTCAGATTGCTATAAAATATGCAGTGAGATGTTACTGTGAATCACACACATCAAAGCATAGCTGAAGCCCAAAAACATACTTATATGCAAAGAAAAGTGGCTTTTCTCATATTTTAAAAAAAATGCATCCTTCTCTGCTTTGCACATTTCCAAACTCTTTCTTTTCTTGCACAATTAACCTGCATCGGTATTTTCAGTGTGGCAAATTGTAAACACTGCACTAATATAAGAAAAATTAACTCTCATACTGGTTTCTCCTATCTGCCTTTGAGATTCTTTAAGACAACCCTTGTTAGCTTGGCTTACTGGGGTAGCAAACAGCTTATCACCATCACCAGAGAGCTGTCTGTTCCATCTAACTTTTCTGTTCAGGTGAGCTGCAGGAGAAGAGAATAGAGGAAAAGCTTTAGAGAGTGAAGGAGACTGGAGGGAACTAGTAGACATGATTTTAAAATATAAGAAGTCAACTGCAAAATAGATGTGCCTTAAAAAAAAAAAAAAGAGGTAGTATCTAAATGTAATGCAGGTTTATGTGCACAACTAAAGCAACAGGCTTTACAAGTGCAATAGACAGAGGTTAATACACTTCAGGAAAACCAGTGGAGATACAGGGCAATGTGCTGGAGAAGCCATTATATCTAAAAGACGGAGGGGTGTCTGTTGTTTTAACAGACAGCAGTGAATCAGGATTTCTGGCTATTAATCCCATCTCATATGACCTGGGGCAAACTAGCTAATCTGTCTTTAAAATACAGTACTATTGGTTTAATGATGGGAGGGCTGGGGAGCAGCAGTCTGGAAAGCAGGATGCACAGTGTTTATTCCGTGCATGCTGAACTCTGAGTAACCCTTGCAATAGAAGGAGTTCCCCTGGCAGGCCAAGTGGGAAATTTGGCCTTTCCTTAGCTCTGCAGCTTTGTGTATTTGCTTCAGTAACCATTGATGATCCAGAGAGGTTGACATTACAGAAGTAAAGATGCATGAAAATGAGGAGGTTGTGAAATTGCAGTATTTTAAGAAAAAAAAATATTTAAAAAAATATTTTCTATGTTGGAAATAAGAAAAAGTTGTGTTGGCATTTTCAGTAGAAACAGTCTGTTGCAGAATCAAAACATGTATTTCAATTTATTGGAATGACCTAGAGAGTTTTCTCTTGAGACATACAAAATACATACCGATATTTCTAAATGGGGGATTGTCTTATTGAAGCTGAAAGTTAACCCCTTGCTCAGTACCCATTGCTAGCCCATGTTTTTCATCCTACATATCATGGAGTGAACTCTGCAATATAGTAAAGAAAATGCTCTGAGTATCCCAAACTAGAGGGAAAAGGTGAAGGTAGTAGGCCCACTGTCAAGGTACAGTTATTAAGTGGCACTTGTATATCATGCATTCGTGGATTTGAAAACAGACATTTCAGATGTTTTAAAAATGTGTTTGTTTTAAAGCAAAGAAAAAAATATTTATGTTTTTTCCAGTACTAACTGTGATTTTAAAAAAATCCAGAAGCAGCATGGTATGTAAAAATATTATTCCAACAAAAAAATACAAACTTTTTTATATGTAAGCTATGTATAAGCTTGCATGTTGAAAAGAGATAATGTAATTCTGTATCTACACTGCAAGTTAGAAATATTTTCTAAGGAGGCAGCTTTAGTTATACATTTGGTAAAACTAGGTTGGCCATGGATATGGGAGCAATTTAGACCAGACGTAGCACTGGGATTATCTGAGACTCTTACATGTCTCCCTGGATTGCTGTCACTCTCAGCACATCGATTCCTTAACATAAAGGAAAAACAGGAAAAAGACAGAAGCTTTTAATGTCTTTGTTCTTCCTTGAAACAGTACTTAAAACTATTGAGTTTTTCTTTAAACTGTACAAGGCCGAAGCAGAGACAAATGGAAAAATCCTGTGTCCCTGGGCTTCGAAATGTGGTCATTTTTTTTAAATGACTCCTTGAAGAAATCTCTTGTGTTAAATAAATATAACAAAACATTCTACAAAATCTTGAACAACTTCAATTCCTGTTAGATTCTCAGTTAATATATTGTCTTGCAGGACTAAATAGTAGTCTTTTATTAAGTAGATAATATTTCTTGTTAAAAGGTCATCGTTTCCTTCCTTATTATCCATAGGCTACACACCAGTAGCCTATGTTTAATGTGAGTAAAATTGAGAAAGGAAAAAAATTTATCATTTTCTTGTTTTAAAGAACCTTCATTTTTCAATGTTCCTTATAATACATACCTGTAGATTTTTAAAACAGCACTGAAAAACTGATTTATTGTTTTATAACATTATTTGTTTGGGAAGAAACAGAGCAGCTCTTAGCAGGATTCCTACCGAAAAACAAGTTAAAACATGGTGTTACATCTTGTTCTTTATTGACTTCAGTAAACTTAGTTAAAGGCAAGCCCTGTGCAGCATTTCTCCAAGAAAGCCTAAATCAACATTAAACCATCGGTTGCTTAGTTTCTTAGCTGGAGCAAAGCATTCTGTGATTGTTACAGTGGAATGAGTACTGCCTGCTAGCGTGCACTTATCAGGTGCTGCAGAAGAGGTATGTGAGAAGTAGAAATAACTGTAAAACACACAAGTCAGTTCAGTGCATATGAAAATGCAAGCTCAAGGACTAGTTTCAGCACGTTGTCCAGGTGTCATGAGAGGCCTTCTGCCCCCAGAGTCCATGCAGAGCTCCAATTTATGCTGTAGAAGCAGGCTAAGTTCCCAAAACACTGAGTCCTGGCTTTATCCCATGTTCATCCTGCTGCCATCTAAGCCTAATTTGAATAAATTACTGTACAAATTTTGTAGGTAACTGTAGCTGCAGAGAGGAGGCTTCTGGTGTATGATACCTTCCAAATACATTGTGGCTAAGAAAGAATTTGATTATTTTTTTTTTCTTGATGCTGGTGCATGGTGGTAGTGCATTCAGTTACCCTCCTTGCTATCAGTTCCCACTAATTTTAGAAGCAGCTACAGTGCACAGTCATTTTATATTGATATGTAGCTTTCTTCCCTCCTTTTGGTGATGGCTAAGGATTCATTAGAAGATCACAGCCATGTGACAGAAGTCCCCAAATTAGTCTAGATTACCTTGAAGATAAACTCCCATTTGGAGCTATGTTGTCCTGTTGTGTCAGCAAGTACAATCATATAGATACTATCAGGTAATAAAATCTTTACAACACATCACGTGAACTATGTAGATAAAGGGGAGATGACTGTTGGGGTTTGGTCAGAAAAGTCCAAAAGAGTAGTTGTAATGATTCCTATCTTTAGGGTTGCCAGTTACTAACTTTATTAGAACTATAGTTACTTTCTGTTAGGGACTTCTAGTAGAAATATATGGAGCAAATAAATATATAGAGGTAATATCTTTAACTCAGTTTGCTTTTACCAGAAGACTGTCCAGATAAAGTTGAATTATATCTTTCATTTTAGCAACTTTTAAAAAATTGTCTGTATTGGACTAAAAGCATTTGGATTTGAAATGTTCAATAGTGGCTCTTAAGCCAAAGATGATGTTTCAAAGAAATCTTAGCAGTTTTCTGTGAACCTAGTTAATAGTAGCCAAAATTTTACTGTGCATTTTCAGATTACATGAATCAAAACTGGCATAACAAAAATCTTCAAGTCTTCTGTTGTAGTCATTACTAAAACTTAAATATCAAGATAGCTTCCTGTTTCTGCTGCCAGTCCCAATTACTATTGAATTGGATGCAATTGATAACATTTAATATGTCTCATTAAAGGGAAGAATTCTGAAGCAAGAAAAGAACAATTAGATTCACAAAAAATTGTTGGTATCAATCATACTGTAAAACCAAAACCTTTTAGTATGTCTGTTAATGATCTTAGTTTAAAAGGTGGGGAGTGTACCAATGAAACTTGTTGTTGAGCTGGAAAATGTTAAAGGTCCCAGTCACCTCTGTTCCTAAGAGGTTATCTGAAATTGGAGTAAGTGAAGAAGAATACATGGATGATAAGAAGAAGAAAAAGTCTGTCATTTTGGAATTGTCTAACAGAGTTTGGCATGGCTTAGCCCAATTTATTTACCCTGGCAAAAAAAAGCGGATGTGACTGCTCCGTAAAGGACTTTGGGGTAAACGCAGAGAGAGTTCTACGTAAGAGAAAGGGCAATGCTGGCACAGGTACAGAATAAAAGGCTTAGAATAGCTTAAAATTCTAACAGAATTTGAATTGCCATGCATTAATTTAAACTAGAAATTAAAAGATTTTTACATACCGTACTTTTTACTACAGTGGAAAAGACAAGAAATTGCATACAGTGCTATCAGTTTTAAAAGAGACTGAAATGATAACAGAGATGTCCCTCCCACTTCTTTTTTTTGGTGCTTCTAAGTCCAGGGGTGCTGATTTGATTTACTTGGGTGTTAGACTCTGAAGAGAAAACAGGAAATAATGAGTTCAGGGAATCTGTACTGAGACTTGAGCTTGCAGAAAACCTGAACTGGGCACACATCACTAGCTCAATTAGCATGAGCATATTCCTGCTTTTCCTCTCTAGAGCCTTGTTTACAATTATCAGTTTGGACTTCTTTATTCTTTTAATATAGATCGTAAAAGTATAACTCAGACCATGATTACAGTGAGCATTTTTCAGTGGAATAGCCACCTCATGCTGATGCTCCACCAGCTGCTTGTTCCCTTCTCCGTGCCAATACTTCCATTATGCCAGTACAGCTGTTCGTGTGGTTATGCGAAGAACTGGATCAGAGCACTGATCCAGCTGAAAAATACCTTTTTATTTTATCTTTTGTATTTTTAATTCAAATCAGGCTCTTGCTCTGGTTGCTACACTACTGTGTAAATGGTTGTGCCAGCATAAAGAAGGAGGTGGCTCTAGAACAGCTAGGAATCACTTGAGCAATTTAAGGTCATATCCTCAGGCTGCTCTCAATGGCCCTGTAATCACCTCTAGGCCAATGAAAGGGCTACATGTTGTTGATGATGCTGCCATTCATCTTCCCCGCCTCTCTCCGGTACCCCCTGTTGTACTTGCAGGGCCTGACCATGCAATTGAGACGTTCTGAGAAATGTTTGAGAACTGAAAGCTGATGAAACCACCTGAAAACTAAGCACTTCTCTTTTTTATTTTTTTCTGATTTCTTTTCCTTAGGTTTGGTTTTTTGTCTTTTTAGTTGCCCAAAGCAGACCTCAGCTGTCCCATTGAGGTAGCACTCGGTGAGAGCACCAGTCAGGGGCAGCAGAACCAAGTACTTCTTACAGAAGCTATGCCAGCTTGTACAGCTTGAATGAATCACTTGGTTATCTTGCTTTCTGGGAACTACCTTTCTGGAGATCCAAACAGACTAAAGGTTTTCCTGATAGAGTGCTTTGGCAGGCAATAATCAAATTTCCTTTCAGGGAGTCCCAAAATACTGGATTTTTGGAAGATCTGTGCCTTCCTCCCCTGCAAATGTTTCTATCTCTGAGCTTCTGGTAGGATTTTTTCTTTCCTGTTTTTGTTAGGCAGATCCTACCCGTCAGAATGTCGCATCTGGGGCCAGCACAGAGCCTGTACTGTGTCTCCTATAGAAGTCATGTAGAGCTGGCTGGTGCATTTCTGTTCAAATATTTGATTCTGTACAAGGATTAACTTTTCAATAATTCAGCCACATCTTGTTGGTAATTACTTTTCTCCTGCTTATGGGTTTAGAATAGTAGCACCTAGTACTATACTAAATGGATACTTAATAAGGCAACATTATAATAGGACTCCCATGGAATTACACATTACATTAACACCAAATGAGTTCATTCTGAATTCATTATGAATGATTACTCTGAATACCAAAGGAATTAATAATCATTAGCCATTTACTTTGGAGAGTTGCTGAATAATTGCTAGATACAGCTGTTTTAAGAATTTACAAGCTTTCCTGATCAAGTTTCATTCTGAAAGAATCATTAAGTGTAACTTTCTGTTCACTGGAGAGTTCCTACTTTTATTTTGAATCTGTACTACTTGTTCAATTGCATTCCAGTTCTAAAAGCACTTCAAAGATAGTCACTCAGCCTGGTTCATTCACTAATGGAATTACTTTCCTTATCTCCATTTTGTCTTTGAGTGTATCTCAGTTGGCTTTATACAACACATCTGAAAGGTTAATCAACTTTAAAGCACGCTGGGAGACATTCAAGGGCAGGGTGACTCCGACATGACAAAAAGAATGCAAAAGCGTTATATTTATGACTTTGTGGCAAGTAAATTCTGAAAGTAAAGACATCCAAGGCCTTTGATTTGGCTCCTGAAAGTTCCCTCTGTTCCTACCAGTATTTGAAGACTCAGCTGTTTTGCATATCAGAGGTAGCTGACTTGGGAGACGGGGAATTAACTGCTTGCTTTAGATGAACTTTTCCTTTGGGTGTAAGCTTCCACAAGAGTTTTACTTCTTTGACGACTTATTCATGCTAACTGTCTACAACAGCCACACAGTTGCAACTCGCATCATCCTGAAAAATTCAAATACAGTGTTGAGCTTTTCTGTATAACTTCTCATTGTAAGTAGTAGTTTGATTCCTTCCCATAGTCCTAACAATATACATTCAGATATGAGATTTACTATGTGTTGATGTTACATCAGTGACTCAGGTTTCAAAGTTGGGTAGGCATAACTGTGAATGCATGTTTTGGGATTATTTTGGATTTTTTTCCCACTCGGTGAGACAAATTCAGTGTAAAAAGCCTGTGCACCTTAGACCTTGCAGAATAAGGTTATACCATCTCTTTGCATTCTGTCTGCAAACAGTGCTGCTCCATCTAAGCATGCACAGCCTTATTTGTGTTTCTCTGTGACAGCTGAATCCACTGCGTGGGTTTCACAAATGCCAGCAAATAGCATTTGCACATAAAGCTAAATTCATTAAATTGTGCTGAAATGTTAGTTCAACTGTAGATGATTCCCACTGAATTCAGGGGAGCCAGCATTTGGCCTCTGATCTATAATGTTTAATTAAATCTTTATGAGGCAGTTCTGTGTCTTGTTGATTGCCAAGATAGCAATACAAATGTATTTGTGTTTAAGCAAATGCTAACACTGTGTGATATGTCAGTGATGCCGTAAACCATCTTCATTTAGAACTATGTCCCAAAATGAAACATAAGAAGATAATTGCTTGTATAAATACTGATACATTTTTATATTTTACATAAATTATACATGTAACATGACTTATCGAGCTGATTATAACCAGCTCAGAGGGGACAATTTTTTTTTTTTTTTCTTTTACAGTTAGAGAATGAGGGGGTCGGCAATTCATTTTGGAGACTCAGCTGTGGCACAGGGCTGGCTCCATGCTCTAACTGGAGTCACCGGTTTACACTGGTGAGGTGGGGGCTCAGTGTACAACATGCTGCCTCGCATACGGGCCTTGACACTTGTCCACCAGGTGGCAGACGCAGCCTCCTATAGAATAATGGTATTTTCTTTGACCTACATAAAGAACAGCTGCATCTTTCACCATTGAAAAATGATAGATAGTGCCAAGAACACTGAAGATAATGGCTACTTTCTGAAAGCTGTTTTCAGCTTTTACACCTGAAGCTTTTTATTCTTTTGACTTTCTCTCTTACAATTCTCACCTTGTGCCAGGGAAATATCTTTTATTTTTCCACTGGTTATAGTTGTTAATTCAGTTGGATTTGAACTGAGTTCTGTTAAACAGAAGTATAACATAACCAAGGTTGTTTGCAGCAGTGTGCAGGCTCTACATTGTAGTAGCTGGAATGAATTAAATACACATAATGTTTTTAAAATACCTGTATATATAGACATAGATAATTTTGTTTAAATTTATTCTTTTTTTAGTGGTTAATTCTGAAGTTCTCTGCACCATTTAGTTCAATGACAGGCCCACCAAGGATGAAGCACTGCTGTCGAGGTATGCAAAAGCAACATCACATGCTCACAGCTCTCAAGAGGCAGGAAAATCACGAGTATTGTAAATGCAAAGTGTAAGGTCATTAAATTGATACTGGTTTTAGCTGAAACTGAAGAGATGGGGACTCGGATGACTAACCTTAGCAATTTTGCAAGTGACCATAACTTTACAGTAAAGTCAGAGGGCTTCCATTCCTTTATTCTTGGAACAAACATTGTCCTGACTCAGTATTTGGAATTCTTCATTCTCCAATACACTATTGAATTTCATTACATTTTGTAACAAAAAAAAAAAAAAAAGCAGGAATGAAAATTAGCATTTATTTCAAAATAAGTGAGCAGAAATACGGGTGCAAATTCACAACACACATTAAAAACTCCTCTGCGCAGACTGGTACAGATGATGGCACGTTTGCTCAAAACTTGTTCTAAACTGATTCCAACTCTGAGCAGCCAGGCACAGCAAGAACTTTTATTAACACTTACCTTTATTGTTTAGATGGATATTTGAAACCTATTCCGGATTTCTCATGTACAGCGTAGTGTACAACTCCTTGGAGGTGAATAAACTCATACTTAGTGCGTGGCAAGAGTGACCCACCCAGTCAAATTGTTATTCATTGGTAATTTACTGCACCCCACGCTGGCCCTATGCCCACCACATTCCCACTGCAGGCAAGCTCTCAGTGTTGTATAGTTGTGTAGATGTCAGCGTTTTTATATCTGATCACAAGAAAGCTATTGATATAATTTGATCTTTATATATAGAGAGAGAAGATAAAAGCTCAAGTACTGTTCATATAATCTGATTATCTTTTTCCTGTATCACAGAACTCTGGTGTTTTTCTTATCCAGTTTGATCTGTCTTCCAAGGTCCATGTGGTGTTACTACACCAGTGGTATTGTCCCCCAGTACGTCTTGTGTAAACAGAAGAGTTTATGGCTTGAGTTCATTTACCTTCTTCACAGGCGTGTGTGCCTGTCTCTCTGGAACACTGAGAGCCTTCAGTGCTCAGCTAACCTGAGGGCAGTCTCACTGGTCACCCGCTCCCCAAAAGCACAGTTGGGGATGGACAGTGGTTTTATTTCAGGATACACAGAGCCACATGGAGACAGCAAGAACCTTACCTAGGGACTTGCTCAGCCAGTTGTGCTAAACAGCTGTAAAGATTCTCACAGCCCATCAGTGGAACAAGTGTAAAACTCCTTGGGTGACTGGAAGTAAATGGTTGCTCAGAGCTCTCATTTGCTTCCAAGGACTTGTTTATTATAAGAATGTTTAATGTGCCATCCTGTGGACACAGGGTTAGTGCCTGGACTTTCTTACTGGCTGCATCATCCATTCACTATATCATAAGCTCTGATAGGTCACTTTTTCTCAGTGTTTCAGCTTTCTCATGTATGATATAGGCTTGATGCTACTTTTGTCTAAATGGTGTTTTCAAATCTATGTATGACTGAAATTACTAGGGTTTTTGCCTCTATTAATGGCATGGAGTTTACACTGTTGTAGCTTAACTGGTATCTACTTAGCTCTACAATACCATAGCAATAAGAACAGAGGCTTCTATGTATGTGCAACTGCTTCATTGTTTTCCATGCTAATGGTGTTTTTCTTTATATAGATAGGGTCTAAGCATCTGGGTCCAGCTGATAAAGGAAGCTTCCTTTTCAGTTGTCTGCTCCTGCACAATTGGTCATTGAGTTCAGCAATCTTGGGATTAAGCTGAAGGCATTTTAATTAAAAAACTAAGTGTCGAATATAGTTGCAGGACAGTCAGAATCGTTTTACAGACACTTGTAAATCAAAAGTGCAAAGGAAACACTGGTGGCGAGACAAGTTTCTCTGTTCCTTCCCTGAATCTTATGTATTTGAAATTGATACAGAAACCCCCAGTTTCATACGTTTCCCCCACACTCCTGTGTTTTGAATGCTAATCACAGGAGACGGGGAATGTTCACAGAGGGAAGGTACATGGCTCTCTTCTATTTCAAGTGTGGAGACATCCTTTTAATTGCATGCAGACAGCAGATGGTATGGCTTTTGTGGCATCATGAACTCCAGCACAATGTAGTCAGCGACTGCACAGCATGGTACAATTTAAAGCTGAGTAAATATGGGGAGAGTGAAGGGCTAGGGGTGGGAAGGCAGTAATTCCTAGGACATTTGTTCCATTTTTATTTTACAAATTGACCATGATTTTGTTATGCTTCACTTTGTTACCTTTCTGCATCTGTCCTGGAGAACTGCTTTTCTGCCAGAAACCCAAATAAATAGTTTTAAAAGGATTGTTATCAAATTCGAAACCACCTCTCCATTTTAAAGTTTTATGTCTTCTTTCATAAGTATATGTAAGATTTTGAAGTTACTTTCTCTCAGACTTCAGAAGAGGAAGTAGATTAAAAAAAAAAACACAAAAAACAAAACAAACAAACCACAAATAATATAAACTCCCAACTAATAAACATGAGGTAGCAAAACATGAGTCACAGAACTGACTTGGAATTTTCTGAAACTTTTCCATTAGAAATCCCCTTCTCTCCTGATTCAGACTTTTCACCCATCGGTCAGTGTGTCTGGAATCCCTCTCATTTTTTCTCTGTAAGAAAAAGTTCTGAAACTGCAAAAATTTTCCTAAGACAGGAAATGTTCTCTTATTCAAACCTCGTATCCCCTGCATATTCTGTATTTGGTGTAGAGGCTGTGTACCTTACGGACAGCAGAGGCTTTGCATGAGAGAAAGCAGCTTAGTAAGTAGAATAAAGAATTAATACAGAATCACAGAATCGTAGTGGTTGGAAGGGACCTCAGAGATCATTGAGTCCAACCAAATACAAATTAGAGAGGATTTTTTTTCATTGAGTTGCAACATACCCTGGCAAGTAATATACCATTAAGTATGTATGTATAGCAAATACATTTACCCCCAATGGATACTAATTTAAGGATTTATTGTGCACACTGGTATGCTGTTACAAAACAGTTGGGTATGGTCTTTCTCATTTCTAGCTCCTCTTGAATTTACTTCTGGTATGACATAATCTACATCCAGTCCTGAATCTGTGAGGCTACATCAAGACACAGCCAGTAGTGACCACAGGAGAGAGGACCCACAGGATTCGTGAGGAGGCACCATTCTGTCTCAGCTCAGTAGAACGGGTTGCAAACTACACAACACTCTCCAACATGCAGTATTTAGAGCCCAGGCTGAGGGAGTAGACCACTGACTGTGTGAATTCAAAGACAATGTTATTGGTAATAAAACTGTCAGATGTAGCAATGCTTCTAATTTGTATAGTTTTATAGTAACGATATACCATGATTTACCTTACTGAAGTTTCATCCCATTACTGAAGTTTGTCTCGTTCTCCGACAGAGCGGAATATGGATAAGCTTGTTAATTAGAAATACAAAAATGGTTACATAGAATACATTAATTTGAAATTACACCAAGGAGAGCAGTGGTGAAGTTTAGCGAACCTTTGTTTTCCATGTATTTAATCACCCAGCCTATGTTCCTGCTCTTTTTCTGACCATTCTTGACTCTAAATAGACACGTTTTTGCATTAGCATGTGGGATTAAACTGTATTTAAGAAACAGAGCCCAGTTTGCATACAGAAAAACTTGTTGAACATGGTCAAATATTTCTCCAGACTTCTATAGCGAGGGGGGAAAAATAGATTTTCTGTTCCTTCCCAAATTTATTGCTTTAATGAAATAAAAGAAAATTCCAATCTGTGATACCATTTTCACATAAATCATAGGAATGTTTTCGTTCAGATTAAAAATTGTTGGTCTGTATCCTCAGCCAGTGGAGCAATGCCAGTACACAGCAGCTGGGAATTTCCTACCCTGCTATCTGTGTGTGGCAATGGATTCATTAGGCATAGGACATCTCCTGTATGCACTCTAAATTACCCAGCGGACTCCTTGACTTTTAACGTATGGTTATCTTACCTAAATCAGAGCTCTGCTTTTCCAAAATAAGTATATTTCTTGTACTTTGTGCAAACACTTGCTAAACAATACAAAGCACTATTTGTCTCTTGATATTAAATAAGTTATGGGAACATGGTACCACTGACTAATCTAATGTATTTTACATTCAAGTAGTGAAAAATATTTCATAATTCTTTTTTCTGTGTGGAGATAAGGTAAGACATGTGCAGGTGCAGTAATTTATCCAGAATTTTGTCATTGTCCATACCCTACCAGAATTACATAGGAATCTGTGCAGCTTGTTTCTTATTTTCATATTTTAACTAATACAGGGTGTGCTTTCAAAGAGAGTAAGGCTGTGATCTCAGGACACTGCTTTGAAGCCATTTTCTCCCTGTTTCATTGTAACATATTTTACCATTTTTCCATCCTGAATGCAAAATCAGTGGCATCTTGAAATTAAAATTGCATCACTTTGTTTAACTATGCACTTAAATGAAAACCGAACTTTTGTCCTTGATTTCTGCTGATCTCCAGATTATTGTCAAGGATGTACAATTGTATTATAACCTTGATTTTCATCAGGTCAATGACATCCATGCTGGTGACTCACATGGATCATAAAAGTATATTTCCAAGGGGTGTGGGTATAGGTGGGCTGAACAGCTTGGGCTGGTTTATAAAAACGCGGGCCTCAAGCCATCTGCACTTATCCATTCTTTGTTCCAGCTGCTATTCTGCTCTACCAGCCACATCACCAGGGCAACATGGCATTCACAGGCAAATATGAATTCGAAGGCGATGAGAACTATGATGAATTTGTCACAAAGATTGGTAAGTATGTCTTGGGCTGTAAGTCTTAAAGGTTATAAATTAGTTTAAAATATTTTTTTAAAAAAAGATTTGTAACAAAATGTGCTGAGACCAGCCAGGGCTAAGACTGATAGGAGTGCTCTGCGCTTCAGCGAGGAGATTCAGTTTTCAGTCTTGTAAGAAGCACTGTCAGCCGCAGGAAATAGTCCTGTTTACAGAAGGGGTATTCCTGTTTCAGTGGCAGCAGAATAAAGAGCCAAGATGTTTGCAGTATGATGATTGTGAAGGTCACTTTTTCTGTCCTTAGTATTCATCAGTGGGAGTATAAATTTAGTATGAAAATGCCTTCAAAATCTTACCCAGGAACAGGTTTCTGTGAATGCTTTCAGAGGACTGCAAACCTGTTTCAGAGATGACCCCATGAAAGCTGTTAGGGACACTATGATCCGTGCACAGGAGTTCAGTGCTTGTGTTCATGTATTTAAAAAGCAATAGCAAACAGTAAATCGGTATGTGCAGCTATATAGCAAAGACACAAGTTCATACACATTAAAGTCCATGCATCTGCATGTATTAGATTAAGTAGAAGGGAGTATTTGGATATACTTTATGTCTATACATTTATTCTGTGTATCATTCCTCAGGGAAAAGAATGCAAGACCAAAACTTACTATTTTAGCAAATGCATTGATGTACCTATATCTTCCTTTATACCAGTAATTTAAACTCGTATCTTTGATACTGTGATAAAAAAAATGAAAAAACCCACAACAAATCAGATGCTCAGACATCAATGTCTGAGAACAAGCATACCATTAGCGTGCTTCAATTCAAATACAGCTGGTAGGATTTTAGATTTGATAAACTGTATGTTTCTATTGATTAAGGTCTCCCCAGTGACAAGATTGAGATGGGAAGGAATTGCAAAATAGTCACTGAGGTGGTACAGAATGGAAATGACTTCACCTGGACACAGCATTTCCCGGGAGGCCGCACCACAACCAACACATTCACAATTGGCAAGGAAGCAGAAATGGAGACAATGGGTGGTAGAAAGTTCAAGGTAAATTATATTATTTTAGCTCTTAAGTTCTACACTGTCTCAGTTGTTTTTTAATTTAGGGTGAAAATCGGATCTGTCTCAGGGACATCTTCCTTAAATTGTTTTTTACATCTGTCATAGCTTAGAAACATATGATTTTTCCCCCATTTCTTGATGCCCCTAGCAAAATATCTAAATCCGATTTAAAAGAGAGCTAGAGCTTCAGAACTGTATGTACTAATAAAGAACAAGGGTAGAGTGTCAAGCATCTACTGGTGTCACAGCTCAAGCAAACATAATGCTCGTTAAAACTCTAAAAAACTGGTTGGCAGCTGTGTCATTGTCCAGCCCCATACAGCAACTGCAGCACGCTGTGACGGGAGTGCTGTGGTGCTGTGATTGCTTTACTTACCTTATTCATTTCTTATCTATTTAAAGGGATAAGACAGTTTGGGGCAGCTAACTTCTGCATTTTGGGGTGTCCAGAACCCTACAATAGATTACTGGATAATTTGTTTATACATATTGAAGAAACAGGAAAACCAATAATTGCATCAGGGAGCTGTGACAAACTGAGAATAGCAGTAGCATTGTGTGATTTCCAGCATGCTATTTTAGTCATACCTTTATGAGAGGAAAAAGCCATGTCTTTGGATTTGAGAAATCATTGTGAAACCTAGCAGATAGAATAAGACACAGTTCTACTTGGTCAATTTGTTGCAAACTTAGCAATTTTTGAAATATTACAAATTCTATTCTCTTTTTGGCCCTGAGCACTTCAGCAGTCCAAAGCCTACTAAGTAGCCAAAAATGGAGGCAGAGGAACTGACTCTCGGCAGAGAAACTGCTGCCTTTTAGTACAGAGTCACTAAATAATACGTAAACAAGTAAGATGGTTTCCTTGTGTCTGGTAAAAAATGTCCACTCATCTCTTCATTTTGCATATTATTTTTTTCTTCTCTAAATATGACTGGCTCACCTGTCTTCATTACTCAAAGCACAGGCAAGACTGACTAGTATAGAGACAAGACTGATTTTGTGATAGAACTACATAGCTAGTTTTGGCGGTCAGCTGGGCTGCTGTAGTATTTGAGATCTTCATAGCAGCATCCTGCCATACTTCTTTCATACAGAAGCAACTCCTGTAGCAATGGGCACATATTATAGTATAAAGGTGTGACTGCAGACTGTGCAGTCATGTTCACCTACACTTCAACGCGCGAGGTGAATTCTACTGTAGTTAGAGGTATGAAGCTCAGGCTCTAGGGTAAAGATTCACAGCGCTTGTCCACAGTGACTTTTGTGGTGCTTGCAGGCAAGTTATTAGTATCTGAGAATGCTACTTCTAAACTAACTCATACCTTCATTCCTTCTGCTTCACTGTCAGAACAAGTGAGCCACAAAAACCATTGAGGCCTGAATGAGAAGCACAGTCTGTGGTCAGGTCATTTTTAGAGCTATGAATGAATATTATGTAGATATGGAACTTGCATGTATTGTTAGATGGAACTTTGTTTAAATTGTGAACATTTAAGAACTAAAGCACAAGGGGTTTAGTCTTGTTCATGAAGCTGCATGTATTGTTTTAGTCTCGCTCATGAAGCAAATAACTTATACTTTTTAAAAAGTAAAAACTTTAAGCATCAGGTATACACATGTTTACAGCATATCTGATGATATAAATGCCAGTAACCCCAGGGAACACTAAGCCTTTCTCTATTACAGGCAACTGTTAAAATGGAAGATGGGAAAATAGTAGCTGATTTCCCCAACTATCGTCATACTTCAGAAATTTCTGGAGGAAAGCTAGTAGAGGTGAGTTCTCAAATATCCAGCTGCCATGTCTTTTGACTGTATTCACTGTGCCTATGCCTCAAGAATAGAAAATAATATATAAAACTTTTCACCTACTACTGATGTGTTTCTTTAAAGTTATTAACTTTGTTTCATTCTTAGAAAACTGCCTAGCTGCAACTCCTCACACAATTTCTGTAGAACCCTATTTTCTTAGTCTGACCAATGGAAAAAACAAAACAGAACACAAGAGGTTGGATTTCAAGTAGTATCCTATTTTATCAACAAAACACCAGTATAGCTTTGGAAGATTCCTGAAACGACAATACTTATAGTAAAACTTGTAAAACAGATCATATTGCCAAACACTATGATTTCTGATTCTCAAAAATTTTCCTGAATTGAATTTTTTCTGTGCCAGTTACACATGTCTAAGGATGTCTTCAACAAGGACCAACCAGAACTAAGTGACTTTGTGAATCAAGAAAGGACACTCACCCTCCCTGAAAGTAATAGTGTCAATCATTTATGGCTTTTTGAAAAGCAATTATCTCACTTGTCTAAAACCTTGTTAACTTGGAGTTGGTGAAGCCACATCTAACACAGCATACCTTTAAATTATGCCTAAACCCCAGTTCAGAAGTTGTGCTTTTTGTGTAAGAATATTATTGCACAGCATATTTCAGACTTGACAAGGACATTCAGCCTATTTACTAGATATGTCTTCTACCAAAGGGTCAGCATTGCCTCAGTGAAGGACAGGTTCCATGAGGCAATCAGATCTTTTCTTGTGTGTCACTGAAGCTCTAATTACACTGTTCAACCAAATTTTTGGTTTCTTCTTTATTCCAGATTTCTACTTCTTCTGGTGTAGTCTACAAAAGGACCAGCAAAAAGATTGCTTAAGGCAGTAAAGCCAACCTCTTCCAGTGCACTGAAAAGGAAACAATACAAATAAATAAAATAGAATGCTGATTGTCTTTTCCTTTCTTTCTTTGTATTACAAACATAAAGAATTGTTTTTCAGAGTAATGTTATCCTCAACATTAATGCTCACCCCATTCCTAAAGATCTGACAAATACTCAGAAAATCAGAAGATGCAACAAAGCATTCAATGATGCTGTCCAGTCAAAGTATTTCCAGATATGATACATGCTTGGTATATTTAGATGTTGTCTACCATCTACTTAACAGCAGCTCTATTCAGCTTCTATTTAGAGAATAGGACAACACTCTGCCCAAAGCGTACATCAAGATGAAAAAGTCTTTTGCCCTGTTGCTGGTCAGAGGGCAGAAATTTAGGAACTTGAAAATATGAGAAAGTCAGTTTATCACTGACTAAAAAAAAAACAGTTCTCTTATTCTCATCAATATCTGCTCTTGACCCAAATTCTTAGAAGACATTTAAGGTTTTACAGATGGACTCCAGGAGGAAAACATGGAGGAGTCTTATTTTCTTAATGCAGTCTGGTTATTTACATGGAGTGCATGTGAAAACCTGTTTTCTTGAACACAGTAGGAATTAAATAATAACACAGTTTTTGGATTTACTGTTCCAAATCACTTCTGGCCAATACATGGTCCACAAACTTTTCCCTTTTCAGACTCCTTTTTCCAGCTGTCTTGCCTTCTGGATCCAATTAGCTGCTTGGCCTCACAAGCTAATCGATAACTACCCAGTGCATGTGTCTTGTGTACACAAAAGTTCATTTTCTGATGGGCCTGTGTACATGACTGATAATTTCCAGTCATTTCAGGTATCTTGTATAAAAAAAGGCTTTTAATGCCTTTTTATATTTTTCCTCAATCGAGATTACTGAACTTTCCAGCTGCAACAAGGCTTCATCCAGAGTCCATCAGTTACCCCAAACAGAAAGATTAACTCTCTCAGTTGAAATTAGGACACATGCAGCCTTTCTAGTGATTGCTGTGAAAGGAATGTCAATTAATACCTACTGGGTTTAGCTGTCGCGAAGTGATGTTTACACTATTCAAGGGGGGTTTTTTCAGCTTCCCATAGAAGCATAGACAGAATGATGGAATAGCCAATGAAATATTCCATACCATGGACATGCTTAGTATATAAAGGTGTGTTACCCAGGGGGGTGGGAAATCCATGATCACTGCTTGGGACAGCACCAATTCACCAAACACTAAGAGGGACCCTTGTCATTATTACTATTGTTATTTTTCTTTTCTGTTATTATTTCTATTAAACTGTCTTTATCTCAACCCAAAAGGGGTTTTTTTCCCTCCCTTTCACTCTTTTTTTTTTTCCCCTTCCCTCTTCCCCCCAACCCTTCAGTAGGGTGTTGGGGAGCGAGGAGGTGAGCAAGCAGCTGCACAGTTCTAATTTGCTGGCTGGGGTCAATCCACAGCAACATTTTATAAGCAGGTGTTACTCAGTATGTTACTCTGTTTCTAAGGCAAAGTATAATGCTGAACTCCAATTAATTAAACACAAGTCAAATCTGAAACCTGTTCAATTTTGAGACATTCTTTTGGTACTTGCAACAAACAGATCTACTGATTTAATAGAATTTTGTTGAAATTCAGCATCTTCAGTTATATGAGGTCATATTAAGAAGTAATAATGGATCTCTTCAGGCTTACTTCTCATTTGAGTTCAAGTCAGCTAGTACATTCCTCTGCAAATAATGTGACATCTTAAAACATTTGGATTTAGAATGTGCCCAGCATATTCAACACTTAACCAACTACACAAAATGACCTGTAGAGTTAGGCACAGGTAGACACTGGGCAAGTATCATATGAAGCTAAAGCTCATACTAGAATTAAGGGATGGTGATGTTTTGTCTGAACCATTCCCACCTGCGAGAACCTGCTCTGAAGGAGATGACACCAATACCTGATGATTCTCTGCTTTGAAAACAAAATGAAACCAGCCACCACTAACTCCAGTTCTAGAAGCAACTACATTTAATGTTGTGCAACATTAAATTGCACATTTTTTCACATTCTGCATGTGATCAAGTAACTCCCTATTATACAGACAACAATGCTTGGAGAGGAAGGGTGGGATCTAGAAAGCTCTGCAGAAAGCATGTAGGGGCCAACTGGAGGACATTCTTAGGCTTGTGTTGAAATGGTAGTATGGAAAGCAAAACACCCACCCATTAAAAAACCAAAACAAACTCTCTAAGGATCCATCAGTGTTTGGCCCCCATTTCTAGGATCGAGACTTCTCAGTAAAAAACAGCACTAAGCTAAATTTTATTAAGCAACGCCTGTACACTTTACTCATGAGTTGATTATACTGATCAAAGAGCATTATACCAACTTTAAGTTGTTTGCTCCAATGTGTAAAACTGGCTAAAACAAAAGGATCAAATAGTGGCTTTGATGACAGTGGCTTTCTCACAAATAGGGAGATGGTAGTAGCTTCCCCCTTTCCTGCTTAGGAAAGCAGCAAGCTGCAGCTCTTAAGATGTTTTTAAATAGAGTGCATTTTAACCTTTGGTGCCTGATCAATATTAGCAACTTTTTTCCACCTGTATCCCTCCTGCAGCTCTTGTCAGGACTCACTAATACAGTTTTTTTAATTTTAATGTCAGCTTTCTCATTTGTTTGATTACATCTGCAGTGTCTTCCCACGCAAGGAGGTAACCAGTGCCATACCCAGTTTTGTATTCCTAGCCACACATCACTGCATTTGCTTTTGCAGCAGCCTTTCTTACTTCAAAGTCTGCCATGAAAGTATGAGTTAATCAGTGTGTAAAAGTTCTGATCTATGACCATCCTGCAACTGACAGCATCAAACAGCTTATTTGGTGGGAAGCTTTGCATCCATTTGCTTAAAAATTACCTCAGCTTTGTACACACCTCTGCAGCTCCCTCCAACAGCAATTGTGGCAGAGTCTTCAAAGAAGTCTTAGATGAGCTGAGCTCTTCTACGTTTGCCTGTCCTGAGGAGGTATGTTTTCACAAAAGAAAATAAAAAACTTGCAGTCACATGAAGAAGTATTTATCTAGAAATTCAATGTGTGGAATTGCCACTAACATTTAAAGCATTCTGGAAAGAACTATCAATTGAAGCAGTGTTGGGCCAACTCAACTTCTCATAAATCTTTTCCCTTTCAGAGTTCTGCTGTCAGATTTAATCTGCCCCAACTCCACCCATGGCACAACGGCACAAACAGAACGTAGAAGTCAATGGATAGTTCCTGTTTTGAAACTGCAGTCACCAGGACAAAGACTGAACATACAACTGCATTCTCCTATGCAGCCTTTCAACCTCCTCAGGTAAGATGGCAGCCCCGAGACACACTGGCCACGTAAGCTGGAACAATCTGTTCTTACATTATTTTATGTCCCTGCCTTGTCTCTGCAGATTTTCTGCCTGTTTCTTCAGCCATCTCATCCCACTTTCTACCTCCTTATATACACCAACACTTACAGGAGTAGGATGTTATTTCTTGGTCAGCGACCGAATTCCTGATCTGCCTAATCCTTCACAATTTATTATTCGGCAAGGCCTTTCCATCACATTTGTCCTACCCCTATTCTGTTCTGTAAATGGTATAGGCATATATTACTTTGCTAGCTCTTAAAAAGAAACCACTCAAAAAAACCCCAAAAAGCTACTTCAACTGTGTGCTTGTTTATTGGAAACTGACACTGGGACAAAATACATTCACAAGTATTTTCACAGTTAAGCATAATGGTGGTCCAGAGCATAATACTGCACGTGACACAAATTATAAGGGTGATACAAAAAAGAAAAGCCACACAACAATACTGCCACACATGTGTTGTTCTTTAGGTCTGTCAAATGACATAATAAAAATAGACTAAAGTCTTCTGAAAATAAAGTTTAATATAAATACAAAGCTAACAGAATAAAAGATTAACAAAGTTATCTAAAATTCTAGACTAATTTCTGAAGAGTACTGCCTCTTCAGTTACAGTTTGCATTTTTATTTTTTTTTTTTTAAATAAAACAAGAAGATTCCTCTAGCCTGCTGAAGAAATTATTAACTTGATACCAAAAGTTGAATTCTCAGAAGACAGTTACACAAACACGCATTAGCATGCAGGCTAGTTTTTCCCCTCCACCCTAAAACACCCTTAAAAACAATTCTCTAAAAATATAATTTAAAACAGCATTGTGACACGTGACTTGAAACAATGGCCACAAGTCAGTACAAGCATATTGCACATTACTTGTATTGCTGTCCTGAGAACCTTCAGAGAAAAGACAAACCAAGAGTACTGCCCTCAAACAAATTTACAATAGTGGTTGCATATATCAAAACTAAAATTTCACCTTTGCTAAAGTCCATTTCTTGTAAATATCTACATTAACAAAGAAAAAAAGCCTATACGCTTTTCTGAGCGATCATCCCTGGTTTCAGTTGAGAAAGAAACCTTTGGATGTGTGACAGTAGGTGTGTGTCTCATTGCAAAGCAGCAACACAATTTTTAATTTACCAGCTACATTTTCTAAAGAATGCTAAGATAGTATTTAAAAAACTAAAGTCAGCATTGTCTAGCACTGCAATCAAACTCTGATTTCACAGTAAAGTAACCAGTTCCCTATCTATGCCCCCATCAGTTCCTCTGTCCTGAGCCTGACTACTGCCACAAGTCATTGAGCCCAAAAGATGAAATAACTGAAGGCAGTAAACCTTTCAAGAGTTATTCCAAGAGGATTTCTTCAAGTAACATTAAATCCCTGATAAAGCTCACGAACAGTTTTAATAACAATAGTTCCAGTCTCAAAAGCAGCAGCATTTAAAGATCTAAGAGATGATTCAAGGTTTTGGTTTTGTTTCTAAAGTACTTGAAGGCAGAGTGATGTTCTGTTCAGCAGCACCACGTTTAGATTCCAAGAGAATTTTAAGTTAAAAATTGACAGTCTTTTCGTCCATTTTTCTTTTTTTCCTTTTATCCTGAAATTTTACTCCTAAACTCTCACTCCTGCTTAATGAAAACAGAAAGTGTCCTGCACATAGATTTCTGCATAAATGAAGTTCATATTTAACTGATACCAATTTCAGTACATGTTAAGTAGAAGCTTCCAGTAGTATAAGCTGCCACTGTTCAAATGACGCGTCACTGGGAGAGGAGAGCACTCTATTTTCCAACAACATACTCTGGGTACATTGCTACTTGGCCAGAAATTCAACAAACATTCCAGCTTGAAATAACTCTTCAACTTAAGCTTTCAGCCAACTCTGACGAGTCGCTAACTGAAGACTACAAGGAAGTAATCTCCACAGGGATTCTATGCAAATGCCTTTCAAAGTGACAAGGACTGAGGTATATTAATGCATTTCTATTTCCCTCTCTCATTAAGAGCCAAAGGTACAACCCTTGGCAGAAAGGCACCCCGGTTCCAGTCATCAGTGGATCCAGATCAACATCCTCTGAATGAGTCATAAGGATTCTGCTCCTTCATCATTTTCATTCAGGTACACATCTTCTATCACACACAGGGTCTCTTCTTCTGCTTCTATTCATACACCTTTTTCTCCCATCAATATTTATCCATCAAAGCACCCAGCTGCATACGAGTGATGACCACTGAAGTAACTACTGTTGTAAGCCGTGGAAATGCAGGGTTCTGTTCCTAATGCCACCTGCAGGGCAATGGGCATTTGGATGGGCAGAGCCTGGGCAGACGGCCGAAGACTGGCCTGAAGAGCTGCACAGGAATGCAGCGAGCTGTCAGCGCTCCCAGCAAGCAGACTGCTGGGCCTGTGGGGCTGCAAGGAGTCACGATAAGCAGAGCATAAATCTTGCACTGGCAACTGGAACTGGGAAAGTGTAGCTGAATGCTGGGCTAAAGGGTGATAACTAGATTGCTGGAAGAGAACTTGAGTAGTGGCTTGATGGCTCAGGTTTCCCACCACTTCCTGTTCTTGCTGTTGAATTGTTACTTGCTTTTTTATGTTACTGGCTTCTTTGATGTCATTCTCATAATATCTGAAACAAATTGTAAGAAAGATTTATGAAAGAAATTCACAGATCTTGCATATATTCCAAACTTTTCACCAGTCAGGCTACATCATCAGCTTTTTGGCCCTAGCTGAATCCTCAGTTGCTTTCACAATTAATTTCTAATTATGCTGCTGCGATCTTCACACACTAACAACAGTTTTATGGATAATTTTGCATCACAAGTATGTTTTTACTAATGGACTGGTTATCTTGGAACCTTAAAGTCCACAACACAAAGACATTGTGAAATACCCTCTGTAAGTATTTACAGAGTATTAAAGTGCAGAGCTGTGAGGGAACAAGGTAAATTCCTGTTAGTTACTAGGAAGAAACATTTTCATGCTTTCGATTATCATGAGAATGATGAAGCACTGAACAAGTTTCCCACAGAGGTTAGGAAGTCTCCATCCTTAGAAATAGTCAAAACTTGACTAGAGGACACGCCAAGCAGTCTGATTTAACTTCAGTTGGCCCTGCTTTAAGCAGGGATTCAGAAGGTCGACCATCACACTCAACCTAAAGCATTCTATTAAACTTTTATTTTCTATTAAGACTATGTGCTCATGTACCAGACCAGCACTAGTGCATCACAGTCATGCCCCTACTGGTGGAAAAAACCAAAGAAACCAGTACAGGAAAATATAATGAACACTAAATTGTGCACTCTATTCTGCATTGCAAATATTGTTAAAATACAGTATTTAGTAAAGTGACCTGATTTGTTCCCTTTTATTCCTCTCCCCAAACTGAAGATGGAGATTACCAATGTAATAGTACACTATCTAAATTCTAGCTAAACAAGCTAAACAATTACTAAAAAAAAAAAGAGCACAAACGGGTTGGTTTCTTTCTAATCTTACATGAGCATCATTTCAATGCATTGGGCAAGATGCTCCCAGGAATAACATGTTAGCAATTCAAGCTGTGTTGTCCAGGCAGGAGAAATCTGCATACAGATCCGTGAGGCACACACACAAGCCGCAGCAATCAGAGATGGACGAAAATAGAGGAAAGTATGATCTACAAAAGAAAAAACAAAAGGAAGAATTATATTCTTGCTAATCACTGCCATGAGCCTATTATGTGTATACATGGCAAGACAGGGCAAAATTAAATCCACAACTTCATTCCATACATCTCAAACTATTAACTCATGACCAGAAAAAGTCTCTCAGAACTGGACGAAGCTTTCCTGAAGAGCTCTGTACTACTTGTTTTTAACTAATATTAAGGCTCCACTATGGTTTCTTTCATTTCAGAAAAAGCCAAGAAATAGACTGTGCTGAAATTTGTAGACTGGTCTCAACTGAACCAAAGTTAGGTGTTGACAGTTACAGAGATTTTTACATTAGTGTTGAACCTGGCTTATAAGGATGCTGCAGTTCATGCCTCACGTGGGCAGATATTGGAAACGATGCTGCAAACCAGATCATTAAAAGCCTCGTCATTCTAAATATGTCATGTCTCGCAGCACAGGACCCTCTAAAAATCATTAAAAAAAAGATTCATACATGGAGCTGCATAATATCATGTTTGCGACTGACAGTACTTCATACTCTGTGGCAGATCAAAAAATTGACCCTATTTCTGACAGTCTCACCAATTAGTGTTCTAAGCTGAAGAAAATAATGATGTCATCTAGAGATTTCTGAAGAGAGACAAGAGGCTTATGTATAAAGTAGGGAAACTGTACCATTTGCCATCTGAAATAACTGCAAAGAGAAACCATTCCACACAGAGAGTTTTGTGCAATCCATATTATGACAAGTTTTAAAGCTCATATCTCTTTCAGATTTTTGCCTTTTGCCAAATGGAAGATTATTCTAGCATAAAAATAAGCCTCTTACCTTGCACTGAGAAATCAAGGAAGTAATAGGCATATTTCTCCAGAAAATCTTTGATTTTGGTCAGTGAGGTGATCGGCCAGCCATTGTGAAGGTCATTCTCACCAACGGACACGTAGAGGTAGTAGTCAATGTAATGAGCTGGTGTTGGTAGACAGAGGTTCCAGTTGAAGTTTTCCAAAAGCAGCATTTCCATTCTAAGCAAATCTTTCTTGTTCAATACTACATTCACATTGCACATGTATGCCAGGTTATTTAAGTGCTCCAACTTTGGAACTTTATCTTCTTTTTCTTCAAATTTACCTGCCAGAAGAGACGTTTTTCAGATTTATCATTGTGATTGAGTCTCTAAAAGCCAACAAAGAACACATCCCAAACCAGAAAGATGTTTTTTAAAGAAGGATGGGAAAGTACAGTGACACAAGTAGGAAAGAAGCCAACAGACTGGTCAACATATTCCTATATGCTTTTTATGGTTGTTTTTTAATTGTTTGTATAGTATTGATGCCAAAACCAAGCTTATAAACTCATTAGGATTACAGATAGTTTTTCTGACAATAACTAGAAGCAGTTTGCTGAAGGGCATTCAGTCAAATGTGAAGAAAGCAAGCAGTATGGGAAAAATATGGCAAAGAAAGATCTAATATTGAAGGAAAAAAGCTCCTTTGGGTATGGAAGCTAAATGCATATGCTACAAAAAGGAAGCCATTAAAAACCTATGGGCAACACCACCTTTGCCCTTGCTGCTTCAGAATTTCTCTTTGTTCCTTCTTGTCTTGAGGGGCTTCATTAGCTAAGGTCACTGAAAGGCTAGAAGAAGTACACTGTAACTAAATGATTAACATAAATAATTTCTAGGGGGTTAGGAGAGAGCATACACTTTCAGAGTCAAGATAGCTGAGCAAAGCTGCGCCTTTTTCTACATTTTATTTACCAGCCTCCTGAACCAGCAGTAGTCTCTAGAATGACTCAGTTTTCACTTACAGCTGCAAAGTGCTGTCAGTTTGTACAGAAAAACAGGATCTCATTCTGTTCCCCTTCTTTCATAAAAGACATCCAATATCTGATTTGATTCCCAGGGTTAGGTCTATCAATAATAAAGCAACAGTGTTACTTTGCTGAAAACTTAAGCAAGCAATTAAGTCTGCTTAAATTCACACTGTTGGTTTACTAAGCCAAAAATGACCTACCAGCCATTCTTCATTCAAGAGTTAGCAACAAACAATGACAAGTGGTAAGTTTCCAGTACAGCTTAAAGAACATCCCTACTGCAAAATACAAACCCACAGGTACTTAAAAGTACTCTGTAGTTATTTTTCTCTTTGTTCTTGAGGGCATGTATTCCACAATTGATTCTTCCTTCAGTTGCCCTTCCACTGCCTCTGTAAGAATCCTCCTTTACCAACACAGACCAGTTGACACGATATTAGCATGTCACACGGCTTCAGAATATTCTCATCAAATCTAAAAACAATTAAAATGAATATTGCACTGGAAAATTATTTTAAAAGTAAGATCTTGCAATCCATTTAGGATAGCAATTCCATCCCAAATGTCTCCAGTGTATTAAAAACCTGACAACTTTTGGTACTATTAGCAGCTTAAGTATCTTTGTAGCACATTTAAAAATGGATTTTCCATCTTTGAGCCTGTTCAGGTATCATGGATATGAAACGTATTAAAAGTGTAATACAGCAGCCACCCCACCAGAAAAGAGCATAACAAGGAAAAACAAAATCAATCCATCATATGAAGTAGAACAGGAAAGGATTGTGGGCATGCTGTCACTGAAAAAGCTCTTTAAAATTAATGAGTCTGTATACATGTTCATGAAACTCCTTGTCACCTGAAATTTTGAACTGTTTAAGAAAAATGAAGTTTGAGAGAAAAGTTAACCTTTTGTTTTTCCCCCACAAGGTGATGCCACAGCCTGATACAAAAGTTTAAAGAATACGCTAGCGAAGTAGAACTCACTTCTTTACCAGGACACTAAGGACAAGATCTGTCATTCTGGCAGCTGTAAGTTCTAGTTCCTTCTTTCTTCCCACTCGTCCTTGGAAATTTCAAAAGGTCAGACTATAGTCTGGAGAGCAGACTACCAGCACAGTAGTGCTGGGAAGGTATCATACCAACATAGGGCAAAGCTTTTTGACTTGATTATTTGTCTTTTAAAGTTAAAAATAACTGAAATCAGCTAGATTTAGTGATTTAGATTACTAGTTATTTATTATTTTCCCCCTTCTGCTTTTCTACACTCTAGTTCCTAGCTTTAACGTTAGGTAACAGCAACCACCACAGCAAATTAGAGCCACCAAGTACAAATGTAGCTAGATAAGCTGAAGAAAGGCTCCAAAACTGAGTTAGGAATAGGGTAGAGAAATCAACTCAGAAGTTTCACTTCAAGTAAACTGTAAAATTTGAATATGAGCTAGTTTCCAAAGCAACATACAAGCAACTTGACTGCATTTTCTTTCCCCAATTCTACCTTGACCTAAACACTTCGCTTCCAAGTTTACAAAGCTCTTCCCACCTATTTTTAAATTGTAATCTGGAGAACACAGCAAAAGTTAGTTCATTGCAAGAGACTAAAGAGATCAGAGGCAAGCTGGGAAAGAAGTTTAAGATGTTTTTAAAAAGCAGTGCTGTCCTTTTTCCAGTTTCCTCATTTCCCTAATTTAAAGATACCAGAATACACTGTTCCTATTTTTGTTCTTCAGTTACAGCAGAAACTGAGGTTTTGTGTACAGCATATTTATGCTGAGAGAACCAGGACCCCCAACACAGTTGCTGCAAGAATATTAAAGACTCAGACAAGGCAGTTGTAAGTTTAGTATTGACCAAACAAATAACACTGACTGGTTTCATCAACATCACACTTTGCGAAGAAAACCAAAGCTGTTTCAACTACAGTACCACCTGGAGTCTGTAGTCTGACATTCATGAGAATTGTGCCCGAGTCATTTGCATGCTTTTGAAATATCACTGTAGACATCTCAAATTAAAAGTTTTCTGTTGTGTTCTAAGCTCTGGTTACTGATAAAACCATTTAGTTGTCACTATTGCTCTCAAAAATAGTTTTGTTTTGAGGTAACACAATCATAAGACTTTCAGACTTTTTATATGGATGCCATAATTTTTTATACAAGGAAGCCTCCAGAGGTCAATAGGATTAATAAAATAAGATGGACAGGTAATGTAGGTTTACATTTATGACCAACTTTTTTGTAAAATTTAAATAGACAGGGGTAGCATAGGACATTTCTAAGAGTGTGCAGTATTACTGTAATTAACGATGCAAAGATTTGCCAAGTTACTTTAGATCATGTTCTGTCTCACTCTGAGTTCTACAGTCAGATGCTCCCCCAGAAAAAAAAGTGGGTGCTTTTTATATTAGACATTCACTTTTGTTTTGATGAATGAAAGCCAGAGTAAGTCCTGTTGTCAAGGGGAACAGGCTTCAGTTATGAAGAGTGCATTTTATTAGTACCTTTGTCACATTATCAAAACAGCCTATCAATCCATGCAAGCTTTTCAGTAGGAAACTAAAGGTCTCTGAGGTGCATCACTGATACCATTTACCCTGAAGAACTAATTCATCCGCTGCAGGAGGCATGAGTCACTAGGTACACCTTGCTACACAGCACCCAGTTCAGATTGATTACTGGTGGTCAGGTAGATGATCTTCCCGGGGTTTTGCATGGGTAGCAAAACAAAAGCAGGACACGCAGGCAATTTGTTTGATTACTTTTTAGAGTCCTTGAGAAGACCAAGGAACACAAAGGACTGCCCATTTAAAGAGTCATTAAAGCGTAAGTACTTTGTGTCCCATAAACTATTAAAATAAATCCAAAAGGAGGATAAACTGGTCAAGCCCATGTAGCTCAGCGTAAAGACAAGACCTACGGCTGCTTACGCAGCTGAAAGGCTACTTTTCCTTATTCCTACATTGTTCCAGAAGGCTGTACAACAAACTTCTGAGACTCCCATGCCACCTCCAGATACAAACACAGCTTCTAACCATCCTCTAAGCAAGGCAAGAAAGAGACAAGCTATTTTAGACATAGCCTGCTTAATTCCTTTTTCTGCAGTGTCTTACAAAGTGAGGAGTCAGGGATTTTTCAACTCTCTGTACAATACCTAGCACACATCCAAGCCACTTCGCTTCAGGCACCCAGGTTTTTAATGCCTTACTATAGTAAAGATTAATTACCAAAGAAAATATTCTGTATGTGTTACAGCAGCAGGGAAATACTGGAAAAAGAAATTAGGGCTACAGACTAAGTTTTACACTAATATATATTCTGGACTTATACCCACTATTATTTCTTATTGCAAATAAGTAGCTCAGCTGTCTTTGCCAGAACAGTTACCTGCTCATGGAAGTGGGACAATAAATGGAGAATGGATCACAAAGCACAGTCCAAGAGAAAAGCTCCCTGACATCTGACAACAGCTCCATGTAGACAACGGGGAAATTAGGTGATAAAGGATTATCCATGCCCTAAACTCAGCCCATTTACCACAGACATCTTTTCTTGCTCTAATTTCTTTTATTGTCCTGAGTTAACTCAGCTACGGAGAATCCACTGGCAGATTAAGGAGCTGAGCAAAGTAAAGCCAGGAAAACCACAAGAAGTACCAAGTACTCTGTGAGGCAACGCAGCACTGGATGCGCTGAACAGCCAGCCGGCCTTGCTTGAAACAATACTCAAATTTAAAAAACTGTTGTCATGTCTCAACAGCAGCAGAATCCTCTTGAGAAAGAGGGGCCATAAGAACTAGAATTGCTGGAACATTCAATGCCACTGAATGGCTGAGATGCTGCTTTTATCAGGTACTGAAGCATCTGCTGCTAAAAAGGGTTACCTCTTCAGGGAAGAAAGGAACAGCTTTTAAGACCCAGCTAGCGTTTTACAGCAGTAACTCACAGAAGCAGCAGTTGCAGCGGTTTAAGACTCAGTGCCCAGGTCCTCGCTCTCTCTCCCCAGAGTTCACTGCTCCTGCAGCTGGACCGTCTGAATGCATTGTGTGATCTACTTTGGGACAGCTGGTTTGCACAGCTTTCAGCAGGCAATTTGAGCCAAACAGCATTAAAGCAGATGGGATATCTCTTTAGACAATCTCTTTTTCCAACAGAGCACTTAAGGCTAGGGCACCTTAAAATATCACAATCATTTTCTGTAATAAATTGTCTGATGAAGATGCAGTTTAGAACATTACAACCTGCTGATGCTCAACAGTGCTCCTTTACCAGGGGCTGCCTTCTCAGCTGCCAGGTGTGGTGAACCAAAAGTTCCTTAACTAACATTTCACCTGAAGGGAGTTGAACTAAATCAATCCACTTGCTGAAAGCATCAGCCAGCTCATTTTGTCTGGAGAAAAATCAGAGCTTACTCAAAGCACTGAGATGCTTTGGGTGAAAAGGAAAGCAGTAAAATTTTCAGTCTGTTATCTGTTTGCAAAATGAGCATCCATCCATAGCCTGGTGCAGAGACAGCAATCCTGGCTTCTGTGCAGGTGTATTGGTAACTCCCCTGCTCTAGATCCAGCTGGCTTGCCTCAAGCTCACCAGTCCCAGCTGCCCAGCATTGCTTCTCACAAAAAGCTGGCATCTCCCTGACCTAACAGCAGTCAGCCTGAACAATCACTAGTCTGCTTCAAGCAAGAGACAGATGGATTGTCTTGAACAATTAAAACCACTGGACTTCACTAATGATCTTGCAGCAGCAGGAACCTACAACCATTTTGTATTACCACAGCCGGACCTCAAAAGGAGGTCCTGTCTTCTAATAGCAAGGCCAAAACATCCATGTGGACAAGGTCTTTCTGTATTACAAAAACATGTTTAGTTTATGATTCTGATTTAGATCATAACGTGTCCCTTAATGCAAGTGAAAGAGACAGACTATTCTAAATACATTCCTAAAGTAAACGTGACATCAATTTTTCCAGCAACTTTTCCTTCCATCCCCCAACAGCTTTCAGTTAACCTCTAGATCACTGTGAAAATTTTACCATTCTTTTTCAGAACTGATTCAGAGGAAATAATAACCATTGATAGCATTAGTAAACTTCAAAGCTTTCATAGCTGTTCTGAGGAGCTGAATATCTGGCAGGAATTTCCAGGGACCTTCTCCAATTATCACGCTGTGCATACATTGCACAGGAACACATCTTCTGGCTAGTGAACAACGGGATGATTCAAGGGACACACACCCACATTCCTCTCTCTCAACTGCAGCAACTCCTGCACGTTACTTGGCTGCTTGTGCAATTTGTTTGGAACACTATTACCTTCTCACTCCCCCATCAGTTTCACAATTATTACCCAAGTGGGAAGCACTAGCATCATCCAGTTTCCCTGTCGGGAGAAACTGATGAGCCAATCAAAATTAATTTCTAGAATGCAGCAAGAGAAATTAGCTCCAACTGACTAAAGGACATCTAGCCAAATGCTATGACCTCCATCATGACAGCACGGCTGTTGTATGCCGTTGAACACAGGCGATGCCAAAATTTGTAGGTAAAGGAAGAAAGCGAGAGATGAGTTTTTGAGATCCTTCACATCCAAGATAGAAGCAATAAATTCAAAGCTAAACACAAGTTTACAGCAATTTCTCTGGGCTTAAATATTGTCCTCAACTTGCATTTAGAAGTTGATTGCTTCCATTTCAGAAGTTGCGTGTCTAAAAGCTTATGCACCTACCACCCTCAAAAAACCTCACACAGTAATTAGTGAGAATAAGTAATCTTGCCTCTAACTGTACCTCATCTTGCTTGTGGTCTGCAGACTACCCTTCATCTCTTGCTCTTTTCTAAGGAAGCAATCAGGAAGAAAACCTAGAGTTTCTCAAAATGTGTTTGTAACAATTATTGGAACACAGTCTGCATTTACATTATATCAAGATGTTTAACACCACAACTATTTTAAATTGGTTTTGCTCTCTACGGTAAAGGTATATAATTTTTGAGAAGTACAAGTGTCTTGCAACACAGCCTGAAGAGCACTTTTGCTGCAATCCTCTGCTGAAAAACTATGCAACTTCCTACAGTAATGCTTTGCGGGAAGTTCTAATTACTGCGTTTGCAGTAACAGGCAAGGGACTAGTTTTATTCTTCTTTGCTACAGTGAGAACTCTCAAATTGACTTCAGGTTGATACTTCTGACTTACTCAGAATCTTTTACTGGAAAACATTAAAAAAATAATATCATAGTACAAGTTTCCTTCCATTTCATATAATTTTGAAAGTAACAAACTAAACACAGGAATTTCCATTTTCTGTAAAGCATCTTTTCCTGACTTGACCTGCATCACTTTGAACTACACACACCAAAAAGGAATATCCTTATTGCACATTAGGATGGCCCAGGCAGTAAACAACAGAGCTTGCTGTAGTCCCAAAAGTCTCCAAACTGAGCCCTAGCATTTTTAACCTTATCTATACAAGTTAATTAGGCATTAATTTTGTGCAAAGCTGCTTTGGTTCAACTGTCAATGTTTTGTTTCTGCATGTTGGTAAAAAAGCTGCCTTTACAGTAATAGACCTTTTCCCCTTCTTGTAAGGGATGGCTTAATTCCAGATCAGGATGTATACATGCTACTGCATTGCTCTAATCTTAATTTTAAAAAGGTTCTCACACTTATTTGCTCACTAGACTTAGGCTTGCTCTTTTAAGCAAATTGCCTTTTTTTTTTTTTAAACAGGCAGAAGTTGCAAAACATTTCCCTCTGGTGTTATCAGTTTGTGAACTTCCTTTTGCTTCACAGTTGCACAGAGGTGGCCTAAAGTTGCATTTAAACAAGGAAAATCTTTAAAGCTTTTTTCCTATTTTAAATCCTAGGAGCTACCAAAGTCAGCAGTCCAGGTCTCATACCACGAACCTCTGCCCAAGATCTTAGCAGTATACCAACACTCAAAATTCATACAAAGTTCGAGGGTATCATTTTCATCCTATCTGCATAGCACTACAAATGTAAACTATAGCTATAAATTCTTTCTCTAAATCTAAACAAAAAGTTATTAGAACTGTTGAAGCATCAATTTTATGCTGGGGAAAAACAGAGGAGGAGTATACTTGAAATTGTCAGACTTATCTACAGAAAATCCTATTCTCTTTTCCAGAGGGTAATATTTATCCATGCACTTGGGAAGATAAATCTAAAAAAAAAAAAAGTTAGCAATGCTGCAAGGCATCTTGTAGTTATGAGGAAAAAGAGATGGTCTGAAAGCTGAAGGAGCACACCTCTGAGCAGGAATCAGCCTCAAGGCTACCTGAACCTGGTATTTCATTCAGTCTGATGTGTCTGAAATTAAGGGTACAGTTCCATAAGAATTTACAAATCAGCCCTAGCTCCAATCCCCTCCATTGCACCAGCCTGAAGTTTGTCTGATCCCCTGAAAAATACAGATGTGGTAAACAAAGAAAACACTTCTGTCAGCTGGGATGGTTTTCTGCCTATCTGCTGGTCTGAAGGAGCTCCCCAAAGGTTCAGGTCAGCAGAACTGCAATAGCCGGGAGTCACTTAAGCTGTCGTAAGACTGCACCTACAGCAACCATTTACATTCTTTGTTCTGATTTTAACATTGGCCTTTTTTCAACATGAACCAGTAACTGCTCCACAGAATTCACTCTCATCTCTGGAGTCAGACAGACAGCAATGCTTAGATACTCTAAGTGTACGGGTTTTATATTATATTCCCATTATCTCTGCAGATTAAGCTCCCAGAACACCACCAGCAAGGAAAAGCAGTAGCAATCCCATGTCCTGAGGGGTAAACATATAGTGTCACCTTCTTTCAAGAGCTTCTGGCTCTCCATAGTGTTTTTTACCTTAACCAATATAAGCACTTGCACTTTTCAGCCGTTAATGGTAGAGTTTGCCTAACTTTTGTTGTCCACAATAGTGCATTGCTCTACATGGCTCCCAAAGGGCAAGATAATTTCTCTGTAACCTGGAAACAGAGCTGGTAAGTCTGCAAGGGTAGGCTGCAATTCCTTGAGGTGCCTTCCTCCACTTGCACAGCAAAGGCTGCAGAGAAGCTTTCAAGGAACCAATAACAAATGTTCATGGTCATTTGCTAAATGGATGCCCATACTGAAACTTTAGCATTACGCAGCAATGCCAAGCTACTTGATAGGAGCCCAGAACAAGCAATATACATTCCAGCGTCATCAACACATCCATTAAGTGCCTCAAGAAGCAAATTTTCCTTTGGCCCCTGTATAAAAAAAAAACCCTGTGATCTGCAAGGAACTGATTATGCCCTGTGATCACAGCAGAGGTACAGAATGTCCAAGGAAGGATCTCCAGGAGAGGCTGCATGTTACACAGATGTCATTCCTTGCTACCAACTCTTCCTTGGAACTAACCTCTCCCAGTCTTGTCACTTCCTTGCCATCCTGTCACCCCCTCATCTTCATTGTCCCCTTCCACTGACCCAGCTTCAGTTGCCAGAACTTCCTCTGCACATTAACACCAGCATATAGATGTGTAGTACAAGCTATACAATTGAGCAGAATTTATTAACAGACTGTTTTATCCCTTCACTTGGGACTTTATCAGGCCTTACCCTAAGTAGGCGGAAGCAGTTAACACAGAGAAAACAGCACACGATATATAAGGAAAACAACCATCTGCTCAGACAAAAAAAAAAAAGCCTTAATAGATGGCATCCAACTTACTTGCTAGGAGAAGACAGGCAAATGAAATGACGTGCAGTTGCTTGACAGTGGTATCATAGCGATCCATAAAGAGATCCAATAAATAGATAGCGAGATGCCGGGCTGTAGGGCAGAGATTGCAACGGTTGCTGAAGACAGTCAAGAGATCAATGAAGTATCGGCGCATCCCGATCTGTGGTGAATGAGCCTTATACACAGGCAACTTCAGTTCCTGGGAGGGGGAGAGAAAATAAGAGGAGGAAAGAGATGTACTGAAATAAATACCATTTCAGTGTCTGGAATCCCAAACCAACACCCACCACCTGCTATGGCAAATGCTCAGCAGCTACAGCACTGTGACTGGCACAGAAATCAGGGCTGGATTACTGCGTGTTCTGGTAGTCAGTTAACTTCTAGTACTTCGGTCATCCACACACTTTCCTCACAAGCATTAAACACACAGTCAAACATTGCAACCCAGGAACAACTGGCTGTTGCTTTTTACAGAGCACTAAACTTCTTGGCCATGAAACCTCTTCCTGACAGACTCTGTTTTAATTTTGTTCACCCAAATTGGACTGTTAAGTAAGGTTTTAACAGAGTTTCATAGGCAACGAGGGCAAGATACATTTCTCTGATATTGCCCTTTCCTCAGTTGCCCAAGTTACTCCATCCTGTGCCAAAAAAAATGCACAGGTCTTTAGGATAAATAACATCTATCTAACATTAAAAAAATTCATATGGTACATGATTGCAGCAAGAAACAAAAATAGACATTAATAAGAAGAAACCACAGGAGAATGATTGGACTTCTCTAATTATAGCAAAAGCCATTATTTTTTATAGTAACCTATTTCAGCATTATAAAAACTAATTATTGAACTGACAGACTGTATTTCACATGTAATATACATATTTTCCTTTTAGAGGCAGAATTATATAAATTTTTGGCCTACCTATGCTAGATCTTCACCTGCAAGGGTTGGTTTTCACACACAAGTTTGCATACACCATGCAAAGGGTGGGATAAGGGAAGGAGCAAATATCCTTGGCATATCTGCAACAAGCTCATGTCATTTAAAAGCTGACACTTTCTCATTTTAGATGTGGTCATATACTAATGCCATTACCATAGACAGAATTAAAATGGGCAGAATACATGTTGATAGGCATTAATTAGAAAAATACCATTCCAGCAAGGTGGATCTCTCAGTAATTCGTTGAGATAATATGTTATTTTGGTATTACATGTATTTGAAAATAAATTAGTAGTAGTACAGTGTTTTATAGCAGACTACAAAGCAGTACATCGAATCATAGAATCATATGGGGTTGGAAGGGACCTCTGGAAATCATCTAGTCCAACCCCCCC
>JAOXNO010000052.1:37782404-37797736 GCA_028565335.1 Limnodromus scolopaceus | reverse complement strand
TCTCTCAGCCTGTCTTCATAGGAGAGGTGCTCCATCCCTCTGATCATCCTTGTGGCCCTCCGCTGGACCCATTCCAAGAGGTCCATGTCCTTCCTGTGTTGAGGACTCCAAAGCTGGACACAGCTCATCCTTTCCAAGTTTTATACCCAAAGAGCCCAAGGCACCACATAGCTTTATTCCCAGGCCTCCGAGGGTCTTGTTGATAGTCCAGGGGATATTTCAGCAGATTGAACAGAAATCTTTCAACAAGTCTTTCTTAGCATTCTGCTTCAGCAATCCCAGGAGCCAAAATCATCACGCAACCAGTTTTATACCCAAATCTCACTGTTGATCCATTAAGGATGAAGAGTTTTCGTGACAATATTTACCAGGCTTAGCAATGGCTTTACCATTTAAAATTTCATTTTTAGAATTAGGCATTTAAAAAAAAAAAATAATTGCCACTCATTTTGCACTGGAATTTGCAAAAGAACCTCACAAAATTTTTGTTCCCTGGCTGTTTTCCTAAAGGAAAGACAGAAAAACAACAGAAATCCGTCTGCTTCAGTCAAAATATGTATTTGTGTTGATTTTAGTGTTCGTGGGAAAATATTTTTGTGATCAAAGAAAGTTGTTGACCAGATCTTCTGGGGAAAACATACCCCGGTTGTTTATAGTCTGTGTTTGCTGGCTGTCCCCCGCCATAAAAGCAAAGCAGTGAAGTTAAGTGGCAACAGCTATTAAGCCTACAGATAAAAGCTGCCACCAAGTGTCCGTCAGAAATAATTTTCCCCTATTTTCTTTTAAGTACATCCTGGTATCCCTTAAACAAAGTACTTAGGTGCCTTAGATTAAAGCGAAGAAAAAAACCTCATGTCTTTTTGCTTAAAACTGAGCACGTCCTTCGCTATTTTGTTGAGTAACAGCTGGAGCATTTCTTTACAAGTAGTCTGTTCATGGTTCATACAATAATATACTCATTTTCTGTAACAGTTTTTATATACTTGTATTATATCAATATAATTCTCAATTTTTTATAGTGTATTATTTGAAAGAAAGAATATCAGTTCTTTGAAGTAACATTTCAGTAGTATGAACATAGTATGGATTTTCAGAAAATCACGTCTATAGCATCTACTGATTTAAAACTTTTAATTTTTAAATCTGAATTATTTTAAAAAATCATGAGATTCCAAGTGAATTAGAAAATACCATAGTTCCATATAATATTGGTTTTAATTTTGCAGCCAAAAGATTTTATTTTTCCAGAATAAGGTCCATGTGTTCCACTTTTTCCATTTGAAAATAAATTAAGTATGATGTATCAAAAGTTTCCTTCAGTTGCTGCATTGATATTAAAAATAGAAACAAATAATGAATAAGATTCTCCTCTCGTTAGCAGAGCTCAAATAGACTGCCCTATTGATTTAAAAAAAAATCCCAACCAACAGTGTCTTGGATATCATAAAATGTTCACAGTAACAGATTAGAGAGAGCAGTAACTCTGGATTTGATAAGAGCTCAGACGCAGCCTTGAACCTTGGAACGGCTTTATTCAGGAGGGAGTGCCAGCAAGGCCACGTCCATAAACCAGGGAATCCAGCCAGTACTGTTCCATCTGATAGTCGAATGAACTACAAACAGACGTTATCATTAATTCGTTGATATCATAAAAATCGACTGCAGCCACAGCATATCTTTTTCCATCCAAACGGGATCATTCAAATCCTCACCAGGTTCTGATGGGTAAAGTTTGGCTTAAAATAAAGGCTTTAGCCACAACAGAACTGCCTTGATTTAATTTTCAAGTGTTTTAAAAAACAGACGGAGAGAAAAAGAAGTAAAATCACATGGAGATTCCCAAAGTAGGTTTGCCTAGAGTTTATATTAACTTTGAGAAGTTTTATGTTACTCTTTCATCATTAGTAAATCATGGTTGGGTAAAGCACAGGTAAGTCAGTAAAACTTCACTGATACGAGTTGAACTTGTGAGTCAATTAAATGATTAACGTTGAGGGTTTTTTCCCTTAAAAAATCTATTTAACTAAGCAAGTTAACATCTTTAGTGCTACCATTCTGAGTTCTAAATTGCTTTTTAGGCAGCAAAGGTGTCTGAAAATAACTGAGGACATCAAGCTCGCCAAAGTGACCAAGAAGCGGCTCAGGGAACCTGCACCTCACCTACCAGAACGAGGGGCTGGGAAGAGGCTGGGGCTGAGCTGGGGAAGCAACGCAGTGGAACACCGTGGTACAGAGACAGTACCAAGCAAAGAGAGAGCCTGCACCCATGTTAGTAAGGCTCCAGGTTGAGGCCAGATGGAAACAAATCAGCTTTTTAGTCAATTCTCAGGTATAAGACTGGCAACACCAATGTCCGCTCATGGCTGCAGTCCTGCCAGGGAGGCTGTATGTGTCAGGAAGACATCAAGAAGCCGCTTGTTCACCCCTCAACCTCACCTGCTACTGGAGATAGAGAGGAGCTTCCCTCAGACCCAGCAAGGAGCCCAGTACAAACAGGGACCACCTTGGACCTGCCCAGGACCCAGCACCCCCCAGGGCTTCTCCTTCCCCAGGTGAGCAGCCAAGCTTCTTACTACCCAGGTGCTTCCCATTTCAGCAGGATCCCAAAGCTAGATTGGCTTGGCAACAGCTGAATGCTAATTTAAGCCCATTTGAGTGCTTTTGCATAGCATAATAGTTTCCTGCTGATGAGCAGGAAGAGCTTTATCAATTCTGGTTATCCGTGTTCATCGATATCTTCTGCTGCCCTGCCTGTGTGGTTCCTCTGTTGCTCCTTGTGCATTTTTGTTGTCTGATCTACCTTAATGAGCCTAGTTTTTCTACTGGGTGAGTTTTCTGCGATTTTAGAGAGTGATATTGGTTCACAGAGAGATCTGAAGCTGATACAAAGCAAGCAAGCACAGACCAGTGCAGAGAGAGGTAAGCAGGGTCTCTTCCTTCACTACTGTTAAACTGGGATGACGTGGTTTGTGGAGTTTCACCTAAATCTGGTTTACCCTATTGCCTGCAAGAGCTAGTACTGCTGGGGCTAGGCAGCGAGGGCTAGATCCTGTGTGCTGTGGGGAGCAATGTCCTCGCTTTACTGACTCAGCTGGCTCAGGTCTAGCACAGAACCATCAGGAAGCTGGTCAAAGGCTGGGGAGCTCCGTGTCCTTGCGGCTGGCAGGGATGAAGGCAGAGTGAGAGCAGGGCTGCCCCTTTCCTCCTGGGGTTCATGGGTTTGGAGAGCTGCAACCTGCTTTCCTCCGCTGTTGGTAGAAGCAAGCTAGGAATTATTTTCTTTTTTTTAAGGCAATGTTACAGGGTTAGGGGTTAGGACCGTCCTTAGGAGCTGGAATTATTAAGCCTGGCTGGCAGGTATGAAGGGCTTTAACCCCAGTGAGCTGCTGTTGGCCGTGTATCCATGCCAGACCAAGCCTGTGATGGTGCAAGGAAAGAATAATATTGTGTATAGTATTCTAGGGTTTAAAGAGAATTTTGCTGTGCCTCTAGGTAGCTCGAGGAGCCTGTTTTAGTCAAAGGCTTTGAAACAGTTGCGGTTCCTGACTTTCTGAGGATGCTGAGTGAGTTGAGTCAGGGTGCTTGTGCCTTGCCTCGGGGCACTGAAAGCCCCCCGTTGCTGCCCAGCAGCTTGGAATAGCTGAGCTTTGTGCCTGATAATTGGCACGATGCACAAGCCAGCCTGCCCCGAATTTCCCCTTCAAGCATACCATCCCCTTGTCCCTGCTCCTCCCTGGCCTGAGCACTCATTTCCTTGTTCCTCCTCTCAGCCAGTGCTTTATGTGGAAACTAGAAACTGTGAACATACCCTTCCCTGTAGAGGTCCTTCACTTCTCGCCAGGCACCCTCACCAGGGACACGGCCTCTCCTGCATGTGGTCGCTGGAAAGCGCAGGGAGGAATGACAGGGCCGTTATAGGGGTTACAGCAGAGCTGGAGCGGGACATGGGGAGCTGCGGATGGTGGGCTTGTGCTGTCCTGGTGTAACTGCAGTTTGTACTGCTGGACCCGGCTTGTTTTGAGTGCAGAAATGGCCCCTGGCAGTGGGAAGGAAGTGGGGCTGTGGCCACCAGTGACTGGACAGTAGGGAAGGTGTAGAGACCGGCCAGCAGCCACATGGCCCCCAGGGCTGGGTAATGTTATTGTGGACCTGCCATAGCATGGTGTTTAGGGACATGGTGCTATTTAGCAAGACAGCATTGACAAAACCTGAAAGAACAGAAAAAAGAAACTTTTTTCTCTGTGGGTTTGTTTTTTTGTTTTGTTTTATGGTTCTTTTTAGCATTGGGGTGCTGACTGTCGAGTGTTAACTGGTGTAATGGAGGGCAGGCTCACCTGGGGAGCAGAGCAAACCAGGACTGAGAAATGCTTCTGGATCCTCCTTAGTCCCCTAGAAGGAAGATGCGATCAAGACTTGAAGGCGTTGGTGTGCCTGGTCGAGTGGTGAAGCTCAGCAGTGCTGTGCACGTGGGGCGCCGTGGTGGGCATATGGCCAGGGCTGCACAGGGGAGGTGCCACCTTGTTCTGGTGCCTTCCCTTCATTTCTAGCTGTGACATTGCATCATTACTTTCCAGACACTCCAAATATATTGAATCCATGGTTAATATTAGTTTTCCACAGTGAAAGTATTTTTTTGATGTTTGTTTTCCCTTTGAATTGTTAGCTTTGAAATGTATGGTTTAAAAAAAAAAAACCACAAACAAAAAAAAAAAAACAAAACCCAAACCCAACACAAACACCAAAACAACCAAAAAAAACTTGTGGTCCTTCTGTGTAGACCAGCCCTGAAGGGAAAGAAAAGGGCTTTGAGAGGCTGAGTTATGGGGTGAGAAGCTGCACCAGGCAGGAGGAGTTGTCCTTGGGCTCACCCGGTGCTGAGTGCTTCCTTCCCACCCTGCTGATGTTTGTGCAGAGCGCTCAGCCCGAGCTGGAAGTGCACAGCTGTGTGGTGTTGGCGGTGGATGTGGGAGGGAGAAGATGCTGTGAGAGGGGAGACGAGCTCCTGTGGCAGAGCATCCCCCCTCTGCCTTGGAGGTGACCTTGGGCAGGCACACATGGTCACAGCCAGGTCTCTAATGAGCCACAAGCTGAACACACAGAGCCTTTTCTCTATTGCCAACTGAAGACTGGAGGTGGGCGCTCCTGCCTGTCCTTCCCTCCCTGCCCTAGCATGCCAGATGTGTCAGAGGGACTCACTTGGGCCAAAACGTGGTGCAAAGGGCAGCTCTGACACTTGTGAAGGAGGATGCTGTGGCGTGACAGGTCTGGTGCGAGGGTGGCAGATGTGGATGGCATCCTGTTCAGCCAGGACATTCCTCCTTCCTGATGGCATCTGCCCACGTGCTCACCCAGCTACCACCATTCCCAGCTCCTCTCCCACTATGCCAGAGGTGCTGCAGCTGCCTGGGCTGGGGCGAGCAGCCTGTGTGGGAGTGGTGTTCTCTTGAGACAGCTTGGCTGTGAAAAATTGAGCTCTTTACTTGGTAGTTCTCCAGAAACTTTGTGTTTCTGGAATAAAAGAACTTTATGTAAATCTCAGTTTCAGTTTTAAAACAAAGTAAATAAGTGCTTGGCCGGAAGACAATGGCAGCACAAGGCAAAATGCAGCCTGAAGATGCAGGAGCATGCCAGAATGTGTTATTTTTAAAATTCTCCAGAGTCTGAGCCAGTCATTTTGAGTTTTGTGTGTTCCCCTCTTTTAATATTTCAATGATTGGCCCTAAAGTGACCCAGACGCACTTGTACCTTGCCAGCTCCCCTTCCCTCCCTCCTCTCCTGGGTGAGATGAGCCCACAGCTGCTTGAGATGATTCTTCTTGCAGGAATGGGCTGAGTGGAGACATTGTGTTCAGTGTGCAAGTTGCTCTTAAGACATCATAAGCGGAAATTCATCTTTCAGAGAAACCTGTGCAAGAGGAGCCCATGTGTGCCACTTCAAATGGTCATGCTCTTTCACAGAAATGCTTATGATACACGGTATCTTCAAATTACTTCAACCCAATGGGAGATTAAACAATCCAAAAAAAGCTGTTGTTCCCTCTTGCCTGCTGCATTTTATTAGTTTGGGTTTTCCATTGCTCAGAGTCCTCTATGGTGGCAGATGTCAGGGGCTGGGGTTGTAGGGCAGCACCGTGACCTGGTGGGGTGGCTGGGCAGTTTCCCAGGGTGGACAGGAGCAGGCTGGAGAGAATGGTCTTGGGCTGCTCCTGTGGGAAGGATCTCGTAGCCTCAAACTGGAAGCAAGTGCTATCGCACTGAGCACTCAGCGGGGGTCAGTGGTTCTCTTTATAATTTGCATTTTGATATTCCAGACTTAAAAGGCTCATTTGCAGGTTTTCCTTTTCACTAGAATGAAAAGGACACTTTTTACACTGCCAGACAGTTAATAATTTCCCTTGCTTCCCATCTGGGGAAACCAGCTCGTGTCCCCCTGAGAGGGCTGTCACTGGGAGGAAACGCTCCCTGCTGGGCCCTTCTCTGGAGATAACAAGGGAAGACTGAGCGGCTGAGCTGGTCTAATTGCTCACTCCTGCTTCTCCTCCACCCTCCTCTTCTCAGGCTTATTCCCTCTGGTGCTGTCCCATCCCCTCCCAGCTCTGGTACCTGCCTGGTGCCAAGTGGGTTCAGCTCATTAAATCAGCGGACAACTAACCCGACTACAAATAAAACCCAATCAATTAAAAAAAAAAAAAAGAAGCAAAAAACAAAACAAAACAAACCCAAACCACTCCAAAAAGCCCCACTTTTGAGGATGGGTAATGCCCTGAATCAAGGGGAAAGCACTGAGGGAAACACAGTGTCTTTTGGCATCAGTGGACTGTGAGCACTGCTGGGTTAATTAAAACCATAGTATGTAATTTCCCATTTTGGGTGCAGCACGGCTGGGTGGTGGTCTGTTGGGGCAACATCCTCTCGTGTCCCACCACCTCCTTCAAGCTGTCCCTAGCTCGTACTGTTGCAGGGGAACCTGTGTCGGGGCAGAGACCTGGATGTGCCTCAGCTCAGCCCAGAAGCAGTCATTTTCCCCACTGGGCTGTCCAGGTGGGACTCCAGGGCTGGGCATTGAGGGGGAAATGCCATTCTTGAACTGCTGCTGCCTTTGGGAAGCTGCCTGCACCCCAGGACACCCTACGTGAGGGAGCTTTGGAAAGAGAAATATATTATCTGAGCAACCCCTGCCAAGGAAAGGACACCTTTCCTACCACCTGGGTGAGCAGCTTCAGGGGAACAGACAGATCTTATTCTTCCACCTTGCAAGTTTCCTTCCACAGAGAGCAGAAAACTCTGTGCATTCTCCGCCTTGCTGGGCTGGGAGGGGGGAAAATATTCCTGTTGCGCCAGCCCCTACAAAACCCATCACTAAACCCAACAGCGTCTGTGGAATCTGTAACACAGTTTTGCAGTACTTTCTGGGAAACCACTTTTATAAATGTCCAGGCTATTCCAGCAGTGCTTTTGTTCAGCTTTATTTTATAAAATGATGTATTTGAAAATATTTTGGTAAGATATAACGCAATTACTGTAGTTCATGAAAATCATGCAAATATTTTGACATGTAAAAGTAAAAAAAAAAAAAACCAACCTGAAAACCCTTGTTCTTATGGGATATCCCTTCAATGCCTAAATATAAGGATTAGAGGAGCTGGAAGTTCATGAGAGTTCTTACCAAGTGATAAAGGAGATGAGAAATAAGACTGGAAAACAAGGAGATGCACCAGATGGTGAGGAAGAGACTCCTTCCTTTGGGCTACTGAGATGGGGACCCCTGTTGTTACAGAGTGTTGGACCCCCTGGGGCAAGGTGGCCTGACCCAGCGCCTTTGCAGCAGGAGAACTCTTTGCTCTGGTAGTAGTGAACCGTTTTGGTGCACGTCCCTGTATTAGCTGATACAGAGGAGGAAAAAGAATTGCAACACTCAGCTTAGCAGATGCAGAGAGCTCAGCTGAGCAAAAGTTCAGCTTTTGAGTTTTCTGGGGTTTTTTTGGTTTTGTTTTAGTTTTTTTCCCATACAGTTTAGAACCAAAACATTGATTTTGGAGCATCTGTAATACTTGATGTACAACATAAAAAAAGCAAACCAGCAGTAAGATAGGGTCTCGCTGTAGCATTAAGCCCTTGAGGAGGATCTCAGCAGCACCACAAGTACCTCCTTCCAGGAAAAACTGGAAGGAATGAAGGAAAGGGGCTATTAATGAATCTGTGTCTGGAGTGAAGTTCATGCTGACTTTGACAGTTCAGTCTTCTCTGTTAAGTTCCTCCTCCCCTGTGGCTTGGAGGCCCACGGGTATTTCGCTTGCATGGTCCAGTTTAGGCTCTGGTCACAGTTGACCAAAGCTTGTCTGAAACCAGGGGTGGGACCCCAACGCTGGTATTTTGAGGCTGAAATCTGACAAAGGTGGGTGGTGCTCAGTGCAATGGCTTGTGTCTTAGGAAGAGTCTTGGCTTTAGCCTGCAAAATGAGATCTCTCTTTTGTGTCATTCTCTATTTAGACCAGATGCCTTTGCCTATTAGTACGGCTTTGATAAGGCCGAGTAGCTGACAATTTCCTGACTCTTAAGTAGCTGGTAAAGTGTAACTCTGTATTGTCAAGGATTATTATTACTATGGGGTGTCGGGGGAGGAGGCACAGCGATAGATTCTCCAGCATCAGTGGCAATTTCTGAGCACAGCTTTCAGGAAATGGTTGTTGGTTTCCATGTTTTATAATAATATAATAATCAAAGCATTCTGCACCAGTATGAAAGTTACATGTCCATGGTGTGTTGGAATCGTCATGGAAAAGGTAATGGGTGGTTTTGAGATTTAGAGATTCATGAAGCTGCTTAAAGGTGAGTCCTCCTGGTCCTGGCGGCCTGTGGGTAAGTTGATGGCATCAAGTAAATACCTGAATACCCAATAAAGGCTGATAGTGCTAAAATGTGGAATTGTATGATAATCCCACACATGTCCACCTACAGGCTACACTTTGCTGGACTGAGGTCTCATGTGTTTCCTATTTTTTCCCCACAGGCTAGTTTTTCATCCTATATTTCGTTGAGATAATCTTGATCAGGGTATATCAGAAAGCCAGTAAATAAGCTGTCTGTCCAGTAGGGATCATAAAAGAGACCATTTTGTTCTGAGTAAAAGATCTGCAGCCATACCTCATCCTCCTGCTTCAGAGAAAGGATGGTTGATCCAGAGGCTACGTCATGGTTTCCAGTGTTGGCATCAAAAGTCTTGATCCGGTACTGCCCGTTGTGGACCAAGCCAATGGCCAAATGTTTGTTGGCCAAAGTGATATCATAAGTGAAGTAGTAAATGCCTGGGATGCTGCATATAAATTTCCCACTGGAAGCATTGTAATGTCCTCCCTCATTCATCAGGATCCTGTCAAATTTGATGGGCAGCCTTTCCCTGGGGTAGCTCTTTGAGACTGCCACAGAGAAGGCAGATTTGGCTTTGTTGGAGTTACAGGTACAGGGTCCTGGCAGCCCGGTCTCGCCCTTGTTCCCTTTGGGCCCTTTCTTTCCTGGTGCTCCATTTTTTCCAGGATTACCCTTTAAACCCTTGGGCCCTCGTGGGCCTGCCTTGCCAATAGCTCCTGCTTTCCCCTTTGGTCCTGGCTTGCCGGGGTTTCCTGTTCTGCCCTGTGGACCTAGAAGACAAATAACCTTGTAAATTTTTCAGTGAAAGAAGTGATATGCCAAGTGGAAAGGGATTATATCATTGCAGCAGTATATTTTTATTTAGGAGGAAAACCTTGCTGGTGAGAATCCTGATGAAATACCACCTGGGGCTGGACATCTGTCAGGACTGACTAACAGTGTTAGGTAGGTTGTTGGCATGATAACAATGGGACCCAGGAGCAGGACAGTCTGTCCCTTTTCAGGACTGAAAGGCTGGTTCAATTATCTGCCTTGCTTGAGAAAAAGGAGCAATTAATTATAAAGCTAGCCAAGAACAAGCTTTAAATGTTTAGGTTTTGCAGGAGTGGGACAGGTTTGTGGAGCTTTTGGAATGTAGCTTTGAGCAGATGGAGTACTTTTAATCTCTTGTCTCTTTTTTTTTTTTTCTTAACATTTAACATGAAGCTGTTGTTTTAAAAAAAAAAAATTACTAAAATTCTAGGTATAGTAAAAAGCCCAGCCTAGCTGGGGGATCAACCAGTGGTGAACCAGAAGACACCCAGTGCATGGATTGCTGTGAGACGGGAAGCAAGCTGGGCTGTCACAGTGATGCTGAAACTGCTGATCAATGCTGATCACAGTAGTGTCTGATATAAGACAAATTCGTAGGCATTTATACCCTGTCTCTTGACCCGCTGTAGCAAGACTAGATTTAAATGCAGCTGCGGGTGGAAACCTGTTCTCCAGATTCCCTGTTTCGGGGGTGGGAGAAGAGAAGAAGATGCAGCTTTGGTGCGCGGGTGTTATGCTGAATCAGGAGTGCACTCTAGCGTGGCAACGGGAAATCACTGCTTCCTCCCCGCAGCTGGTCCTGATGCTTACTGACTGTGCGGCTGGGTCTAAAGGAGAGCCCCACCTCAGGATTAAAGAAGGGTTGTTGTTAGCTTTGAGTTAGATTGAGTAAGGTCAGAGCAGTGCCTATCACCCAGCTAGAGCGCTCCAGGGAGCAATTACTTCATTTTTTCGCCTGGCTTTGTTTTGCTTGAGAGCACCACTTTGTCTCATCTAAAGAGCATGCATTGGAACAGGGAAAACCTCACCTCATAGCAAAGTGAAGCCAATAGGAATTGCACACAGCATTAAGATGCTGTCAGCAAATAATGTGAGTCTGAACCCTCCTGGCAGGAGCTGACACGTGTGAGATGTCGGAGGGGGGAGAGTGGAAGTTTCTGGAAGAGCTTCCTATGAGATGTTGTCTGTCCTGGGGCTCAGATTTGGGGTGACAGGGTGCTGTTAACTGGGCTGTTGCACTATTGCTTTTACGTTTTACCCTCGTTGTGTTAGGAAGTTAGGTGTTTTTTTCCTCACCTTCATCTCCGTGCTCGCCTTTATCCCCGTCCTTGCCGTCCTTGCCATCTTTGCCTGGGAAGCCCATCCTGCCGACCGTCCCTGGAGCCCCGGGTGCACCAGGGGGTCCCGGTGGCCCAGGTGGTCCCGGCAGGCTGCATGCCAGCTGGGGACCCTCCTGCAGCGCTCCCTTGGCAAAGCCCCCCAGGATATGGTTTGCCACACAGGGCACGGTCCAGAGCAGGAGGACAGCAGAGATCATGGCGCAGCCTGCAAAAAGGAGATGGGACGTGGCTGTTGTGTGTGGCAGCCAGCATGAGTGGGTACAGTGCTGTCCCCTCCACCGGGATGGTGCGTTGCAGAGGCTTGCATGAAAATGGGAGATAATTGAGCTTTTTTTGGCAGGGTGGAGGAGCTGTTTGTTTTGGTGTGAAATGAATTCAAAGATTTGGTTCATGGAGTTTTCTAGGCCTGAGCATTACATTTTTTTTTTTTTTTTTTTGAAACTTGCTCTTCTCTGAGTCTGTCTGTGGCCACCCCTCATTTTGGTCCCTGGGCCTCCTTTTCCCTGAAACACAAATAGCGATGGCAGAGGGGTGCAGAAAGCAGCCGCTCGGGGCTAGTGGAGTGGAGGATGGAGAAAGGGTTTTGGTGTAAAGTTCCCAGTAGGACCTGCCCTGTGGCTGGGTCACTGGGGTTTCTTACCCAGCACAAAACCAAAATCGTGTGGTGCAGGGCTGAATTTAGAAGACGGGCTTGTGGAGGCTTTGGGCTGAGGCAGTCCTTACTGCCTTTTGTCTGACAGTATGAATTGAACCTCTTAGCTGGCTGAGGATGTCCCGTTCCTCGTCGCACCCTGGCTGCGTGGCCGTGCACAGCCTGCAGCCCAGTCGCCCCCCAGGGCTCTGGCTCGGTGTCGGGGTGCAGTCGCCCCTGTAGCAGCAACCAGCCCCGCTGCGGCCTCTGCTGGGGGTTTCCTAACCCCTTGCCATGCTGACCTGCCTCTCTGGGGGGGCAGTACCTCAGTTTTTATGTCTCCTGGCTCTGTAAAGTAGCCATTGCTTTAATTATAGCAAATGCCAAGGGCTTTTTTGGAGCATCCCAGGCTCTGCCTTCTTTCGTCGTGGGAGGCTGAGCCTCCTGGGCTCGTCTCACTCCGATCCTGGATGGGGAGACAGCGATAGAAAATAATTTCTGGAATAAAGCTATTCCCATGAACCTGCTAATAATACAGAGCAGTTATTATACAGTAAAATACTCCTCTGGATGTCTGCGCATGGAGCTGTTTGCAAATAGCTGTCTATGCTCCATGTGCAACTCTTCAGTAACTCCACTGCATCTTGAACTAGTGCTCAGACACAGCAGCAGCTTAGAGAAGATGCTCAAAATCAGGCTGATTGATGAAAGCCATCTTCATGCATGACCCACCTGAGACTCTGGGTATTAGAAGCATTCAGAATAGAATTGGGGTTCTGCACATGGTAACAGACATAGTGAAAAAGAGAATTTCTCCTATACTGCCAGTCTCTGACTACCCATGTCAAAGGTGCTCCTGCTGTCCCCTCCCCATGCCCAGGCTGGGGATTTTTCCCTCCCTTTGCTCTGCTAGTGAGGGCTGTTACAGTCATGGCCACCAGCTCCCCAGCAGGGCTAGTGCTCCCTGGTGGGCACTAGCCACAGGCTGAGGGCAGACACTGGTGGAGTCGGGATCTTTTCAGTTGTGTGGATGTGGAAACAAGCTGGTGGGGGATGAAAGGCATCCCCTGGCCCAATTTCTTTCTTTCAGCTTCTGAAGCTGGAGTAGCCCTTGGAGGAATGAGACAAAGCCTAAAACTGCCCCATACAAATCTGTGGCCGGTTCACTATTTTCTCAGTAGCTCTTTGATTAGGAGAGATCAAACTGAAGCCAAAGGATTTTTTTTTTTTTTTAAGGAATTAGCCATGTATGACTTTGATACAACTCCTACCCTTGGGCTGAAAGGTACATGCTTTTATTTGATGGAAAAGACTCCTATGAAATTTAGTCTTTTCCCTCATTACAGCTACCTCTGATGGTAGGGGGTTAAATATTTTACAAGATTCATCCATTTGCATGGGCTTTCTTAACACATCCCAAAGTCCTGCTAACAAAATACAGAATGTAAGAGAGGATTGAAAAGCAAGCAAGCTCCCTTTCACATATTTCTTCAACCTTTGGTGCAGAAGCAAATGTGAAGTTAAACGCAGAAGCAGTAGAAGATGAGCTGGGATATCCCAGACCTTTCAATCTGTCGGTGGCCTTTTGGGCAGGCGAGGTCCTGCTTGTCATCGAGCCAAACACCAGGAGGCTTTAGCATCTCCCCAGTAGTGTTATGTTTAACTCTTGCACTGGAAATTAGATGCTTAAAGTATTGTATAAATTTCATGTTGGCCTTAGCGCTCTTATCCTGCTATTGGCTCCTGAAGGGGGTGGAAATGCATATTATATGCTCCAAATCCAGCAAGCAATGTGCTCCATATTAATGCTGAGTGGGAGCCCCCCAGTTCTGTGCTATGTATAATTAAGAACATGCAGAGGAGTGGGAAATGCAAAACAGATCTCCGGGCTGGATTTGGCTGCTGAGCTATTTTGTTCTTCAGCTCTTTCGCTTTTGTTGTACCTAAGGTTATTTGCTGCTGGTGAAAGGTGTCGGTTTAATGGCCTTGTGAGACACAAATCACCGGTCAGTATTAACGCGGGCAGTTGAATAAAGGCTTCTCAGTTCACAGGAAGGGAAACAAAGTGTTAGAATGCCGGTGGAGTGGGGAGGTCCCGAGGAAAGCTACAGCCCTGCTTCCCAGTAACCACCTCAAACGGGGCAGAAGAGAAGCGAGAGGCGTCTGGAGGGGGCTGACAGTAATAAGTAGTGGCAAGGAAAAATGTCACTGTGGAGCATAACCTGGAAAAAAGCTGGGACTGCTTCGTGTGGAGAAGAAATGGGCAAGAGGGAGCACAGGGCAAGGAGGGCAGCTCCTTCTCTTATAGTCTCTCACCATAACTACTTCTATTACATTCAGACAATCCAGCTACTTGACCTAATGCGATAAAAAGTGGCAAATGCAAAATAGCCCAAGGCTGGGAGGTCAGTAGTAGTGGTACTTGGATAGACAGGGGATATTTGACTACCTGGAACCGCGCTCTGGCACGGCTCCCGACTCGGTGTTAATTAACGGCTCCACAAGAACATTTCATCCCACATCACAGCAGCGCGTGTGGGATGCAAAGCACAGTCACATTCACAAGAGGAGCTATAAATAACCTCTTAAAGAATTCTCTTTGAAAGAAAACAAACCTCACGCTGTTCCACCTTAAAAGGAAAATTGCTCCTCGATGTAGCATGTATGATGAGCTCCAAAAAGCAAATTGGAAACAGATCAGCATCTTTCCTCTCCCGCAGTACGGGCGGCAGGCCTGGCACTGGAGCCCCTGCTGCACGGTTTTAGCTGAGGTCTTACTTTTCTAGTGACGTTTTAATTAATGTCTCTGTTAATAGGGCTTTGGAGACTTTGGCCGTGACCGATGCCTGTTGTGCGGGAGTGTGCCCTGTGCCCAGGGGTTATGGGAGCTGACTGGTGGTGGGCTGCTCGGGGAGGAGAGGAGATCCTGCATCTTCTGACCAAGCGTGGGGACCGGCAATGGCTGTAGTTTGTATCTGCTGCTGAAATGCAAATGTTCAGCTCCTCGGCACCTGGGGAGAGCAGAGTGGTGTTGGGCACTGATTTCAGCGTGGGAACGGAAAGTGGACCAACTTCACTTAAACAAACTATCTCAGGTGTCTGCAGCGTGGGCATGGCTGGCCAGGCCTTAGGGCTGCCGTGTCCCGGCTTCTCCCCCGCAGAGCCTGGGGCAGCACCAGCACTTGCTTGAGGTTATCAAGTGCAATACCAAGAGGAGAGGTGCTCTGGCCCTTCACGTGTGGAGTGCCTCTCCCTCGGTGACAGCATGGTGGTGATGGCCGAGATCTTACGCACGCAGAGATGCTTTTCTTCCCAGTATTTAAAAATATCCCCTGGAATCAATGTGGTCTATAAAACTGTCCTGTGGATCCCCACTGGGTAATTTTGGGGAATGCTTGTCAGGAATCAAACCAGGAAGGGGACAGTTTTGGATAGCATTCACTTCTGAATTTTAGAGCTAGGGCACACCTTTATAGAAAATACCTCAGGGCAAATAAAGCAATAAAGACAGAGCATCTGTGATTTGCAGGCATGGTACAAGCAGAGCTGAGAGATTACTGGTTTCTCGCTTTCTAACAAGCTGCACGTTTAGGTGTCTTCACTTAGATGATAAAATGTATGAATCATAGAATTGTCTAGGTTGGAAGGGACCTTTAAGATCATCTAGTCCAACCATCAACC
>JAOXNO010000052.1:37761637-37773298 GCA_028565335.1 Limnodromus scolopaceus | reverse complement strand
TGCATGCCAAATCCAAGGGGAAGCAGATGGAGGAAAATTAATCCTCATGATCAGATCCACAATGTTCTTTAACATTTAACCTTTATGATATAAATAGGACATGTTTTAAGCTGCATTGGTCCTTTAACCGTTGAGTCTTGAGATCTGCTCTGCATCATTCACAAGCTCAAGGAACTGTATTTTGAATAAAAGACTAATTGCTTTTTTTCCCTGGAGCTGCCTTTCTGCCTCACCAGAGAGAAAACTGGCCCATCCTGCCCTCGGGCTCTCTCAGCAGAGCGAGACAGGGCACGCTGGAAAGTAAGGTACAGTCACATCTTCTGGTACTGAAAAGAAAATCCATCCACAGGAGTCTGCTTGGGGTGGAACTCGGCACCTTTATTTGTAATAAAGCTCTCTCTGTAGCACCGAACACATTATACCGGCTTGTGAAATACATGCACCTTTAACTCTGTCCCCGTTTTTCTCTTGAACGTAAGGAGAACACTCACTAAACCAGAGTTCAAATCTGAGCTTTACAGGCTGCCAAGACTGGTGAATTATTTGTTCGTTCTAAGTTGCTCTTTTTCAGTGGTATTTCTGAGTTCCAAGCCTCTAGCTACTTTTAGAAAGGTATCTAAGTAGCTTAAGGAAATGATAACACAGACCCTTCTGACATCTCATCTTCCCCCAAACTGAACTCGGCGCCGAGTGAGACATCAGCAGTTGGTATCTGCAGCTGGAGCTGTGCTGCCCACAGTTCCAAGTCTTACAGCCCCAAGAAGAGTAATATTTTACAGTTCAGCTAATTCAGAAAAATAATCAGTTTGTAGTCAGGTCCTACCAGAGGATCCAGATTTGCTGTGTTCCAGAGACAGTAAATACTCAGCCTAAATTTTAGATCATCAACGAGAATACTGCAGATAGTTTTAATACAGAACTATATTGCAGACTAATGCAGAATTTCTATAATTAGCATTTCTGTGTGCTAAATTAAAATACTCAGTCCTCAAAGTGGCTGTGAAATAGAAGCTGTTTTTTGCTTGAAATTATTCATAACCTAGAAAAGTCAAAACCTGAGCTGATGTGGAAACCCAGAACGTGAGTCACTGGATTTTTAGGAGAAGGAAAACCATATCCCTAATATTTTCCCCCCTCTGTCTAAATCCACATTGTTTGTGAAAACATAAAAGCAATTTCTGCAAAAGTCGATTTCTCCTCTTTAAAGTTTTGCCTTCCTGGCACTTGGTTGTATTAACAATTCCACACCCAGATCTTTGATCTCACTAGTTGATTTTTTGCAAGTGCTAGGAGATTTTAAAATCAAGTTTTATAAATCTGACTGCAAACTTTTATTGTATTAGTCTTATAAAATAAAGGGGAAGTAAACTTGGAAAAAACCTAATAAAAAAAAAGGAAACCAGGTTTACAGGTGGAAATTACAGGTACAACATTACAGGCAAAACACACTCTTTCACTTTCTTCCAGTAACTTTAACTTCCTTCATTGTTTACAAAGTGGAAATTATAATCAGGTTCTTGAGTTTAAAACAAAAAGCCAGGAAACAGGGTTTTCCTTGTCCTACCATTAATATAACCACATTAAATGTGGTTATAAAAGGCATGTTTAATAAGACAGTTTAAGCCAGAACAGAAATAACTCTTAAGCCTTCCAACTCCAAAGTTGTGCTGTGAAGTTTTTCCCCCATTACTTCAACTTTTAATAGTTAAAGGGGAAAACTCTCAGTGTAAGGACTACTGTTGCCAACAGAAAGCAGATGCTGTTTCACATTACCCCAAGGTACTACAGCCCAACACTTGGTATCACACCACGTAACAGGATTGGGGAAGTTTATCAGGGTGACACGAGCACTGTATCAAACAGCAAACCAAACAACTCCCAGCGTTGCAACTGAAATTTATATGTTAACATCTGCAGAAACAGAGTTAGAATTTAAAAGCTCTACAGTCAGCCTCTCTTAACCTGTTCATTAAAACGGCTGCACAGCATTTAAGACCTTTATATTAATTTAACCAAAACTGTACAAAGCAATCAATTATTACATTACCAAAATACTACAAAGTGATCAAGAAAAGAACTATTTCTCCTTTTAAAGCCATGTGACAGGCAACTCCCTTTACAAATAAGAGGCTGCAGTAGCTGGACCAAATTGTTTTTTCAACAATTGTGGTTCTATATTGACACCTGCTGACCGTTTCTTTTTAGGGAGTCAGTTTTACTGAATGTATTATGACTTTATGTATATATTAGTTGGCCAAACAAACCTAGAATTCCAGCATCAGATCTTTTATCTTCCAATAAAAATTTTACAGAGTAGGCATATGTATTTTGTAGATACATATAATTTTTATTTGTGTGTGTACATACATTTGTGACTGCATATGTATACATACACACAAATCTAAAATTGCTGTAAGTATTGGGCTGCTTATGTCTGCTGAAAGAAGTTTCCACCAACTTCTTTGGTGTAAAAAAAGGTCTCTGCTATTTCTGGCACTTCCACACATGGAAGGCAAGTGTCTACAGACCTGTAAACGAGTATGAAAAAGAGTCTTGTGTATCGGAATGATTTTCACTGGGACTACTGTCCAAGAAAAGAGGCCATGGGATCATCAGGTCTCTGCCGTTTCATTCTGTAGGCTTCCATTTCCTCTTCTGTTGGCTCCCTGGTTTCATACAAGCTGTTGTAGGGTCTCTTCCTCTCATCTAACTGCATGATTTCTTTAACATGGAGAAGACGAGCTTCTTCTGCATTTAGTGCCTGAAATTAAAGCAAAGGAAAAAAACAAACAAACAAACCCACAATGAAAGTTAAGTAAAAGAACCCAATGAAAGTTTGTGTTAGATTCTAGTACCAGCAGCAGGCAGAACGGTGGGAGAAGCAATGCACATCTGTCTGGCCCCACCTACAGCTCACTTCATTTAATGCTCATTTTTTAGTGTTTAACATAAAATTATAGTAAATGGATATTTAGCAAACAAGATACTTTACTATCTTTCCACTATCTTGGCCTTACCATGGAGTAATCATGGCCCAGCAAGTACAAAAGCAGATTAGTGAGGATGTGATCTTAGGGGTTTGGGTTTGTTGTTAGTGGTTTGTTTTTTTTTTTTTTTTTTCAGTCAGAGTGCATTTTTTTTCATGTTTTTTGAAACACATGTTATCCCCTTCCTCAAACTGCTTATGTTGCTCCTTCTTGCAACATAAGAAAAATGTTGCAGAAAGGAGCAACTTTTTTTTTTACACTGAAAAAACCCTGCATTTGTATATTTCTTTGATTAACCATAGTTTGACACTAGTTTCACACTGTGCTTGCGGCAGGGCTGGTGAGCAGCAGTCAGTCGAGAGCGTGGTGGATGGATTTATTGCATCAACTGTGAGACTGGGCCCAAGTCTGGGATAAAAAGTGCGAAGTTAAGCTTTGACGGGGCCTTTGATCTCTCCATCTTTTACCCAAATCATTGTGTTCTGCAGTGTCTTTTATAGATCTACAGCTATAATAGGTGCCTAGAAAGGAAGTGTTCTAAATCTTCTAAACTAAATCTTCCAAAACTAAATATTTATTGCATGTTTGCCTGAGAATTAGGAAACTTTACAACATCTAACAGCATTTTAAATTTGCTTTAGCTCAAAATTAGCATCAAAGAACATCCCACAGAACACCACCAGAACTGCATTACAGGGTTCATAAAACTGACATAGTTGTAAAATATATTTCAAGATCTTTTTGCCACAAAACCACTGAAGAATAGAGTTCACCTTTTTAAGTTTTTCTTGCTTCTTTTTCTCTTCACCCTCACTATCTGAATTTGAGCTCTTCTTGTGCTTCTTCTTTTTCTTCTCTTTCTGTTTCTCTTGGTGGATCTGTAAGGTGGAAAACCAGCCACTGTTAAGATTCAACTTGCAAACGTTACTAACGTTCAAGCCATTAAATCCCAAGGATCTATTAATGCTCTTTGAGAGCTTATTTTTTAATACAGATGTTAACAATCTAATAATGCAGTCCAATAATTTTCAGACTCATTACGACTTACACAATTTTGTAGTTACATATATGTTTCCATCTCTTAAAACACTGAGGAAAAATACCTGCCTTCTTGAGAAGTGAAACAACCTACCTCCATTAGCGTTTTGGGTTTTGTCATTTGTTCTTCCTCCCCAGGTTGCGCTTCCAGTAAGCTTGCTTCAGTGTTCTACACAACAGAGGAGAGGAAGGATACCCGTTTACTAAGCACGTTTGAAAGAGGAAGGACCTGAAAAAAAAAAACCCGAAACAAACCACAAAACCCCAACGCCACCCCCGCCCACAAATCAAAGCAGTCTAAAACTTGGGTAGGAGGATGAATGTTTTTTAGCTCTTTCCAAGTGACTAAATAAGACAATACTTACAGCAATTTCTTTCCCAGCTTCTCCTGTACAGTACGAGTACTTGACAAATGAGTGGCAGCATTTGTAACCCCACTTGCCTTCTTTCCAATATGAACCCCAAATGCACTGCAAGAGAAGACACCATAGCAGTTATGTCCACGACGACACACCCGTAGGAGGCAGCGTGCAATTTATTCTTGAGGCTATATCCCGAGAAGTAAATTATTCAAACAATCCAGAAGGGAAAGTTATGAAAATACTTTCGCTATTTCACATTAGCTTTACAGGTGCAGTTTCAAAAAGGAGAAAAGCAACAGGATGCGGTCAACTCATATTCAAAGTCAAAGGGAAATACAGTAACTTCCCCTTCAGTTTAAGATTGCCATCACAACTCCTCAAATTCACATTGCAGCTGTGACAACTTGAAATTCATCCTTAATAGAAAGGGGAGAGCATCACATTTGAGAGAGGATAAATTTATTTGCTCTATTAATTATATTGTACTGTATCCTACTGTACCTCATTCCCTTCCAGTAGGAAGAAATCTAATTTTTTAATAATTTTTACATAAGCTAGGGCTTACTGTATGGTTGTTGATCTTTACATCCTCTTCATATTTAGAGCAAGCAATAGCTTTCTCTTGTCCTTTGATGACTGTTCCATGTCTAGAGTACTCCACATAATCTTCTGTTTGTGCTAACAGCAGTTCAGCTGGTGGGGTATCCAGATGTTCTTGTCCTCCATACTAAAATGCATATAGAAATGACATATAATAGCTTTTAAAAAAACCCCACCTTTTATGTAGTTAAGCATACACTTCAAAACCTTCACCTTCAGTACCTTCTGAAGAAGACACAAAAGAAGTGGATGGAGACAGTTTAATCTTAATGAATAGTTAAGAGAAATACATCTCCTATGGCCACTGTGCTGGATTTTGGTGGTGGTTTGTTTGGGGTTTCTTTTGTTTGTTTGTTTGTTTTTTAATGCCTGGAGGGTTACAACAGTGATATTCTTCACTCAAAGCAGAAAAACCTTTCAGACAAAACCAAGAGGCTTTGATATAACCACAGCAGTACATTGTGCTCCCTTCCAGACTTAAATGTTGAGAAGGTTAGAATGGATTATCTAGTTATCAGCTGTCCAAGAAACCAGTAGCAAAATCTAAAATATATACTTATCTAGAAGACTGCACCCAAAATTCAAGTCTGAAAATTCTGCTTTTCACATTTAAGAGAAAAGAAAAATTTAAAAATAGTTTTGGGAAACCATGACTTTGGTATTTTATAAAAGATACCACTTTTAAACAGCAAAATAATTTTTTTAACCTCTTGTATTATTTAAAAAAAAATAAAATCTAAATGCCCACTCCTCCTACATACTGGTGTCAGATTTTTCACTGGAGAAATTCTGACAGTTAAGGGAAGAGCTCCCCATAATCCGAATAAATACCAGCAGATCTCCAAAGGTTCCTATATTAAATAACAAAATTAATCCAGTTGATGAGATTGTGTGTATAGATATAAAAATCTTTCTATGAATCCAAGCTGCTAAGAAGAGCTGATGTATTTTCACATAGCATTAGTAATCTTATTTGTTCCCCAAGATCCAGACTTCAAACTGAACACAACTCTTCTTAAATGAAACCAAATGTCTGTTACCTTTTCTAGGATGCTTTCTTTCTGCTGTGCCTTGAAATCTTCTTTTTTCACTTTGAAGGACTTATAAAGTAGCTCTAATTTTGTAGGGTCTGCTTGAAGATGAACTTCAGAGCCTTTGTCATAAGCCTCCCAAGCAAACACTGTATACACAAAAGGTTTCACTCAATATTTATTCTAATAAATAAAAACTAACATATGCATTCAAATTACCATCTTTAATTCTGTAGTAATTTGGAAAAAAGCGTCAATCTAAAAAGGCTTATTTCTCTTTTGCGAGAAAGAAGCATTGTTAACTTAAGTCTTTTAAGTTCATTTCCTTAAAAACAAAACAACCCAAAACCCACTTACACTGAGTCTGTGCCATTGAAATGGTATCTCCAGTGTAGCGAACAAAGTTGTCACCTGCATAACCAACTCTGCAGAAAAGAACAGTGTGATTCTTAGCATTCAAGTAACGTGATTTCCATTTAAATGCAATTCTAGAACATCAACAGGAAAATAAAAATTCTCCTTTGAGCCATGAGAGTTAAGAATGGAGGCACAGGAAGGTGCATTCAACTCAATACATGAAAGTCTAGGCTCCCTATGGAGTCATGGAAGTATTGGACAGCAACTCAGAACACTGGATGCCTGTGTTTATATGGAAACATCTTATGACACAGACATGGAGCTTCGTCTGGGATACCAAGCACCATGAGTCAAGCTTGGATCTAATTGCACAATAAATATGCATGAATGCTAAATGACATTCTAGCATAGTGATTCTCAGCTTTTGGATTTGTGAATCTCTCCTCCCACCCAGACCCAGTGTATTTTACTGGGTTAAAGCCTGGTAATAGCATTAGCTTTACCTTTTGCATGCCCCTTAAAGAGATTCACAATGAGTATATGAAACACAGGGTGAAAATCAAAAAATGTTAACAAACCAATTTCCCACTCAAAGTTTACAGTCTGCAGTGCTGTGGCAGAAACACAGATTCAACAAATGACTCTGGAGAGAAGTGAAAGCATCTGCATCAAAAAAAAAAAGAACTGACTGGCATTATTCTAGCTGGGGGCAAGGAGAGGTAGAAAGAGCATTATTTGCTAGCATTTAGCCACCCCCATTCTATTTCAGGCAGCAAGCTAATCCAATTACTGTACTCAGAATAAATGTTTCTGCTCACAGCCTGTCTGCTCTGTATGTCCACAGCCCTACACAGGTCACAGCAGGGTCACAGCTCAAGTGCTTGACTCAAGTTTTACGTGAGACAGCTTTATGTGCAGCCAAAACCCAGCCTATGGCATTCTTTAATTAAGTTGTCTGTCTAGAAAACGCCAAAGCTTTCAGACCTTTTCTATGCAGACTCCATTAATATATGAGGAGCTTTTGCTCCTAATTCAGGAATTTAGTTAGGTACCACAGATGCTCCATGCTAGTCTCTGGTGCCAAATGCCTCCCAACAAACAAGGGATGAAGTTTAAGATTTGCTTACTGAAATACTTCATGTAAATATCTTTACTGTTTACAGATATTACCTCTAGATACCACAGAGCATTCTAATCCTTGTACAGACCATTATACTAACTGGTGGTCCGCATATCCCTGAAGATTAAGAGTCAATATTACTAAAATACCACTTTCATATACTAAAACAAAAAGTGCTGCTAAATAAAACAATTTTTTCCATGTTTACTACTACTTCTATCCATAACTAGAGAATGACAAGTTAAACCACATAGAGATTAAAGAAAATACAAAACTATTAATCCCATTTTTAACAAAGTTTTGTTGGATACACAAACATGACATTGTTTTAACTTACTCATCTGGATTCTTGCCTGTGTTGGCATACGGGTTCTCCCTCATTGCTCTTGTTTTGGGATCATAATAAGCAGAGTTTGGATCTAGATTCCTCAAGTACTAGGGAAAGAAAAGAGCGTATAAGATCTTCGATATTTAGGCTTTTAAAAGAACTGAAGTTACTACTGTATCGCCCAGCTTAGACATTTTAAAAAGGGGTATCTATGTAAAAGGATGACCTTAATGAAGTCATAACATAAGCAGGAATAGAATTGAGAACCGACCTTAACCTCCCAACCCCCAAACCCATAACAAACTCATTAATAACCAAGCATACAATTTTTTTTTTTAAATTAGCTCTCATGAATACAAAAGAACATCTGAAAAGAATTCTTTACTTACTTTTGCAATATCTTCCCGAATACGTAAATTTCGAACTGTGATACGTCTTTTAGAGTCAAAGTTCTGCCCAGGCATATCAATGTCATCTGCATATTTATCTTCATCTTCATCTTCACTGTTATGATCTCTTTCCTGAGGACAGATGGGAAACTGCTAAATAAGAGAGGACATTCACTCCAGAGACAAGTATGAGAATCTGATTTTAGTAGTTTCATTAAAAATTCTGCAATCCTGTAGTTAAAGTTATCATCATATACTTGGGCTTAAGTGTGCTGTCATGCTAGTAATATACTAATCTAACATTCCACAGTTTTCAGACATACTCTTGTTAAAGGAGTTTCACTTGCTTCTACAGAAAGAGTTACAAAAACATAACCGTGATGATATTAAGAAAACAGTTACCTCGGGCAAAATATTAACATATTAAAACTAGTTATTTGCTTGCATCTCTAATGTTTGCCAACACACGGGAGTTAAAACCAAAATTCCCTCCGTGAAATCCAACAACCTCTGCCCAAAAGCATAGGCAGCCAGTGGCGCGAACCCAACATTGAAACCCTTATGCCACCCTTGTTTCACTAACTAAAGGTCCTTTTTTCTGCCCGTGGTGTGATGCAGTGGGTAATCATCTTACTGTCTGTGAATTTGGTTCCTCTTCTCCCCACTGGTGTCTTGGGGAGTTCTGCAGCAAACAAAGAGCACATCAGCAGAGAAGACAAGATAGTGGAGAGAGGAAAGATGACAGGGAGATAAACAGCAATCAAAGCAGAGCTTTGATGCTGGATGCAAAATACAGTTTACCCTTGGCACAAAATGCACAAAGACACTTATATTTTGAATGTTCTAGGAAGGAGCTTCTAAGAGTCTCTATTACAGACACATGTTGGAGACCTTTTCATCCAACTAAATTTCCAAGCCTTTGCAAGAACGGCAAATTCTAGAACTGTCACTTTTATCTAAAGCTTGCTATACTTTTGAACACTAGTGTTTTAGACTAGAATATTTCTTATCATGCAAATATAACCAAGACTCAACTCTGAAAGGTTAAAAAAATAATCAGGAAGATATGCATATGCAAGTATTTAGTTTGGATTGACAGGAGTGCTGAGCATGCATCAGAAGCCATAATTTAATCTGGAGAAACACAGCTAGAATTGATTTTTTTTAACCTGCTCTAGCCTCTAACTTGAGAATACTTGCAGCGGTAAAGGTGGAAACAACTGTGATTCCTGGAAGACTGACCAGCAAATTGACCAGCACTGATGATGCAAATTAGCATCAATCCTGGTCCTCTCCATGAGAGATAGCTCTTTTATTTCAAACAGACTTTTCTTCTTTCAGCTCCGTTTTGTAAGGAGTAAGTTTATGAAGCCAACGATGTTGCCTTGTGGTGAAAGCAGGCATCAAAAAAGAGAAAGAACCTTTTCTATCGGCAAGGCCAGAACGCTGTAGTCAGTTCACTCTGCCATCTAGTGACAAAACGCAACGTGACAACCTCTGGAAAACTGCGGTCCAACTGTACGGTAGGTAGTCTTCCGCTTGGAGTTTTCTCTCCTACCATATTCATTAAAAAAACCTACTTCTGACCAGTAGCAGTCTCTACTTTTTCCCCACTTTATAAACTTAGAATATTATCAGAAATGCCTTTTAAAATCAGAAGTTTATAAGAGGAACTTGTAGAAGTTAGCGAAGATGCAAACTGCAATGTTACAAGCCAGAGAGAAATACATATGCTCAGCCTTCAAATAACCAGAGACACTGCAAATAGTCATAGCAATGACTAAAGAAGATGTTTAGTTCCAAGATAAAGAACATACCTTCTTATTCCAATTTATACTAAGCATTACTAAAACAATCCACAGTCACATAATAGCCATTACCTCAACATCAGTCAGACATAACAATCTTTCAATACAGAAGAGCATTTCAGTACCTAAACAAAACTACTACACAGAAAACAAGTTTTTCTGACCAGAAAATCCATGTCACTGATTTTAGTAAGAATAATAATCACACAGAATTTTTGCCCATAAGGGAAAACCAAAGCCACTCTCATTTGAAAGAAGATGCTTCAAATTCTTGAATTTAACACAGAATATGCTGGTACTAGGAAAATCTTTAACATTACTGGAGGGCATAAAAAACAACAGTAGATCCTGTATAGAGAATAAAAGCATCACAGAGCAGAAGTAACCTGTTGCATTTTTATTCAGGCTAAACAAAAATAAATTAGGGTTTAGTTTACTTACCACTTGCTCCAGTTTTCCTGATGCTAACTCCTCCTGAAGCTTCTGGGCTTTCAGTGTACGTTTGGCCTGCATATCATGAAAATGCAATTGTTTAATATTTCTTTTAAATAGCAAGTGTGTAGTAATACTCATCATAAGCAGGTCTTGGGACAGCTGTCATTTAAAATGTATTCCTTATTACAAAAGTGAGGCTTTAATTCTCTGAATGCTTGTAAAAAATCAGCAGCCTAGAGTTTCTCTACTCCTAGGCTTTACCATATTGGTTTTTGAGCTTCAAGGAAAGGAAGCTATATACACATAACCGTTTTACTATTTTATATTATACTGTCACATAAAATAGTTTACTAGAGCTTATGAAGCTATACCATTACTACATGCATCCTAATTTAAGAAAGGGATAGCTCAATAATGTTTAAGATAGTTCAATAGTGTTTAAGAGCAAATATGTTTTATTATTGTGTCCTCATAATCTAGTTAGGAACTCCAGTGCTTAAGGCAGTTCATGACTAGTGCTGGAAGCATTTATGTTTCATCCCAGAAGCACCAAAATGTGCCATCTAAAGTGAGATTCTAAAGCACTATGTAGAGAATTTTTGTATGTTACACATCACAGAACCACAGAATAGCTGATGTTGGAGGAACCTCTGGAGACTGCAAAGGACAATCCCCCTGCTCAAAGCAGGCCTGCCTGCAACAGGCTGCCCAGGACTGTGTCTAAGCAGCTTTTGATTACTCCAAGAATGGAGACTGTGCAGCCTCACTGGGCAAGCTGTTCCACTGGTCATATTTAGCATTAGCTTTTCTATGGATGATAGGAAACTATTGAGGACCAGATACTGAAGGGAGTTAGTGAGGCACTTTACCACCTTTTGGAACTAGCCTAACATCCAGCCAACATAGTGAACTATTTTTTTTTTTCCTTCAAAGAAGTTAATAGCGTCCACATGGATTTGGTGTATACAGATAGAAAGTTAACTGCAGCAGCAAGGTGCCGATCTGCACAGAGACACATACGAATAGTCCACTGCTGCATCATGGTAACAAAAAGGACTCATAAGTGAAAAAGCATGAAGTAAGTTAAAAAATAGATACAGATTTATCAGCTTTAATACAGACAGATAATAAATTCCTTTCTTGCCTGCTATTCAATCTGTATCTTGAGTAATGTTGGACTCGATCTTGAGTAATGTTGGACTCGAT
>JAOXNO010000052.1:37718134-37761537 GCA_028565335.1 Limnodromus scolopaceus | reverse complement strand
ATCTTGAGTAATGTTGGACTCGATCTTGAGTAATGTTGGACTCGATGATCTCTGAGGTCCCTTCCAACCACTACGATTCTGTGATTCTGTAATAAATTCTAAGGCTTGTCTATTAAAAAGTAAGCAGTCTGGAGAGATACTTTATTTATTGTGCAGACCCATACTCAGTTGCCATTTCCGATCTGGATTTTCAGTTCAAGCAGTGTCAAACACAGAATCCACCTCATTTGTTCATTATGAGTACACAAGGTCTGATATTAACCTTGATATCTGATACAACCACTGATATTAAGTGGACATAATAAATGTTCCCCCTCACAGCCAAGCCAAACACTGAAGCTTTCCCGAGTAAACCACAGCATCTACATACCAGATCAACCTTGGAATATTCCTCTACAATCTTCATGTGCTCTTCTGGATTATAACCATTCCAACGATCTCTCTTTCCATCATAATCAAACATCAGTTGAGGCTGCACATGTTCATCTGGCGCAATATTCATGCCTGTGTATTTTGCTCCAACTTTTCTGGGTCTCTGAAAGGAAAAAAATGGTTGGATCAGTCCAATAGACTAAAATATGTTACTCACTCAGATACCCCTTTAAAAGCAGTATCAATCAAGCTCTTCTAATGCTAGTTACATTCAGCACTATAAGCCTGTGAACTGTAAACAGATCCAAGTAGTTAATTTCTGTATTTTAAAGTAGTGCAACTGACTCCAAACCCCACCAATTTCTAACTCTATTTTCCACAATTAAGAAAGCAATTAAAGCCCTGTTTCTGCAGGTGGCTTCTAGCTGACATGAAACAGACAAACAGGCACAGCAGCACTCAAGTTAAAGCAAATCAACATGAAGAGCTAAACATTTTCACCTATTATTGCAGCACTTATCACAAACAGAACTGATGAGCAAAACCCTGAATAGTAGCATTTTTTCCGCCATAACAATTCCTTTATAAATTTTCAAGCTACGTTTTGATACTTGTAACCTTTTTCAAAACAACTGTTTCAAAACTAGTAATTTTTATTTTATCTATAGCTAGCTATTTTCACTAAGATGAGAATTCACATTGTTTTCAAAAACATTAAACCATCAACAAAAGTTTACCTCCATACAGTCTTTCTTTTTGTGTGTCAACGCACCACAGTTCTCGCAAGCTCCTTTACGGTATCTTGTTGCTATCGCATGCTAAACAACAAAAAAAAGGGTTGTACAAACTTGTGGCAAGATTCTATATGTGTTCCAATAATTTTTTCAATACAACTAAAGACTGCATGGTCTACCCAAACCCAGAACATATATTTTGATTATTACCAAGCACTGCAACTTGCCTGCTGAAAAAGAATTCGCAGCTCCTGTCCCTCTCAAAAACATATAACCACAGTTATTTCTTTATAGGGAATCAATGTTTCTTTTCTTATTTCCTCACAAAATCACACCAAATCTTTATTTTATGACAAAAGTATTTTGCATACCTCTTGAACACCTCGTTTGTACCAATCTCCAGAGGAGCTATACTGTTTCTGCTTCTCTGGCTGAGGTCTCTGATGCTTTAGTGTAGGTCTCTTAGATGGATCTATGTACCATGGTACTGAGGATATGTACTGAGGAATGTGAGGATTGATATCTCTGTAAAAGATGATGTGTAATAAATACACGGCATACGGAAAACACCTCCACAACTTAGCCTAACAAATAACTCCCACATTAAAGTTCAGTGCTTTAGGAGTGATAATAAAATAATCTAGTTGTTACAATGCATTGCATAATAAACTCTAATTTAACTAGATAAATGCAAACTTTCACTGTGATTTTGTTGCCACCTAATTCAACTACGATCCTGGCTCCAAATCCAATACCTTATTCTATACAATGTTGCAAAGCACAAAAATAGTAACATTTCTCAGAAACAAGGAGCCTTGTAGAAGCAGGAGAGAGAGAACAGGTAAGGTACGCAGTGCATTCTCCAGTATTCCCTTTAGGTCACTTTTAAAATACCACTTGTAAGTATCTGCATAGATGGGACTTTCCAGCAGCACTGTCAGTAGATCACAGTGGATAAACACTGAACCTACTTTGGAAAATATCTGTTTTCCGAGGATGACTGGAATATTAAAAGCAAACTCACAAAGTTCAACTATTTACTTCCATAATGACTCATGTAGAGTTCATGTATTGTCCTCATAATTATTCATTATTCACAATAGGAAATAAGATATTTTTAAGCAGTAGCTTTAGAACAACTATAGCTTTAATAAAACTTACTTTCCTTCTTCATCCACCTCAGCAGGTGCATTTCCTAGTTTTCTTTGTTCTTCTAATTCCTTCTTTTTCCTCCAGTCTTCCCTTGTCATCTTCTTTGGTTCCTCCAGGCTCACATCATTTGACCCTCCCGAGGAAGTGGCGTTCATTACCGTCCCTGATGCCATTTTGTTTTTTCCCTTGTAACAGAAAAAGAATAAAGTCTTACAGATCAATACCATCTGACAGCACAGTTCCTCAACGTGGTTTTGTATCATAGTTAAAACAGTAATGCTATATTACATATTCTTGACATACATCTTTTCACAAAAATCAGTACCGGTAGTGAAAAAAAAAAATTATCTTAGTGACGTTTTTCTTGTCTAATACGATAGGTGATGGGGACAAACAGCAGCAGTCCTACACACAGCCCTACATGCACTACTGGGCCCTCCCCGCCCGCGGGGAGGGGGACACAAACTCACCCACGACCGCGGGAACGGACAGGCCGGGACTGCCGGAAAGGCCCACGGCCAGGGCCGGGCCTGTCCCCCCCAAGCCGCACCAGCCGCCGGGGCCCGCACAACGCGCAAAACTAGGCTTACGCGCACCCCCAAAGCGAGACAGAATCGCGAACAGCTAGAAGCAGCGCCCCACCAGGGCCCAGACGTAGGTCCCAAGGAGGCGGGTACTCCTTCAGAGCCCAAAGCGGCTGCTCAGCGGCTGCTCCGCCGCCGCCCACGACCCTCCCGGACACCCCCCGCCGCCCGTGTTTACCGGCTAGGCCGCCCCGCCGGCCCACAATGCACCGCGGCCACGCCCCACCCAGGGCCAGCAACGCGTCGGCAGGGCCTGCCCCGCCCCCGGAACGCAGGGGGCGGAGTCGGGGGGGGAGCAGGTGAGGCGGCGCGGAAGCGGCGCTGCTGAGCCAATCGGCTGCTGAGCGTCGGTCGAAGCAGCCAATGGGCGACGCGGAGCCGGTTTAAAAGCTGCCGGCGGTTGGGGTGGGAGTACTGCGACCCTGTTCTCTGAGGTGAGGTGTCCGCAGTTCTACTCGTGTCCTCCCTGTGGCCTGCAGCCGCCTTAGCCCGCGTCTTTGTGAGTGCTGTAGCCATGCCTGAGCGCTCGGAGTTGCTGGTAGCTCCTGAGGTGAGCCCTGGGCCGGTACGCGCGGCTGGGTGGGGAGGGCGGCCAGGGGGAGAGCGCTCCGGGAGCATGGGACACAAGATGTACTGTTGGACTGAGGAAACGGTTAAACAATGAAAAGAAGTAACAAAGCAAACAGAAGGAATTTAGACCTTCCTGATTAGAATTGCTAGTGAGATCTTGCTGCTTTCCCAAAGTCCTTTGGGGCTATGAGCCTACCATATCCATTAATAATGCCTTCAAACGTTCTGTAGCTAAACTACTATGAAATAGTGTAAAATAGGGGTTTGTTCCCCCTCCTCTAGGAGGTGGGGGATAGCTATGTTGTCTCTTGTGCAGTTTGTTTAAGAAGTGTGCTGTTGTAGAAGAAACGACAAGACTGATTTCATCTTTTCCGTTTTCCAGAGTGGTCTTATCAACCAGAAGATGGCAAAGCTGAGCCTCCTTGATAAGGAGAACGGTGAAGTTGGTGCTACTAAGAATCAGCTAAGACTCCCTTCAGGATCTTGTGTGTATATGCTGCCCTAAGCCAGTAGAGGATCAAGTGATGTGCATAAATCATGTTTTGTTATTCACTGTTTTGAACAGTAATAGTTTTCTATTCTTGTATCTACTCATCTAACCAATTCTGCTAAGCTTGTGGATTTATAAAGATAAGAATAACTATGCTTTTGTCATAAATGGGGCTGAGAGTCTTGAGTTAAAGATGATGAATGATGATTTTTTATGACAACTAGTTTTCCAGCACATGCTTACTGAAACAAGATTTAGGGTTGATATGGTGTTAAAGTTTGCCTTTTTTTCTCCCCCCACCAGCAAAAGTCTTTTCTGAAAGAACACAAGTTAACACTCCACTTCCTAAGAAAACCATCAGTACATCTCCAGCTATATCTCACTCTGTCAGAAAGGCTCTTGGAAATGTGAATAGAACTAAAGAAGTCACAAGCAAAACAGAAAAGATGGGACAGAAAAATCAGTCTTGTGCTGCAAACAAAGTGAGTACAACATGCTTCTACAGGGGGTGGGGAAATGTGTAGTTTACCTTCTGTTGTGGCTTGCATACATTCATAAAGCTGCTTGCTTGCTTGCTCCCCTCTCAGTGGAGCAAGAGGGGAGAGAATGGAAGGGTAAAAGTGAGAACTCATGGGCTGAGACTAGGGCAATTTAATTATTAAAATCTCCAAGAAAAGCAAAACAAGTTTCTTGCCACCAGCTGATTGATGCCTTGGCAGCCCTGGCAAACTTCATATAGAATATTCCTTGGGTCAACTGTCCTGGCTGTGCCCCCTGACAACTTCTTGTGCACCCCCAGCCAGCTCACTGGTGGGGTTGTGAGAAACAGAAAGGGCCTTGATGCTGTGTAAGCAGTATTCAGCAACAGCTAAAACATCTGTTTTATCAACACTGTTTTCATTATGACTCCAAAACATGGCATCATATGAGCTACTAGGAGGAAAAATTACTGTCCTAGCCAAAACAAGTACACCTACATAGGTACAAGGAATGCAACAGCTTAGGGATGTCCCTAATGGCAAAGAAGTAGCTCTAGAGAAAATAATCTGAGTTAATGCCTTGTTTACCTGTTAAGTATCAGGAATTTAATACTATAAGCCTAAAGGTTCCAGTGCAGTGACTTGTTGCCACTATATATAGTATACTGCATAAACTCAACTAGATCCTTTGCCCATCTCTGGATTATTTGTTGAAGGCATTAGAATTTAAGCATAACTGAGGATTATAGGGCAGGCATTCTTGGCTGTAGATCTATATAACACTCGAAAGCTACTGCAAAGGTGCTACAATGAGAAACTACAGTAACTCAAATAATGACTTTCTGTTTTTAAGATTACTGAAAAAACGTCTGGATTAGAAAGCTGCAATGCAGTGGCTGAAGAAGACTGGCCAGAAATAGAAAATATGTTTCCTTCTGATCCTCGAGGTAAGAACTACTGGTGTAATTGTTAAAGTGAATCAGGCTTTCATGAGTGTGGATATTGTAAGACTTTAGTCAAGCTGTTGTAGTAAATGAGGCAGCATAGCATTTCTCTGGAGTCCTTTCTTAAATGCAAGGGTGCTTGCTACATCTGAAATACCATCTTGGCATACATTAAGTCTATTCTTCCACAGTGCTTCAGTATTCCTTTGAATATTTGTCTACTAGTTGCCATTTAATGAATTAAGAGACTACAGCATGGTTACTTGGAACTAGTTGCCTAGTGGACTCTGACTACTACACATCTGGAGCACAGCTACTGCAGTTAGAAATATTTACATAAGAATGAGATGGTAAGTTGTAACTGAAGAGATTCCTACTGATGTAAGATATAATAGTTGAAGATGAAACTTCTAAAGTTGTTCTTAGCACAGCCCACTGCAGGTATTTTGTCTCAGTCCTTCAAACTGTGTGCCTAAATGATCCGGTTCATGTGGAAGGGAGTGTACAAAATGTATCAAAGACTACTTCAGTGTTGGTGAAATACATACGCTGTGCTTGATGAAGTTGACAGTATAGTGAATGGGAAGAAATTACTTCTCCTGCTTTACATTAGCAGTTGTTCTGTGGTCTAGTCTTTTGATAAGTGCTATTGTATAGAATTTTGTGGACAACTAAGGTGTAACTGTAAATAAATACCCCATAAGAGGGGACTGTTGGATTGTGTTGGTTTTGGACCTGTTCCCACTTCATTTAATCTAGGAGAATTTGCAGCTTCCCAGGCTACTGTACACTGTTACTAAACTAGTGTCTTTCTCAAACAGACTATGACACTTTTGATCTTCCTGAAGAGCACAAAATGAGCAATATCAACCTATGTGGTGTCCCCCTCATGATATATGAAAGGACATATGATAAATTTGTGAACATGATTCCTTCACCTGTGGAGATTGAAGACTCATGGGAGTCTAGTAAGTGGAAACTTAGCATGAGTTTAAGTACATAGAGTGCTCACTAGTGGTTTGGGAGGGAAGCTAGTTGGCTGCAGTAGTGAATGGCCACTGCACTTCTAACTACCAGAATAGCACACTATCATCAAACAACTTTTGGTGTATAGTCAAACTAAATTTAACTGGTCAGCCCTACTGGTACAGATAGTGGTCTCAAAGGGATGTTGCTGAGCAATGTCTTACAGCATGTTGCTGACTGGTTCGTTAGGTGGAATTGGCTTATGCAATCAAACAGTATTTCCCTTAGTTATTCAAGAGGCTTATGCTTATCTACTGAGAGCTAGTTTGTTAGGGAGTAAAACTTCTGGGTTTTGTGAGAAACTGATTTACACTATTTCTAACTTTCAGACTTGCTACAGGCATCTGCTGATTTCCTTGCTACCCTGGATGAGATCATTGACCTGCCACCTCCGGATTATGACCTTTAATGCATATTCTGAAGCTTCTATTGAGTTCAAATTTTATGTAGTTTATGTTTTAATAAAGGGTAATCTAACCTGTATAATCCTGACTTGCCTATTTTCAGTAGACCCAAGATGTAGGTAGTAAAACAGTGCTTTGAAAAGGAGACAACCAATTAGAGCAGAGCCCTGGATAAGCTTCTAAGCAGGACTATATCTTACTGTTGTGAGCTATATCCAGGACTGATAATCTGACAAATCTTATCTGCTGATTTGACTGTGTGGTCATGATATATTAAGAGGCCCTTAGCTCACTGTGTATATAACTTATCCTTTATCCATTGAACATACAAGAGTTTAAAATAAATCTGTATATCTAGTGCAAATTAGTACTAGAACTAGTAATCTTCTGGCACTTCTCATCTTGAACTTGTTTGATCTTCACAGTGGCTGTCTAGGATGTTTTATGTTGGATTCTTATGCAGCTGTAGACTAATTTTAAATGTCATAGCATTATATAGCTCTTGCTACTGTGTACTGTCTGTGCTCTGTGAGGAAAGGCTGGTAGAAACCCATCCTTCAAATTAGAAGCACACAGGTTCAATCTTGTCTCTTGCATTGCAATGGCTTCAACTCCAGTTCTTCATAACATAAGACAAGTTGTAGAGGTGGTCAGCCTTAACTTTAACTGCTTTTATAGTTCCTGGGCTGTACTCTGGTCTAGTCAGGTTACAGCAGTCTGAGCTGCCTTCAGCTTTTAGCTCATCCTTAATATGAATCACAATGCGTTACCTGTGTACTGGTCATCGGTAAGGTAGAAGGTCTTCACTTTATCTCTAGTTTCTTGTCTTTGGTTTGAAACTTCAAAGAATTCAGAGGCAATTCAAACTAAACAGGGAAAAAAGGATATAATTTAGGATAATAAGATTCATATAAATCATATTAAGATATGACTATATGGAGACTTCAGGTTTTGGCATATCCTTAATTGGATTTTAACAGTGTTTGATACTGAAATAACTTGGCTGTGTCAGCTGAGACTGAAGTTTGATGGGTATAGTCTACCAGCCACATGAGTTAAGCTATAGTAGTTATAAAAGAAAGTGACAAATACACCTTTTTTTTTTTTTTGCCTTTACCAGTTCAAACAAGCTGGGACAAAACAGCCTAAGCTTAATTTTACAGAAAAATGCCTGTGACTAAGACACTGAAACTGGTTACACAGTGCCATCTCGTGGCTGCTTGTTATGCAGTCAAGCAGGTAAAAATTAGTCATTGGTATGCAAAACACCAGCTTAGGTGGTATAAGATACTGTAAGGATATGACACTTACAACCTACATTTATGTTGCTTTACTTTTTGTATGTATAAACATGTCTCATCTGGAGAGTAACACTAATGCTTTGTATCTATTATGGAAATTGATCATGGTAAAAATAATTCTTTTGGGTTGATTTAAAATATTCAGTGTGATCAAGCACCTGGATCTATTACTTGAAACCTCCTGAAATAGGCTTTTTGTGCCATGTCTGTGTGTATAGACATACACACATTTCAAAACATTTAAACATGCTTGCTAGTTGTAGGATTTCATACCAAAATGGCCATGCGTTTGTATAACATTTGTAAGGTGATAATTAGATGATTCAGATAGAGTCTATCAGTACCAAGAGGCCTAATCTTAAAGCCCAGAAACTTGTTACTTGTGGGGACAGTGGAATGGGTGTGGAGAAAGCACAGGTTGAGTCAGACTTGTGGGGATATTGCTGGTCTGTCCTCATGAGAATGAGTGAGTGTTCCTGTGGTGGTGAACACAAGATAATAATACTAGAATAAGCTAAATAAGATCACAGTACTGTAATCTTATTTTATTAAATCCTTTCAAAGTCTAGGGAAAAAGAAACAGTCATAAGTTTTTGTTTGTGTCCTTTCCTTTACCTGCCCCCAATTTTCTTTTTTTTGTAAAATTATGAAAGGGTGTGTTTTGGTGCAGAGAAACATTGTAGGATCCTTTTTTGGGTGTTTCATCCAATTTTCTACAATTACTGTCTCTTATAGCTGCTACCAAGCAACATAAGCCAGTCAAAGTTAGATCTGAGTAAGAAGCAAGCAAGGTTTCAAAGAATTTTATCTGTAAATTGTCAAGATCTAAAGGTATATTTCATCATGTAGCCTGTCTGGGCCAAAACAGGGGTGTTGCTAGGAATCTTGTGTATGGGAGGTAAATCTGTATTCCGCAACACAATGCAAACCCCAGCTTTCTTTATACTACCACTGAAGCTAATTAATGTTAAAAGATTAATTTTTTTTAAAATGTTGGCCATAATCCTTGTGGTTTAAAAGATTAAAAATAAATAAAAGCTAATATCCAATTTCAGACACATCCATGACAAAATCCAGAGTTAAGAAGTCTCTACAGCAGTTGCATGATGTTTACTTCAGTTTTGGTTAGATGTTAATTCTCAGCACTGAATTTTAGGTGACTGGGGAGTATTTTTGTTTCTTATTGTAGTGTACCTTATCTGGGGATTTTTGTTCTCATTGGGATTTCTGGTTAATGCAGGTCCAAGTTTTTGCTTTTACAAAGCTTTCTTTTGTAAACACTCATCAGAAAGATCCATTTGTTTCAGCTGCCTCCTTATTTTCCTCATTTCATGTACTTTTCAACTCAGCTGGCTGGGGTTAAAGGGAAATGTGTGTTTCAGTGACTTGAGTGAGAACAGAGTTGTGATGAGACTCAATCTGTGGATGGAGCTTCCTGCCTGCAGTGACTTGAGGGGCTGATGGTCAGGAAAGTGTAGTCTCCTATATGGAAAATGTAAACTGTCTTGGCCTCAGAGCTGTAAAACTAACCCCTGTCAGCCCATGGAGTGCTGGTTTCCTGAGACTCAGGGAGCCTTATTGCTGGGGATTTTTGCATTGTTTCTTGTCATTTCAGTTAGGTGCCACTGACTTCTACTGGTGACTGAAGAATAAACTTCTTTAACAGTTTAAAAGGCTGTGTATGTTATGTTAACACTTACAATGTTGTTTTTTCTGTTGGGGTATTGTCAGGGACATATGCAGCTTGAGCTCAAAATGGTGTCTGAGCACTACCCTGCACAACATGGCTCCTACTTAAAACTGCTTGTAATGTTTTGTTTTACTTGCTTGATCAGCTTATGGTTCTTGCACAGATCTGAAATATTTGAGATTTTAAACATGTAGCTGTGATGAAAACAAATGCTTGCTTGGTGGCTTGTTCTTGGTCTGAATGAGCCTTAATAGGCCAGTGTAACTGTGTACCATGACTGGGAAATCTGGATTATAATCAAGTACACAGAGCAGGTACCTTCTTAGTTGGTTATTGCTCTGTAAAGCATCTTCTTTGACAGTGTTCTGGCTGTGAGAATTGCTTTAAATCTTTACCTGGATTTCTGTAAGGAGAACTTGGAGATTCATATAAAAATAATCTCTTAGCAGGCTGAGTAAAATTACTTCAGTGCACACCAGATAATTCATCCTGTTTGTAATGTTCTGGCAGCGGGGGGCACCATGGTAACAGCATGTATTATGGCTTCTCACTCCTGCAACCTGACAGCTGTGGTGTGATGATGTTTGCCTTTGGTACATCATGCACAGTGCAGGCATCTGTAATGGGTTTCACTGCTTCATTAATGTGAAATGGAGGATAAGAGTCAGCACTAAGGAATTCAGTGTGCCTTTACACTATTCCCTGTAGTCACAGGGTATCAGCCAAGGGCATTTTATCTTTCATTGTTTAAAAAGAAGAGAGATTGGAAGCCTGGAGGCAATTGGTTTCTCTAGGGTTAGAAAAGACATGAAACTTGTAGCTTAGTTTTGCTGTGTTTTTATTAGTGTTAGCGGAGTACTGTATAGAAATGCAATAGGTCCCTCTAGCCCTGAAGCAGTGCTCCAGGAGACACAGGCACTGATCAGGTAAACATGTCTGTAAAACAGTTTATATACACAATATATATTTAATAACTGATTGTTTAGTATGTGATTCTACAAGCATGTGTTTTTGCATCTGACTCTGCAAAGCATGTTAGAAAAGCATAATTGATAAATTTACTTCTCGCTGCAGTTTGGGAGAAGCTAAAAGTGTGGAGGGCGTGTTGTGCTTGAATAATCCTCAAAATTAGAGGGAAAAGATCTAATGTGTATTTTCTTGCAATCAAATCGTAAAGAATGCTAGAAAGAAAAAGGAGTGTGCAAACAACTTATTGCTGTGGGTGTTTTCTGCTTTTCTAGCAAATTTAGTAGTATGTCCCAGTTAATGAGTTGGAGGGAGGTTCACAGAGCTCTAGATAATGTGTTTGGATTTTTGTGCCAGCCAAATTATTTCTATAAGCCATATGGAAGATGGAGCTTTTGGAGGCCTTCAGATGTTGGTCTTCAGTGGCTCAGTTTGGGCTTCCTTTGAGCACTTTTGTCCAAAATATGTAGCCAAGTGGTAAAAGCATCTTGTAAGTCCCTCTGTATCACATAGCTGGTTCAAGTGAATTGCTACAGGTACCAGTAGAAGTGATTCCCCTTTCTATTAGTCAAGGGACAAAATTGAGGTGGTTATGCATAGGGAGAACTTGTAAAGACTGGAAGAGGGGAAAGCTTGGAGTCTATAATATATTTGCTTCAAAAACTGTTTGAAGTCAGTATTTTCCCTGTAGATCTGAATTCTTTGCTTAAGGGTATGTAATAGGTATGTCCTCTGTATTTGATAGCACCATCTGAAGTGATCTGAACCCATCCCAAATACTAACTTTGGAAAAGTTTAAACCAGGAACAAGATCAGACCTGGCATGATCTCATTATGACTAGTAATGATGATTTATATAGTGCTGAAAAAGATTCAGTCTTCAAGAACATCACCGAGATGCAAAACTTAAGAGTTGCTGAGGACCTTTAAGATCAAGTAAGGTGGAGGTACTGTTTTGGTTATGGAGGTTATTTTTCTTGTATCATTTTTCAGTTACTTAAAGTGGAATTAGAGATGCTTCCTTTGAGATAGTATAGTGATTGGTGTAGCTATACACAAAGGGATTTGAAAGAGCAAAAGGAAAGCTTTTTTGCATGTGACACAAGATTCAAAGAATAGCTGTAATGATGCGTGGTGATAGACATTGTTATATTCTTGAGAAGGGTATGTCTCTGTATGCATTTCCCTCATTGTATCTTAAATTCAACTTCTAGCTCCAGTATGGCCTTACCCACAGCCGCAGTCCCTTCAGAAGTAAACCTCTTCTGATGTGGCCTTACCTGTGGCTGCAGTCCCTCCAGGGTTCTACCTCCTCTGTGGGTTTATCCACGGCATGGGCTTTGAGGTTCTCTACTATGACCTCATGCACAGTCACAGAGGCTTTGAGGTGAACCTTCTCCAGTGTAGACTTATCTGTGGGCCACAATCCCTTCAGAGGTATGCCTGCTGTGGCACAGACACAACCATGACCACAAATGCTTTGAGATGTACCTGCTCTGGTGTGGACTTCTTCATGGCCACAGATGCTTTGGGGTGGACTCATCCACAGGTCATGGTCTCTTTGCCTTGAGCTCACACTGGAGTTCCAGCCTGCCCAGTACAGCAGCACAGAAACAGCAGTGATGTGCTGGCCATCTGCCAGCCCAGGCCCATGGCCATTGCTGTTATCAAAATGTTCCCAGGTGCAGCAGAGTGAGATGACGGGCAGCACAGCAAGCAGCAAAAGCAAAAAGCAGCCACTGACAAGCACTAGACTCTAATATACTGTGAGGTGAGCAAGCCCCGTGGCACGCACAGGAGCCTGCTGATTAATAGCTAAACAGCAACAAACTATGAATTCTTTCTAGCACATTCCAATCAAATCTGTCATCTTCAACCCTTTGAGTCCTATGTTAGGTGCCTAAAAGAGCTGGCAACTAAGTACTGTGCAGCCACTTGCTTACTCTCCTCCAGTGGTGGGGTGGTGTGAGAAGCAGAAAAGACCTTGATACTGTATAAGTACTACTCAACAATAACACAGACATCCCTGGATTATCAACATGGTTTTCAGCACAAGTCCAAAACATAGCCCCATACCAGCTACTGTGAAGAAAATTAACTCTATCCCAGACAAAACCAGCACAGTAAGCTTCATAGATCTTGAAACTGCCAACAGAATGTTCCAGAAAACACTGATTTCTGACCTGAGAAAACCCTTTATTAACTTGCCATACCATTGAGGCATGTTCTAGAGCAGTGCCCAGTTTAGATGTCACTAATGCTTTACCTCACAACCACGGTATTTTAGAGTTGAATGTTTTCCTTAGTAAGCCAAGTCCTGGAGAAAATACCTGACAGACAGCTATTTCTTCAGCTATTTAAACATTTAGGAAAGAACCTTTTATATTCATGTGTTCAGTTTGATTTCAGGTATATGCATTTGGTTTCATTTTCATAGTTAACCCTAATCCTCAATAAAAATGTCTTTTGGAGCTGAACTGTCAGCCTGCCTCTCTTTGTGGCAAAAGTATATTTCCAACTTGAGACAAGGTCCAGCAGAAAAAAATAAAGGCATGATTGGGGCAGCTCTGAAGGTAAATTTGACCTAGTTTCTTTTGTCCAGCAGTCCAGAGGAAAATGATCAGCATAATTAAAAATTACCCTTGGAGTGCAGGCTGTAAATACAGCCTTTCACAGCACTGCAGCCTCAGCTGTGCCCTGCCTTCATGGGGGTTCTCAACAATCCTGTGGGATCTGCTCTAGTGTTTCCTAGAGACCAGATCCTGCATCTTCTGCTCTTTCCTAATTCAGACAAAATTTCCGTGAGCAAAACTTTCAGAGAGCACTGAGTAAAAACAGCCAGGAGAGGGCAACCGCAGCTTGTGTGGACACATCCAAACTCCCTTTTGTCTTGCTCCAGACCTCTTGTGCCTCATGGCTGACATGCCATAGTCCTCTGCTTCTCCTGCCTTGCTGTCTGGCCTTTTTGTCCCTTAGTGCCCAGCGGCAAGGTGGCTCCTGGGTCTTTCTTCTGGGACTGCAGCTGCAGTTGGTAGCTGGGAGATGTGTAGCGCTTGTGTGGGATTTTGAGTTCTCCTGAATTGTGCTCTAGCGCTGCTTTGGGAATCCTACCTTTAGTCCTGGACTTCATAAAGTAGTGAAACGGGCACATCTCAAAAACCAAACTGCTGTGCAAAGTCTCTGCAGGGTGAGTGTTGCTGAGCAGTGCTGGTGGAAGCTGCCATTTTCCTAGTGCCTTTTTCCCTTCTTGCCTGCTGCAGATTGAAAAATAGTCGAAATTCTCAGTTTTGGTACTGCAGGTGTGGTGGGAAAGCTCATGGGGTGAACTTTGTGTGTGGAGGCAGAGCTGGATGTCGCCACGCCGACAGCGAGGGGCCCCTTGCCATGCCTAGGGAGGTGGTGGGACTGGGAAAACTGGGCTGTCCTCACCACAGCCACAAGGTGGGAGCTCCTGGTGCTGGCAGGAGAGACAGATCTCATCCCTTTGGTGTAGGCAGCCCTTTGCTGTGGTGGCACAAGGGACAGGGCTGCCTTTCTGGAGGAAAGACCACTTCCTGATAGACTGCTACCTGTGGGGAAGGCCAGGCCCTCGTTATTGCAGTGATGATCATGACCTCAGCCTTGTGTCAGTCCGGTCTTCACCCATGAGTACAGAAGTTAATATGAATTTAAATATGTACTTAATGCAAAGATAGTTGTTCATAAGTCCTATAATGACATGAATATGGACCAACACAGGAGTCACAAGGCAGGGTGTTTGCTGTCCAGTGAGGTGTTGAACTTGCTGCATTGTCACTCAGAAGGTCCCCAGCGGATGGCAGAGCCGGATCCTGAGTTAAAATGGAAAAGTCAGGGTGGGAGCTTTGAAGGGTGGGGACAAAAGGCCGATGACATAATTTGGGTCACTTGAGGATAACATATTCCACCGGTGAGAGAGGGTGTTAGCACAGTGAATGATTATACAGGATGGCAATGGAGGGATCTGGAGACCTCCATGAGGGCCTCTGAGGGGCTTCAGAGTGGGTGCTGTGAAAAGAGGAGAGGAGAGAGGGGTAAGGATGTGGCTGACAGCTCTTGGTGTGAGGAGGGGTAATGGCGGCTAAAGGAGCCCAAGGGGTGAGCAGGTGGCAGGAGAGGAGGAGGAAATGGAGCTGGAGTCTCTCGGCAGCCAGGATTTTCCTGGTTGTCAGCCCGCCGTTCCTGGCAAGCTGAGCCACTGGAGGGAGCCCCTGCCGCTGGATAGCAGGAATAGGAGACAGAAATAAGCTTTTCCTGAATTCCTCTTGTGGAGCTGTATCTCTGAGGCCTCAGCCCGGCCATGGCCTCTGCCTTACGGCTCCTGTGTCCATTGCTGCTCCCTGTGCTTTGCCAAATGTGTGGTCACAGCTCTCAGCAGGGCTTCCCCACATTCCCCACTGCCATTTCTGTCTACGGCCACAGCAGTCTGTGTGTGTGACATGGATCCCAATAAGAAGGAGAATTCTCCTTGATCCTGAGTTATAAACCCCTGTCTTTCCAGAGGGCAGAGGTTGACCCTTTCTTCAAAAGCCAATGAAACATATTTTCTAGTGAACTGTGACAGTGTTATTGCTGTGCAATGACAGAGAGGGGCTTTCAATATTTCTCTGTCACTTTTCTTGCTGCTGCTGCTGCTCAAATTTCTTCTGACATCCATGCAAGATGCTGCTGTTAATCTTCCATAAATAGCCGGCTGGGATACTGGATATTAATGGGTTTAAACAAAAATCCCTGGAAACCTTCACATTCCCTGCAGTGCTTTTTCCAGCTGCAGCGTGAGTGTGCACCTTGGAAGATGGAGAGAAGATGAGCTGTGCCTCAGCAGGAGTGCAGGAGAAAATGAGCAGAGTTCCTGGGGATATGAAGTGCAAGTCATCCTGTTCTTCCTTCTCTGGTAAACTCCTAGCTATCCACAGAGACACAAAACTAACATGTGCCTGTCCCTGCAGCGAGGGATGTCCCTGGGACTGTTGCAGGGAAGTCCCAACCATGCAGCCCTGTGGGCTTTACTGCTCTCCAGAACAGCAGGCCGTTCCCCAGCCTGGGGGGTGAATGATGTGGCCAGCCTTCCTTCTGAAGCAGCTTGGGCAGGCGTGACAAGTCCGTGTGGTGAACAGGTCCCTGCTGGTGTCTGAAGAACAGCACCGAATACTTCTGCAGGGCAGCAATAAAACGGCTGCTCCACGCGCTGGTGAATCATCTGCCTCGAGAGGGACGGGCTGCGGCACGCGGCGGATCTCAGCAGACACAAACACCCTCTGTGCTGGGATGTCCCCATCAGGGGATATCAGCTTTCAGCAGAACTGTTTCCTCAACAGGAATATTTTCTTTGGCTGTTGTTACAGTTCAGTTCTGCAAACTCTCTATGATTCAGTTTTGGAACAAGAAAAAAACCAAAACAAAAATCAAGCTTGAATCAGTTATTGTTTGGCTGGAGTTTTCTGTAAGCCAGGTGAGCAAAACCATTTCAGCTTCAAGAATCAATAAACTAACATCATGTTTAGCTAACCTATAATTTTGTTCCTTAATTAAATACAAGGTGCTGCCAGAATTTATTAGTTCAGAGGGTTTTGCATTTCATTCAGCATGGTAGCAACCTCCTTTTAAAATCTGATTAGCCAGAATTGGGGGTCTCTGTACTCGCTGCTTGCACAAACTCCAGGCAGGAGAAATAAGTTGTGATTCTTTCTGATGGATTCTGTTTATTTTCAGGGAATGTGCTAAGTTCTGTTTGTGAAAACATAACCCAGCAGCAAACAATGAATGACAGTTTCTTTGCTCTCAACCTCTTTTCAGCTTGAAATCTTTGTCCACACAGTTTTCTTCCTAAGGCTGCTTGGATATTGCCTAGTCCTTGCCAATCACCTTCCTTCTTAAAAAATACACAACCCTTGAGAGTTGTTTTTAAGCTGTATAATCCTATGCTTGGAGTAGAGCCTGTTATGTTTCATTTCTTGAATTTTGTGAAGGAGCTTATAAATTCTTTTTAGATATTTAAAATTGTTGGTTAAAGTGTCCTATTTTTATGAAATCAAGACTTCTATTTCCAAAGCTGACTTAGAAAATCTTGCTCTGTACAATTTAGGAATGAAACTTCGTTTTGTAAATGCAATGTCCCCAGGATCCAGATGTGTGCTGACCTATCAAAGCATGTGTGAGAGAAAAAAATAAAAATGCAAATGGAAACATTCCTGTGGGAAATTGGTTCCAACAGCACAGCATTTTTCTAAGAATAATTATTCCACTGGAAGATGTTCAAAGCTTGCAAGTTGCAACCAGGTACTGGATTTTGCTTTTCACCTTCTACCCAGTCATGTCCCAGCCTTTTTTTTTTTCAGATAAGAAGTTCTCAACAGCTTCTTTCAGTGTTAGTAAACCTTCCTCTGAAGTGTTTTGTTCTCCCGTGCCCATCTTCCCACGCCTTACTCCGAGCTTCTTTTGAAACTAGGAAGGATCTGGAAACGCTTCGCATTGCAATCTAATTGCCTCAAGTAAGCTCATATTCTGCTTCATTTGTGTCCTGGTTCCCCAACCTGGTGTATGTGACCATGCTGTGACTCTTAAGTCTTTTGATACAGTGGTTTGGTGCTTCACAGAAAATTCTTCTCAGAAGAAGCAGAGGGGCAAGGGCCTTTTCTAGTGCTGGAACTCAGCCATTTCTGCCTGTGCTCCAGATTTATTTTTTTTCCCCAAATAATACAGAGAGCAAAAAGTGATTTGTCCTCCTAATAGCTTCAAAAGTATGCTTGAAAGAGAGGCCAACATATTAGGAACCTGATGCAGTATCTGTGGAACAGCTAATTCTTTAAATATTTTGCCCTATTTAGGAGCCTGCAAAGGTTGATGGGTATTTCTTACCAGCTGGGGTGTCGGTGCTTGTGTGACCATCTAGGCTTAAGGGCTGAATGTTAGTTCCTGGTACTGCAACTGGGAAGGCAGGATTTTTGTGTGACAGGCAATATTGTCAAATATCTAGAGTATAATTTTCAACGCTGCCTGTGTGACTTCAGAACCCAGGTTCTATTTTTAGATGTAATTTGTGTGTCTGGAGGTACACCTACAAAAGGACCTGGGCCTCTTTTCCAACCTAGATGATTCTATGATTCTACCCCCAAAATGCAGATCCTCAGAACTCCTGCCGTAATGCTGCTGAGCCGCAGTAGTACTGCTGGCTTATGGCTCTTCTGTTTACTCCAAATGAATTCTCTGATAAGCATCTGCTTACGGGCAAGCAGCTAGAGTCTTGTTTATGCCTAAACTCTGTTAGGATGTTCCTTGGCCTCCTTGTTCTTTGGAGGGCTGATGTGACAGTGTTTTCAGAGCAATTTCTTCTCATGCAGGACACAAGTAGAGTAGGATGGCAATGGAGGAGGAGGTGTTGGTGTTGCTATTTCCAATAGCACAGTACTCATCTGAGTGTGTGAGAGGCCAGCGTTCAAATTTCAAGATGCTTGAGGGGACTTGAAATCCCCATTCCAGCTGAGTTATTCTGGAGGACTCTTCTCCAGTGCTCCTCCTGAGCAGAACTGTGCAGGAGGCTTTGGTGTGCCTGGCCGGGGAGGGGACAAGCTGGTGGCTTGGTGGTTAGGCTGCTTCTACAAGTAGAAGGAAAACTGGTTAGAAGACGCTCCTCTGCATGGAGAAAATCTTCCCTCCTTTGGGCTGTGGTCAGCGAAGAAGGGTCCCTGTTCCTCTCTGTTCCTGCCCTGCTGGTGCTCTCTGCTCTCAGATTCTTTCACTCTGGTTCTGGACGTCCCTGTCCGTGGCCCGTGGCTGGGTCTCTGCAGTGGAAGAGGTTGCTGTTTGCTGTCCCTCCTGCTCGGGGCTGACTCACTTCCTGCCTTCGTAACTCATTTGAAACCTTCCTGTTTTCTTTAACTTCTGACTGCAAAGCATCTAGTGAAGCCATCTGTGGAGCTTGTTACAGAAATTGTACTGTGCTGCCTGATACTGCTTTGCATCATTTCTGTTCGCTCGAGCTGAATGATAGGGCAGCACTAGATTATTTTTTTACCCATTGAAATGCTGTGTTCATCTTGGCACCAGCCGTTTGTCACCAGCACAGGGTGCACGCAAGCCCAGGGCTTGTCACGGGCAGCAGTTCTCAGGCAGAAGCGAGGCAGCAGAGGTGCTGCAGGCCAGGAAGGAGGTGGGCAACAGGTCTGAGGGTGCACTGTAGTTTATGTGGGGTCTGACTGTGTTGTACTGGCTCTCACAGCCTTGCTTTCACAGATGTTAAAGATGTTAAATTAACAGAGTGATAAACCTGAGAATAACTCTGGCAGGGTTTTAAGACAGTAGGACAGATAATCTGGCTGTCGTGGGGGATGCTGAGCAGGGGTTGTGGTCTGTTCTGGTAATGTCCAAGCCCCCTGTGCAACTATGGAGCAAAATTCTTCCTTTAGGATAAGAAAAATGTGCATGTACATGCACTCACGTACACAAACAGACTCTGGGGGGAAGGTTAATGCCTCTGTATGAATCTCTGCAGGCATTTCCTACTGGGAACGCTTCCCAGTGTAGAAAAACATGTCGTGAAGGGTAGCTGCAGCTCCTGTCTTGGCACGTTCCTCCCTCTTTTGTGAGCTCTGTCCATGAGCAGAGCTCTGCAGCTTCTGGAGGCTGCGCAGGTCATCAGGAGTATGCAGAAAGGCTGTTTCTACCATCATCTCTACTCTGCTACCCAAGCATGCCTGACAGCTCTTCACTGCTTGCATAAGAGGTGGGAGCAATGTGTCCTAATTTATATACCCATCACAGTGCAAAACAAGAATTGGCTAATCAAATCCTACCTGGCTTGTGATATGACCGCAGCCTTTGAAAATGTGCAAAGTGGTCTATGAAAGGTGCACGATTTCTGAAGTATTTCCTGTGTTTCTTTCTCAGCCCGATCTCTTTTGAATCAGTTGTATTGGATATTAAACCAATGAGACAGAAATCAGCAGGTGAGCTCATAAAATTTGTAAGTCGATTCAGCTTAAAGAAACCTGACAGCTAGATGCACAGAAGTAAAATAATATATATATATTTATTATATATGTATATATATAGCAACAGGACAAGGGGCAATGGGCACAAACTGGAACACAGGAAATTCCATCTGAACAGAAGGAAAAACTTCTTTACTTAGAGGGTGCCAGAGCACTGGAACAGGCTGCCCAGAAAGATTGCAGAGTCTCCTTCTCTGGAGATACTCAAAACCTTCCAGGATGCCTTCCTGTCCAACCTGCTTTGGCCAGGGGGTTGCACTAGATGATGTCTAAAGGTCCCTTTCAACCCCTACCATTGTGTGATTCTGATATATTTGTAAAGGCTCTCTATATATAGAAAAAGACACACAGAACTTATCTCTCATGGGAAACCGAGTGAAAGTTTGCTTTTAACAGTATTGAGGGAGAAATTCCAGTTTCTTCAAAAGTACTGTTGATTTTGCCACAGTTTTCAGTGGATCCAGCTCCTTCAGGAATTCATAACTCATGGTATTATCTCTCTGTCTGTCACAAAGAAATACTATAAGCAGGGATGGAAGATTTACGAAATCATGCAAGAAGTGACTATATGTCTCCTGTGCTTTCTGAAGGCTATATTTTTGTGAAAGTTATTTTATATACAGGACCTGATTTATCTCTGATGCCTGCATGTTTTATGCTGCTGTAAAAATTTTAACTAGCTTAGAAGAGATCCTCCCTTCTGGGAGGACCTTCCTCCCCAGTGATAGAAGGAAGTCAGCCTTTTATATTTATACAGAATACAGTGAACAGCAATAAATAAAGCAGAGAAGCTGAAACTACCTGATGGTGATGATGCCAGCACCTGGGCTGTGATTAGTTGCCTTTAGAAAGCACTTTGTGACCACACATTGTGTTTCTGATAGTGCTGCGCTCAGGGCTGTAGTGTTATCATGTTTGGCCTAACATAATATTGCCTCAAGAAATTCCAGCCACTGCATTAGGGTAAGATCTAGACTTCCTGTCAAAAAACAAATTCAGTTAGTCAAAACTTTCCAGATGAGATGCTAAGATGATAATAACAATCCTGACTGATGTCAGCTGTCAAGAGCAGTGCACAGTATATTGTCTGTCTCTTCCCTTATCAGTCACTATGTACAAGTTTTCTTCCCCACAGCCTTTAGTCTTTGTTTTGGAGAACCTGTCCTGTCATCTTTCCTTTCTAAAGGCCTGTGTACATGTTTAGGCTTTACTGGACACTTTTCTGCCTTTGCTGGGGAGATGTGCTGAGGGCTGAGGAATGCAATTCTCTCACCATGGGACTCAGGTTGTTTAGCTTCTTTCTGCTTTAGGTTATCCAGCTATGACACACGCACATAATGAAACCTGCCTTTTGGGACCTAGGAAACATGAATAATCTTTGCTTAAAGAACCAGCAAGGATGTATGGGTCAGCAGGGAACAGATTAATTTAGTTCAGTGTCTTTTACAAAGAGGTTTTTAAACCTGGGGCTCGAGCGAGAATGCATTTGGAAAGTTGTACCGGTGAGCTCACAAATACAGCTGAGTCCCAGCCTGAAATAGGACTGTTCCTCTCTTCCTGTTCAATGGCTCATCCAAATTAATCTAAGCATCCTTGTTGATAGGTCCTACTAGGGCTTTTGCTTCTCTGTGCCCAAACTTGACCCAGAGCAGCATCTTAGAGCTCAGACATGGTATTTTATTAGCTAACACCAGGTCTCTCATGCTGTTGAAAAGTAAAATCCCAGTTCTAGATGCTTTTGAAACTTCAGGATTATTTCCCATCTGGACGCGGTGTAAATGGATCTGCCTTCCAGTATTAATTGCTGTTATTATATATTTTAACATGGATATTAAAATGATGAGTGGTTTTTTGTGTGTCTGAAAAACACACTCTTGTGAAATGTACCTTGTGTATTTGCCCAGTTGGAGACCTATAAACTAGATCTTGGGATGAAACAAAAAATGATATGTACTTTTGCCCTGAGTATTTGGTTATTAACAACTAATATCTTCCCAATTTTCCTCTTTTCCAATGTTGCTGGTCCATACAAGAGCTTTTTTTTCTGGTAGCCCTTAGAGTGAGTATAGCACAAAGCACCAGAGCTCTCAGGAAAAGCATTCAATATGTTTTATGCTCTGTAAGTAGAAAGTAGGTTAAGCTCTGACTGCTTGCAGACCTGCAATACCTGGGAAAATATTCCTAGTTTCTTCCAGACTCGTAGATGCAATGAGTTTCTCCAAGATCTTCAGAAGCCGTGTGGGAAGGAGAATGTCCTCGAGCGTATCCTAGAAAAGCTCCCTGGCCTGACTGAGATGGGGACGAGAGGAGTGGGAGTGATTTCCTGTGGGTGAATCCCCGTTCAGTACCCATCTGAACTGGAGAATGTCGGGCTGTTAGCCTGCGATGAGTCGCTGTGAGATGGATTTGGAAACACCTGTCTAACGCCCAGGAAACAAGCATCTACATTGAACAAAACAAGGATTGCCACACTTGCCAGCTTTGCTGAAGAAGCCTATGGGATGAGTGGGCACCAGAGTTTCAAGCAATCCCTCTCTCTCAAAAACAATCAGCCTCAAGTCAATGGTGAACAACGTTGGGATGGAGTAAGCAATTCCTGCTGCTGCTTCTGGTGCGTTGTTTGTTTGTGGATAAATAAAGGCATTTAATTAACCAGACATATAATTCCACTCCTTTTTAATGAGCTTGAATTACACACACTAAGCATCCTGATACAGGTATGGAAAAGTAGATTTGTTTATGCCAGTTTTAAACATCAGTCACATTATTTTGGATACTAACAATGTTAGACTACAAGTCTAATCTCTTCTCTGTTAGGGTCTTGCTTTTTATTTAGAGTTAAAAACTGTATTCAAATGAGGTTTTGACCGAAACTGAATCACTATGTACTTGAAAGCTAAAGAGCTTATCATGCATCTGATAATGATTTCAGGATTTCCCCAGATTAGACCGCGGAGTGTACAGACAGGAAGCTGAAGTATTGAGCGCCTGACCAGAGCTTCCTCCTGCGCAAGAGTGGGGGTTTCTCTGACTTGAATCTTTAGCTCTACATACATGGTCTGAGCCTTGAAACCTAAAGGATAAAAAGCACCCAAATCTCCCAGTTGGGTCCTCTGAGCAAGGCGAACGGAGCGCTTCATTTAAGCCCCGCTTGCAAGGTCAGCAAAACAGTTCTCACCTCTTCCCCCTGTTGCGTTACCTTCCTGGCTCTTTATCAACCAGGGAATCAGAAAGGGACTTTCCAGAGCTATAAACATACGAGCTGAATAGATGGAATGAACCCATATGCAAATGAGTTTTGATTCCCTTCCCTTTATAAAGTTAAAATGTTTTTGAGAGAGAAACAGATCCTCCAGAATGTGGGTGTCCGAGAATGTTACCTTGGACTGGCTGTGTCTCTCTCCCTGCTGTCTGTCTGTCTGCCTGCCTTTCTTTCTGCCTGTCTGTCTTTCCATTGTAGAGAACAAAGCGGAGTGATGTAAAATAGAAAATGAGAAATGCAAACCTGTGGTGATTGAAGAGGAGGAAGGAAAATGAAAGAGAAAAAGCTGAAGAGTGGGAAAAAGATAAAATAAAATGAATTTTGGGGATTCCACTGTGAGTAAGAGCTGAAAAAAATGTAAGCTGATTTATTACATGCTTATCTTCTGTCTGAGAGCCAGTATGCTTTGTATACGTGAAAGGTAAATTGCACATTAAAGATTGAATCAAAACTTCAAATTCTTCCTCAATTCCTCCAGCTTTAAGACAGAGTAATTCTGTCAGCTTTGATAGATTTACATTTTGTAAACAGCAGCAGAATCAAGATCAAGTGTTTAAGTCATTTTGAGTTATATCTATGCGCAAGCAATGAGAAATTTAGAATGACTTTTAAATATTGTTGTGTCAGGGAAGCTGCATATTTTCTGATGCTTCTCTTCAACGGGCAGGAATTTTTTGCTATTGTCCTTCCAGAGCCGTTATGACTTTATTCTGAATCTGATGGCAATTCAGAAACAAGGGATGATGGTAGCATTATGTGCAGTAATATTATCTTTGCATTATGATTTATGTATATTCATTTTTTTCTTTTAAGTCTGTATCTTAGCCCACTTAAGTAACAACTATTTAAACAGGTAGAGGATGTGAGTTAGCTGATGTATGTATTTTTTTCTCTTCATCAAATGCCACTGATTTTGAAAGTACAATGTTTAATTGCAGCCAAGGGGTTTGACTGGCTATACCTGGTTTTGTTCATCATTGATCCTTTACTTTTTTAAGGATGATTTATTTATTTTTTCCTCTATGTGCTCTGAGCTTATTTATGCATCCAAAAGTTTGTTTTACAGTATGGAAAATTGGGAGAGAAAATACTGCAGTTTGCTGTGGTGGAATTTCCAACAGATTCCCTGTTGGATTGGAACAGTGCAGAGATGGGTTTCTGGGTTCTACAGGATAAGGCAGCTCCCATCCCTCCATTAGCCTGATTAGAGACAGATAGTTACTGTTCTCTTTTTCTTAATAGTTTGCTTGATGCAGTTTTGAATGAACTGAATTTATTTACAAAGCTCAACCAAATGCAGCAAATAGTATCATGTAAATAATAAAAAAGTAAAAATATTTTAACATTTTCAGAATTAAACCTTAATTTTGTCTTTAAATATTCTGTTTCTATTTTCTTAATTGCTCTCATGCAATCATAATAATAGCAAAAAAGAAACAAAGTTTTTTGGTTTAGACCAAAAAATACCTTGTAATGTATCTAAAACGAATGTGTTTTTTCTTCAGAAAATAATTTTAAAAAACAATAAATCCAAGTCTGTCCAAATAACATTTTTCTTTTGCCTTATTTTTCTTCTTTTTGGCTAGCAGATGAAAAATTGGTAATTGCCATAGCTTTTGTGCAGAGCATTATTGGGACCAGCTATATTTCATGGTCATCTGGGAGAATGTTGAGATCTTATTTTCTGTGGAAAATGGTGATGAAAATGGGAATTACTTTTATGATAAACAAGTATACTTTTATGTCTTTTTATTGGTCAAAATAAACACATTGTCCATCTTTTTCCATAATTATAAAAGAGAGGGAAAAATAAAGAAAAAAAAAGTAAGTCAGTTTGCATTATTGAAAGAGATTTTGTGTATCATTTTTGAACCAATTCCCTAATGTGAGCAAAGCTTCAGCCACTCTCTTCTGCAGCTTTTCGGATCTCCGTACTCCATCTCCATTTGCTTTGGGGATGGGGCTTCACTGGTGCTTAGAACAGTTTTGTTTTTGGATAAGCAGGGCCTGGAGGTCCTGGGGGGAGCGGGAGTTTGAGGATTGCTGTGATCGCAGGACAAGAGGCTGAGGTTGCTATGGAGGCTCTTTTGCAAGAAACTGGTTTCAAATATGTCAATGAATACCTGTGACCTTCTTGGAAGGATTCATTATGGAGAAGTCTGAAAAAATTGATTCGAAGCTGCACTTAATCCTTTAGTGGATACTGGATATTCATGTCCCTACTGGCAACTCTAGTGATCTTATATTGAAAGTGTGCTTTTAACATAACAGCAAAGTCAAAGAATGTCCTTGCTTTTCACTGTAATCATTAGTTGTAGTCAACATACTTGATTACATATTCTAGGTGTTATTATATTGAATCTAAATATCACCTAAAATTAGTTTCTTTAAAATCAGGTTTGGTGAGCTCAAGGGGAGCAAGATTTAAAATCCTGAATAGGAGGCAAGTGTACCCCAGAGGAAGACAGTGTCAGGTCCCCGCAGGCTGGCTGCGTCAGCATTTCTCAGCCTTTTCTAATGGAGCCCCTTTGAAACAAAAATCCTGGACCATTTCACATGCCCGAAAAGGAACCGTCTGCACCTGCAGGCAGTCCCTGGCAGCATCCATAGAAGCTGGCTCCTAGCGCTGTCTGCCAGCGCTCGTGCGTCGCTGCCAACACTGTGGGGATAGATGTGTACTTTTTTATCTTCTAAATGAGATTGTTCATGGACCAGTTTCTGATGTCTGACAGCAGTGGTCCACAGCCCACAGGCTGAGTAGTGCTGTCTAAATAGCTTGCAGTGGTTAGGGTGCCTTAACTGGGTCACAATTAATTTCTCTCAGACTACTTTATTAACTGTCATGTACCTTTGTGTGAATAACCTATGGCCAGTTTCCACAGTACTTGACCTTTTTCATTATTCTAATAGTACACTGGTTTATTTCAGTGAATTAATATTGAAACAGGCTATGTGTGTATTGAAAGTTTGTTTGCTATTCATAGACTATTTTCAATAACTACAGTATAGTTACAATACAAAATATAAATAGAGTAATCTTTTATATTTCAAGTATTTATATATTGAACCTGCTTGAAGAAAAAAAAATCTCTGGCTTCTAATGGATTGCTAACATTACAGTTATTTATTACAATGTGCTTTTCCAAATAAAATGCTTGCTGGGACACATTCTTTTTTTAAATAATGGGAGGGTTACAAAAAGGTGATTAATTGATGTTTGTCTGTTTGTTTTTTAACTGCTTATGCAAAGCCTAACCATTTTGGATCAGTAGTATATAGTATAGTAGTTATGCAGTGACAGATACTGTAAATATCTTTGTGCTTTCAGGAGTTGAAACGTTGCCAGTTCTTTTGAATTATTAAAAATGTGGAAATTGGAAGGGAACAAGAAATGGCCATCTACCCTTGCCTGTTTACTTTTATTCCTCTTCCTATATTTTTGGGTGTTGAGAACACGTCTGAAACATATGGATTGACCAGTCATTTCGAGCTCAGTCCGTTCCACTACATTTATCTGGAATTGATTCAGATGAGCAGTTCATCTTACCACCCTGCCTGCCTCTTCATGGGCTGGGAGACAGCACGTGTCACCTCCAGCATCTGCCGTGGGTACCGTGATCAGATATCCTGACCAAGGGAGGAAGTGTTGCTGGGTTGGGAGACAGCTCCATATTCGAAGAGGTAGGCCTTTTCCTTCATCCTCATTATAAGCCAGCTGGTATGAAACTTCTTGTTTGTTTAGAGTAAAAATTTATTGCTGAAATTATAAAGAATAGATAGAGATGGAGTTTCACAGAGCGGCAAGGGCTTTTAACTTCTTAGTTCTCATTACCCTTATTAGCACACTGAAAATTGGCTTTCCAGCTATCCCTCCTGTTTCTTACAACATCTGGGCACTGTTAATACAGCTGTTACTGCAGTTGTGTCAACGTGCAAAGTACGTGTTTTACACAGCTTACATTCCTCTACACTGTGTTTCATCCTGTCAGCTGAGAATATATACAAAAATTATGGAGCCTATGAATGTTTCTATTTTTCAATATAAAAAAAGCCCCAACCTTGCTGAAATTGTGTCTTCAGGGCTGTGACCTACTACGGCTTAGTGTAAGTATAACTGAAACTATACCATATAATAATTATACTGTAAGTATGTGCTATAGAGAGTACTAAAAACAATACTTAGTATTCCAAGTCTTTATTATTATTGTTGATGGCCAGAACTTTTTTAAAATGCGAAATAATCTTTTCATTATGCAATTTTCCTTATTACTGTTTTAACCAGCTGCAGTGTACATACATGGCAGTGTAGGTGTAAATATATGATTTCCCTAGTGATTTATGCCTGGTATGCATTTTGCCATGTACTTTTTCTTTAAATTAGTGAAAAAATGCAAAAACCATCAGTAAGTTTTAAGTCGAAAAATGAAATGGAATATGCAATCATTTTTATCTTTCATGAAGGAAAATGGTCTGTTGCACAAAGTACTGTGTTGTTGGAAAATGTGATTAAAATGGAGACAACAGAATTGAACCTCCAGATAAGCAGAGTGGAATAATTCTACAGGAGAGGAAAATGAATGTTTGTTATTCGTGACATAGACATTGGCAGTAGAAATATAACCAGCACTTGAAATTAAAAATGCATCCAGGAAATAACTGGGAGTTTCAGAAAGCATATTGGGAACAAATGCAGTTATTCTGCCAAGCCCAAAATATGTGCTTGGGCTAATACCAGTTCATCATGAGATGTGATTATTTTTTTTTCAAATGCAAATTAACCATTCCATTGTTTTTAAAAAACTTTTTTTTGGGGGGAGGGGGAAAGCATGGATGGACAAATAATGGAAGTTTCCATCTAGTTCCTGGGCTGAAGCCATTACGGACCTGGTGAGTTTGACACCTTGAAGGGTTCAGGAGAAGGAATACCTACAGGCAGTTCTTCTTCTGACATTGCTGATAGTCACTACTGATGTGGTGAGAGCCTGGGATGTAATCTTGGAGCAGGGTGTGCTTAGCACCAGTGTGTCTATGTCTGATGTGAGCTGTTGGACAGAGTAACTCGAGCAAATCTTGGGTGTGCTTTTTCTTTAAGTCTGCACCGAAACTTTGGACTTGGATTTTTCAGTGGTGAACATTATTTTTATAGAGCACAGAAAGATTAATAGCTTCACTGCACATGAGCACATTTCGCCTGTAAATGTGCTGAAAGGGATTAAAAGTATTTAAGGTGTGTGAAGATATTGGCAACTTTTGCCTTGTACCTAAGCAATGGCGTCAAGACTTCCTTGTTGATCCTTAATTCATTAGCGGAGCTGCTCAGCTATTGGTAGGAGTGATGGAAGAAGACCTGCTCAGTGTAGAAAGGGCTTGATTGTGTTTGGTGTGGCGTGATGGAACCCTGAGTGGGGACAAGGCAGGTTCCCCAAGGCCCAGTGCAGCAGTGAGTGGGGGAAGAAATTTGAATTACTGTGGAGAGCAAGGGAGGCTTCCTGCCCCAGGGCTGAGCGGGGACAGCTGGGCCAGGGTGAGCAGCCAACCCAGCTGGGGGACACAGGGACAATTCCTCTGCAGAAAAGTTCAAGAAACATGGGAGAGAGGGAAAGTCAAAGAAATCGGGTTTTTTAAATGGAGAAGACAAGAAAGATCAGGTAAGGGGTTTAAATGTTGATGGTCTGGGGTTTAAGTGTTGAGGTCTGGGTTCACCATGCCTAGCAGAAGTTTCTCACTGAACAGTGCTCTACTGGAAAGCCCACAGGTGGGTGTGAGGCCAGTCTGCAGCTGCACCTGGCAGGGCTGTCACGGGGGATAAATGAGATCTGCCCTGCAAGCAAAATACCCCTCTGCTCTGCAGAGCATGCAGCCCACGGCCCCGCTTCTGAAACCCTCAGCTCTCACGCCTTGTGACCAGGCGGGCCAGTTTTAACCTGAGAGCTTCTGTGGAGTTTGAGTCTATGGCTGCCTCTGGTGTCACTGTGGTACTTTCTGGCCACGAGCTTTCTTTTTTTAAAATCTCACGATCTCTAGAATGACTTCATCTTCCATTTTGCCCGCTTGTTTCAACTAACCAGATGTCAGTGTAGCTGTGAGATATGTATTTTTCCACTAGCTGTGGGGAAAATGTATTTAACTAAATAAGGGAGAAGAAGATACATTATGCTCCTAATGAAATGTGACCATACTCATATTTTATTCCAAGTTCCCCATCGGTGCTAATTAATTACCACCCATGATGAGCTCATTTGAATAGTATCTGGATTTCATGTGAAGCTGTAGTAGATCATTGACTGGTTAAGAAGCATTAAAAATCTCACTCTTCAGTTTTATGTTCAGGCAAATGTAGATGTTGTATTAAAAAGAAAGGTAGTAACGGCAACATAGAGAATAAAAGTAGGAGATGATAAGGAAAATGCAGAGAATTTACACATTCCATTAACTTGATGGCTTTAGTATCTTTATGTTCTTTTCCTGTTAAAACGTATTTAATTCAAAAGGAAACTTATGGAAGAACAGTCTTCAGGCACTTAACAATACTTAATCACTCTAAAAAGATTTGCCTTTTGGTGTAGCAGTAAAACTTTATATGATGATTGCCTATTAAGTATCTGTCCTGTAGGAATAGTTAATTCCTGTGTAATAAGATCTCCAAGCTATGAGATACTAAGTGACCTTGCTGGAATAGGAAAAAATAATGTTTTTTCAAGAAGTAGATTTATGGCCTGTTGAAAAGACTCACCTCCTCACTGCTCTTGCAAAGGCAGAACAATATAATTTTATGGGCTGTCTTCTTGTTTGCAAATGCATGAATTTAATCCTTGAGTAAATGAGTTCTCAGAGGGAGGGAGGGCACTCCGGGAATGACACTGAAAGGATAGAGGCTGGCACACGTGAATTTGATAAAGGCTCAAAGTAGAATGTGGCTGAAACTGGCATCATGTTTTTTTTAAGAGCAGAGAGAAAAAATGCATTGCGATGGTATTAAACTCAACAGGCAAAGTGAGAGGGAGAGTTTGACCTTTTCTCCTGTTTAGTCAAAAAACCTCTAAAGCCAACTTACCTTGAAAGTGACTGTGGAATTATGAGGATGCACCAATCCATACCTGCCCTTTGAGGATTTCACTAAAACGCCGTCTGTGCTGGTAGAGAGCTCAGCGGGGTTGTCCTCCCCAGGGAGACTTTTGGAACAGGTCCATCCCAGAGCTTTGGGAGGGAGCAGAGCTGCCAGCTGTGGTGGGTGCTTTAGGTTCCCAAGCCTGAGACAATAATCTCAAAGTGTATTCATCTGTGGCCCTGTCTGGGCATGTCTGTGCTCCGTGCTCGTGCCCTGCCCTGGGAAGGTGGCAGCTCTGCAGCAAACTCCCCGGGCAGTGGGAGAGGTGGGTTTAGCTTCCAGTGAGCACAGGGCTGGGAAGCAGCCCACGCTGCACCCTGACTCGCGGCTGCCCTTCTGGCCTGGGTAGGGGCTGCCATGGTGGGCCCACCAGCAGTGCCCGAGCTAGCTAGCTTAGAGCTACCACAGGTCCATTTACTGTGTTTCGTGGAGGTGGATTTAATATTTTTCCTTGTCATTAGCGTGCCTGATTGTGCAATGCAAACGAGTGCCAAAGTTTGGTGTGTCCCTAGCTGCATGTGCTGACCATGCTGGTGCCCAGGTAGTGCCACCTCCTCCTCTATAGAAATCCCATGCACTTAACACAGGAGGAGGGACTGTCCCAAGGGTTGGGCATTTCCATCCTTTGTTTTTCCTAACCCTTCCTTTGTTTTACCATATCATGTTTTCATTGATGATCATTTGATTTTTTTTCTGCCTGACAGTGGAAGAGCGATTACCGCAGAAGGACCAGGCTGCTGGCAAATCTCTTATTTAACATCAACGAGTCTTCTTAGCAAGCAATACTCCAGTGATCAGAAACATCAGACGAGCAAAATTTATTGTTGTGGCACTCTATTTCAAAGTAGCAGATAAGTTTACATGTTATTTGGGGACTTTAACAGGAAGCTATTTTTGTTATTTTGTTTTTTCTTTCCTGCAATGGAAGTCTCGTGGAGTCAACTGACAGATTGGTGGGATTGAACTGGGCTGAGGGTACCACAAGGCAGTTATTTCGCAAAAATGTTTGTTCAGAGGTTTCCCTCCCAGCAAGTTAAATAGTTAAAGAAGCATATTTTTAATTTCTGTTGTTTGGTTGACTGGGTCAACAGCCTAAGAAAACAATTACAGCCGTAAAGGCATGGGCACACTGTTGGATGCTGCCGCAGCGGAGCTGTTGGATATCCTGCCAAACAACACGCTCTGCGCTGAGCCTCTGCTGATTTGGCTGCATGCGTCGCTTATTTAGCTGAAAAAGTGGCACTTTTTGGATGTTATCAAAAATCATTCATTGCAAATTTCTCAGACATTTGTTGTTCATTTGAATTGAAGGTTTTAGAGATAAATTTAAGAGCTCTTCCTAGTTAAATCAATTTTTTTTGAAAACTAGATAGTAATTGCTCCAGGACAGGCTGTACAAAGAATAAGGTTTTCATATTCATGCAGTGCTGGCTTCACATTCACTGGTACCCCATCTTCAGCTTGACTAGTGAGCTTTGCTGGGGAAGTTTTGAATTCCTGCCAGGGCTGGGCAAATGTTTGGTTGGAGTTGGGCTTTTTCTAGTCAAAAAAATTGAAATATTTTGCAGCTTTGAATTAAATTAATTTCTCGGGGAAAAGCTAGAAACTCCATGATGTTTTTAAATTTTCATTCAACAATTTATTTCCAAAAATATTTATACTTATTTATTATTTAAGAAAAGCAGTATTAAAACAAACTAATTAATTCCCTTTGAACCATTCTATTAAGTAAATTTACTTAAATTTAGTTTTTAAGCCTACAAGATTTAATCTGAAATCCACTTGACCTCCAAATATTTTACCACAGATCAAATATTTCTTTTCATTGAACTTGAAGGGACTTTTCTGTGATGCCTCATCTCACTGGAACATAAAGAAATATATTTAAAATGTTCCAAATAAATCTGAAATTGGTCTTTTTTTATAACTAAAACAACATTGTTTATCATGGTGCTATGCAGACATAACATCTAATTTACAGATGAATGCATAATCCAACATCTTATCCAATCTATTTTTCCTCAAAAATTCCAAGTTCGGGGAATGAAGCCTAATGAAACGTGTGACTTCTCTTCGGTTTGTAAGAAGCCACGAGGTGTTTCCTGTCTGAAATGTCAGCTTTGATCTTCAGTGTGTTTGAACGGTATTTATCTGTAGTCCAATACTCCTGCCTTTGGGTGAGATTGTACCCTGGGGTGGGATTGTCACCCAGGGGTGAGGTTGTCACATCAGACAAAGTTGTGTCAGAGCATAACTAGGCAGCTACAATGCCAATGGCTTCTGCTTGCCTTTTTGCCACCCAGACTCTGACTACTCTGAAGGGCTGCAACAGTGCCAGACTTCCTTCTTTTTGAGCTTCTGGATGGATTATTTTGCTAGCAAAGATTGCTGTGCAACTCCAGAAGATTTTATCTCTGTGTTGTCATATTTAAAAAAAAAAAAAAAAAAAAAAAGTGAAGGAAATTTATAGCTTACCTCTTTGAAATTCTCAAAGGCTTCCAGAAAAGTGCAAAATCTTATACTGTGATACTTCTTGGCTATAAATTTCAGATTTTATTACTAAGAATTCTCCTATGTGTTAGGGCACATTCTGTCTATGTGTGTGGCCACTTCTGGTGCCAAAAGAAAACATAAAATAGGCTACTTTTCTATATATATGTCCTCAAGCCTTTATTCTGCATCTGACCTACAGCCTGGGTAGAGTTGCTTTGGCTGCAGTGAAGGTTTCACTCTTCTGTTTTACAGCATCTGGAAGAAGGCCAGGCACTGGAGAGAGCAAGCAGGACTATGAGATACTACTGCGCGTCAGGACAGCCTTAAAATGAATGTCATGTAATCTCAGCTTTGAGAACTGAATTCCATGGGTTGTAATTGAATCCGCTGTCAGACCCATGGGGCTCAGTTCTTCAGCTTGGATATTTCTGTCTTCACATACACGGGAGATCAAAGAAGCACTTGATCATTCGCTGACTCTTCTGGATGGTGATAGCAGCAAGTAGGAGAGAAAGAATAACTGATGTGAATCATTTTAACAGGGAAGTTTCATTGCAAAGGCCAGGCTCTCTCATGTTAAATAGCTATATGGGGATTGTATCTTTTCTTAGCTGATAGGCTCTGTGTTGCTGCTCGCTGTTTAACTCACTCTGTTCTTTCCTCTCAGTTTTATCAAGGTTACATATAAATCCCTGAGATATTGTTGATTGAATGATGATCCCCAAATATTACAAAGTGGTGCAGTGCTCCTAACAGCAGCTATGGTGAGCTGCACCAGGCCAGTCACACTCTGGACCTCCTTGGTCTGAATGCCAAGTTTGTCAACTGATAACCTTCTGTAACATCCTCTGTCCAGTACTGCTGCTGTACAGTTATTGTTTCTTTTGCTTTATATTATGCCAAATACCCATTTTCACACACACACACACACAAAATCTCAGCTGTGACTGTAAAGAATATGCTCTTGCATGAGCCACCAGCACGCTTATGTGAACATAGATTTTTTTTTTTCCTGAAGATGGTAATGTGCTCCCAAAGTGTTTGGATTAGGGAGGTTCTAGTATAATCCGTGATGGCAGTGTCTGTGCTGTTTGCAGCACAAGCACCCCCTTATAGGGGGATTCATTCAAATCACAGGCTGATGTTTTATTTCTTGGAGGATCTATGTTCAAATTTTTCACTTAGACATTGGGAAAATAATATTTGTGGGTTTTAAGCATGTAAAGAGTTATCATTACCAATGAGATTTCCACCTCTTTCTTGCAGTAATAACATCTTCCTAAATTATATTTCTCCAACTCATTAAAGTGGATCATGCACTGATCTTATCCCTGTGGTGCAATGCTCTTAAAAGCATAGAAATACTAAAACCCCACAGGTGCAGGAGCAGCACGTTCAGCTAAGTAGCTTAAAATTGTCACGTGCCTTTTATTCTGAAAATGTATTTATACTAAAAATAATCAGATATAATCACTGTTGCCTGTGGATACAGGTGTACCTTCATACTGATGTGCCTTTCATATAAATTTTTATTCTAGAGGTTGAAGATTTTATTTGTGGCTGTCTGAAATGTATCATGCTCACCAGTCTATAGAAGAGTTCTTGGAAGAGCTCACCAGTTGCTCCTGCTATAGGAATATCCACTAAACAAGAAGGAAAAATGCACAAAGCAAAGGATGATACTGAAGTTTCCTTTTTTTTTTTCACTTGGTTGAAGGCGCAAAACTTCATCCCCTTCCTTCACTGTGAAGCACAGCCTCCAGGCAGTGATGTAACAGAGAAGATGATGTGTTCATGGTGGTAACCACACAAGGCCAGTGATGAAATCAAGATGGTCTTTGGTACAGGAGTCTTTGCAGTCCCATCTCTTTGAGAGCAGTCCTCAAAATGTGGTGTAAGTAATGCTTTTTGTTTCTCAAAAGCCTACAGTAAATCGTGAATTAATAATAGCACTACTGATGTTATCTCAAATGAAACATAAGTAGTTAAAAGGTAGGGGAGTGAACAAGTCACTGTTGTGTAAGTGAAGGAACATATACAGGGCTGTTGTTACTCTAATAATGGCTCGTGACTGCAATTGTACTTGCAGGAAGGATGAGGGGGTTCCTGTGGAGGGTCTGAGCCACGTGTGTGGACTCCCAGAGTGGGGTTCCTCACTCTCTGCAAATTCACATACCAGATAACTGTATCTTCGGTGAACTGCAAATGGGTTATCACTACCAAATAGTTGGTAGGTACGTCTGCATGGCACTGACCCTCCCCAAGTGCCACAGACTGCCTGTGTCTAGATGAATGTCATGCAACTTCTGTCTATCTCTTGAGCTCCAGCTCTCCATGAATATTGGGCTTACATGTAGGAAAACAGTTGCACAGCCCATGTGTAACGAAAAAGTAGTTGGTATTTGTGTCCTAAGCAAACGTATGTTCTGATCATAGCATGTGAAAAATAGTGAAGGAAAGAGCTGTTCCCAGAGTTTGTTATTCTCAAGCCTTTTTTTTTTCTCAAAGCTGTCTAGTTGTTTTCTGTGCTCTACAACTGCTTCTTGGTGAGAGAAAAAAAGATTAAAATGATTAGGCACGGAGCTATTTTGAAAGCAGAAGCAAACCCACCTTTCAGCCCTGTGGTGACTGACCATTCAGTGTGTTCTTCCTTTGCTACAAGCTACTGTAGTTGCTTTCAAACCTTGCTTGCTCTGGATGACAGGGCATCTTCTTTTTGGATATTTTTGGGATCTTTAAACCAGACAAGTTTTCAAGTCCCAGACTGTCCTACTGACAGTGCCGTGCCTTTCCCACAGAAAGTATTTTTAGCATGCGGTTTGAAACCAGTGTACCTTCCGTCTGTCTAATTATGCTGCCTCACAGTATATAGGTTTATTTTACTTCACTGTAACCGGGGCAGTCCTCAGGATGCCCCAGCCTGCAGCCCACACCCCAGCCAGTCTGCGTGGGGATACGTGCCTCTCAGCACACCGAAGTAATGCAGAGTCACAGGGCTGAAGGTAAAGCGACTCAGTGACTCATTTCCTGACGCTCTGTCAGATCTGCGACGTGTTATGTGTATTAATTGATACAAGTCCTTACTGAATTCACCCGCTCTGTGCACGAGCACCAGAAATGAAAGCATCACAACTCTGATGACTGCAGTTTTTCATCTTCTCCTGTTCCCTGCCTTAAAAAATTGATCTCTTTAATCTGGTTCTCTAAATGTTTCGTTTCAGAGTGAAATTCTGATTTTGCATTGTACTTTTTTTTCCTCTTGGCAGAATCATTCAGGTGAATTCAGCTATATTTGTTAGTGCTGCTATGGATTTGAAACTTGATTTTGGGGCAAGTAAAGCATTTGCTAAAAAGATATGCCCTCTCTGTATCTTTTTCAAGCTGATCTATGCCACCTTCTGGTGCTTATTCACAAATCTTACTCTTTTTATTTTGTTCTGAATAAATCAATGGGCCGAATCCCCCTGGCGCCGCTCTGTCAGACCAGCAAGGCTACCTATGTTTTGCAGATGAACAAACTGAGAATCCAAGCACTTAAAATGGAGAAGCAGCCTTGAATTCTGTTGCATGCTTGTTGCTCTTCACTTGTGGCTTTCTGCTTACTATTCACAACAAACAAACAAATGAGGACAAACTCCTACACCCTTTGTCTTCTGGTATGAGCATGCCCCAGAGTCACCCACTGCCGCAGTTTGTGCAGTTTGCTGCCTCCCTCTCCTTAGGCTGACATTCTTTCCCCATTTCTTGGTCCTTGATCCCTCACTGCCTCTCTTGGTGCATCTCGCTTGTGGTTTTTTGGCTTTTCTCCCCTGTAGATTGTGGGATTATCTCTTTTTATTTTTTTTTTTTTCCCCCTTTTTTTTTTTTTTTTTTTAAATCTCATCCCCCAGGACTCCTTTCTCCCTGCTTAAAGATAGTGCTTGAATCTAGTGAAAAAAGAGCAAACCTCTAAGTGCTGGAGGGGCTTGTGCACTACTTCAAAAGCAGAATGGAAACAAATGGTAGAGCAACACAGAGAAGGGAGCGGACAGAGGCAGGCAGAGAGGCAGGAGCTGCTGCAGCAGTAATAGGTCTGTCGGTGTTTGCATGTTTTGCATGGCAAGTAAGGTGAGAAAGGTGCCCTGTGGCATTAAGCGCTGCTCCCTTTTCCTGCCTCTCACCCATCATCTTCTCCTTAAGCCTCTGCATTTCTTCTTTGTACTGTGTGTGCCTTGTCCAGTGAATGCTGATGAGAGGCGCTAGTGCAGGCTGCAGACAGGGGTTTATTCTCAGCACATGATCTTAGGCCTTTTCAAATGAGTTTCTGCATAATGCATACTCCTCTGGAGATGGCTCTGCGCTTGCTTTGGTACCCCAAGACAAGATAGCCGTTGCCGACTGTGGCTCATCTTTCTGGCTAGCATCCCTTTTTGCTTCCAGGAAAATGATGAGTTTATGTCAGGTTCAGTAATCCTGATGTCTGCACAGCTGAGAGAAATAGCACTTTAATGTGAGCGTGAGTGTGCATGTATATATATGGAAACTACAGATTTGACAAGCCTCTCATCTGCCTTGGAAAAGAAGCAGAAGGGCTTAAAAGCTATGGAGTCACAATATGCTGAGTAAGGTCACTAGTTTTCGGTGACTCACAATCTGTTTTTCTGGCAGCCCAACCATACAGCAGGTTGTGCTTTTTTTATCTTCTGTTTCTTTCCTTTGAAAGAATTCTACATCAGAAAAGTTAATACCTAAAGATATCCTGGAAGGTCTGTCCCTTCAGCACGATACATGCACTCAAATATAGAAATATCTGTTCACTGGCATCCTTCCCTCACTCTACTGTACTAACCTATTTTTGCACTGGCAAAGGGACATTTTTAAAATTTACATTAAGTTAAAGTTATTATGAAAGATATTTGCAAGGTTGTGTCTCTGGTAGTCATCCTTATTTTCCATTTTCTGACCACTCACTGCTGACCTGAAGAGGGGTATTGGGCAAAGCCAGCTGAAGCCGGCCATGCTGTTGTCTCACTGAGGCACTGAGATGTTGCTGGCTGCCACTAAGTATCTAGTTTCTAAAATGGGAATTCTATAATTCTAAAATTCAGGGTTTTTTTTCTTTTCTGTGCCAAAGATAGGGCTTACACTGCCTCAGCACTTAAGGGTAATATTTAGAATTGGTCAAAGAATGTAATTTTTAAAAGAACCTGCAAAGATAGGATTTTTTACTTCCATTTTTCAGAAATTTTTAAAAGCTTTTTTTTCTGAGTTTCCCCTTTTGTTTTCCTCTCTTGTTCTTTTACCCCACAAAAAAAAATAAAGTGGTGTCTACTACCTGTTGAAAAAACTATGTGTTTTGAAACAAACAAACCTACAGTCATCGAGAAAGGCAGATGTCTCATTTAGAGATGTGAAGGAAATTTTTAGATCAGATTTGAAATAAAAATACTCTGCCCAGGAGATTTGCCTGCATTGATTAGTATCTGTTGCTTGCCTGTAAACCTTGAACTCTGCTGCTGTGCAAGTGGTGGCAGAGCACCACAAGCCTTCGTGCGTCACTGCAGAAGTTCCAGGCGGCCCTTCCACCACACTGTGGAGGTACTTCTTTAGAAGCAGGTCATATACAAATGGACCAATTTGTATAAGAATAATCATCACTGAGATGATTCTTTCAGATTCATAGTAGTGTATTAAATAACGATCGTTAATTTGTTGCTTAGGAAAAAAACCTAACCCAGCCAAGCATTTCCACTTTCTATAGATAGCAATTCAATTACTATTGTGCTGGAGTTAAATCTCTTCGCATTCCTGTGAGAAATTTTATTCTTTATTTATTCTCGTTTTATAGACTGGGACACAGGGACATACTTGGCTGAGAACACAAAATGAATCTATTTGAAGTTTTCTAGGAATTTTGCCATAGTTGATATCACTGGTTGAAAGGCTTCAGAATAAAGCAGACTTCCAGTGTTGTCCGAGGCCTAGCCCTCCTCTGAACAGGTGCCCACAGTGCAGAAATGCCCATTTTCTGCTTCCACTGTTGCTCAGAAAGTTGCTCTGCCTATTCCTGCCAGGGAGAGATCTTACAGGAGAGGAAAATGCCTCCCGGTGCCCATGAATCACCGAACACCATCGGAGGCAAGACCACCTGCATCTCACAGCCCCACTTCAAACGCCTCCTGCTAACGTTTTACAGTTTCACTTGTTTTTCACATTTCCTCCTTTCGGTGTTCTCTTGCGCAAGCTCAAGCAAGGAAGAGGTTTTCCAGGTTACAGAAATCTGCGGCTCTCTTGGCATTTTTAGGCACATTGCTGTCAATCAACTGGTTCACGCAGAAAGCCCTCCAGAGCGGACCCGAGGCCACAGCACATCCTTCAGTGCCTGGGCACTTGCACCATGGTAGGGGCTTAGCAGTGGAAATTTTTATCTTTTCCAGCATGAAAACAAAGCTCTTCTCTTGACTGATATCTCACGCAGTGCTGACAGCATTTGCTGTGGTGCTGCCAAATAACAAAGGGCAATATTTTCTTTAAAAAGCAGAAAGCGTATTAAAAGTTTCTGTGCTGTGTTTGTGAAAATCTCAGAGTCACTTGATTAGGAGCTTGAAGTTGGTCGGACTCCTTCCAGCTTCCCCACTTCACCCTCATTTCTGCGTGATACTGCAGCTGCTCTGATGAAAAACAGTTATTTAAAAATTTGCTTGTAGCTATGGCAACCTTCATGCACTGTATTTCAATTGAAACTCTAAAACAGCAGCAGAAGTTTCTTAATAGGATATTTATGAAGATTTTAGTCTTTGTACATTTTAAAATGGAAATATTCCATTTTTAAAGGGGGGTTATCAAAATCTCATTAATTTTGGAACTGCATTTTTGTTGTGAGAGCTGCTGCTTAGTCCTTTTTTTTTGTGTGTGTGATTTTTTTTTGTTGTTGTTGCTTAAGATTCCTCTGGTTGCTTTAACTCTTGAGAGCCTGAGGCCTGGGACACCTTCCAAATGCCTGCTCCTCCTATCTGTCCCTGGCCTCCTGTTCTGTCCAGCAGATGGCTGGTTTTGTAGTGGCATGGTGGAGGGCCAGGGCAACCAGTTGGGTTAGGGTCAGGCTGGCAGGGCTGGAGCATTGCCAGGGATCTCAGACTTTGCCTTCCTGCAATAAATGACCCAGGTGATGTACTTTAAGAATGTAGAATATACTTCTAAAAGGGTAAAATATATTTTAGGTGAGAATTCTCACTAGGTGAGAATAAAGAGCTGGAAAAAGGTCACAAGCACCTGTGAAACCAGACACTTGGTATAAACAATAAATGCCTTGCTGATGAATATACCCTTGAAGAAGAACAGAAGGCTGATAATAAGGAACATCCCACAACAGGAGGCGCCGAAAACAGCTGAAAACCAGACAGCTGCTGGATAAGACATGAAGTCAACAAGATTTTGCAGTAACTGGGGAAAAGTTAAAGGTGGCAGTGGGAGATCGTGGCCACCAAGTCAATTGGAGGCTGAATTGGACTACTCCCCCCCCAATACTGCAGCATGCGCACATCAATTAGAGGACCTTGTAACTTTAAATGAAAGCGAGAGACTGTACTAAGCAATAGATATTGTTAAGATAAGGTACTAGCTGCACCACGGAAGGGTTAAATTTGCAAAGCTGCTATTTTTCTTTTGTTTTCTTCCGTTTTCTTTTTCTCTGTGCATTCACACCTTCAAAATCATGAGGATAAAATTAAGGAAACCTTCCTGAGACATACACTCCGCTGCCCTAAACCCCCTCAAGCTGTGATGATACGTTCTGGTGCCTCCGAAGTGTGGATTAGGTCTAATTAATAATGTTTCTTGATCAATGGTTTTGACACAAGCGCATTGAAGGGATTTACGTCATTACAGCTGAAACAGCAAGGGCTTTTTGCTAGCAAGCTCCCAGCACTGCAGTGGGGAAGTTTGCTCTTTCTGATGGGGTTCTTTGCCTCTGGCTGCTGTAGATGTGTGACTGCCCTGTCACCCTTGGGTTGGTTCTATTTTTTTGCTGGGGCAGGTTTGAAGCTACTGGTTTGCACTGGGAGATGCCTGAGGTGTGGACAGGCACATTCCTCAGCTAGCACAAGTTGTTATAACTGAGCATTGGCCCCTTTTATCTGTACCAACAGGATTATTCCTGACCCATACGGTGAAATGTTCATTTTTGGAAATGCCTCACAATAGGTTATAATGAGCCAGCTGAGGAGGTGTTATCAAGGTAATCAAAGAGGATTTTTGTGTTTCTTTATTCTAATCTGTAGAAAAAAGAGTTGCATTGATCACATTTCTCACAATACATCTAAGAGAAAACGTGCAAGGGATGAGAATCATTTAACACCCTCTGGCCCTCCCCTTCTGCATTTCAGATGACTGATGTTGTCTCCAGCCTCCTCTCAGCACAATGGACATCCAGGTGACTAATCCATATGCCACATCTATTGCTGTGATCAGAGGAGACAGGACCAGGACACAGAACAATATCTGCCTATTAGATAGGCAGATCTCTAGAAGGGGATTTGCGCTACTGCAAAAGAGATTAAATTAAATGACGAAACTTTGCAGTCCATTGACTGCGCTAAACCAACTACACTTTATTCAGGGTTGTGAAGCTCTGATGGAGATTGGAAAAGCTGCCAAAGGGTCTGGAATTACGTCTGTATTGGAATGGGAAGATCTGGTTCAATATGAAATTAGAAGGATCAAAGTAAATAAGGCTGGGTGTGATCTTAAGGAATCCTCGGTCTAGACCATGCAATGTGCTGAGAGGCATTCATAGACATCAAGGAGATGCAGGGCTTGGGTTCAGGGCTGGATCCTGGCTTTAGCAGCTCTATGTTGTAAAATTTCCATATCACAGTACGGCCACATATCAAAGGGTTGGCACAGCCCTGCATGCCTTTGGCATGGAGGCGAACACAGAGGAATGAGGAGAGTGGAGGTGTGCCCATCCTTCGCTGAGTACCAGAGAGGTCTTTTATACACCAGCACAGCATGAAAGAGGCTGGAGGTACAGGGCTGCAGAGACATCATCCAGTTGTGTCTGTCTTCTCTTCCACAGGATCTTATGCAGGGAATAACTTGCTCAGCCCCAAGGATTAAAGCTCTTCTGCCTTCACGTGCAGCGCGCAGACACACAGGGCTTCACTGTACTGCCATCCGTATGCTGCAGATACAGCAGGATCAATGCCAAGCTGTGGATTAAAGTAGCATTAACACCATCTACTTTGGGACAGTGTACTGAGGGAGTTGTACCATAAGCCAAGTCTTTCTGACTTAAGAAAAAATATTATCTTCAGTTTGCATAGGGGCAGTCAAGAAGCTATGTTAGAAGCTATAGCAAACCTTCTTATGTTTTTGTGGTTTGTTTGTTGGTTTTAAAGTCAAATTGGCTTCTTTCAGCAGTTGGAGAAAGGGAACACAATTAGAAGGCCAAAGACAGGGAATGATGCTGGGATAATTTGCTTCAGTAGGATTTGTGACCTGTATAAGTTTACTTGCCACTGGTGACCCACCTTTGCTTAGATTTCATCTTAATAGGAATTTTCCCAGCCACTTTTTGTGATGAGAAGATGTAGATAGGTCTAATTCTTTTCAGCAATTCAGTGCTTTTAGCTGCAAAACTACAATGGGATGGAAAATGCAATTTGGAAAAGAACCAACGATGTTTGTTTTGTTCTGTAGTTTCCTACTGAAAAAAAGGATTTTTTATTTTCCCCTGCTACTCAAAACAAGGAAACAAATTCTAACAACAGCTCACAATTGGAAGGAATTAACCAAGTAAATACATGAACTACAACTTACGAAAGCTGTTTTCAAAAGCCGTTTGCAGGAACTGCTGAATCACTGCACCTCCCCATTGCTCACCGGGTCACACTGCTCTGCTGGAGCACCTTGTGGCTGCTGGCATTGCTCGGACCTGTTGCACCGATGGCCTGGTGCAAGAGCAGGACGAGCTCTTGCGGGACATCTTACATTGCAACAAATGTACAGATATTTATAGGTGCCTTTAAAAATCTGCCTGTCGCCCATCTGGTTTCCTTGTTTCAGAGATAATGCGATGATTCCAACATATCTAGTCCTTCTCTAATGTAATGGTTTAAGAGCTTTAAGACCCACTACTCCCCATCATTTCATAGGAGCTCTCCAGCTAAATCTGGTGCTTTGGTAACTTTGAAATTAATCTCTGTAGTTTTCTTAGCATTTAGAGTTTCATTACTCCATCCTGGGCAGATACACAGCAAGCTCTGGCCTCATATTTCTACTGTTTGGTTTTACTTTCCTTCAGGGATTTTTCGCTTTCCCCTTAATCTTGCAGCTCCATCCTCAGGAAAAAAAATAAAAAATGCCATGAACTTCAGGTTAAATAAAACCCGCCTCGTATGAACCGCTTTTGAGGTCCAAGAAATCTTGTGATGAAGCCTAATTCTCTGATGCAAACTCCTCAAAATTGGCTGAGAAACTGAAAACGTGCGTATTTAGCTGGGCAGAACAAATATTTATAGGTGCCTTCCGAGCTCTGTCTCCTGCCATCTGGTTCCGCTGCTTCAGATGCACCGAAGCCTTCCCGGCGTGTTCGGCGCTCGCCCACGCGTGCGGGGGGAGCGGGGCCGAGCCGCGGCCAGGCTGGGGAGAACTCACGCCTTCGGTGTTTGGGGGCTTTTCCTCTCTTTCCTCGGAATAGCAAGAAAAGCTGCGAAGCTCGTTTTACCCATTAGAGGGCAGAAATGTAACAGCAAAGACCGTGCAGAGCGCCGCGGGGCGCGGGGGGGCTCCGCTGCCGGGAAGGGGACGGCTGCCTTCACCGCACCGCGCTGTACCGCACC